>OY728130.1:443580217-444830217 GCA_963277665.1 Viscum album
TACTGAAAAGATATTTTCAGTTCTTCAATGTTCTGAGCATGATAAAGTCATCCTAGCAGTGTATCGTTTGGAGGGTGATGCTGATCAATGGTGGAATCTTATTAAGAATATGAGGCAAAGGGATGAAATTGAGTCCATGGAATGGGATGAGTTCAAGAACTTATTTTTCAATAAGTACTTCCCTCGTATTCTCCGAACAAAGATGGAGAAAGAGTTTCTTGAACTGAAGCAAAAGGATGATGAATCTGTTGGTACCTATGAAGCAAATTTTACAAGACTTACAAGGTACGCTTCTGGTATTATTATCCAACATGAGAGTAAGATCGATCGATTCTTTAGTGGCTTAAAACCAAATCTTCGAAGGTCCTTAGCCATAAGGGACTTCAATAGCTATGAGGAAATCGTTCGATGTTCTCTCAAAGTGGAGATGGAGATTGGAGTAACCCATCAGTGATATGGGTTTGATAAGAAGAGGAAAATGGAATTCAAAAGAAAATCTAAAGAGCACACTGAAAAGAAGATGAGATTTCCCTTATGCACAAAGTGTGGAAAGAAACATGGAGGGAGGTGTCCTAAAGGGACAAGTAAATGATTCAAATGTGGAAAGGAAGGTCATCGGGCATTTGAATGCTGCGATGATGGGAAGAAGCTGTCTAATGACGCAAACAATGGAAGGGATACACAGAATGAACCTGCTACACTTCAATGTTTCAAGTGCAAGGAGATGGGACATTATGCCAATAAATGCCCAAATCCAAGGGTTGATGATGATGGTCGACGTCAACAAACTCTTAAGGCTAAAGACAAAGGAAAGTCACATGCAATTTCTATCAGCGATGTGGAGTACGATAACGATGTGGTAAAAGGTACACTTACCATCCACTCTAAAGTAGAAAATGTTTTATTTGATTCTGGATCCACCCACTCCTTTATTTCTGAAGAATTTTCTAAGGGTATCACCGTATTACCTCAACAATTAGATGTTGAGTTAGCTGTGACAACACCTAATGGCACAATAGTCGCATCAAAAGTTTATAATTCCTCTCCGATTGAAGTTTGTGGGAAAGTGCTTCCTGCAAATCTTGTGATCCTTTCTATAGTGGAATTTTATGTGATTCTTGGCATGGATTGGCTTTCCCTACATGGAGCTCATATCAATTTCCAAATAAGGGAATTCACATTTCATATTCCAGATCAATCTATGATCTTCTATCGATGCAAGGATGAACATAACCTTCCAGTGGAAATTTCTTCCATTTTATGGGTATTGATTCCACTAAATGAAGGTTATTTATCTCAAATGGTTGGTGATAAACTCACGATTAAGAATATGCCCATTGTACGGGAGTTTGATGATGTCATTTCGGGGGAATTACTGGGTCTTACACCGAATCGCGAAGTTGAGTTTTCAATAGAACTCGTACCGGGTGCCTTGCCTATTTCAAAGACACCTTATAGAATAACCCCAATTGAGTTGCAGGAATTGAAGAAGCAACTCCAAGAGAATCTTGATAAGGGGTTCATACGCCCTAGTGCGTCACCGTGGGGAGCACCTGTTCTATTTGTTAAGAAAAAAGATGGATCAATGAGACTCTGCATTGATTATTGAGAACTTAACAAGATCACTATCAAGAATAAATATCCTCTCCCATGCATTGATGACCTATTTGACCAACTACGCAGAGCTCAATACTTTTCCAAGATTGATCTTCGTTCAGGGTATCATCAATTAAGGGTCAAAGGGGAGGATATACCAAAGATGACTTTCCAGACAAGGTATGGACACTACGAATTTATAGTGATGCCATTTGGTCTTACTAATGCCTCTTCTATCTTCATGGATCTGATGAATAGAGTCTTTAGAGACTATCTTGATCAGGTTGTGGTAGTCTTTATAGACGATATTCTTGTCTATTCAAAGAGCAAGGAAGAGCATGAATATCACTTGAGAATTATATTGAAGACCCTGAGAAAGGAGAAGATTTATGCCAAATTTACCAAGTGTGAATTTTGGATTCAAAAAGTTTCATTTTTGGGTCACATAATCTCAAAAGAGGGGATATCTATGGATCCAGCAAAAATAAAGGTTATAGAAAGATGGTCGAGACCAAAAACAGTAACTGAGATCCGAAGTTTTCTTGGTTTGGATGGATATTATCGATGTTTTGTGAAAGATTTTTCACAATTATCTAACCCACTCACCAAGTTGACTCATAAAGGAGTTAAGTTTGTATGGATGGAGGAATGTGAAGAGAATTTCAAGGAGTTGAAAAGAAGGTTATCCAGTGCACCTGTGCTCACACTACCTTGTAGTGGAGAAAGGTTTGTGATCTACAGTGATGCATCCAAGAAGGGACTGGGGTGTGTTCTTATTCAAAATGATATGGTGATAGCTTATGCCTCACGGCAATTGAAAATACATGATCAAAATTACCCAAATCATGATTTGGAGTTAGTTGCGGTAATCATTGCATTAAAGATTTGGAGGCATTACCTTTATGGTGAAAGATGTGATATTTATACTGATCATAAAAGTTTAAAGTATATTTTCACACAAAAGGAGCTGAATATGCGCCAAATAAGATGGTTGGAGCTGATTAAGGATTATGACCGCTCAATCCATTACTACCCTGGGAAAGCAAACAAGGTGGCAGATGGATTAAGTCGACAAGACCATGCTAGTTTATCCATGATGAGCATCACAAAAGATCCAATATTTATGGATTTACAAAGGATGGATCTTGGAATTATAATGGAATGGGAAAAATCTTATCTTTCTCAAATAAATTTTCAACCATCTATACATGTGAAGATTAAAGAGGCACAGAAAGAATATGTCGAGTTACAAAAGAAGGTGAGAAATGTTCCTGAATTCAACCTTGATTGTGATGGGATAATAAAGTTCAGGAATCGGGTTTGTGTTCCTCTCATCCCCGAATTAAAGGAGCTGCTGGATGAGGCTCATAGTTCTTTATTCTCTATTCATCCTAGAAGCACGAAGATGTATAGCGACCTGAAAGAGTACTTCTGGTGGGATGGCATGAAAAGAGATGTTGCTGAATATGTCTGTCGATGCTTGGTTTTTCAGCAAGTTAAAGCTGAGAGACATAAGTCTAAGGGGACGTTACAACCATTAACCATACCCGAATGGAAATGGGAAAACATCACTAAGGACTTTGTCATAGGACTTCCTAAAACATCCAAAGGCAATAATGCTATCTGGGTCATAGTTGATCTTCTTACAAAGTCTGCACACTTCATTGCTATTAGAGAGGATTTCTCTATGGACTAGCTTGCCAGGATATATGTAAAGGAAGTGGTAAGATTGCATGGAGTACCACTTTCTATTATATCTGATCGGGATCCAAGGTTTATCTCAAAGTTCTGGCGAAGTCTTCAGTATACTCTGGATACATAGTTGAGTTTCAGCACTGCTTATCATCCTCAGACAGACGGTCAGTCTGAGAGAACAATTCAAACTCTAGAAGATATGTTGAGAGCTTTCTCTATGGATTTCAAAGGTGGTTGGGATCAACACCTACCTTTGGTGGAATTTTCTTATAATAATAGCTTTCACTCCAGTATTTAGATGGCTCCTTATGAAGCTCTCTATGGAAAGAAATGCAGGACTCCAACTTGTTGGGATGAAGTTGGGGAAAGAAAGATATTAGGACCTGATCTTGTTGATGAAATGGCAGAAAAGGTCAGATCTATTCAACAACACATAAGAGAAACTAAGAGTCGACAGAAAAGTTATGCCGACAGCCGAAGAAAAGACCTAGAGTTTGAAGTGGGTGATAAAGTGTTCTTACGGATATCTCCCTGGAAGACAGTCGTGAGATTTGGAAAGAAGGGGAAGTTGAGCCCTATATATATCGGTCCTTTCGAAATAATGGATCGTGTTGGGAAGGTAGCTTACCGATTGGAGCTTCCACCAAATCTCTCTCAAGTTCACGATGTGTTCCATGTATCTCTCCTGAGAAAGTACATACCTGATCCTTCACATGTACTTAGCTCAGAAGTGTACCGCTGGAGCAAGATCTTTCTTATGAAGAACAACTGATAGAGATTCTGGATCGTAGTGAAAAAGTCCTACGAAACAAAACCACTCGATTGGTGAAAGTTTTATGGAGGAACCACCAATTAGAAGAAGCTACATAGGAGCTTGAGGATATGATGATGGAGAGGTATCCTCATCTGTTTGTTACAAAGTGATGAATTTTGAGGGAGAAATTCATTTTAAGGGGGGTAGAATGTAACACCCGAGACTTTTATGTGAAATATTTTGTTTTTATGCTATATAAATCTTCAAAGGAATCTTTCACTACACACAACACTATCTTGGTTTGCTTTACACGCAACTGCGGCCTTCCTCGATAGCTTGCGTCGTACGCAATACCGAGTTTCACTAAACAATGACATGCTATTAAAATATTATTAAAACTAGCCGTTATGAATAGTAATAACCAAATTTTTGAAATTTTATAAATTTTATTTTTCAAAATGGACTTTAGTTTTGAACTCGGAATATAGAAATTAGCCTAGGGTGAAATTTTGGTATTTTTCTGAAAACATTCAATTTTTAATGAATAGTGAAACTACTAAGTGGCTGTTAAAAAAACTGAATTTTTCATAAAACTTAATTTTACCGCTTCTGTGAGTGGAATTTCAAAAATCCTAGAGACACGGGTGATTTCAGTAAGTAAAATGTGGTTCAATGAGATGAAAATAATTTTTTGGTGAATAGTAACTTTTTACTTTTTTTAACCACGGTTAAAAGAAAATAGGGTAATTAAGGGTTACAATGATATTATTATTACCCTAAAACATGTTCTAATTCTATTGTACAAGTTTAATTCGACCAAAAACAAACATAGGAATACAATATGACCATTTAGGCCCACTTGGATTAGATTAGGACATTTATTATTAATTTATTTAAAGAAGGGTTAAAATAGTTAAAATCAAAGTTTAATAAATAAATCATTTTTAATAAGGGGTTATACATAAGATAAATTTGACTATAAATATTAATTAGAAATATAAAAAGATTTCATACATAATGGTATTTTAATTTTAATTTTTAGACATTAAATAATTTAATTTATTTATGACACAACGATGATGCAGTAATTATCTTATTATTGAAATATTGACATAATTGATGTTATAAATACCCAAATAAATATAATATGAGACTTTTTATGAATTACACTAATTTTCTAGGTTAATATGACATGTTAGTATTAATTTAATTAACTTTTTTCGAACTTATAATTCTTTTATGAGTTTCACAAAAATCAATTACTAAATAGTGTCAAATTTGACATAAAATAGTTTTTAAAACAAATATTATATTATTAATTGTTATTTTATTCCTAAAAAACTAAGGTTTGGCCGAATGACTTATATAAGGTTATATATATTAATAATAAACAACTTGGGGTTCGTTTGGCTTGATATAGTAAGTTTATTAACCTTATAGTATAAGAACACAAGAAGACACGGTAAAAGTAAAATTATTTAAATTAATGTTAAATCTAAATGATAAGGTTAAAATAGGAACATAAACTTGTATAAATTATATTAGATGAGATTAGTTCGACCCATCCCCACTTTAGCCTCGAAATAAATCAATTTGGAGCTATTTAAACCCGAACTTGACTTTATAATAAAATAATATTTTTAGTTATTCCAAAGGTGCCCCTCTCCTCCCTTATAAAAGGGCACCTCCTCCCTCTCTTCCTCACACCACTTTGAGCCTTAAATCTCGTCCAACCCCTAACATTTTCTCCTCTACACTTCCCCAGAGACATCCTAGAGTTCCTGGTATTCTTAAAAGACTAATTCTAGTGCCCTAAAAGGAGGTCTCAAAGAATCACTTCAAAGAAGAGGTAATATCCATTACTGATCCTTTCCAATTTCTTTCTTCTTCAACTTCTTCTTCTTTAGTTGTTTCATTATGAAATAATAACATCAGTATCACTAATATACAGATATGTTATTATAAGTATGAAACAACCCTATTTAACCATATATCCATCCTACGGAAAATGAAATCACCGCGTGTGCGTACGTACGGAATACCGTCTCCTCGCCGTGGTGTCATCTATTTTCCACCACCACCTTACTTGGATGGGTATAATGGTGTAAATAATGACTCTATATGAGTATTATAAAGTGATATTGATTCTTAAATAGTATACATACACTCCAATACAATTCCACGATCATAGGAATGATATCATCACTCGTGCGTACGTACGGAATACCGTCTCCACGATGTGATGCGACTCGTTCTACATGATCTTAATTTCATAATGATTATATAAATGAATTGAATGAATGAATATGATATATATTACACTAATAACATTCTAGAAATGAGGTATCTATAACCTAAAGAGAAGAATAAGAATTTATTCGACAAAACACGTATAAGAACAAAAAGTTATAAACACCCGAATAACAAGTGGCAATGAAATATTTCTACTAAGAAGCTTAGAATATGACCATATATTATATAATAAAAATAATTATGATTCTGGAATAAGTCATTAACATTATTTAAATCATTATACAGGAGGTTTGGACACTTACAAAGCAAGTCGAACCTAAGGTAAGGGAAATATCACAATCTCATTTTTATCCGAGATTGCTTATACTTTGGTATTTACTAGGGTGTATTTTATCATCCTCATCCATGTTCCCTAAATATGTAATATTATTTCCATCCACCTAAAATTGTTTAAATCCAATTTTACCCTTCGGGGAGTTTTTAGTAAAGGATATGAAAGGAATCTTTTGTCGTTTTTCATACGAAGTAATTTTTGACTTTTCCGAAAAAAGTACGAGAAGAATGTTTTTTTACTTATACGGCATGAATGGATTTTTAAAACATTATTTCCAAGAATCTTCCTTTACAAGTTTTCAAGTTTATTTTTAATCAAATTCTTTTATTTTATAATTGTATGACATGTTAATAAAGGAAAAGTGTTTTTGAAGCAGAAAGGATATTTTCCTCAAGAATGGAGTTCAAGTGTTTTATCAAAATTATTTTCCATCTAAGATAATAAAGGGTTCTATTTTTATCCCTATCATTACATTGATTTGATTATGTTGTGATGGAATTATTTTTATGAATTCATTTATCTTATATGAATTGTTTTATGATGTCACAATGTTTAAGAATTCCATTTTTATTACATGGGTTATTCTATGATGTATGGTTTATGATTTTGTGGCACGCATAAGAATGGTATCATTATGAGATGGTTGGGACCTATATATCCCTCCAATGCATTGGGTAAAGATTTTATATCTCATGAGATAGACATCGCTGGAATGGTAGGTTATACCGGTTCAGTGAAACAGGACTGAAACGAGGAGTGAACTCGGTTCAGAAAGGGACTTTGTCCACTAAGATAGTCTCGGCAATGAGTCTTGACTAATAAGAAATGATTCTCTATGATTATGTGTGTATGCCACAAAGTTTCATGTTTTAAGTTATGATTATTGGGATTACATTTCACTCCTATGATTCATCCCATGTTATGATATTATGATCTCTTTTGAAGGATAATTTTTCTAAAAGTTATGTTCTTATGTATATGATGTGATTGATATTTCTTTTGTTTAACCTTACTGAGCATTTGAGCTCACCCTTTTGTGTGTTTTATTTACCCAGGTCAGGAAGAAGGTAATTAAGTAGAATATGCCAAAAAGGGACTCTAGATATGACGAAATAAATGGGGGGCAAAGTAGATGCTTTATGAACCAGTTGTTTATGTTTCTCAGTTTCTAAAGACATTATACCGATACGGTCCTTTCTTGGTTTTGTTATATGTTGTAATAAGTGTGCTTCAATTCTGAAGTAATAACAATGTATGTAAAGTATGGTTTGTTATAACACTAATCATTTGAGGGAACCCACAATAGTTCTCTTTCAAATTGGAGCCATTTCTGGGGAGGAAAGTAATTATTTCAACCAATTAGAGGTATTAATTTTATTTTACATTTTATTCTCTTCCTCTCTTATTTCTTCCTTCTTTACCCATTCTGATTTTTTTCTTCTTATTTTATTTTCTTCTACAAATTTTTGGACCATCAACTCAAACATATTATTTGTATTTTACTATGGTCCAATTTCTTTCTTTTCATTTTTATTTGATTTATGACACAAACTAATCCCGAATATCTCATTAGATCTTGACCCGAATATTGAACGTATACTTAGGGCTCGAATCAGACATTCTTAGTCTACTGTAAGTTTCAATATTCAACCTGTTGGAGAATTCCTCCACTTTCAGAACATTGAAATTGGAATAAATTAGAATTCCACCATAAAACAAGAACCAATGGCTGAAAATATTGGAAATGAACTTAATATAACCATTCAAGAATTGGATTCACTAGATATTAATTATCAACCAAATTGCATTGCATATCCAAATCTGAAATCGGACATTGAACTGAAATCTGGATTAATTCACCTGCTTCCAAAATTTCAAGGCCTCTTTAGTAAGGATCCCAATAAACACCTTAAAGAATTTAATATGGTTTTCTCAACCTCAAAACCAAGAAATGTATCTGAAGACCAAATCAAATTAATATAATTCCCATTCTCACTTGAAAGAGCTACAAAAGACTGGATGCATTATTTACAACCCGAACATGTAACTTGTTGGAATGATTTGAAACTTCTTTTCTTGCAGAGATTTTTTCCTGTATCAACGACCACTTCCATTCGTAAAGAGATCTCGGGGATCAAGCAAGAACAAGGGAAGTCAATGTATGAGTACTGGGAGAGATTCAAGAAGTTGTGTGCAATATTCACACATCACCAGATCAGTGAAAAACTCCTCATTCAGTACTTCTATGAATGACTCACACCTATAGAGAGGAGCATGGTGGATGATGCAGCAGGAGAGGCATTGGTGGACAAGACACCAGTAGTCTCACATGCATTGATCGACAACATGGCCCAAAACTCCCAAAAATTTGGTGATAGAGGTACACCACATGCTAGGGGAGTACATTAGGTAAGTCCTTCTTCTCTTGAAAGTCATTTGATTGATACCAAGTTGGAAGAATTGACCGCTATGGTGAGGCAGATTTCTTTGGCTCAAAAGACATCCCAACCCACTCCTTCAAGGCCTTGTGGCATTTTCACTAAGACAAGCCACCCAACTTACTGTTGCCCCCAACTACAAGAAACAGAAGATTCTGCAGCAGTATTCATTGGGAGACTATATCAGCAACAACAACAACCACATCCCCAAAATAAGTATGACTCATTTTCACCAACATAAAACCAACGGGTGGAAGGATCAATTGGGCATGAGGTATGGCTCTGGACAACAATAAAGGACACCCTTTCAACAAAACTTCCAACAGCCGCCGCCTTAACAGCAGGGATTCCAACAACACCAAAGGAGATTTGAAACTCAAGCATAAAAAATTCAAAAACAACGGAATTCTCAACCAAAGGTAGATTCTAACACTAATAATATTTTGAAGAAACTTGTTCTTAATCAACAGAATGAGTTGAAGAGTCAATATTTAGAGCTGATGGAGTTGAAGACTCAAATGATCCAGATTGTCACCTCCCTCAATGAACTTGTAAGTAAAAATTCCAGAAATCTACCTTCCCAACCCACTCTAAATCCAAAGGTTAATGTCAGTGCCATCACATTGAGAAGTGGGAAGCAAACAACTAATGGTTCTCCACCTACCATTCCACAGTGATTCACCTCAACTCCAAAAAATCCCAATTCCACATCAACTGATGAGCAACCCAAGGAGAAAGATAAATGTAAGCAAAAGATTGATGATGTTCCTCCTAAACCTCTTCCCTTTCCAAATAGGGTTGTTCAAACCAAGAATATGGATGAAGAAGAAATGAAAAATGTGGTTTTGGACACATTCAAGCGTGTGGGGATCAACATTCCTCTACTTAAATCCATTAAGCAAATCCCAAGGTATGCGAAATTCTTAAAAAGAACTTTGTACCAATCGAAGAGGGCTCAAGGGAAATGAATGGATCAATCTTGGAAGGAATTTGTCAGCACTCATTACACTAACTCTAGTAATGCTGACAAACTGTAAGGATCCAAGGACATTCACCATCCCATGCACCATAGGGGAGTTGCACTTTTCTGATGCACTTTGTGATTTGGGAGCTTCCATAAATGTGATGCCTCACTCTGTATTCTCTTCTTTTCAGATTGGTGAGCTAAAACCAACGAGAGTAGTGGTGCAGTTGGCGAATAGAGCTACGACATATCCAACAGGAGTCTTTGAGGATGTACTTGTCTAGGTAAGAGACATGATCTTCCCAGCAGGTTTTTATGTGCTTAACATGGAGGATGATCAGGTAAGTTCTCATGCGCCCATTATCACAGGTATACCCTTCCTCAAAACTGCAAAAAACTATCATAAATGTCAATGAGGGTACACTTTCATGGAATTTGGGGATGAAGTTGTGATATTTATTATTATGGATTCCATGAAGTGCCCCTCATAGGATCATTCTGAATTTTTTATCTCCCATTTTGAACCACCAAGTAAAAACCCCATAGAATATTATTGTCATATTCTTAGTGAGATTATGAGTATTGGTTATAATTTAATGTCTAAGAGAACTTCCACACCCATTTCTAAGGAACAAGACTCTCTAAGATTTGATTTTGAAATGGAATCATATTCTAATATTGATCATGTAAACTCTAATTATAACATAGCTGTTGAGTATGCTGATGGATTTAATGCTTTATTCTCTGATTGTGATGATTTCTATTCTAATACTGATGCTCTTTCCTCACATATTTCAGTTCCTTCTATGTCTCCATCCATACACCACCCCCCTACACTAGAACTCAACCCACTTCCACCAAATCTCAAATACTCATACTTGTTAAGTGGTGACAAATTACCTGTTATCATTGCTAACAATCTCCCTTTTGAACATGAAGAAAAACTTTTTAATCTTTTGAGGGAGAACATCAGGGCAATCGGGTGGACCTTGAGGCAGCCACAAATGAGACTTAATCTAGCACTTTTGGAAGTTGTTAAGAAATAAGTTAAAAAATTACTTGAGGCGGGTATCATTTACCCTATTTCTGGCTCACAGTCGGTTAGCCCTATCCAGGTTGTACCAAAGAAAACTGGTTTCACTGTTATAAAAAATTAAAATGATGAGTTAGTTCCTGTGAGAGTATAAAACAGATGGCGAGTGTGTACAGATTATAGGAAACTAAATCAATCCACTCGTAAGGACCATTTCCCACTTCCATTCATTGACCAGATGCTTGAGAGAATTGCAGGTAGGACACATCATTACTTATTAGGTGGTTTCTCTTGCTATTTTCTGTTTCCCATTGCAGTAGAGGACCAGGAAAAGACAACATTCACCAGCCCATTCGGTACCTTTGCTTACCGAAGAATGCCATTTGGACTTTGCAATGCCCCAGGTACCTTCCAGATATGCATGGTGAGTATTTTCTCAAGTTTCATTGAGACCTGCATGGAGGTATTTATGGATGATTTTACAGTTTATGGATCCTCATTTGATGAAAGTCTCTTTAGTTTGGGTGATGTGTTTCATCGTTGTATTGAGAAGAATCTAGTCTTGAATTTTGAAAAATGTCATTTCATGGTCGAAAAGGGAATTGTCTTAGGTCATATTCTCTCACAAAATGGAATTGAAGTTGATAAATATAAGGTAGAAATTATTTCATCCCTATTATATCCTACATGTGTGCATGATGTATGATCATTCCTTGGACATGCTGGATTTTATCGATGCTTCATTAAAGATTTTAGTAAGATCGCTCTACCCTAATCTTGATTTCTTCAAAAAGATATTGACTTCAATTTTGATGATTCATGAAGGGTATCATTTGATGAGCTAAAGAAGTGTCCGACCACTCCACCGATCATAAATCCCCCGTGGTGGGACCTTCCATTTGAGCTTATGTGTGATGTGTCAAACTTCACGGTTGGAGCTGTCTTATCTTAGAGGGTGGAGGGACGTTCGCGTGTGATTTCGTATTCATCAAGGAAGTTGGATTCTGCCCAATCAAACTACACCACAACAGAAAATTAGTTTCTTGTTGTTATATTTTCTTTAGATAAATTTCGTTCATATTTTCTGGGATATAAAGTAGTTGTTTTTTCTTACCATTCAGATTTGAGGTACCTCCTAATGAATCCAGATGCAAAGACATGACTTATCCGTTGTTTTCTCCTTATTCAAGAGTTTTACATCGATATAAAGGACAAGAAGGGGTTAGAGAATTTGGTGGCAGACCACATGAGTAGGCTTACTCACACACCAAAGGGTGACACCTTGGACCAGATACCACTTCAAGACACTTTCCCCGATGAGCATCTCTCTACCATATCATTTACGCATCCTTGGTATGCTGATTTAGTTAATTACATTGTTTCCCCTGAAATCCCAGTAAATTTGATGAATCATCATGTCAAAAACATAAAAAGTGAGTCTAGTTTTTATGTGTGGGATGATCCTTACCTCTGGTGCATGTGTAGTGACCAAGTCATTAGGAGGTGCGTTCTTGATCATGTTTTGGAGTCTTTTTTACATTTTTTTCATACACTTACTTGTGGTGGTCACTTTAGACCCCAATGGACATTTAGGATAGTTTTGGACTCTGGATTATATTGTCCTAGCTTATTCCATGATTCCCATGTGTTTTTAAGTCATGCTCTTGTTGCCAACACACTGGGAACATTTCTAGGAGACATGAGATGCCCCAACAACCCATACTATTCTGTGAGATTTTTTATGTATGGGTGATTGATTTTATGGGTCTTTTTCCAAGTTCATTTTGATTTTTGTAGATTTTGGTTGTTGTTTATTATGTGAGTAAATTGGTGGAGGCTAAGGCCACCAGGACTAAGGATTCTCATGTTATTTTGGACTCTGTCAAAGAACATATTTTTTGCAGGTTTGGAGTAATGAAGGCCATCATCAGTGACCAAGGGACACACTTCTGCAATCGTAATTTTGCTTCCCTTCTTCGGAAGAATGGGGTGACACACAAAACATCAACACCATACCACCCTCAGACAAATGGTCAGGCTAAGGTTTCAAATAGGGAATTGAAACAAATTTTGGAGAAAACTGTGCAGCAAAATAGGAAAGATTGGAGCAAGGGCTTGGATGATGCATTGTGGGCTTATAGGACAGCATACAAGACACCGATTGGTATTCCCCAATTTCAGATTGTTTTTGGGAAATCATGTCATCTCCTCGTGGAGGTTGAGCATCGGTCTTATTGTGCTATAAGGAAATGAAACATGGATTTGGCCTAAGCTGGAATCCATACGAAGATACAAATTCAAGAGCTTGAGGAGATTAGATTGTCTTTATATGAGAAATAAAGGCTCTACAAGGAAAGATCAAAAGCAGCTCACGATATTATGATCCAACAAAGGGAGTTTCATGTTGGAGATAAAAACCTTCTCTACAGTTCACGACTGAAGCTGATTCCTGGTATGTTGCATTTTATATGGTTAGGTCCTTCTGTTGTGACTAAATTTTTACCTTATGGTGCAGTGGTGAACAAACAAGAGGACACAGGAAGGAGCTTTACAGTCAATGGGAAATATTTGAAGAGATACATTGAGGGACTTCCTACTGATGCAGTGGATTCTATCACACTGCATGGCCCCATCACCACTGGAGCACATCAGGTTGTTCCTAACCCTTTAACTTTTTCATTCTTTGTCCTATTTTAAATTATACATTTCATGTGCATATATCATCTCATGGGTTCACATTGAGGATAATTCAATATTTTATGTGTGGGGGAGGGAACCTTTTAGTTTAGTAATTTCAATTGTTTTCCTATTAAAAAACTAAAAAAAACAAAATTGTGTGTTTTTCAAAAATTTTGTGTTTATTTTTCAATTTTCTGTGTGTTTTTGAGACTTTTGAGCTGAAATGATTCTCAACAAAAATTTTGAAATCCATATCAATAAGTGAAAAAATTTATCCCCCAAAACTAAGATTAAATGAATTCTAAAATGACTTTGTTTCAAGTTTAAATATTTATTAATTTCATGAAAATTACACTAAATTTTGAATCCCATGACACATCTCATTGTCTTTATATTTGAAATCACTTTCCTGTGAGGCCTCTTGAACCATTATTTTCATATTCTTTACATTCACCTCACTTCTTGAGAGAACCAAACCATGCATGATTTAACCAGAATTTGATTTATCCAAATCAAAACTTGAGGGTTTGAGGTAATTATGTTTAAATGATTGAGGCATTTGTTTGGTATTAAATCCCCTATTTCAAAGAATCCTTTTTTATAATGGCCTAACTTTAATATTTAATCCTTTTATCCCTTAGAAGACATGCACATCCTATTAGGATATCCACATTACAAGCCAATTTTCCTTATCCATCCAACTCATGAAGTGAAATTGCATAATCTAGTTGAGATTAAGTGTGGGGGAAGCTGTCTTGTGTTGTGCTACCACATTTTGTGATACTTCAGGTGAAAAATTAAATTCTAAAGAGATGTGTTTTCTACTGAAGGGAAACATTATATGGAAAGTTGTGCCTTTCTGGAGCTGTCATGATAAAAGAATTTGTGCCTTTCTGGAGCTTATAATAGAGGGGGAAAGTTGTGCCTATCTGGAGATTTTAAGAAAATCATGTTTGAGAAGATTGACATTTTTACTGGTGAAATTTTGAATGGTGTGCAAATTCATTTATTTTTCATGATAAAGAAACATGAATCAGTGCTATGTCAATTGAGGAGGATACTATATTTAAGGGAAATTAGATTAATGCAATTTTGCTTCAAAAATAGTCAATCCCTCCTCATTCAGTCTCAAAGTTTTTCACATCTAAATCCTGCCAAATGAAAGCCACAGAACAACCCTGAAATTTCCTCATGATAAACATATTTTCTTTACTCACATTGGTTAGTGATTTAGGAATTTATCAAGCCTATGGTGACCCTTGTATGATTTTGGACGAGAAAGACATTGCTAAAAAAATTAATATTTGTGTGATAAGAGAAAATTCAATCGAGATAAGTGTTTTGTTCATGGGAGGATAAATGAAGTGGAAATATATTGAATTGTATAAATAGATAACTTGAAATAATGGTTTTTTATGAGTCATGATATCTTTTGTTTCTTGGTGTGTAATTGTTTTTTCTCAAAGATTTGTGTTTTAAAATTGGTTTTGATTTGATATTGTTGTTTAATTGATATGAGGTTTTTCCTAGGAGTGCAAAAGGGTAAGTGTGGGGGAGTTGATAAGACACTATTTTCTTTAATATATTATTGATAATAAATGATATAATTTCCTCACATTGTGCTAACTATATTCATTTATGAAATATTTGGGATTAGATCATTCATTTGAAAATTTGATGAAAATTCCATTTTTTCTCTTTTAAAATGTACTGTAGTATTTTGAAGATAAATATTTTATTATTTATTATTTGAACTTAATAGTGTGAAAAAGTGTTCCGATATTAATTTTATATTACTTCTATTTAGGAAACTAGAGCTAAAGAGTGCATTTGGATGGAGTAAATGGGCCATTAAGTCAATGGTGGGCTGGACTCGATAGAATGGACATGAGTTCTGTATTTGGGCCATAACATCTTCATCCATGTTTGGATCAGACCCATATTTTGAGGGAAGCTCAGGGACATGATTATGAACAACTCGTACTTCTATAAGGCCGGACAATTCATGCATTTAAGAGGTCAAATATTTTGGGCAAGTGGGATTAAAATATTTGTCCGAGTTTTCATTTCACACTTAAAATATTTATGTAACCCTAGCCCTCAGAAACTCTATTTAAAGAGAGTTTTCACTATTTGGGAAGGTTGGTCGAGGCTTTGGTAAGTTGTGGCCGAAAGGGTGTATCTTGGGAGCCCCTCACAACTCTTTTAAGAAGTAATTCTTTGTGCAAACCTCTCTTCCAAAAAGTCTCTCCTCTCCCACCTCGCCTTTGTATTTCTTTTCTTTCATGTTTGTATCTTGAAAATTTCTTCAAATAATCTTCTATGCTATTTCCTTTTATTATTATCTTAATATTCCTAATTGGTTTGGAATCAAGAGTGGAGACAGTATTGTGTTCTACCCTTTCAATCCTTTTCTCATGTAAAATGCCTCCATGATGACCACACCACCCATGGAAGAGTAGTTTTTTAGCGATTGATCTATCTTCCACCCAATTCATTTAATTATTTTGAATCATTAAGATACTGTAATTGAATTAATATGATCCATGAATTTTTTTTTAAATTGCAAGAAACTAAGAATGAAGTTGAACAATTAATACAAAAATACCAGAGGTCGAGATTTTGTGTAAATTGTGAGAGCGCGATCTTAATCGGTAATACAATACCACACGGGATAAATTTGTAGAATTCAAATATAATCCCTAAACACAATTCATCCTCGTTTACAGAATTAATATGTACACTAATTAACCACTGATCATAAGCTATCATTAGAACAAAAATCAAAGTAGGGTGTTGTGATTTCTTGTTCTGAAGCTAGCCTAGGGTTTAAGTAATTTCATCTTTGTGGTTAAGTTAACTCTCATAGGGTTTGGGGGTTAACAAATTAGATGATCATAAATAAGTGTATATTGATTAAAATGATAATTATTAATAATTAAATTAAGAGTTATAGTTAGATCAATTACGCCTTTAAAATCTTTTCTAAAAAAACATCTTCTTATTGTGTCTTTTTAATTAGACTTCATTTCAAAATTAAAAATAAAAAAAGGCAATCTTCTTCCAGAAAACTTTTTCAAGTTTTATAAACTATAACCCACCCCCCACATTTTAATTATTGTTATTATTATATCATATTTTTAATTTAAAATACCTTTAATAATTTGTTAAATTCACTTGTTCCTTTGAGAGACGACCTTGGTCATCCACTCTGCTGCACCTAAGTAACCCAAAATCACACTAATCATTTGAGGGCACACACGACAGTACTCTTTCAAGTTCCTTTGTCTAAATAACCAACTATAGCATCTAAAGGATGGTTATGGAGTGTTAGACTGATCTATAAAAGAAAGGGTTAATCAATTTAGGTTCTTTTATAGGTTTAGGTTCATCATTAAAATAATATGGGGAATTTCCATAACTAGAAGTTTTAACAAATTCCTCAATACGGTGGTCATAAGATTTAGTATTGATGTCCAGATTTGACATATCATCCTCAAGATTTTATAGTGAGTTCTTCAACTCATATGGATCTATCTCATCAAACATGACATGCATTGATTTTTTCACACATTTAGTTCTTTTATTAAACACTCTAGGATTTATTAGAAATTGAATAACCTAGGAAAATTCCTTCATCACTATTGGAAGAAAATTTTTCTTGATTATAATTAGAGTTAAGAATATAGACTTTGTAACCAAAAATGTTGAAGTAGTTAACATTGGAATTTCAATTGTTCCACAACTCATAAAGAGTTCTCTTAATAATATGCCTAATAAAGACTATTAATTATATAGCATGATGTATTGACATATTCTTCCCAAAAGTACATAGGTAGGTCATACTCACTAAGCATGGTTCTAGAAATTTCTTATAGGGTTATACTTCTTCTTTCTACAACTCCATTTTCGGAGGTGTCCTAAGAGTATAGAAGTTATTACTATATATATTTTGTGAGTAAAAGGATTCAAACTCTTGGTTCTAAAACACACAGACATGGTCAGTTCTTATGGTTTTAATTCTAAGACCACTATGATTTTCTACAATCCCAGTATACTTGATGAAATGATATAAAGCTTCACTTTTGTGAGCCAAGAAGATGGTCCAAGTATATCTAGAGTATTCATCTAAAATAAAAAAGACATAGTGCTTCCCATATAGACTTGAAACTCTAGATGGTCCAAACTTATCCAAGCAAACCAATCTGAGAGGTTGAGAAGTTGAAACTTCTGTCTTTGGTTTGAGAGAGATTTTGTGTTGTTTACCATTTTGACAGGGATTACAGACTTTGTCACTTGGAAACTCAAGTTTCGGTAGATCCTTGAATAAGCCTTTTTCAGTAAGATATCTAAGTGAATGTATGTTGTAGTTTAATATTATCTTATTCCAGAGACAAGACTCTTTATGAAAATCACTCAAACAAGAAACATATTGAGAAATTATAAAATCTAAATCAATAGCATAAAAATTTTCATTCCAAAAAGAAGAAAATACAAACTCATTTTTAGAATTAATAAATTTCATGCATAATCATAAAATTTAACATTAAAACCAAATCACATAGCTGAGAGACAGTAAGTAGGTTTTATTTCACTCCATCAACAAAAATTACTTTAGAAATTAAAACATAATTAGAGTTTCCAATCTTGCCAAGGCCAATTATTTTTTCATTTGTATTTTCACCAAAGGTGACATCCCACCATCAATATTTACCAAGTTCTTGAAGCATAAATAATCTTTTGTCACGTGTATTGAACATCCACTGTCAAAATACCATATACAAAAACATGATCTCTTCAAATAGCTTTTGAACCAAAAGATTAGACAACAAAATATTTTGGTACCCGGATTTTTTTGGGTCCAATAATATTAGTAATAATAGATGTTTTTAACCCATAATGGAATCATGGGTTTCATATAAACAACATGTAAAGTATTTGGAAAATATAATTTATTTGTTCCAGAAAAACATGAAATAGTACATGATTTTCCATGGCTGGAACTTGCAAAAAAATTTCCATAACTAGGATTAAAACTAGATTTTTCAGATTTAGATACAAAATTGGATTTGAAAAATTTACATTACCGGGTTTGTAGCCTATACCACTAGTGTTTTTGGGTTCAACTTTGATACCATGAATTTGAACCAAGATATATTTACCATTGGTGAAATTTTCTAAATCCTTTTTCAATTGCTCATTTGAAAATTTAAGTTCATTATTTTCCTCAAACAGTGGAGTATTTTTCTATTTTTCTACAATAAGTTCATATTTAATAGTTTTAGTCAAAGTATTTTGTTTATTTAATGGTTTTTATTTATCATTTAGTTCGTTACAAGTGTCCTATATCATTTTTCAATATTCAAATATTTCCTCATTAGTCATATTTTCATAATCAATTTCATCTCTAGAATAGTAATCATTATGTTTAGGAGAGTTTAGTGTTACCTTAGATGTGTTTTTCATAAAACAAATATTATATTTATTAACCTTTTCATTTTGAGTGGATTCTAAGTCACTTGAGATATCCTCAGAAGACCTCCATATTTCCTTTATGGCCTTTTTATACTTTATGTCCTTGTCATCATATTTATTCTTGTACATTAGATTAGGACAGTCGGCTATTACATGTCCCTTTATTCTGGATTCTTAACAGATGATTTCATATGAAGTGTCACTTCTCTTTCAATCCTTTTTTCAGGTGCCCGTATTGTTATATTTACCTCTATAGATTGGATTTCTGAAAAAGTTAATCTTTCTATAAAATTTCTAAAAACATCTAGTTATTTGATTCATCTCTTCATCACTTTCTGTTGAAGATTGTTCATCACTTGACATTTCAGTTTCATCCTGATATTTTTCCTTCTATTTGAATGTAGTAGATTTGAAACCAACATAATTTATTTTGGGTTCATCAACCTCTTCTTCGTTTACTTTTAGTTCTTCCTCATACTTCACCTAATTTCCTATCAAAACATTCACTAGCAAGGTGTTGAGGTCACAAGATTCTATTATTGATATAGAATTCCCTATCCATATATCTGGTAAGAATCTGAGTATTATCATAATTTTCTCCTTGTCTATAACAGAACGTCCCAGAGAGATCATGGTGTTCACAATTTCATTAAACCTGAGATACATGCCATAAATAGGTTGTCACCCTGAGTTTTTCAATTTTTGGTTTATGATCCGGTTTGTTGGGAATCCTGGCCTTTTTATCGCGTCCTGAGTGTGAAGGGGGTTGAGTTTTGAAGTGTTTACATTTTATAATATTTCAATCAAGGTTTTACTTGGTTTATGTAGGGACAAAGTGGCGTGTTCGAGAGTTTTAGACACCCATGGTGTCATCTTTTTGTGTTTAAATCATTCAAGGATCTTTGGGAGGCAATACCTACTATTTGGGGTGTCATTTGAGATTTTTTGGCCAATTGTTAAGGCCTCGTGGTTTTAGAATGGTTTATACAAACCATGCAACCTAACCATGTGACGTTTTAGGAGATTTTTGAGCACTGTCTCTACAGTTTTCACATGGTTGGAAAAACTATGCATCCACTTAAGGGTTTAATAAATTTCACTATTAAAATATGATCTGTGGATTCCACCTCCCATTTTAAGCCTTACTAGATAGATATTGACTAGAGGGAGACCACCCCCCTATTATACCTCATTTTGGTTCACTTTTGGGCTGATGTTTCACCAAAGGTGCATGATTCTTCCTCAAATCCTTCAATTACCACTTCTCCTCACTTCCCTTTTCCTTCTTCTTCCAATTGTTTGTGGCTTTCTCTTATCACATGGTTATAATAGACCTAGTTTTATGTTTTACCCATTTTTTAAGGAATTTTGGTGATATTAGGGCTGGTATTTGTGGATCTAGGGTTTTGGAACCTGTGGTGGTAGTTTTCAGGTGTGTTTCCTTTTTTCCATGGATTTTGAGGTCGGTTTCCATTGGATTTTTTTTAGTTAAAGATTCATTCATTTCAATATTTTCACACTAATTTTGAATAATAAATATTGATGTATGATCCATGGTTTTATTTTTTGGTCGGTAATTTTGTGTATTATACCTTGAGATGTGATAAATTGAATTTTCTTGTTAAATATTTCACCCCAACTGTTTGATGAAATGCCTGGTTGGATTTTATGAATAATTTTTGGTAAATAAAGAATGGTTTGGACATGTTAAAAATTATGTGGAATTTGAAATTTTTATTTTTCATTTCTTGATAGAGTTTTAAATGTTTTGAAGTCATGTGAAATGTGTAGTTGGCTATTGAAAATCTTTTGGTGGTGTGATGATGAATTATGGTCCAGTTGGAACATTCACTGAAAAAAAAGGTTTTGTTAGAAATTTGGATGGAAGTTTTTTAAAGGAGTTATATAAATGTGATTACATGGTAATATTGTGATTGATACCTTTTTTGAAAGTTGTTATGAATTTTTGTTAAAGGTTATTTTTGTGAGAAATGTTTAAGGGCCTATTCGGCCACTTTGTCAAAATGAGGAAAAGTGTTTTTTTAAAAACCCTTCATTGGATATTTCTCATGAATTGTTGACACTGAATGGTCGGAATGTTCATGTTATGCAATCCTCAGGTTCCATTATAAAGGTTTCTCAGTTGGATCCATCTGTGATCTATTTATTTTCATGCATGAGAGCAGTCCTTAGATTGGCACGGGGTGATGTTTGTTTTGAATAGTCATTATATATATGTTTTCATTAGATTCTAGGATGGAATAAGTACGTTCACCCCCATTAAATACTTGAGACATGGGAACCTGGCATATTGAGGGAATTTTATAATAATTATTGCTGCACTAGTAGGTTATGGTACTTACTAGTGGCCCATAGTAGGTGGATATATTGGGTTTATTACTTTGGGATTTTCCCTCGGCCTGCCTGAGAAAGGATGGTCAAGCATATTAAGCATTCTCATTTTATAATGTGTGAAATGTAAATGGGGATGAGGTCTTAGGTATTGGTGTCTTCTAGATTATTCTTGATCTCCTATGTTCACCCATGTTTATTGGATTTTAGTTTCTTATAGTGTTAAATATGAGGCTTGTATATATATTTACATTTCCCTTGTTGTGTTATTACTATTGTGCCTCCTTATGTATTATTTTTATTGGAAATTAATGGTATGATTTTTATAAGGTCTAAGATAATTGATTTAAAATGAATGTTCTTTATTCTATTTGTACAAATCTGGAAAATGTAAGCATCGCGTACCCCTTAAAAATGGTAACGACACACTAGGGAAATGAATCTGGTTTTGGAAAAGAATAAGGGAAATGGATTGTACTTTGTATTGAGTAAACATATAGAAATCATTAATTTTATATATTTTAGTCCAAAGTTAAAATTAATGTATATTTTATTTTAATGGATGTGCATTGGTAATAGATTATCGGGCTACCCTACTTTCTTTTAATAATCTCTCTTATAGTTATTTTCTATTTTTAGACCTTGTGCATGTTTTCATATTGAGTTTGATTACCTTGAGAAACATGGGATCATTTTGTTCGAGTGTTACCATAGGGGTCACATAGAGTTAGTTGGTTTTCTGATTCAGTTGGTTGAGTTTTCTAGTTCTGTTGTATTTTTAGTTTCCTGTAAAAATGTTGTTCAATTTAATTTTTATATAAATGTTTACTGGGACATCTGTTTCTTTCCACTATTTCGTTTACTTTATGATATTTGGTTGAAATCATTCCCTTGTCTAGTCTGATGATTCCCGACACTAGTTGATGTCTCATAGGGATCAAGAATTCCCTTCAAGCCTTGCCACAGATCAGCTCGTGTGCCTAATTCAAGGTCGACCCAGGCTAGTTCATGACATAGGCTCATTAGGATTCATCTTAAAATTATCACACTTAATAGTGTAAGTATTAAAAACCATTTCTTTAACATTATAAGTTCCTTCATGAGAAATAGCTAAAGTGTCCCAAATTTCATATGCTCTTTTACAAGTAGATATTATATTAAATCCTTTATCTCCTAGTGCACAAAACTAAGAATTCATAGCATTTCAATTATTATTATAAGCAGTCTTTGTGTCATCACTACATGAATTCCTACAAGTTTTTGGTATTTCAAATTTATCTTCTATAACTATCCAAATAAAAAAAGCCCATACTTTCTAAATGAATTTTCATCTTAATATTCCATTGGGTAGAGTTTTTTCTATTAAATTAGGTAGGTTTATTTATAGTACCACCTTCCAAACTATTATCCATACTAAGAAATTATTTTTAAACAGATAAAAATGTATAAGTAATAAAAAAAATTGGATCTTTAAAACACAACTAAATCACAATTGAAAATATTTGAAAAAGACTTTATAGAACCTATGATGCCAAATTTTGGTCAGAGTAGGACACTCAAGAGGGGGTGAATTGATTTCATATAAAAAATTTTGTTTAAAAGATTCCCCAAATTCAAAACTTGACAATAAATTTAATTAATGTAGTGAATTTAAAATAGATTTATTGTTAAACTAATTTCTCAGAAGATTGATTATTTATTAATTGTAATAATATAAGATATTGATACAACTTTTGAAACTAATCTAATAATAAAAAACATTTATAAACACTATTAAAAACTAATTATCAAAGTGAAATTCAGTTTTCTGAAATACAAGAAAAACATAGAAAACATAATTTCAAAACACAACAGATATAAAACAATATTTTCAGTCTCAAGTAAATACATTATACTCTCCAATTGGTGATCACCTTCTACCAATAAGTCTATATAGGTAATGGTTTTGATCTACACCCTGGATTAGGGTTTACCTAATGGTTTACAACTATCCAGGTCACCTGACCTCTAACATAGTTCTATGTGGAAACAAAATATATTCAGGTCACAAAGGGCCACTACCACATTTCTAAATCGGACAAACAAGGGTAAAATAATAGTTGTGTGAGGATATCTAGTATCATATAGTTCTGTGTAGGAGACAGTGTCTGTTTTAAAAATGGATTCACAAACTTCTTGAGAATGTAATAAAAAATCACACAATAAAGCATGAAATAGAGAGATAGAGTTTATAAGGATACATATGTTGTAAAATGAAGCTATGGAATTTTTAGGAGTATACAATGTGGAGCTTGAGTCCTCTTCTAGAAACAGACACTAAAATAGAGTGTCACTGAGTACTGTGTCCGGTCTTCCAGGAAGATGATATGATCTTCTCCTTAGGTTCAGTTGAATGTTGCAGAGATGTTGGAACATGTTTGTTCCATAGTTCTCTGGTTTACAGCATGCAGAAATGAATATTTCACCATGTTTTATTCCTTTATAAATGATTCTTGTGTGGGTCTTATACTATTTCTATGCATGTTTTTGTATATATTGTTGATGAACTAATTATTTCAGCATGAGTCCTTTTATATTATATTATTATATCCCAGCAATGAACATGTTTTAGGTATATGTTCTACCTTTTATTTCTAAAATCCTCATTAAAGATGTATTCATAAAGCATTAAATTAATTAATCACATTAAAACACTCAAAATGAGATAGTTAGAAATAGTACTAAATAAAAGGAAACATAAACAGTCTATCATTGATGCCTTTGTTGGTGAATAATGCATCAGTGAATCATTCAATTGGTGAGTCCTTCTATCAGTATCAGTGTCTCATTCTATCATTGTCTCCTTCTATCGGTCTATTCATGCATCGGTGAGTCCTTACATCAGTGGAACCATGCGTCAGAAGCACCATACGTCGGTAGCACCATGTGTCTGTAACACCATGAATCTCTATCACCATGTTTTAGTAAAACCATGTGTTCATAGCACCAGCTGTCGATAGGTTACTCCTTCTATGATTGAGACAATTGAACTGTCAGTGACTTGTTTGGACTATCGGTGAGATATTCTGTCTGTCAATATCAGTGAGTCCATTTTGTTGTTGTCATCAGTGAGTCCGACTTATTCTGTCGGCATCGGTGACTCAATTGTCTATCTTTGTTAGCTTCTCATATGTAGGAAATATTTCTTTTTGTACTTTCTTATAATATAAATATTATCTAAATGGGTTAAACTTATATGTGATCATAGATAATCATAATTACACATATTAAAACTAAAAAAAACATGATTGAAATTATTATACATGATTAATAATATTTGACATGATTTTTTATTATTAAAACCATAGAGGGTGGCCAATAATATCCTATGGGACATCAGTTTAGGAATCTTACAAATAATTTTTCATGATTAGATAATTACACATTACTATTTCTTACACTATTCATTTATTATTGGTTAATGGATTGAATCATGAGGAATCATGTTAACACTAAATGTGAGAGATGATGAAATGATTGTCCTCATGGGAAACTAAATGAGATGGGAGATGGAATTTGAAATCTTGTTATTATGATAAATTGGTTATCTCATTGTATTATTAATAACCTAAACATACGTGAGTTTCTAAATTATCCAAATAATATAAATATGGTGTTTTAAGAAGATCATTGAGGAAATTTAATACAACTTCCTACATATTGGTAATGTGGGAAGAATCACATGGGGAAATGTATCAAATGAACAGGAAGATATTTTGTGTGTGGAAAATAAGAACATTGAGAAATTAATTGAAAGGGAAAAATGGATATTTTAATGGAGGAAAAAGAAATTACATCTTGTGGTTCCATTTATAGATCAGGGACTTATGTTCCGATAACTTTGGAATTATCTGATCCAATCTCCAAAGCAAAAGGATAACTCCTAGAACAAGGAAAGAAATATGGTTTTCTGATATTTGAATTGGATAATTGATTTTTTTATTAGGTATTCATAATTATATTGTATAAGATTTTTACAAATTATATTATAGTTCTATGAATCATGAAATGTCTTAGGATTATTCCATACCATTTTTTCTTTAATGGTTTGAAACCATACTTTGAATGGTACTGATAATCAAGAAAAGTGATTAACCCATAAGGTGATATTTTTGTAAAAAACATGATTTGGGGATAGATAAACCTTAATATGAGTCTATGGTTGAGATAATAATGTTTATTAGGGATAATGTGGTGATTTATATTTATAACTTAAATTGAATAGTGGAATTGACCATGAAATTGATTAGTGGTTTAATAAAAAAAATTATGTCATCTTTGATTTAGTTTATGGTATTTTTAGATTTATGTAATATATTTGTTAGTATGTGATTTTATTTTATGAATAGTGATATAGTTAATATTATTTTTTAAAACATATATTTTTTATTAAGTATTGATGGTGATTTGGTTTGATTCTTTAACACTTTGAGATTTTTTAATATATTTATCTATAAATAAATTTTATTTATTGATGGTTTATGTAAGTATTTTTATGAAATGGGATCATGAGCACTGAATAGAGTTCATCTAAGGGATCACTTAATAAATCATAACATTGATGCTTGATTTTTTTCATATGTTCTTTCTGATAGAGATGTCAAGTTAAAGGATACTCCTTGTGTCTTGAACGTTGATCCTTTCATTGAACTGAAAATGTTTTGAAATTAATATCACTCAGCAATATAATTCTCTTTGAATGATGTAATCCTCCTCTACTCAGATAAAAAATTCATGCTTATAGGAAAAACTTTCAAGCATAGTCCATATCTAAACTCCTTATGAAATACACATGAAGCTATTAGGTTTGTTAGTTTTCACATTGGTCTAGTGAACTCCCCAAATGTTATTTTTAATTTTATCTTATGAGGATGACTACTATCATTTTTGGATGAGTAATTTGTGGGTTTTTGGGTTCTTCTCCATTAAAGTTATTAAATGGACCCTAGATTTTGATCTTAACTTCGAACCACCCATTTTTTCACTCTGGTAAGCATTTTTTGGACTTTTTCTTCACCTATTCAATTGAGCATTACTTTTTCCAATTTTCGGCTTAATTGGACAACATCTTAAAATGGAATATACTGCCAAAAAACTTTTAAGCCCCCTAGTTGTGAGTGTTTTCACTAAAATTAAAATATATCATCTACTTCTATCCGATTTTTGAATTCAAAATAGTGATTCATTATTTTATGAAAAGATAAATTATGAAAAGATATCGGCCTATTGTAACATCTATCACAATATTGGTTATTCCTCCAAATATTTTATTCATGGACCAACTGTCATACATCCTCTCACCCATAAAAAGTCATTATGGGTGGAAAGGGGTAAGCAGAAATTATCTCCAAAATAATTTAATAACCATAATGATAGAAACTTAGGGAAACTTATGGACCTTGATGGATCTATTTGTACCCAACATCCCCAAGATACTGTGTTGATGGATAATTCCCAACCAAACCCCAAATCAGTAGCTAAGGAGACTCCAATTAGGATCACACCCAATAGGGATGTGGCTGGTCATTATAAACAGCCACATCCTTTGAGTCTGATTTTTGATTCCTTCTATGGCTTTGTGGATGCTGTTAATAATCCTCAACCCACTTTTCTTACCTTATAAACTACACTATATATTTATAAGGGAAAAAATGAGATGAATATTAGTCTAGGAAATCCAACCAAGATGAACTTTATCAAGTATGAAAAGTCAAGGATGACGACCTAAACTCAAGTTCTAAAAAAGAAAAAAAAGTTGATGTTTTAACACATATGGATTTATTATGCCACCCACAAGAAGACATGTAAACATATTGATTACTCTAACATGGAGAGAGCTATTATTACTAGATCCTTAGATATTCAATTTGAAAAATATGTGATCCCTCCTCATTTAGGAGTTGGAGTGGATCCCTCCTTCTCATAGGATGGATAGGATTACTCCATGTCCATAGATGAAGAGATGAAGGATTCCATTAAGATTTGGAATTACAACTGTGTTATTAAGGAGGGTTATATATAGGAATTTTACCCGTTGGATCAGGAAAAAGAGAGGAAAAACTTTGGAAGGTATCTAAAAGAGTAGATAACTATAGATGAGTATCTAAGTATAAGAGATCATATGTTTAATAGGGTGGAATTTGAAATTGATAAAAACCTTGATTTTTATCTTTTACACCTTCCATGGGAAGAGTAGTACTTGGATGGGAATTTATAGGAAATTAGATCTATATATGTGGTTCTGATTTTATATCTTGATATTTTCTTATCATGCAATTTCAATTTTCCTTTTTTATTTTGAGTGATTTGTTTTGCCTATTTTTGGAAGATTTTTTTGATATTGATGGATTTTAATGAATAACAAATAGAGATTCAATGTTACATAGAAGTCTACAGTGTTCTTATGACAAAAGTGTAGGATATTTTTTCCCCTTTTGAGTTTTTAATCCTATGCTTCATGGAAGAGGTATTGTGTCTTAGGCAGCAGATGAGTGGGATGACCTATCAATTACATTCCATCTCATAGTGAGTTAGTACTACTATTTTTGTTATTTGGTGGTTTTTTATAGCTCCTACTTTATATTTTTAGCTAGTCATTCTCTATAGATATTAATAAAGTTTGTAGGAAGGTTTTACTTTTAAATAATATTTGTAGAAGCTGAAAACAACCAAAATGGATGGCAGAGAGTTCTTACTGCTCTGATGTAGTGGATTGGAGCTGGGAATATATGGTGATGATGGTTGCAGACTTGATGATCCAGATTTGGAGGGTTTCATCTGCATGCTCTTGATGAACAAAATGGATAGTGTAATATGATGTTGTTTCTATCATTTAGTAGTTTTTTATGATATTTATTGATATTTTTTATTCTGTTAGAAGTTAAGCCCTATCCAAGAAGGTTTTAGTGAAGTTTTTGTTATAGACTCACACATAAAGTATTGAGTGGGCATCCAATGTATTTATTAAGAGTGAAATATTTTTCAATCATAAATCTGGGCTTTCTCAAAGCCGATGGATCAAGTGTTGTATGTGTGGAAAAAAGGGAATATCTTAGATCTTATGAGTATTTATCCCCAGAGATCAAATTCCCCTATTATGAAATCAGTTTCATAGTATCCATGCTATACTAACAACTATTCCATTCTATATCCTTCTCATTCTCCCTCAATCTCAAGAAATGGGTGGAACAAAAATAGAGAATGGTTTCTCATTGGGATAATTTTAATAGATGATGAACATAGCCAAAATGGAATAAAGGCACAAGATGATATCCCATTGTATTTCCAATAAGATTATGACTCTCATATAAGAGGAGATACTATAACTCTCTTGGATAATGACTTTGATTTTATTTTTTCAATAATTTTGTAATCACCAGATTCCCAGTTGGTGCAAATTCATTTCACCTGGTTTCATCACAGTATTAATAATTTTATTTTATTAAATATTTGGGGTATGGGTTTGGTAATCGTCTCAGACTCAGATCTTTTTGGTAAATTTTATTTCTTAGACATCTTTAGTTATACACAACACCGAGTTACAATGAACTACGAGATATTATTAAAAATATTTAAATGTGGTCATTATAACTAGACCTCCAAAATTGGTGGTATGAACTGGAATAACCACTTTTTGAAAAAAAAAATATAAAAAACTAAGATAAATTGAATATATTGGTAAATAATTACATAATTTTTATGTCTTTACATGCTTCAAAGATATAATTTTTTCAAAAATGTTTCTACTACTTTTAATGAGAAAATAAGATAATTACTATCTCTAAATTTAAGAAATTTAATTGTGTAAAATGAAATTTATTTTTTAAATTATAATTTCAAAATTAACTTATGATGAAATTTTGTGGTTTTTTTGAACATATTGATTCTTCATTGAATAGTGAAAATACTAATTTTTATTGAAAATTACTTTTTTATTAATAGAATTTACAAATATCTAGTTTAATTTAAAATGTTTGTAAATGTTTAATTAGTTCAATTATATTATTAATAATCTGATATATGTAATTGGAATAGTTTTTAAATTTAATTTTGATATAAAAGCTTTTTATACTAAAGGAAAACATTCTTTTTGATAAACCCACATTTTGTCACACTTTTATAGATTATAATAAAATGAATTTACGCCACATATATGGATTGAATTTTTTAAAATGGATTCCATATTTTAAATATCATAATTTATATTATTTAATAAATCTAACTTACATTTTTGTAAAAATGAATAATAAAAATATTAAAAATTTGTCACCAAATTAAAAAGGGGAAATCTGGTTAACCTAGATTATATATAAGTGATAAGGAATCCATTTTTATTATAAATCTTATTAGATTGATTTATTTAAAAATTTATCACCTTAGGATCGATATTTATATTTTTATGGGACATTTTTTCATAAAAGTGACCTATATAATAGTTTAAGTATAGAAGAAGAAACAATATCACCATATTGCTTTTAAATTTCTCATATGTGTTCAAAAGAGGTAAAATGAAATTTGGGAATGGAAATTATTATTTATTTTGAGAATAAAAAAATTAATTTCATGATAGTAATTTATTACTAGTTCTTATAAATTATCTATTTACCATAAATTCTTATGCACTGACGACGTAGTATTTGTTCAATTATTATAAAAATGAAATAAATCATTTTAAAAATAATAAAAGTGATATAATTTAGAAGAATTATTATTTTTATAATATTTTTCTAAATAAATATAACGTTTTGTAAATGTTTGAAAATATTATTTTCAATTCCTTTTTTTTGTCTAGTTTTCAATGTCAAATTAAATAAATAGTTTCAAAAATAAACATAACGTTATTTTGTAATGAATATTTTTTTACTACATGATTTAACATTTATAAAAATATTTTTTTTTCGAAAAGTAAGTTGTATATGGTTCATAATATCAACCATGGTCTATTTATGGTCCTTTTTATATATATATATGAATCTTGTTGACCCAAAAAGAGTTAAAATGTCAATACTGACGGTAATTATCAAAAAAGGTTAACACATTTTAATACAAAATGGTATGGGTGAAAAACATCACCTAAACTTGTCCAATTTTTATTATATGAAAGGATTTAGACTCATCCATGTATTATAATTGAATATTATTAATTATTATCCATTTTAAAATGAAAATTAATTTATATTAATTTAATAATTTTGGGAATTCTAAGAGTTCCCACCCCTCTTATAAATGTGTGTCTATTCTCCTCATTTCTTCACACCTAAAAAACATATTTGGATCATAAAAAACATACCAAAATCTCTTAATTATACCATTACCTCCCACTATTTATTAGATGTGATTTTTTTATAATTAAAACATCCTAAAAGGCATTTATTTATAAACCTAAAGAGATTGTTCTAAGGAGAGGTATAGTTCTTAACAATGCATGTTCATTTAATTTATTCTTCTACCTTATTCAAATCATATTCAAACATGATGAAATAATAATAGTATCTATATTATAATGAGATATTATTATGTCAATGGGATAACATATATCCATCTCTTACTCCATCAAATAATAAATGAAACCATCATTCGTGAGTAGAGCAAACTATCACCTCACAAATCGATGTAATTGTTTTCCATTATCACCTCTCATGGATTTTTATAGGGATGGATTTAATATATTTATATTATATTCATGAAATATTTATAATTTTATATAAGTTATAAATCATCTATTTTCATAAATGTTCACATAAAAATGATAATGTTATTCATGCTTACATATGGACAACTACCTCCATGAAGCGATTTGATTTGTTCTTCAACATCACATCACATTAATGATATATATATATATATATATATATAAGTATATTAAAAGAAATAATACATTATTTATTATATTATTTTCATTTTTGGAAGATAAAATAATACTTACCTTCGTTTCATAATGATCATTGAGAATTCGAAATGTTACTCAAGTGTTTGTATGGCTCACCCTCTCCATGATTGTAATGTAGTTCATTTTGAATAACCATCATTAATGTTTGTTTTTAAAAGTGTAATTTATGTATAAAAATTATAATTATATCACTATTATAATTATATATATGATTAAATAATTCCCTCTATTAGCATAGTCAACCTACCAAAGTTATATTGGGCATATGAACTGAATACCGTCAAAACGTCTGATGTGAACTTAATTGGTGAAGTAATTATATATAACATGATAATTAATAAAATAAAATAAATAATAAACTTTAAAAGTTTTTTTAATTAATTATTTAATTAAAATAATATTATTAGTTAAGAATATAATGAACGTACGTGCTAATTTGGAGCTTAGGTAAGAGATTTTATCTCAATTTCCATTCATTGAGGTGTATTTTAATGTTAGGCACCCAATTTTGTTTTTGGTGTACATACTTGCACATTAACATGTTATATAATGAATGCATAATAATTCATGGTATTTTATGTTTCAATTGAAATTATTTCATCCAGGGGGATTTAACTTGAATGTTACCAAGTTGTACGGGGTTTTATAACTCATTTTCTTTTCTTTGGGTTATATTTTTTATTAATTATGTTTGATATTTGAAGAATATGTGTGTTACAAATTTTGATTAATTTATTTTTTATTTCTACTTTATTATGTGGGTTTAAATTTTATACACATAATCAATTCTATGATTAATTTTTTCTTCAACAATACAGTCTTTAAAAGTGATTTCGTCTTACTTTCCACTCCATTGAGTCATATTTGATATAATGCACCTATTTATATTAAAGAGGTGTATTTACTACCACTTTGAAAAGTTATATCATGAATATTTTTATATTAATTGTATTTAATGTTTCTTTTTAAGTTATTTATTTCATGGGTTTATGATTCTAAAGTTACCAAATTCATGGGGTTTATTTCATAATATAATCTTTATTTAGGATTGTTTTTATATAAGTCTATATTGAAGGAAATATTTGATATTTATTTATTAAAAATAATATATTTTCATCGCATTTTTTTATTTTTAGAAATTAGTTTTTTCCATTCATTATCCTCTCCTTAAGTACTCAAGATACCAAAATCATGTTTATAAGGTAGACCGACTTGTTTTCCCCACTCGGTTAGGAATAATTTTCTTTCATATCGGAGTTTCTGTTAAATTGTTTTAAATAATATTTTTAATATTATCCAAGTAATTATTAAATTAATTTTTATATATGATTTAGTTTTAAAAAAATCGTTTTAAAATAATGTTCTTTTCATTTTTTGAATAAGGTATGTTTTGACCTTTTATCAAAAATATGAAAGGAATAATTGTTTTCACATACTCAGCATGAATAGAAATTTCCATCTGTCATTATCGATCATTGATTTAAAGATTTTTTTACAATTTTATAATTTTCCTTTGAAGTAAAATTTTTTCCCTAATATTCTAGAAATTAATATTTTCGCAGAGTTATTTTCCAAGTGAAAATGGTAGTTTTTATGAATTTTATTACTATTATTTTTTTTTGATATTTTTATTCATGAACGACTATAAACCTTTATTTTACATATAATTAAATGGGTATATATTTTAATTATAGAAATATTATTCATTATATGGATGGTTTATAAAAATTTTCACCTATGAAATTATTTAAATTATATTTCTTGGTTAATTTGTAGTCATTAACTTTCCCTTGAAACATTCACTTTCTTAGGATAATTGGACATTAAATTTAACTTGAATATCCATATTCAATATTATAGAGATTATTCATGCTTAAATCATATATTATTTCTTAATATTTTGTTTTACTATGAAATTTATTTTATTTACTAGGGAAAACCTTGATAAATATTTATTATTTACTCAATACATATATTTACTGATAAAGCATATAGTTTTTGAATTTAATTGAAAACTAAATATATACGGAATTTATTGGACATGTATTGATGGGTGGGTATATATTATAAATATACCCTCAATGAATTGATAGGCCTTATGAGAAAAATTAGTAAACTAACAGTAAATGGATTTTTAGTGCATACCTACCCATCAATTAAACTATCTTAGTCTACAGATTTGATAGTATATATATCATGATGTCTAAAATCATGATATCGATTATTAATCATTTCATTCATTTATAATTCAATTATTATTTTCAATGATATTAATGCATCTATATTATGCATATATTCATTTCATTTTCAATGTGTTTTTAAATATTTATCTTGTCATATTAATTATGCCATAATTATTCGTGATATCTTCCACTATATGTAAACCTTACGGAGCATCTAATATCACCCTTATTTCCTTCCTTTACCTAGGATATGAATAATGAATCATTTAATGAGATCAAGGATGTATAATATTTAATTTTATAGTGATTTTTATTTTCAGTTTTCAAATTTAATGTGAGATTCAAGTATATATCTAGTTTTCCAAGACTAATAAACTACTCAGTCCTTTGGGATATGATTCCTTATATTTAGTGAAAATTTAATTAATTAACTATCAGATCTAGTTTAATAGTTTTGGGGTGTTATAGTCAGTATTATAAAAAGTTTAGTATAAATAATGGGAACTGTATTTAAGAAAACATATATTAGGGAATCTGACCCTATAACTGACTTTGAAGATAAGTCTAAGTATAATATAACACCCTATTATTATGGTAAGGTATATATTATTTGGTTTTCCTAGAAATAAAACCTTTTGGTTACTACAAGTGGATTTATTTTTGGCACAGACGCATCTAGGGGTGATAATCCTAAAAAGATTTGGGTGAGTATATCTCGTCGATCATTCTGGTGCACAGTGAGTATTCCATTTATGCACACATGTTTTTAAAATCCAAGGGAATATAATTGGGTTAATTAATATTTTATTTATGAACCATTATGATGAATGAGATAAAAAACCTATGGAAACCTAGGATATACTATAGTAATATGGGATAAACTTGAAGTTTCAGCGGTTAATAATTGTAAGGTTCAACATATGTCAAAATTCATATATACCCCTTTTAATGTTTCATGTGATTAATGTTTAAAAGGATTAAGGATATTTTTTTATGACATTTATGGGAATATTACCCTTTGGTTTAGTATATGTTTTAGTGAAAAGGTTATTTGAGGAATAATGATTTTATATTTTGTGGGAATATGTTTAAAGTTATAGATAACCATTATATTTAATATGTTCATAAATATTAAGGTATAATAATAAATTACAATTTTTTAATTTTGTGGTAAAAATAGTCAATAAAAAAATATGTGGTCAATAATGGATCTAATTATTAATGTTATTTTTGAGTATTTTCATCCTTTTTTTTTGAATGTTTTAGGAATTATATTCATATATTTTTAGAAAAAAGATATCCCAAATGCTGAATAACAACATGTCGCATCTGGTAAGGCCATGGATCTTGAACCCAAAATTAAACGGTTTAAAGGGCGGACACATACAACTAGCCTCTGTGATTTCCTAGTTAGTATTAAATTGTATTTTATTAAATAGTTTTATTGATAAATATTAAGTTCATTTTTGGAAAAAACATGATCAAATTTTTTTGAATATTTATTATTTTGAAGTTATTAATGATATTTTGGGATAGGCTTTATTAGGTTGAGGTATAAAAAAAATTATTTTTAATGAAAATTATTAATATGAAAGAATTATAGAACATTTTTATTGGTGTTATCTAAAGGGTATGAGATAAACTTTGAGGTTAAACCATTATTTAATTTGTAGGTTATTGATGTTATTGTAGATGTTATGTTATTTATTTGTTAAATAATTTAAGTTGAACTATTAGTGTTATTGTGGGAATTTTTAAATAAAATTTATTATTTCATCATAGGAAGAATTATAAATTTTAGGTATTATATAACCTTGTTGTAACAATATTATTTTTCGAGTAAAATTTGAGACTGTTGTGGAAATTGATTAAAGGTACAAATTATACTTTTCAAGTATGTATATTTCATTATATTCTCATTCTTGATGGAAGAATAATTCCTCAACTCTAGGAAAATGACCTTGATCTAAAAAAGTATTATATTACCATCATTTCTAATGAATATATGGTCTTTTTACCCATCAGAAATTTATGGCTTTATGGTCGTTAACTTTCTTTTGATCATTCACATTCTTTTGATCAATGATCTCTATAAATCTCCATAATTTTTTGGACATTATTTTTTTCCCTATTTTTGTATTTTCACCTGTGACTTATTTTCCCCTACTTGGAAACTAGGTTATGTGATGACCTTTAAATTTCTATTTCCATCTTCTCAAGGGGACATATTATTATCCACTTTTATGATGTTGTTTTTCAAAAAAGGTTTGAACATATATGACAAAAATAGAATTGTGTGGGTGAAATTTATTTATGTTTAGAATGTAAAACCCATATATTTTCAAATATATATCCCTTTAAATAAATTTTATTTCTTAGATAGCTTGTGTTACACAAAACACTGAGTTTAAACGAACTGTGATATACTATTAAAATATTTAAATATTACTGTTATAGCCAAGCCATTAAAATTGGTCGTATAAATCAGAATAACTAATTTTTTAAAATTATTTATAAAAATCATGAATAAATAAAATATATTCGTAAAAAGTACAAAATCTTTAGTAAATTATTTACAATCTTCAAAAATATATTTTTAATCAAAAATGTTTCTCTAGTTTATGGTAATAAAACATATATAATTAATTTATTCCAATTTTTGAAATTTAAATTTAAAAAACTGAAATTCATTTTTGAAATCATCATTTCGTAATTAACTTATAGTGAAATTTTGGGATATTTTAAAAATTATTTAATATTCAGTGACAGTGAAAAATACAAATCTTGATTGAAAAGTTCCTTTTTTTAGAATATTATAATATTTAATTTTGATTTAAAATGGTTTTAAATGTTTCATTAGATTAATTATAATATTAATAATCCAATTTAGGTCATTTTAATCAAATTTATGCTGAATATTAATATATAAAAAATTATACTTAAGGAAACCATTCTTTTTGAAAAATATGATTTTCATCATGATTTGAGGGATTCTTATAAAATGAATTTCTACCATATATAGAGATTTAATTATTTAAAATGTATGAAATATTTTTAATCATAATAATTTATAGTATTTAATAAGGAAAATTTAATTTTTTGTTATAATGAATGGTAAAAATTATAAAAAAAAATTCACCACTATAAAACTGGTAAATCAGATTAGCCTCTGTTAAAACTAAGAGATAGGGATAAAATTTTTCATCTTCAATATTATTTAATAAATTTTTTTAACCCTTATCACTTTATCCTTGATATTGATTTTTTTGTAAGGCATCTGTCTATGAAAACTACCTATATGACAATTTAAGTAAAGAAAAAGACAAAACACCACCCTCTGGATTTTAAATATCTCTCATTTTTGCACAAAGGGACAGAAGCAACATGTAAACTAAAATTCATTATTATTTTGAGAATTATTGATTTATTTTCATGCTGGTGATTTTTTTTAAAGAAATTATGTAATTGTACTAAATTATTATGCAACGCGAAAAAATTATTTATCCAATTAATAAAAAAATAAATGAATTTAAATTTTTTAAAAGTAATGTAATTTAACAAAATTTTTTTGTTCATAACATTTTGTAGACAAATATAACATTTTATAGAGGTTTTAAAGTATTATATTCTAATCTCATTATTTTCATGTTGTTTTCAAAATCAAATTAAATAAATAGGTCCAAAAATTACATTAAGATTATTTTTTAATAAATAATGTTTCATTAAATGATATAAAATTCATAAAAACTTTATCTTCACCCAATTAATTGAACTATAGTTCATTATATCAATGTTTTCCCTTTTATGGGATGTTTTTACTTTTATAGGAACCTTATTGACCCCTTAAGATTTAAAACCTATATATCATTGTAATTGTTACGAAGGGTTAACACATGTAAAAACAAAAAGATATGGGTGTAAAAAACACCTAAACTTGTCCAAATATTATTTTATGAGATTATTTGGACTAATAAATATCTCATATTTCAATATTATCAATTCTGATACATTGTAAAAATAAAATTAATTTATATTAATTTAATGCTTTATGAAATTCCAATAGTGCCTCTCCCTTTCCCTATAAAAGAACACATCCTATCCACTTTTATTAACAAATAAAAAATCACCCAATATAAGGACCCGGCCTTATTACATTAAATATTATTGAATTAAATGAATAATTCACATTGAGGATCTTTTCAGGTTTAGAGTTTTAGATAATTAGGACATAACTATTACATCTCAAAGATTACAAGGTAGACACATCTACTCAGTTTCCATTTTTTCACAAAATATAAACTATTGAAAAAAAAATTCATTTCTAGTTCCATGTTTTAGACATCATGAAATTTCCTTGATCCCATCCTTAACCGTATTCCACTTTAAGTCCTGTGGAAAACATTTCAAAAACTTGGGATGAGCATAAAAATCTCAGTAAGGGTTATAACAATACGGGGAGAAAACATTATTCCATGTATACATAAAATTCAATGAAATCATATATTACTCATAAAACATATGTACATTAACATACCTCATTAAATCATAAGATTTATTCATAACTCAATAGAAATCATAAGACATAAAGGTAACTTGAGGCATTCATAACATTCTTACGTAGGGAGTAACCCTCATAATTACGTTTGGAATACCCATCACAGTATATTCCCTAAATATCTTTGGAGAAACCATAACGTTTAACCCCTTCGCATTACCCAATGAATTAGAGAGCTATATCGGGCTCACCCGCCCTTAGTTGGTCATGGAACCACCCGTCTTCATAAACAATTCCCAAGAACCATAACATAATCGTATCACATAAAACATGCATAAAGGAAACAGAACATTTTCACATTTCAATCACAAGATATCAATAACACATTGATATAATAAAAACATTATCAAAACCATCTTCAATACCAAAATATAGGAAAAGTAAAACATGGTATTTATTTTTCATTTTAAAAAAAAAGTTATGGCTTGTAGAGTATAAGGCCCCAGCCTTAAACCTTACTTAATCTTGAGTTATTACAAGATTACACATTGAGGATATTTTCAGGTTTAGAGTTTTAGATAATTAGATCATGAAACTTGCATTACATTCCATATTTAGACAAAGTGGTTACATGAAAGACAGTATTCATTCTTCCCATCAACGGAAACATATTTACAATAAAACATGGATTCTTTCTTGACACACCCTTGACACTGTCATCACATCATGTACCCTTCCCTTGACCTGTGAAAAACATTTCAAAAACTTGGGATGAGCATAAAAAGCTCAGTAAGGGATATAAAAATATGGAAAGGAATCATGAGTACATGTATACATAAGAATGAAATCATACTTTACCCATAAAACATAGGCACTTTAACATACCTCATAAAATCATAGAAATCATATGACATAAGGGTAAATTGAGGCATTCATAACATACTTATGTAGGGAGTAACCCTCTTGGTTATGTTTGGAATACCCATCACAGTATATTCCCTAAATTTCTTCGGAGAAACCTTAACGTTTCACTCCTTCGCATTACCCAATGCATTGGAGAGCTATATCGGGCTCACCCGCCCTTAGTTTATCACGGAACCACCCGTTTTCATAACAGTGCCCAAGAACCATAACATAAACGTATCACATAAAACATTCACAAAGGAAACATAACATTTCCACATGTCAATCACAATATAACATTTTAGTATATTGAAATAACGAATCCGTTCAAAAAGAAACCATTTCCAAAACCATTTAAAACATTTAATAAGGAGATTTCTGAATCAAAGTGTCCCATACCACCTTGAAGATTTTAAAATTTTAAACCATTAATATCCATATAAATAAATCCTTAAAACCATTTTGAAAACATGGATATTAATAAGAACAAATCATTAAAACATTTAAAGTGATATTTTGGTTAAAGGGTTTTTACCAAAATTAGAGACACTTGAATAAAATAATTGAGGAATAACATTTAATCAGAACTTTATAATATCATGAGAATAAATGGATTCATGATATAATATTCCAAAGGATAGTATATACACCATATAAGAGTGAATTTGTGCATAACAACAATGAAGTCTCAATAGAGATGTAAAATGTGATGAAATCCCTTATAAAGAAGGTATCCTTAAATTAAGGACAAATCAATCTCAAAAATATGTGTGAAAAATATAAATACACCCAATATAAGTGGATATTATGTTTAAGACAATAAAAGTTCATTCGCACATATTCAATGGATGACATATTCAATGACTATATGTTGAACCCAAAGAAATCAAAATTGGGTTAAAAAGTTCCCTTGACAGCCTAACGACATCACATAAAAATGAGTTGATGAGAGATAAAAAGTGAATCTCATCACTTGGACATAAAATTTACATCAATAAGGATATATGAGAACATATCCCAACATAACAATATGTAAATTAAAAGACCCAACAAAAGAAGTCTTTTAAAAAATAGGAGGGTGAAAGGTTCCCTTACCGACTTGGGTATCTTTCAAAACATACACCCCATGAAAGAAGGACAACAGATCATTGATGTAAATACTCATAAACGAAAGTATATTACAAAAAGAGTAGAATAATGGGCAGTAAATACACCACTCAATGGAATCTGTGGCAAATGTAGCATAAATCTCACGGGAATAAAAGTGAGATGAAAAATCCCTTACGAAAACTCGGCAGCATAACGGCGCCACATAAAACTTCCGAATATGGATTGATGAGATCAAATAGGGTATATCATCACATTAAAATAAAATTTACAGAAAGAGGAATATAAAATAACATCCCCCAACATTACAAAGAGGAGCTTAAAAGAAGTGACATAAAGGAGAGTACTTAAAAAGAAAGAGAGAGGTTAGATCTCTTACGAAAATTCGGCAGCCTAACGGCACCACTCAAAACTTCCAAAATGGATTGATGAGATAGAATAGGGTCTCTCATCACATGAACATAAAAATTAAAGTAATAGTAATATAAAATAACATCCCAATCACAATAAATATGAGCTTAGAAGGAATGACATAAAAGAGTGTACTTAAAAAGAGAGGAGTAGGATCCCTTACCTCGTATCCGACTTGACCCGACCGTTCTTTAACATCCTGAATAATAAACTTGAGTTAATCTATACTTGCTTAAGAACATTTTTCAAGTTCATTATTCCTTTTATACCATGTTATGAACATCATGTAATCATTTAAGTTAATAATGTTCATTTTGTCGGTATTTGGTTCTGAAGCCAAAAATAGACTTCTTACACTTACATGTTGTTAATTTGGTCAAAGGTTCGTTATATCCAGAATGAAATTACTGATTTGGATATCATATATATCATATATATCCAGAATATACATGTATTTATAATATCACATAATCATTTAGAGGAAAGAAATGAAATGCACCGTTCATGGAGACGGTAAGCCATACGTATGCATGAACGCTACTTTCATTTCTATGTCGTATTAATGGAATTAAAACTATATGAGAGGTATGTATATTTTAATTCCAGAATTATATTAATCATTTAGATGTATCATACATCATATATATCCATTATATATATGTACTTATAATAGTACATGATATTTTGAGATAAGAAATGAAATGTACCGTTCATGGAGACGGTAAGCCGTACGTACGCATGAACGCTACTTCCATTTCTATTTCATATTTAATGGAATTAAAACATAATGGCACATAATAGTATTTTAATTCAAGTATGGTATCATATATAATATCATTAAATATACCCTTTATACGTACCACATATGGTAATAACGAATCAAATCACTTTGAGGGGGCGGTAGTCCGCACTTCCTTAAATGAAGATATCGCGTATACCCATAATGGAAACCATAAAGGTATGCCCAAAATGTAAAATACAGAAGCTTAAGGAAAACATAAACATATTATATATCATATATAGAAATAGTGACATCATAATGGCCACCTTTGAAGGTGTTAAATGAGTATTGAACAATCATCGTTTCGGGAGGCAGAATTTCTCCATCCACGGAAACTATATATTCTTTAACAATTTGATGTAGTTGTGTGAGAGAGTAGCTCGAATAAATCTTATAACAACATAATAGTATATTTAAGATACTGGTGTTGTTACAAAAGATGTAAATAAAAAGAGTTTAGGGTGTTGGAGAAGCAAAATAAAACAAATGAACATGAGAGAATGAATTACCTTTAAAAGTGTAACTCCTTTTGATTTGAGCCTAAAGGCTTCCTTTTAAAGGATTATTCCCAAAGGGAATCCTCTAGTATGAGGAGAGGGATGTGGAGAGAGTAAATGGATAGGGGTTGGCCGAGAAAAAGGCTTTGGGAGTGTGGGTAATGAGGTAGAGGTGGGGGCCTTTTATAAGAGGAGAGGAGGGTCACTTTTGGGAAGTAAAGAAATATTACCTTATTTGAAAATGTGTTTCGGTTTTATAAGGTCCCACATTGATATAATTCATGGAAAAGGTGTTAAGGGTTAGAAATCCACCCATTCGATAAGTTTTGGACATGTGTAGTTTATATATTTTACATTATCTTTCCATTTTATTTAAATCGTTAAATAATGAGGTCATCACTGCATCATCATGATATCATAAATAATTTAATTTATTTAGTGTCTAAAAATTATAAAAAAATAATATGATGTAGGAAATCTTTTTATCTTTCCAATGACTTTTTATAATCAAAAATATGATCTTTATAACCCCATGTAAAAATTGTTTTTGTAAAACATATTATGTTTGTGTCATTTTTACTTTTACATTAAATAAAATGTTATTTATGTTATTTCCCAACCAAAGTGGCTCCATGGGGTCCCCAAGTTGACCCATGGCTTGTCGTGGTCTTCCATGAAACATCCAATTAGGGTAGGACATGTTTCAATCTCATCTCATATTATTAAAACATTATTTTTACCTTAAACTACACTAATTACCACTAATCGCAATTAAAAACTTAATAAGTTACTATTCACCAAAAAATTATTTTAATCTCATTGAACCACATTTTACTTCTTAATGACAACCATGTATGTCGGATTTTTGAAAATAAAAACACAATGGTGGAAAAATTTCATTTAAACGGAAAAATCAGTTTTTATAAGTACCACTTAGTGGTTTCACTATTCATCAAAAATGGAAGTTTTTCAGAAAAATCCCAAAAATTCACCATAAGCTATATTTGATATTCTGAATTCAAAAATGAAGTCTATTTTACAAAATTCAAAACATATAAGTCAGATTAATTAATTTAATCATTAATTCCCATTGTCAAAACAAATAATGTGTTTTTATGAAACAATAAGTATCAAAAGATTGACACTAGTTTAAGTCTGATTTCAAATTGAAATTAATTTCAACGACGACTATTGGATTTAATGGTAAAAATATATTCTAATTTAACTTTAAAACCAATTCAAAATATAATCTAATCATATAAATAAATTATATTAAAAAGAGGTTTTGAATTAAAATACAACTTTTACACTATTAATTGAAAAAATGAACTTTATCAGAAAGATACCAAAAATTTACACAAAGTAAATTTTGATGTCCCAATTATAAAGAAGAGTTTTATTTGGTCCAAAATAATGTATAATAGTGATCAAAACTATATTTAATGACAGTTCTCCATCAAAAGGTGATAAGTGAACCTTTAGTGAAAATTAGGGTATAAAAGCCTAAAATTGAATTCTATCCGTATTTTAAGCCATTATCTTTTATTGGATAAATGTAAAAACATTTAAAAACATATAAAATCATATTTTATTTATTTGTATCAATTCCCGCCAACACAACGGCTACATGTTAACTACCATTTAAAATAATATTATTTTATTATTAGAGTGCAACGTAAGATTCCCAAGAAACTCGTTGTTGCGTGTTGGGTATGCCATCGAGCATAGTGTCCCCTTTAAAGTCATATTAATATTTTAGTCTCAAATTTGGATAAATAAGAAAATGTCATATTCTTTATTTACCTGGGGTGTTACATAGAGGATGTTGAAACTCAAATAACGGTCACGGTGGCGGAGAAGTCGTTGTCGCCGCATACGTACGACAAAAAGAAGATTCAATTTTGTTATTTAGTAAACTCTTAATATAAAAAAGATTCCTTTTGAATAAACATAAAATTAAAAGGGTTATATAAATCATATAAAAGAGGTTTGTGTATAAAACAAAATATGCCTCAATGAAAGGAGATTGAGATGAAGTCCCTTACGAAAACTCGACAGCCTAACGACGCCACTTAAAAATTCTAAAAATGAATTGATGAGTGTAAGAGGGGGTATCTCATCATATGAAAATACAAATTACAGTATTTTTAATATAAAATAACATACTCCAACATAAGAACATGGAGCATAAATGAAATGACATAAAAGAGGGTACTAGAAAAGAAAGAGAGAGGTCGGATCCCTTACCTTGTGTCTGACTTGACTCAATCGTTCTTTAATCTCCTGAATAATAAACTAGAGATAACTTATAATTTCTTAAGAACCTTTTTTAAGTTAATTTTTCCTTTTATATCATTTATTACCATTTTATTAACATTATGTAATTATTTAAGTAAATAACGGCCGTTTTGTCGATCATTGGTACTTGAGTCAAAAATAAACTTCTTATAATTACAAGTTGTTCATGTGGTAAAATATCCATTATATCTAGAATTTTATTCATGATGTAGATATCATATATATCATATATATCCAGTATATACATTCATTTATAATATTACATAACATTTAGAGGTAAGAAATGAAATGCACCGTTCATGGAGACGGTAAGCCATACGTACGCATGAACGCTACTTTCATTTCTATTTCGTATTTAATGGAATTAAAACTAAATGAGATATATATATATATATATATATTATAATTCTAATATAATATATATTTTATATAGGTCACATATGTTCATTAATTTCATTCTTCATACATTCCATGTATTGCATGAGCGAGTCACATCACTTGAGGGGGTGGTAGTCCACACTTCCTCAAATGAAATTATCACATTTGCACAACATGAAAAGCATAAGGGTATGTTTTAAATGTAAAATACAGAAGCATATAGAGGAAATAAATATAATATATATCATATATAAATATAGTTACATCTTAATGGCAACCTTTAAATGTGTTAAAAGAATATTGAACAATCATCATTTCGTGAGGCAGTAATTCGCCATCCACAGAAACAGTATATTCTTTAACCATTAGACAAAGGTGTGTGTAAATGTAGCTCAAATCCATCTTATAAAAACATCCAGGTATACTAAATATACTGATTTTGTTACAAAAGAAATTAATAAAAAGATTTTAGGGGGTTGGAGGATCAAAATAAATTAAAAGAACATAAGAGAGGGCATTACCTTTAAATAGGGTAACTCCCTTTGGTATGAACCAAAAGGGTTTCTTAAAGAGATTTATACCTAAGGTAAGACTTCTAGGATGAAGATATGGGTGTGGAGAGATAAAATGTGCAGATTGTGGCTGAGCCAATGGCTTGAGGGGTGTGGGTAAGGAGGTATAGGTGAGGGCCTTTTATAAGAGGGAGGAGGGGCACTCTTCGAAAGTCAAGAAATGTTACTTTATATTAAAATGAGTTTCGAATTTTAAAGGTCCCGAATTGATATATTTCTAGGATAAGGTGATAAGGGTTTGAAATATACTCTTACAATTGGTTTTAGACAAGTGTAGGTCTTAGAGTTTACATTATCTTTTCATTTTATTTAAATCGTTCATTAATGAGATAATCGCTACATCATCATGGTGTCATAAATAAATTAATTTATATAATGTATAAAAATAATAAGAAAAATACTATGATGTAGGAAATATTTTTAGATTTCCAATGACTATTTATAGTCTAAGAGATCGTTTATGTATACAAAATTAAAATTATTTTACTTAGGTGTTACATACTTTGGTTACATTTTCATTTCTTTAAAAAAATGAAAAAAGGTCACTATCACACTAAAGTGATTCCCTGGGGTCCCAAGGTTGGCACAAGGCATCCCATGGTTAGAAATGACACCACCAATATCATTAGGACACATTTTCGGGTCATTTTATACTTTTATGATATTATTTTCTTACCCTTAATCACCTGATTACTAATTAAACACGATAATTAAAGATAATTACTGTCATTACTATTCAAAAAGTCAAAAAAAGAGTATTAACTACATAATTTGGACATTATGATTCCAAATATGGAATTCATTTTATCAAATTCAATACCCAGAAATTTTAGTAATTAATTTAAAAGTAAATCTCGTTGTCAAAACAAAAGACGGGTTTTTAAGAAGTAAAATTTATCAAAAGATTGACTTGTTTTTACATCCAACTGAAAAGTGAAATTACTTCCAATGAAAAACATTGTATTAAGTGATAAAATCATATTTAAATTATACGTTAAAAACAATTAAAATGAGAATCTAAATATATAAATAAATTGGGTGAAAAGGTAGTTTTGAATTAAAAAACTGTATCTTTCACTATTCATTAAAAAAAGACATTATTAGAAAAATACCAAAAATTAACACTAATATGTATTTGATATTCCAAATTCAGAAATGATTTCCATTTTAACAAATTAAAAACATAGAAGTTTCATTAATAAATCATATAGTTAATTCTCGTTGTCAAAATAAATAGTGTGTTTTTAAGAAACAATATCTATCAAAAGATTGACACTTGTTTATGTCCATTTTCAAAGTAAAATTAATTCTAATGACCACCATTTAATTAAATGGTAAAAATATATTCTAATTACACATTAAAACAATTAAAAAATATAATCTAACCATATAATTAAATTATATGAAAAAGCAGTTTTGAAGTAAAATGCAGTATTTTCCACTATTCATTAAAAAATGAACATTGTTAGAAAAAAACCAAAAATTTATCCAAAGTAGATTTAAAGGTCCCAATTCTAAAGAATACATTTATTTTGACAAATATAACTTATAAAATTGTCAACAGTTATATTTCAAAAAGGTTCTCCATCAAAATGCGGTAAAACAATCTTTTAAAAATATTAGAGTATTTATTCTTAAAATTGGATTCATTTGCATTTTAAGCCTCTAACATTTATTGGATAAATGTAAAAATATTTAACAAACAAATGTAATCACTTTTTAGTTAGTTCTGTTCATTCCCACCATTACAACGGCTAGGCATTAAATATTTAAAATAATTAAATTATATTATTAGTGTGCAACGTAAGATTTCAAAGAAACTCGTTGTTGCGTATTGGGTACGCCATCGAGCAAAGAATTCCCTTTAAAGTAATATTAACATTTTATTCAATAATATTGATAAACATGAGAGTGTAATATTATTTATTTACCTGGGATGTTACATCCTTCCCCCCTTTTCAGAATAGCATCCTCGCAATTTTAAAATTGGGCTTGGAAACTTCATTGAAATCCCCACATCGAAAAAAGAGTCAGAAAAACTATCACTTTAAAAGAAAGAAAGAGAAGTACAGAGGTCACCCGAGTTAACCTAGACTAGGATTCCATGTAGGAAAACATGGATATGGAAGAAAAAACAAAGGTCCATGTTATGATGGAGAGTGATAGGAAACATGTTTAGGAGAAAGTTAACCACCAGAAAATCACAAACTTGTGATGGGTTAAACAGTATTTGATTCCCCAGTAGGAAAAGTTAGCAGACAACATTTTAGTTTAAAGTTACTTTTCATTGAAGAATTTATTTATCAACTTAACTAAATAATATGGAAACATACCTACTTTTCATGTTGACTTTCAACATTTACTAGATTTCTTATACAAACTCATATTTTCTCCAAAAGACGAATATTTAGGAAGACTTTTTCACATTAAGAGTACTATAATCAACTTCTTGAGAATCACCTAATCCAAAAAAGAGAACTATATATTTCCCTTGTCTTTAGACCTTAACCAAAACCAAAACCAAAAAGGTTAGTACAAGATCAGATAATACCCAAAAAGGATAATCCTTTATAAATAAAATCTATTCTTAATCTCCAAAATTTGTCAAACAATACCCAAAGTTCAACAAAGACCATTCAATAAACATCTATGCATAAAATTCTTCAAAGTAATCAAAAATAAGATTGAAACCCAAATATATAAAGGATTTAATCACATAATCTTCCAAGATAAACCTTAAGATTTATCTCCAAATAACATCAGTTACTCTTAAAGTCTCATACTGAAAAGTAATTAACCTAATCACATATCCTCCATGATAGGTTAATAATTTCCATAGATAACCCAAAATCAACTTATTCTAGATTCATAAGATGATCTAACGAAAAATAATTAGTCAAACTAACCAGGGACTTCACATAGTCCATTGGTAGGTGATAAATACCAGTCACACTTTGTTTGTGGGTTCAATTCTCACAGCTTTGTCCGACGCGACGGGTTGTCACATGGTCTGCGTGTTGTCATTTTTCCAAAACTATATAATTCTTAAAACATTCACCAAATAGAGATAAAATATTCAAAAATAACCATAACATAATTTAACCCCATGTTTATCTCATTCCTTTCATATTCCATCATATCATATAGCACCCCATAATTACCTCAAAAGTAAGGATCATATAAACCCTCATGGTTACCTTTATAATTATTACCAGAACTTCCACATCGAGTTGGTTCTCTCACACATGATGCATCAAAGAACTCACCAAGGTTCAATTGGTTAATCATGACTCCTTGATAGTTGGTTTAGAATAACCATGAGATTACTCATTAAATCCCGAATTTCATCCAGTCTCCTAATCAGAGAACCATCATAGTTTCCTTCAAACCCATTGTCACTTTGGTTCCTGCTAGATCCATCCATTTACTAAAACCAAAAAATGTCAGTGTGAGTATATCAAGATAATCATCATGTACTAATGAGTAATATAAACACTAATATATACTTACTCATTCACTTTATCTAAAAACTATGTCTCTTTCTGAAATCCTAGCCATTATAGTAATGTCACTTATGCTTAAAGAATACCCTAACCTCTAATGTTATCTAAACCGACCCCTAATACCAACTATAAGGACCCGGCCTTATTACATTACATATTCTTGAATTAATTGAATAATTCACATTGAGGATCTTTTCAGGTTTAGAGTTTTAGAGAATTAGGGAATAACTATTACATCTCAAAGATTACAAGGTAGACATATCTACTCGGTTTCCATTTTTTTCACAAAATATAAACTCTTGAACAAAAGAGTCATGTCTAGTTCCATGTTTTAGACATCATGACATTTCCTTGATCCCATCCTTGACCGTATTCCACTTTAAGTCTTGTGGAAAACATTTCAAAAACTTTGGATGAGCATAAAAATCTCAGTAAGGATTCTAACAATACGGAAAGAAAACATTAGTCCATGTATACATACGAATCAATGAAATCATACTTTACTCATAAAACATATGCACTTTAACATACCTCATTAAATCATAAGATTTATTCATAACTCAATATAAATCATAAGACATAAAGGTAACTTGAGGCATTCATAACATTCTTACGTAGTGAGTAACCCTCATGGTTACGTTTGGAATACCCATCACAATATATTCCCTAAATCTCTTCGGATAAACCTTATAGTTTAACCCCTTCACGTTACCCAATGCATTTGAGAGATATATCGGGTTCACCTGCCCTTAGTTTGTCACAGAACCACCCGATTTCATAAACATTTTCCAAGAACCATAACATAATCATAACACTTAAAACATTCATAAAAGAAACATAAAATTTCCACATTTCAATCACAAGAGATAACATCATGATATCATCATAAATAAAAACATCTAATAAAATCATTAAAACTCTATGAGAGAAAAATCCCTTTATACTTTGAAAATATTAAAAGAAGACATTTAAAAGAGATTTTAAAATCAAAGTGTCCCGTACCAATTTGAAACTTTTGAAAGGGTTTTAAAACATTCATGTCCCTATAAAAAATCCTTAAAACCATTTTTAAAACATGGACATGGATGATAAATTTTTAAAAGAATAAATCTTGAAAACCATTTAAAACAATGTTTTAATAAAAGAGTCCTTTTCCATTTTGAACATTTAAATTATAAGCCACAAGAAAGTAGACCATTTTCAAAACATTTAAATGACTTTATTATAGATATAATATGTATATGGAAGTCAAAGAGGCTGTATATACACTTTATAAAAGAATAAAAGTGAATATCATTAAAAAATGTCTCAATGATAAGAAATTGAGATGTAATCCCAATCAAGGATCATTCAATTAGAGAAAGGATAAAGAAATGACATAATTATGTGTGAAAAATATAATTACACCAAATATAAGTGGATACTCAGTGTAATACAATAATATGTCATCCAAACATATTCATAGCACGACATAATCAAGAAGTAGAGGTTTAACAGAAAGAATTGAAATTGGGTTAAGAAGTTCCCTTGCAAAAATTTGATAGCCTAACGGCGTCACATCAAATTTTAGAAAAAGAGTTGATGAGAGAGATAAAGGGTATCTCATCACTTGGACATAAAATTTATAGCAACAAGGAAATATAATAAAATATCCCAACATAAGAATATGTAATTTAAATGACAAAACAAAAAGAAGACTTTTAAAAATAGGAGGGCGAAAGGTTCCCTTACCGACTTGGGTAACTTTTGAAACTTACACCCCATGAAAGAACGACTGTAAAACATTGATCTAAATACTCATAAACGAAAGTATATTACATAAAGAGTAGAATAATTGGAATTACATACACCAATCAATGGAAATGGTGGGAAATGTATCATAAATATCATGGGAATAAACGTGAGATGAAAAATCGCTTACGCAAACTAGGCAGCCTAACGGTGCCACCTAAAAATTCTAAAAATGAATTGATTAGAGTAAGAGGGGTATCTCATCATATGAATATAAAAATTACAGTATGGTGAATATAAAAGAACATCCTCCAACATAAGAACATGGAGCATAAATGAAATGACATAAAAGAGGGTACTTGAAAAGAAAGAGAGAGGTCAGATTCCTTACCTCATGTCCGACTTGACTCAATCGTTCTTTAATCTCCTGAATAATAAACTAGAGTTAATTTATACTTTCTTAAGAACCTTTTTTTATTTAACTATTCCTTTTATATCATTTATTACCATTTTATGAACATTATGTAATTATTTAAGTTAATAACGGTCATTTTGTTGATCATTGGTACTTGAGTCAAAAATAAACTTCTTATAATTACATGTTGTTCATGTGGTAAAATATCCATTATATCCAGAGTTATATTCATGATTTATATATCATATATATCATATATATCCAGTATATTCATACATTTAAAATATTACATAACATTTAGAGGTAATAAAATAAATGCATCATTCATGGAGACGGTAAGCCGTACGTACGCATGAACGCTGCTTTCATTTCTATTTCGTATTTAATGGAATTACAACTAAATGAGATATATATATATATATTATAATTACGTTGTAATATATATGTTATATAGGTCACATATGTTCATTAATTTCATTAATTTCATTCTTTATACATTGCATGTATTGCATGAGCGAGTAACATCACTTTAGGGGGCGGTAGTCCACACTTCCTCAAATGAAATTATCGCATTTGTACAACATGCAAATCATAAGGGTATGTTTTAAATGTAAAATACAGAAGAATAAAGAGGAAATAAATATAATATATATCATATATAAATATAGTGACATCTTAATGACCACCTTTAAAGGTGTTAAAATAATATTGAACAATCATCATTTCGTGAGGCAGTAATTCGCCATCCACAGAAACAGTATGTTCTTTAACCATTAGACGGAGGTGTGTGTAAGTGTAGCAAGAATAATTTTTCTAAAAACATCCTAATATACTTAATATACTAGTGTTGTTACAAAATAAAGGAATAAAAAGATTTTAGGGGGTTGGAGAAGCAAAATAAAATAAAATAACATAAGAGAGGACATTACCTTTAAATTAGGTAACTCCCTTTGGTTTGAACCAAAAGCATTTCTTGAAGAGATTTCTGGATAAGGTAAGGCTTCTAGGATTAATAGAGAAATGTGGAGAGATAAAATGAGCAGAGTTTGTCCGATCCAATGGCTTGAGGGGTGTGGGTAAGGTGGTATAGTTAGGGGCCTTTTATAAGAGGGAGGAGGGGCACTCTTGGAAAGTCAAGAAATGTTACATTATATTAAAATGATTTTCGAATTTTAAAGGTCCAAAATTGATATATTTATAGGATAAGGTGATAAGGGTTCTAAATATACTCATCCAATAGGTTTTAGACAAGTTTATGTCTTAGATTTTGCATTATCTTTTCATTTTATTTAAATCGTTCATTAATGATATAATCGATGCATCATCATGTTGTCATAAATAAATTATTTTATATAATGTATAAAAATTATAAGAATAATACTATGATGTAGGAAATATTTTTACCTTTCCAATTAATATTTATAGTCTATGATATCATTTATGTATACAAAATTAAAATTATTTTACTTAGGTGTTACATACATTGGTTACATTTTCCTTTCTTTAAAAAAATATGATAAAAGGTCATTATCACACTAAAGTGATTCCATGGGGGTCCCAAGGTTGGAAAAAGGCATTCCATGGTCATCCATGACACCCAAAATAGAATTAAGACACATTTTGGGGTCATTCTGTATTTTTATGACATTATTTTATTACCCTTAATCACCCGATTACTAATTAAACACGATAATTAAAGATAATTATCGTCATTACTATTCATAATGTCCAAAAACAAAAGAGTATTAATTACATAATTTGGACCTTCTGATTAAAAATATGGAATCCATTTTATAAAATTCAAAACATAGAAATTGTAGTAATTAATTTAAAAGTAAATCTCGTTGTCAAAATAAAAGACGGGTTTTTAAGAAGTAAAATTTATCAAAAGATTGACTTGTTTTTACATCCAATTGAATAGTGAAATTACTTCCAATGAAAAACATTGGATTAAGTGATAAAATAATAATTCAATTATAATTTAAAAACAATTAAAATGAGAATCTAAATATATAAATAAATTGGGTGAAAAAGCATTTTTGAATTAAAAAACCGTATCTTTCACTATTCATTAAAAAAAGACATTATCAGAAAAATACCAAAAATCAACCCTAATCTATATTTGATATTCCAAATTCAGAAATTATTTCCATTTTACCAAATTAAAAACATAGAAGTTTCATTAATAAATCATATAGTTAATTCCCGCTATCATAACCAATAGCGTGTTTTTAAGAAACAATATCTGTCAAAAGATTGACACTTGTTTATGTCCATTTTCAAAGTAAAATTAATTATAATGACCATAATTGAGTTAAATGGTAAACATATATTCTAATTATACTTTAAAAAAATTAAAAAATATAATATAACCATATAATTAAATTATATGAAAAAGTAGTTATGAAGTAAAATGCAGTATTTTTCACTATTCATTAAAAATGAACATTGTCAGAAAAAAACCAAAAATTTATCCAAAGTAGATTTCAATGACCCAATTCTAAAGAATACGTTTATTTTGACAAATATATCTTATAAAATTTTCAAAAATTATATTTTAAAAAGGATCTCCATCAAAAGGAAGTAAAACAATCTTTTAAAAATATTAGAGTATTTATTCTTAAAATTGGATTCATTTGCATTTTAAGCCTCTAACATTTATTGGATAAATGTAAAAATATTTAACAGACATATGTAATAATTTATTAGTTAGTTTTGTTTGTTCCCACCATTACAATGACTTAGCATTAACTATTTCAAATAATATTATTATATTATTAGTGTGCAACGTAAGATTTCAAAGAAACTCGTTGTTGCGTATTGGGTACGCCATCGAGCATAGCATTCCCTTTAAAGTAATATTAACATCTTATTCACAAATATTGATAAACATTAGAATGTAATATTACTTATTTACCTGGGATGTTACAATAACCATTGATATTCTACTAGTTGAATGATCACATGGTTTATCAATTACTAATACCACAATGAGGGAATGCATAATTCCGGACATCTAAAGCATATAGTCAAGGCCTCAGCCAAAACCCAATTTTCTTTTGTCTCATTAGAGATTATAATACATCAAAGGGATATAGCGGGCCCCACCCACAACTTTCTATGTCTAATGAATTCCTCATATGAAAGGGGCTAAAAATAGATAACATTAACATATGAAATAAATTTTCCCAATATTTACATATAAACACTAACCATTCTGAGTAGTATGGTGAATGATATAAAGATAGCATATCCATAGTCAAACTAATCATAAACCATTTAATAAAATATTTTAAATTATATAAATAATATATTAACCTAAATAAGACATAAAATTCAATATATGTGTTGAAATAGACAAAAAATACTCTAATAAAATCATTGAGGAATTTTTGAGTAAAATATACTTTTACTTTGAAAAGAATGGTTATTTTAGAAAAATCATTTCCTAAAACTATAAATGAACTAATCTATTTTTTTCCATGATTACATTAGTTTCTTTTGAAAAATAATTGTGACCTAAAATATATTATAGAGTCTATTTGAAAATAGGTAAGAATTTGAGAAGTTCTCTTGAATCGGTCTTGTTTATCGGGAAGAATTGACAAAGATCTTTATAAAACATTTAACTCCCCATAAAATAATGATGGATTATTATTGGTACAGATATATAGAATACTCAAATATAATTTATGATGAGTAATTAAAAATAATTAAGAATTTAAATGGGATTAAGTGAGATAGTGTGTAAGTTGAAAGAAAATGGAGGTTTGGGAAGAAAACCCTTACCTTTTATCTGAATGTGTTATGTACTTGAGATTACCATCCTTGATAATAAAATTAAATCAATTAATTAGTTAATTATGAACCTTATTCACATGTTTTTTATACTTTAAAATTTTATTAAGTTCATTTATGGCCTTTTCATGAGTTATAAGATACAAATTTTCCGCTTGAGAGCATTTGTTTCTTTGTTTTCATGATCGGTATATTTGTATATGATAATGGAAGTTCATGTGGAATGGGTATAATTCCCTATAATTGAATTTAAATGATATTTATTAAAATCCATAGTTTTAATGGTTATACATATCATTTGGATATATATTTTGAGTTTGAATAATTAGATAAAACATTTAGTGATAATCGTTTAGATTTTTACAATGGGTTTTCGATCACAACGAACTAGTTTTATTCTATTTGTTAATATAATGTAAAAATTATGTTTAAAAAATCATTAAGTAAGATATAATACATATGTTTTAATTTGGTTCAAACATAAAAATGGTTTATTGACAATACTTGAATAATAAATTGAAGAACAAATATTCCTCATCCATGACGGTTCTAATTCGGCACCTCCAAGATGATGATTTTGTTTTTAAAAGAAAAGGGAGAGAGTAGTGATATTGATGATAGATCTTTCATTAACAATATATCTTTCTAGTATATATATTATAATGTAATTACCATGATAATTTTGATAGTGGAGTTTAATAGGTATAATAAAAGAAGGAACATAAAATAAATTAAGAGGAAAATGGAAGAAGATTTTACCTCTTGAGTACTCCTCCTTGAGAACCTCCATAAAAGAAGTAGTTTTGGTATTTTGGATGGAGCAAGGGATCCTGTATGTGGGTAAATACTAAGGAAGAGTATTTGGGTCAAACTATGAGAAACTACAAGTCATATAAGAGTGAAAAGAATAGGGGGTGAGGGGTGGTTTTTATAGTGGAGGAGAGAAGTGTTTTTTGAATATTTTTCTCGTTATTTTATTATTTTTCACAATAAAAGAAACAGTTTTTTATTGTTGTGAAAAAAAATTAATATATGAATTTGAGTTCAATACAATGTCTATTTACATAATCCATTATCCAAGAGTGATGCAGAAATTCATTTATTTAGTATAATTCATAAATTATCGAATATCACTATTCATCAAAAAATCAAGTATTTCAGAAAAACAAAAAATTCACCCTAACCATTTTTGGACACGTATAATTAAGAAATGAACATAATTTTATCAAAATAAGTTTATAAATAATATAAATTTAATTTTTAAATAAAATCATTATTTACTTTAAAAATACATAATTTAAATTTAAAATTTATTTTATAATACTTTCAAAAATTAACGGAAGTCTTGTAAAATTATCCTAAAATCATAGGATAAAAAAAATATTTTGAAATACATTTTATGAAATTTAATTTTATTTTAAATAAATTTATTAATTTAAAATTAAAATTAAATGTTTCTTACTCACGGAAATTTCAACACTTAATTATTAATTTTTAAAATATTTACTCTCATTTATATGGTGCTTAAATTTTATTTATACATACATGGGTGATGTTTATATTCATAAGGATACATTAATATTCCTAAGGGTAAGTTAATATTCATATGGATAATTTACTATTAACAGAAAATGTAAGTTGATCCTATTAGATTGAAAATATCATACTAATCGCAACTGTGTATGTCGGTTTTTTGAAATTCAAATCATATAAGTGGACAAATTACATTTAATGGTTATGTTATAAATATATAATATAAAAAGTTTTTTTTCTCAGGGGCTCAGTGTTACATGAATTGTATATTTATTTTTAAAACCATGGGGTGTTACAATTATTTATATTTCATGCATTGGTCTTCCGGGGATTTGAGATTGACCTAAATTGTATGATATATGGAATGGGAAACTGAGAGGGTTATAAATTTTGGGTAATTAATCATAGTGAACCTTAGGGTAGGTTCCCCTAATCCCAATAAATTATTAGGGTGTGATAGATTGAGAATATTGTTTTCAATGGTAGGACAGAAGGAACATTGAGTTAACTTATAGCTTCATGGGTAGTTGTTTAGTATAGAGGGTGAGTGTTCCTATCTCTTTATCATGTTGTATATTCATTAGTATACCTTATACATGGACTTATTTATTGGTTTTACATAATAGGACTATCCTAGTGGGACCCCCAAAGCGATATAGATGATGTGTTATTCCTTATGTGATTTTTATAGAGCAAGTTATCTAATCCATTTATTATATTATTATATGACTGCGGCTATATAAAGTCACACTATTACAATTGAGAAAAGAGACTCCACCCTAGTGTTATGAAATAGGCTAAAGGAACCCATGAGTGGTTTTCGGATTATGATGTAGGTTTCTGAAATGTATAGGTACATTGGAAACTTTTCATCAATAAATGGGATAGTTGAATTAAATTGACAAGATAATTTCATCGAATGAAATGTAAATTCATATAGTATGAGGGAATGTGAGATCAACCTAAATAATATTGTCTATTAGTGTGGGGAATGTGTTTGGACATTGATATTTCTGTGTGTTTGGAGACAGGCTTTCCACATATGTGTTTAATTATAGAAATGATTTATATTATTTTAATAATTATGATTTATATGTGAAATAGATTTGGATTTTTTGGGTTGGGAACTCATTAAAAAAATTAACTGAAGGTGTAATGGTAATGTTGATTCGGTGAAAATGAAAACAACATGGATATAGGATGTGATGAGGTAAGATTTGTGTGATGTGTTATGTGAGAATTCTATCTATGGTGATACATGATTTTATGTGATGGATTATTCTACGGGTTGGGTGACATTCCAAACATGGGCATGTTGGATGTTAGGGAATGTATGTTATAATACAGAATGGATAATAATTAAAAACTTGGATGTTATTAAGGGATGGGTTATGTGTCACACCAACTATCACTTGATGGATGTTTGGGTTGTGACAGTAGTGCAGAAAATGTTTTTAACGTCACCATTTTTGACGTCGGTTATATATAACTGACCTGAAAATATGTGATATGTGGTTTTTTACGTCGGTTATTTTATAACCGACGTAAATAATACTTAGAGTAAAATTTTTAAGTTAGTTATTAAAATAACCGACGTAAAAAATGAGACATCTAACAAATGTTTTATGTCATTTATAAAACAACTGACATAAAAAAGGAAGATTCTGAGGCCGTTTTGATGTTGGTTTTTTTGATAACCGACGTAAAAACCCAACCTACAAAATTTTTTACGTCGGTTATAAAATAACCGAAGTAAAAACTGTGGTTTCTGATGTGCTTTTTAGGTCAGTTATAGAATAACCGATGAAAAAAACCAACAAGCGGCTTTTTGTACGTCGGTTATACAATAACTAATGTAAAAAATGCAGTATCTGATACATTTATAATGTCAGTTATTATAATAACTGACATTATAAATCTAATAAAAAATAGTTTATATTGTCAGTTATAAAATAACTGACATTATAAAACATTTAAAAAATTTATCACGCGCTGTGGATTGTAATTTCCGATTTTTTGATCGACAGACCTGCGACTCATCTCTCTCGCATGGAAAACCTTGAATCGACTCTTTGATCTCATTTCATTAAACTCATTTTGACATCATCATTTATCATCTTTACTCTCCTCAGATCTATCATCTCCACTCACAACACTCAGGTAAGCCTCCCACGACTTTATTTCGTTCGTTTTTTTCCCGGATAGTCTATATTTATGTTTTGCAATTTTTTTGTTTAAACTATGTAAGATTCTTTGATTTTGAACCCTCTTACCTCGTTTTGACATAATCATATTATTTATTATCACCAGATCTATTAGATCGACTCACAATATTTAAGTAAGCCTCTCCTACTTCTATTTTGTTTTTTTGTTTCACAGACGCCCTACATTTATGGTAATATTTTTTGTCATTGACAAATAATGATCTCATTCACCTATATTACTGCAATTTATATCTAAACCATTGTGATACACCCATTCTGTGTACACGTTTGAATTATTTTATAAGAATATATGGTTTTTCATGGTCGAATGTTTGTTTTGGATCCTTGGTTGTTTCTATTTTGGGTATCACTTTTTGTTGTTCCATAAACTATTTATGTCACTTATTTTCATGGACTATTATAAGTCTTCATATGTTATTAAAACCTGATTCATTGAAAAATAGATAATTTTAGACTAGTAGGAGATTTAGTTCATGGTTCTCATTTTGAATAATGGAATGGTGCGAAAACTAGTAGCTGGAGGTTAAAATACATAGATATTCCAAAACTATTAGCTTGAGGTTAAAATCCCATGGTTCTGGGGGGATGTCTAGAGGGTTGGGGGATGCCCAGGGGGTTGGGGCTGTCTAGAGGGTTGGGGGCTGTCCAGAGGGTTCGGGGGGCTGTCCAGAGGGTTGGGGGCTATCTAGGGTGTCCATGGAGGTGGGGGGTTCCAAGGGGGTGGGGGTGTCGAAGGGGGCGGGGGGGGGGGGCTCTCCAAGGGGTTTGGTGGGTGGGGGGTTGTCCAAGGGGGTGGGGGCCTGTCTAGATGGTTTGTGGGGTTGTCCGGGGGGGCTGTTCAGAGGGTTGGGGGTGTCCAAGGGGGTTTCTAAGGGGGTTAGCGATGGGGGTGGTGTCCAGAAGGGGTGGGGGTGTCCAAGGGTGTGTTTGTGGGGGGGGGGGGTTCTGTCTAGAGGTGTGGGGGCTGTCCAGGGGGTGGGGGTGTCCAAAGGGTTGGGGGGTTGTCTAAGGTGGTGGTGGTGTCCAAGGGGTGTCCAAGGGGGTGGGGGTGGTGTCCAGAGGGTTCAGGGGGATATCCAGAGGGTTGGGGGTGTCCAGGTTGTCCATGGAGGTGGGGGGGAAGTCCAGGGGTGTGTGTGGGGGGGTCCAAGGGGGTGGGGGTGTCTAAGGGGGTGGGGGCTGTCCAAGGGGGTGGGGTCCTGTCCAGAGTGTTTGGGGGTTTTCTGGGGGTGTCCAGATGGTTGGGGTTGTTCAGGGGGTGTCCTAGGGGGTAGGAGGTGGGTGGTGGGGTCCAGGAGGGATGGGGGTGTCAAGGATGGGTGGGAGGGTGTCCAAGAGGGGATATCCAGGGGTGGGGTGGTGTCCTGAGGGGTGGGGGATCTGTTTAAGGGTGTGGTGGTTTCCAGGGGGTGTCCAAGGGGGTGGGGGTGCTGCCAAGGGTGTGGGGGGCTATCCAAGGGGGTGGTGGTGTCCAGGGGGTGTCCAAGTGGGTGGGGGTGGTGTCGAGGGTGTGGGGGCTGTCCAAGGGTGTGGTGGTGTCCAGGGGTGTCCAAGGGGGTTGGGGTGGTGTCCAGGGGATGGGGGGGGCTTTCCAAGGGGGTGGTGGTGTCCAGGGGTGTCCAAGGGGGTGGGGGATAAGTTTTAGTTGGGATTGACTATTGTATCATGGTTTGTGAGATTACGACATGATGATTGTATGGTTTCATTGATATTAGTGATGTAATATGATTCTATTTGGTTATATATATTTTGACCAGTCATCGACTATGTGAAAATTATGGGTTATGGGGGAGACCATGTCATGGTTTTCAAACATGTGTAGTTATCCTAACCCCATTGTTCCGTGATGATTGGATTTACATTGTGATTTTCTCCATCTGAGTTTTTATTTTAAATTTGATTTTATTCTTAGGTTTACTCCATTTTCTCCGATTTTCTCTCAACCATTGGAGGCACCATGGTTTTCTTTGATTCCATGGAATTTAAAACTATTATATCTAACTATATTTTCTTTTTAAAATCATATTCAAGCATATTTTTTTTAAATATGCATATATTTGTGTTATATTTCAACATTGTTTTACATTCAAATTATGATTTTTTTTCATATAAACATATATTTTTCTTATCTTAAAAATATGTATAATTTCGATATTTTTTATAGGTAATAATGAGTCGAAGTTGGATTACGGAACATCGAATGAACAATGAATGTGAGGAATGTGTTGATGCCTTTTTGGAATTTGCTAAATGAAATGTTCCAAGTAGTGACATTTTTTTCAATCCTTCTTGAAATGTTTGAATATGAAGAAGTTGAAAAGTAGAGAGATAAAAGATCATCTGATTTGTCATGGTTTTAATCACAGTTAAAGACCTTGGATTTGGCATGGTGAAACTGGATGTAATTTCACTGATGATGATGATTCACAAGATGGTAACTCTGATGGAATTGAAGAAATGATTCATGATATTACAGCAGAAAAAATTGAGATAGAACCGACAAGTGCGTGTCTATATGGTGATGTTGGAAAACCATTATATCCTGGCTGTACATATTTTACGGTTTTGTCTACGGTGTTAAGATTGATTAACCTGAAGGCGATACATATATGGAGTGACAGAAGTTTTATAGAGCTGCTACAATTTATTAAAGACATTATTCCAAAAGATAATGATCTTCCAGATTCACATTATAAGGCCAAAAAAATATTTTGCCCAATGGGATTTGGATACAAGAAAATACATGCCTATCTGAATGACTGTATGATATATAGAAAGAAATATGAATTTTTGTCAGAGTTTCCTAAATGTGGGACATCACGTTATAAGGTGAAAGAAAAATCACAGGATGATGTAGAGATTTCAAAGATCCCTTCAATGTTATTTTGGTATCTTCCTATAATTCATCGTTTCAAAAATTTATTTGCTAATTCACATGATTCAAAAATGTTAAGATAGCATGATGATGAGCGGTTATGTGATGGAAAAATATGTCATCCTGCTGATTGTCCACAATGGATGAAAATTGATGACCAGTATTCAACATTTGGAAATGAAATTAGAAATCTCAGACTAGGGTTGTGCACAGATGGAATGAATCCATACCAAAGCCTCAGTAGCACACATAGTTCATGGCATGTTTTATTGGTAATTTAAAACCTCTCTCCTGAAGTTTGTATGAAGTGAAAATATGTCATGTTGAGTATAATGATCTCTTGTCTGAAGCAACTCGTCAATGATATTGATGTTTACTTTTCACCGTTGATTGATAATTTGAAACATTTATGGGTGGATGGTATTAGAGTGTATGATTATTATAAAATGTAATATTTTCAACTGCATGCAATGCTTTTGTTCACTATAAATGACTTCCCAGCATATGGAATTTTTTCTAGATATAGTGTTAAAGGGCATAAAGCATGCCCAATTTGTGACCAAAAAATGTCATATTGTCAATTGCATCATGGGAGGAAAATAGTGTACATGGGTCATCGAAAGTTTTTTCCTATGGATCACACTTATAGAATACTAAAAAATGAATTCAATGGCTCACAATAATTTTATATTTCCCCAAAACCTTTATCCCCTAATATATATTTTGAGAGGGTGATAATCCTTGATTTGACATTAGGAAAGAAACAGAAATCTTGTATTGATAGACATATTTTAAGAAAAGGTCAACATTTTTTGAGCTACCATATTGGAGATATCATGAAGTTAAAAATAATATTGATGTCATGCATGTGGAGAAGAATATCTATGATTTTTTGATTTGATCATTGTTAGATATTAAAGGAAAGACAAAAGATGGGTTGAACACAAGATTAGACTTACTATCTATGGGAATACGTTTGGAGTTAGCTCCCACTCCTAATGGAAGATGAACATTTTTTACCCCGACTTGTCATACATTATCGAAGAGGGAGAAAATTATCTTTTGTTAGTGTCTTCATGATATCAAAGTGCCTCAAGGTTATTCTTCAAATGAAAAATTTTTTGTCTCATTGAAGGACTTGATGTTGATAGGTATGAAATCTCATGATTGTCACGTCATGATGCAACAACTTCTATCAGTTTCATTGCATGGAATATTTCCCATCCATGTCAGAAAGACTATAATGAAGTTGGGTTATTTTTTAAATTCAATTTGTAATAAGGATATTGATGTCAATGATTTGAAAATTTTGGAAAATGTTGCAATTTGTATACTTTGTCAATTGGAAATGTATTTTTCTCTAACTTTTTTTGATATAATGGTTCATCTGGTTCGAGAAATAAAGCTCTGTGGACCTGTATATCTTCATTGGATGTATCCTTTTGAAAGGTATATGAAAATATTGAAGGGGTATGTTAAGAATCCATATCGACTTGAAGCCTCCATTATTGAAAAGTATATTTCTGAGGAGGTTGCAGAGTTTTGTATGAGCTACTTGGCTACGACGCAGCACATTGGTTTGCCTCCATCTCGCCATGAAAGAGTAAATAATGAGGGAAAGGGGATTCATGGCTTGAAAGTCAAATCGTTGTCAGCTGAACAGATGAAGAAGTTAGAATCATACATATTGAATAACATAGATGAAACTCAACCATATATCACATTGCATATTAATGAGTTGAAACAATGTCATCCAAAGAAGAAAGAATTTTAGATTTTGAATTAGCACAACAAAACATTTTTGTCATGGTTTAAAAAGACCTAGCTTGGTAGATTAGATGTATCAGAGACATTAAATTGGATAGTGGGTGGTCCATGTTTAAATGTGATAACATGGTCTGGTTATGACATTAATATCTATACATTTCATAAGAAAGCTCAGGACAACAGAAGTGCAGTTCAGAATAGTGGTGTATTGGTGTTTGTAGAAGCAATGCATTTTTTGAGTGCTAAGGACAAAAACCCAATTTATTTATCAAGTACATATTATAAAGTGATTGATGACATATGGGAGCTTGATTACTTTAAAATTAAAGTTCATTTTTTTAACTGTAAATGGTATACCGGTAACAACAGTTTCATATACGATGAATTTGGAATGACACTTGTTAATCTGACTAGATTATAAGACCCAACTGATTCTTTTATAATGGAAACACATGAAAAAAAATTTTCTATGTAGTAGATCAATAAGGTATGTAGTGGGTTGTGGTTTAATAAGGGAAAACAATATATTGGTGATGATGAACTTGATGAAGATGATGATTTATGTGAGATCCCTACTTCCATGGAAAGATTAACAGAACATAATGATGAGCATATTGAAGATATGTTTAGTGCCATAAGGAACGGTCACGACGAAGGAATTTGGGAAAACAATCCATTTTTACATTCGTAAAATTACAGGTAACATTTTTTTTATTTCTTGTTTACATTTTTTTTTCATAAAATGTTAGATATTGTATGTTCTTTCTTTATTAAAACATGTATTAAAACAAAAGTATAAGTTTTAGTTTGTTTTACATTTTTTTAGATTACATTATCATGTTTACCATTACAAAAATTATATATCTATTATTTTTGTTTAGTGGTAATTACTTTACCATGTTTACCAGGTTTACTAGGTTTACCATGTTTACCATGTTTACCATCTTGACCAACATTACCATATTTACCATTTTTTAACATGCTTACCATATTAACCATGTTTACTATTATGTAACTTAGTACAATTTTATATTTTCTAATTACAGTAGTATTAAAATATTTGAATTTTTATATTTGTAAACTAATGTTTGTTTTTTTTATTTGATGGATAGTGACAGATTAATCAGTTGATAAACCACATGATTCTAGAGATGAGCATATTGGTCATACCTCTGCGGAGGAACATTCACATGCTCCTCTTGATGTTTCCCAATCTTCCTCATGTGCTCCTATTGCGACAAAGAGTTCAAGAGTTGGTAAATGTGGGTGCACACATTTACCAAAATTACCACTTTATAGTACGCAGGATCAGAGGATACTCGTTGATTTTGATGAGGATGATATTCCTAGAGGTCCAAATGCAAAAGATTTTAAGAGTTTTGTATCAACTCAGGGTAAAAGAAAAGTAAGAATTTTGTATGATGACAGGAGAAGTGTGGATAAAGAGATAATCTCTCAGTTGTGGGAGATGATATTTGTAATATATTTTTCTATTTTTTGCCTATTATTTAAATGTTTCTAGTTTATATAATATGTTTAACCTCTTCTTCATCAGATGACATTTGATATTCCTGACACTGGAGGAGTCACGAAGAAATGTTTATCGATGGATGCCAACAGATGGAGGGATTTCAAATCAACCCTCTCATCTGATTTCATTTTTGGTTATAGGAGTCATGAAAATCCATGTCGTATATATCCTTTTATAGATGAAGACACATGGAGACAGTTTGTTGAAAGTAGAAGAAAATAGTCATTTTTGGTAAGGGCAATGTAAAATTTTATAATATTTCTTATATAATTGATCTTATTAATATTTTTTTAATGAATTTTTATTATTAATTTACAGCAAACATGGAATTCTCATCAGGAGATTCAATATAAAAATGTATACCCTCATAGTTTATCTTGGGATGGTTATGCATTTTTGGAAGAACAAATGACGGCGGAAAAATTACAAAAACTAACAGTTGAGTCTTCAAGATCTGGAGAGGTGGCCCCTCCATCCCCTCCATCTAGACTGGAAAAATGGAAGAGAGCTTGGACGGTAAAAAAGGGCAATATCTTTCGTAAGAATAGAGAATTGTAGATGAGAGGATTGTAAGATATCTATTTTATTTATTTAAGTTAACTATTTTCTTCATATAATTTAAACCATTATAGAAACTTTCAATTAATTAATACAAGACTCTTTTTAGGAGCAGAGTTCAGAGAGGGTATTTACAACTGCTGGGAGGCAAGATAATTTATTGTCAGCATTGGGAAAGCTCGACCATCCTGGTCATTTATGAGGATATCTGGAAGGTGTATCGGTAAGAAATGTGTTTCCACGTTCTTCAACTTCTAACGTTGATGGAGTTTATAAAAAAAATAGAATCCTTGGAGACTGAAGTTCATAATATTAATGTGACGATGGAGGAAAATATTAGAGTGTCAGTACAGTCAATGTTTGTAGACAAGAAAAGATAATTTCAAACTGCAGCTCCCACTCCTCCTCCTCACCCTGCAGACCCCATTATTTACCCTCCACCTCCGCTAGTAGCTCCCACTCCCCCACCTTGGCCTGCGAAACACATTTTCTATCATACTCCTCCGCCGCAACTTCAAACTTATTGTGAGTTGTATGTTGATGATCCTCAACATTATATAGTTTCATATGGGTTGGTATATTGTATAAGAGATAAAGTTCCTCATTAACAATTAGAGGTTGAGAATCAGAGGGTCACTGTATAGGATATTATAGATAGATAAGCTCGATTACCATTACCTATAGATGAGGTGATGACAATTGGACATAGTATCAGCCATTTTTTAATTTGGCCATCTAGATTTCCTCAACTCATTACCATAAAGGTATGTATACTATATCTTCTATTTTTTTATTAAATATGTTTTATCATTTGAAAACTAATATATTTTTCTTTTTATTTTTACTGGAATACTTCAAATGTAAATAAATACTGTATAGAAAACAACAACAAAAAATGGCTATGATATCAAATACATATTCTAGTAGTATTGAATGATTGTCATGATATTCAAATTTTTGGTGGGTCATTATGAGTTTCCAATGAAATCTCATGTTTTTGGATGTGCAATAACTATGGGGATTGTGAAAAATGATATCATGGAGCTTTTTACTGGAGATAAGTTGGGCATCAACATGGTGAATTTTTTTCCAAGTATGTCTTAACACCTTTTCCCTGCGTTATATTTATTAAAAATGTATACTTATGTATGTTTTGTATTAGGTATCTTTATAACATGGATATGGAAGAAAAAACAAAGGGTCATGTTCTGAGGGAGAGTGATAGAAAACATGTTTAGGAGAAATTTAACCACCAAAAAATCACAAAATTCTGATGGGTTAAATGGTATTTGATTCCCCAGTAGGAAAAGTTAACAGACAACATTTTAGTTTTAAGTTACTTTTCATTAAAGAATTTATTTATGAGCTTAACTAAATAATAAGGAAACAAACTTACTTTTCATGTCGAATATCAACTTTTACTAGATTTCTTATACAAACTCATATTTTCTCTAAAAGATGAGTATTTAGGAAGACTTGTTCACATTAAGAGTACTATAATAAACTTCTTGAGAATCAACTAATCCAAAAAATAGAACTATATATTTACTATGTATTTAGACCTTACCCAAAACCAAAACCAAAAAGGTTAGTACAAGATCAGATAATACCCAAAAAGGATAATCCTTTATAAAAAAATTTATTCTTAATCTCCAAAAATTTTCAAACAATACCCAAAGTTCAACAAAGACCAGTAAATAAACATTTATCCATAAAATTATTCAAAGTAATCAGAACTAAGAGTGAAACCCAATTCTCAGAAGGATTTAATCACATAATCTTAAAAGATAAACCTTAAAATTTATCTTCAAATAACATCAGTTACTCTTAAAGTCTCATACTGAAAATTAATTAACCTAATTACATATCCTCCATGATAGGTTAATAATTTACATAGATAACCCAAAATAAACTTATTCTAGATTCATAAGATCATATAACTAAAAATAATTAGTCAAACTAACCAGGTACTTCACACGGTCTGTGTGTTGTCCTTTTTTCAAAACAATATAATTCTTAAAACATTCCCCAAAAAGAGATAAAATCTTCAAAAATAACCATAACATAATTTAACCCCAAGTTTATCTCATTCCTTTCATATTCCATCATATCATATAGCTCCCCATAATTACCTCAAAAGTAAGGATCATATAAACCCGAATGGTTACCTTTATAATTATTACCTGAACTTCCACATCGAGTTGGTTCTCTCATACATGATGCATCAGAGAACTCACCAAGGTTCAAGTGGTTAATCATGACTCCTTGATAGTTGTTTTAGAATAACCGCAAGATTCCTCATTGAATCATGCATTTCATCCAGTCTCTTAATCAGAGAACCATCACAATTTCCTTCAAACCCATTGTCACTTTGGTGCCTGCTAGATCCATCCATTTACTAAAACCAAAAAATGTCAGTGTGAGTATATCAACATAATAATCATGTACTAATGAGGAATATAATCACAAAGATATAATTAGTCATTCACTTTATCTAAAAACTATGTCTCTTTCTGAAATTCTAGCCACTATGGTAATGTCCCTTATGCTTAAAGAATACCCTAACCTCTAAAGTTATCTAAACTGACCTCTAACACAAACTATAAGGACCAAGCCTTATTACATTATATATTATTTAATTAAATGAATAATTCACATTGAGTATCTTTTCAGGTTTAGAGTTTTAGATAATTAGGACATAACTATTACATCTCAAAGATTACAAGGTAGACACATCTACTCAGTTTCCAGTGTTTTCAAAAAATAAAACTCTTGAACAAAAGAGTCATGTCTAGTTCCATGTTTTGGACATCATGACATTTCCTTGATCCCATCCTTGACGTATTCCACTTTATGTCCTATGGAAAACATTTCAAAAACTTGGGATGATCATAAAAATCTCACTAAGGGTTATAACGATACGAAAAGAAAACATTAGTCTGTGAATGTATATGAATCAATGAAATCATACTTTACTCATAAAACATATGAACTTTAACATACCTCATTAAATCATAATATTTATGCATAAATCAATAGAAATCATAAGATATAAAGGTAACTTGAGGCATTCATAACATTCTTACGTAGGGAGTACCCCTCATGGTTACGTTTGGAATACCCACCACAGTATATTCCCTAAATATCTTTGGAGAAACCTTAACGTTTAACCCATTCGCATTACCCAACGCATTGGAGAGCCATATCGGGCTAACCCGCCCTTAGTTTATCACGGAACCACTCGCCTTCATAAACAATTCCCAAGAACCATAACATAATCGTATCACATAAAACATGCATAAAGAAAACATAACATTGACACATTTCAATCACAAGATATCAATAACACATTGATATAATAAAAAAATTATCAAAACCATTTCCAATTACAAAATAAAGGAAAAGTAAAACATGGTATTTATTTTTCATTTAAAAAAAAGTTGTGGCTTGTAGAGGAAGCCGAAACTCAAATAATGGTCACGGTGGCAGAGAAGTCGTTGTCGCCGCATACGTACGACAAAAAAACATTCCCTTTTGTCGTTTAGAAAAAGATTCATATAAAAAAGATTACTTTTTAATAAAAATAAAAGTAAGAGGGGTTTATATAACATATAAAATAAGGTTTTGTATAAAACAAAATATGCCTCAATGAAAGGAGATTGAGACGAAGTCCCTTATGAAAACTCGGCAGCCTAATGGCGCCACTTAAAAATTCTAAAAATGAATTGATGAGAGTAAGAGGGGGTATCTCATCATATGAAAATAAAAATTACAGTATGGTGAATATAAAAGAAAATCATCAAACATAAGAACATGTGTCATAAAATAAATGACATAAAAGAGGGTACTTGAAAAGAAAGAGAGAGGTCGGATCCCTTACCTCGTGTCCGACTTGACTCAATCATTCTTTAATATCCTGAATAATAAACTAGAGTTAATTTATACTTTCTTAGGAACCTTTTTTAAGTTCATTATTACTTTTTTATCATTTATTACCATTTTATGAACATTATGTAATTATTTATGTTAATAATGGTCGTTTTGTTGATCATTGGTACTTGAGTCAAAAATAAACTTCTTATAATATGAAGTTGTTAATGTGGTAAAATATCCATTATAACCAGAATTATATTCATGATATAGATATCAAATATATAATATATATCCAGTATATACATGAATTTATAATATTACATAACATTTAGAGGTAAGAAATAAAATGCACTGTTCATGGAGACGGTAAGTCGTATGTACGCATGAACGCTACTTTCATTTCTATTTCGTATTTAATGGAATTAAAACTAAATGAGATATATATATTATAATTACAGTATAATATATAATTTATATAGGTCACATATGTTCATTAATTTCATTCTTTATACATTTCATGTATTGCATGAGCGAGTCACATCACTTGAGGGGCTGGTAGTCCACACTTCCTAAAATGAAATTATCGCATTTACACAACATGCAAAGCATAAGGGTATGTTTTAAATGTAAAATTAAGAAGAATAGAGAGGAAATAAATATAATATATATCATATATAAATATAGTGACATCTTAATGGACACATTTAAATGTTTTAAAAGAATATTGAACAATCATCGTTTCGTGAGGCAGTAATTCGCCATCCACAGAAACAGTATGTTCTTTAACTATTAGACGGAGGTGTGTGTAAGTGTAGATAAAATAATTCTTATAAAAACTCCTATTATAATTAAGATACTATTTTTGTTACAAAAAAAAAGGAATAAAAAGAGTTTAGGGGGTTGGAGAAACAAAATAAAACAAAATAACATAAGAGAGGACATTACCATTAAATTGGGTAACTCCCTTTGGTTTGAACCAAAAGGGCTTCTTGAAGATCTTTCTGCCTAAGGTAAGGATTCTAGGATGAATAGAGGGATGTGGAGATATAAAATGAGCAGAGTTTGTCTGATCCAATGGCTTGAGGGGTGTGGTTAAGAAGGTAGAGGTGGGGGATTTTTATAAGAGGGAGGAGGGGCACGCTTAGAAAGTAAAGAAATGTTACTTTATATTAAAATGAGTTTATAATTTTAAAGGTACCACATTGATATATTTCTAGGATAAGGTGATAAGGGTTCTAAATATACTCATCCAATAGGTTTTATACAAGTGTAAGTCTTAGAGTTTACATTATCTTTTCATTTTATTTAAATCGTTCATTAATGAGATAATCGCTGCATCATCAAGGTGTCATAAATTAATTAATTTATATAATGTATAAAAATTATAAGAAAAATAATATGATGTAGGAAATATTTTTATCTTTAAAATTACTATTTATAGTCTAAGATATCGTTTATGTAGACAAAATTAAATTTATTTTACTTAGGTGTTACATACTTTGGTTACATTTTCCTTTCTTTAAAAATAATATGATAAAAGGTCACTATCACACTAAAGTGATTCCATGGGGTCTCAAGGTTGGCACAAGGCATCCCATAGTCGGCCATGACACCACAAATTGAATTAGGACACATTATGGGGTCATTTTATATTTTTATGATATTATTTGCTTACCCTTAATAACCCGATTACTAATTAAACACGATAATTAAAGATAATTACCGCAGTTACTATTCATAATGTCCAAAAAAAAGAGTATTAATTAAATAATTTGGACCTTCTGATTCCAAATATGGAATAAATTTTATCAAATTCAGAACACAGAAATTGTAGTAATTAATTTAAAAGTAAATCCTATTGTCAAAACAAAAATGGGTTTTTAAGAAATACAATTTATCAAAAGATTGACTTGTTTTTACATCCAATTGAAAAGTGAAATTACTTCCAATGAAAAAAAATTGTATTTAGTGATAAAATAATAATTAAATTATAATTTAAAAACAATTAAAATGAGAATCTAAATATATAAATAAATTTGGGGAAAATGCAGTTTTGAATTAAAAAACTGTATCATTCACTATTCATTAAAAAAAGACATTATCAGAAAAATACCAAAAATTAACCCTCATATATATTTGATATTATAAATTCAGAAATGATGTTCATTTTAAGAAATTAAAATCATATAATTTTCATTAATAAATCATATAGTTAATTCCCGCTGTCAAAACAAATAGCATGTTTTTAAGAAACAATATCTATCAAAAGATTGACACTTGTTTATGTCCATTTTCAAAGTAAAATTAATTATAATAACCACCATTGAATTAAATGGTAAAAACTATTTTCTAATTACACTTTAAAAAATTTAAAAAAGATAATCTAACCATATAATTAAATTAGATGAAAAAGCAGTTTTGAAGTAAAATGTATTATTTTTCACTATTCATTAAAAAATGAACATTGTCAGAAAAAAACCAAAAATTTATCCAAAGTATATTTCAATGTCCCAATTCTAAAGAATACGTTTATTTTGAAAAATTTATATTATAAAATTGTCAAAAGTTATATTTTAAAAAGGTTCTCCATCAAAAGGCAGTAAAACAATCTTTAAAAAATATAAGATTATTTATTCTTAAAATTGGATTCATTTTCATTTTAAGCCTCTAACATTTATTGGATAAATGTAAAAAAAATTAACAAACATATGTAATCATTTTTTATTTAGTCTGTTCATTCCCTCCATTAAAATGGCTAGGCCTTAACTATTTAAAATAATATTTTTATATTATTAGTGTGCAACGTAAGATTTCAAAGAAACTCGTTGTTGAGTATTGGGTATGCCATCGAGCATAGCATTCTCTTTAAAGTAATATTAACATTTTATTAACAAATATTGATAAACATGAGAATGTAATATTATTTATTTACCTAGGATGTTACACCCAATACCTATAAAATTCCATTCCTAATATCCTTAGTTATGTCATAAGGTTTGTTTTTATCATAAAACCATTCTAGAATGCTTTAAGTTTTATCCTAAAGAGATTATTCGAAGAAAAGGTATAGTTTTTAAAAATACATTATCATTTTTTCTTCTTCCTCTTATTTAAAATTTTATTTAATAAATTATGAAATAAAAACATAATTATCTCCCATAGACTGATATGTTATTATTATAAATTCATAACCTATATACATCTCCTCTATCAAATGAGAAACAAAACCATCATTCTTATGTAACAACTGCATCGCAAACTAAGGTAATTAATTTTCAATTATCACCTCTCTTGGATATTTATGATGATGGATTTAATGTATATATATTATATTCACAAAATATTAATCATTAAATGAATTAATATTTCATTTATTTTCTTAACATTTCACTAAAAAATGATAACGTTGTTCATGCATACATGTGAACTACCACCTCGACAAAGTGATGCAATTTTTTCCTCATAAACACATCACATTGATGATATATATAAGTATATTTAAAGACATTATATGGTATTTATGATATTTTGATCATTATTTTTATATATAATCATACTTATATTTTTCTATAATGATCGTTGAAAATTGGAAACCTTACTCATGTGTATGTATGGCCGACAATCTCCATGATGGTAATGTAGTTCATTTTTAAAATCCATAATTCATGGTTATATATAAAAGTAAAATTTATATAAAAATACTATAATTACGTAATTATTATTATTCTCTAGATTATATTATAATTTAAAATTTTACCATATTCAACCTACTAAAGTCATTTTGGACATATGAACTAAATATCATCAAAATGTTCGATGTGAACTTAATTGATTAAGTAATTAAATATAACATGGTAATAAATTTAAAATGGAATATTAATCCGGAAAAATGTTGTTAATAAATTAAATAATAAATATAATTTTATTATTCAAGAATATTAAAAATGTATGTGATGATTTCGACCTAAGGTAAGGGATTTTGTCCCAATTTACATTCATTGACTCATATTTTAATAGTATTCTCCTAATTTATTTTATACTGTGAATATATTGTCACTTTTAAATGTTATATCACTAATCCTTCAAAATTAATTGTATTTTATGTTTTAATTTACATTATTTCTTCTAAGGGTATTTGATATAAAAGTTACCAAGTGGTAATGGGTTTTATAACTCAATTTTTTCATTAGGTTATATGACTTCTTCATTGTCTTAGATATTATAAAATTATGTGTTCAATTAATTTTGATTATTTAATATTGTATTTACACTTTTTTATATGGATTTAAATTCGATACACATATTCAATTAACTGATTAATCTCACTTTAATGGTATGATCTTTATAAGCGATTTCATCTCAATTTCAACTCCATTGACACATAATTGGTATCATACACTAATTTATTTTTATGAGATGTATCTAATACCCCTTTGATATGTTATATCATGAATATCTTAATATTTATTTTGTTTAATTTCTTATTTTATATTATTTAATATATAGGGGTTATGATTTGATGGTTACCAAAGTGGCAAGTGTTTCTTTCACAATCTCATCATTATTTGGGATTTTTTATGTTTAAGTCTCAATTGAGTTAATATTTGGTATTTATATATTAAAACAAGTATATTTTTTTATCCTCTATTTATTTGTAGAAATTAAAAATTTTTCTTTCATATTCTACTTTTTAAGTGTTAAACATACTAAAATCAAGGTTTTAAGGAAAACTGATTTTTTTCAACTCTGTAGAGATTCCTTTCCTCACATATCCATATTTAAATTAATAAAATTTAAATAATATTCTTAATATTCTAAAATTATTTATTAACTAATTTTTTACCATTTTTTTTCTTTTTCATGAATTATATTAAAAGGAATCTTCTTGTCATTTTCTAAACAAGTTATTTTTTAAATTTTTTCCAAAAACGTGAAAGTAATCATGGTCTTAACAAACAAAAAAAATAATTTTATCTCTATCAATATTGATAATTAATTTGAATCTTATTCTACAATTTTACATGGTTATTTTCAAATAAAGGTTTTTCTGTAATAGTCTATAAGTTTTTAGTTTTTAAAAGTGATTTTTAATTTTAAAATAGTATTTTCATCAATAATGTTTTTAATGATTTTTTATGGTATTTATATTCATCAATGACAACAACCATTTATTTTTCTTATAATCCACTTGATATATATTGTAATTTAATCAATATTATTATTTCTGGGGAATTTTTATGATCAGTTCAACCTAGTAAAGTGTTGAAATTTACTTTCATAATTAATTTTGTATACATTAATATTCCCTTGAAATAGTCACTTTCTTGTGATCATTAAAAATTAATTTTCCTTAAATATCCACATTATTTTTCAGGGATATGATTATTGGTTAAACAATTTATCATTTCTATATATGTTGTTTTACTATGATTGTTATTTGATGGACTCCAGAAAAACCTTCATAAATATGTATTATTACTCAATAGGGATATTTGTCGATAAGGCGTATTTTTTATGAGTTTAAATGTTCATTAAAAATATAAGGAATTCATAGGACATATAGTGATGGGTGGGGATCAGTGAAAGATATACCATGAATGCATCAACATGTCTAATGAGAAAAAATATTAATCTTGCACTAAATGAGTTTCTCGTGTATACTTTCCCATTGATTAAACTAAATTGGCACAAGGATTTGACGATATAGATATCATTTTTTATATAATAATGATGATAATATTAATCATTTCTATAATTAGGAATTCATTTTTTATTTTCTATAATATTTTTGTATTTATATTATCCATGGTAGATTTGTTTCTCAATATATTGATTAAATGGAATGTTTTTTCAGAAATTTACCTCAGCGTATTGATTATTCCTTATTTATTCAAGATAAATTCCATTGTATTTAACCATTATTGAAAATATTATCTCAAACTTATTTTGTTTCCTTGGAATTATATATATTTGGGTGAATTACTTTTGGTAAGGATATGTATGGCTTGTTGTAAATTATTGAAATATTTTAATGGATTTATATAAATCATTTTATTAAAATGTGTTAACTTGTTTTATCCTACTTTAGTTTGTAGGGAATTGATTTGGGGAAAACCTATTGAGTGTTAATACTCACCCCCTTCTTTGGATATTTGGTTCTTTTGAAGATTTTGTATTCTAGGACATGGGAAAAAGTAAGGCATATCATTTCATTAGTGGTGCATCGTGATCCTTGGGTGGAATTATGGTGCTTAGAGTGTGGATCATGGTGTGTATTTGTGGATTGATTTCATATATTCTTTTGGTTTTTTTGTTTAGTCTTAAACTTGGTACTTTGATTATATATTATTGTGGTTTTTTGTATTGGCCTTTTGGTTTTGTTGAGTTTTGAAACATTGCTAACATGCATCATGCAGTTATTTTAGTATTGGAACATTTGGTTGGGTGTTTTCTTTGAAAAGGTAAAATCTTCCACCACCATTCATGAAGTCCTCATCATTTATTGTCAACCTTTGGCCCATTGGATATTTTTTCTGTGGCCAAGTGGAACCTCCTCCTCAACTTAAGAAAATAAGGAGGGGTGGGTTGTTACATCAATATTGCATAAAAATGTTATAACTATATAAAATGAATATTTTAGCACAAATATAGATCTATGTTTTTAAATAATAATAAAATATGGAATTTATGAACTAAATTTAACCAATATAACCTCTACTTTCATGTATTATTTCAAACATTTTTCTCCTCTCCCACAATTAATTACACACAACTCAATAATTAAACAAAATTAAATATAAATATTGATTAATTAAATTACACACTCACAATTAAAATGGATGAGTGATTTATAAAAATATTATAAGATTTATAAAATTAATACAAACTCATCCATCATAATTATACATCACACTTATCATTCATTTATTAGAAGTTTGTTTTCTTGAAAAAATTAAAGTAGATTTTAAAAAATAATAATTAAAATAACAAATACCACATTAAATTGAATATATAAAACACACTTATAAATTTTAACAGGTTTTAAATTTTTAAAATATTTTTATATAAAATATCACTATATAAAATGTTAGGAGAGAATAAAAATAGTAAATGAATTCAAAGGATAAATAATATATTTCAATTTAATAAAAAAATATCATATAGTTATGAATGAATTTCACTACATTAAAACAAGAAATTATATTCAAAAATTCTAATGATTTTTTTTTACTATTTTAATGAAATTTATCTCATAATAAATTTGGGAACCTTCCCCCACACCTAAAACACAACATTATAGTCATTATTGAATTCTAATCTGGGGTATTTTATTTGACAATTTAATTTTCAAATAATACTCAATTTCTAATTATTAAAAGAATTCACAGAGGTAATAGAAACTTTCAAAAAATAATACCTTTACCATTAAATAGCATATATACTATATTTTCATATCATTAAAAAAATTAATCAAAAACTCAATGTAACACCCCGAAATTCTAAAGTAAGAACATTATATTTGATATCGTGTATAACACGCAACACCAAGAGCATAAGGGAATATAATATCCTAATAATTTATATTATATTTACTATTTTATTAAAATTAACCCATTATATAGCTTTAAATTCATACTATAATTAGTTATTAGGTGTCCCACGCAATAATGAGTTTCTTCAATGGCTTGCATTACATGCAAGACTATGTTTTACTGAACAAAAATATATTAATAAAACATTATTAACTAATATATTAAGACTTTACCAATACATTAAATTAGAAGTTAGGAATATTATTAACTATATTATAAAAATATATGGTTTATATAAATATAAAATTAATTAATTGGTTACAAATTAATAAGAAATTAATATAAAACCAACTGAATATAAAGGGAATGTTTTTATAGAAAACAATTTTTATGCCAAAAATGTTATTTTATCCAAATAAATTAAATTAATATAATAAGTGAGTGATATTAATTTAACATATATTATATAATAAATCAAAAATAATTATATTAATCTAAAAAATTTTATAGGAATAATATAAGAATCAATCATGTTTAACGCTTAAAAATTCTAGTTTTGTTAAAAAACAATTTTACCAGCTTTTAATAGAGAACCTATTTTAAATAAAAAATTTTGAAATTTTATAAATTTAGAATAAAAAATAAAATTTATTTTCTAGATATAAAAAAATTATCTTAGGGTGAATTTATGGTATTTTTCTGCGATATTTTATTTTTTGATGAATAGTGAAAAATATTGAATTTTAAATCAAAATTAATTTTTGGTCTAATTTATTTATAAAGGAAATATTATATTTTTAATTGGTATTAAAGATAAATTAGATAAATTTTAAAAAAATAATTCAATTTAGGTCATTGAAATCAGTTTCACTTTGAAATTGAATATAAAAACTTTGAAAATTTTTGAACATTTTTACTTTACAAACCCGCTTTGTCATCCCATCTAGAAGATTAAATTTAAATTAGAAACTACCACTAGAGTGACTGTAATTTTCAAAAATGGATTATTTATTTGGAAAAATAAAAAATTATAATTTATAATATGGTAAAATTAGTTTTTTACCAAAAATATTTTGGAAACTAACTAAAATTAATTACAATGATTAAGAGACAAATTAGGTTAACAGGGGACTAAACCTTAATCCTAAGGGAAAAATGAACTATATAATTTTACGAAATAAATTTAATGGTAATATTTAAACCCTGTACTCCCTTTTATTTAATGTTTTTTTATTTTTGGATCCACCTTTCGTAGGAAAAACATGGGTGGAATTCACTTTTCAAAAATTTATAAGAATGTCAATCCTCCTCCACTATAAAAAGGCACTCACGCCTCCCTCTTCCTCACACCTCTCAAAAAAATTTAGCCCAAAATATATTTACACAAATAGATCCAAAAACTACCTTCCCTAATCCTAGAATCATCCCTTTGGTCATAAATCCATCCAAGTTATCCATTTGGTTCAAACTAAAAGGTGTTACTCGAATAAGAGGTAATATCCTTCCTCAAACTCTTTTTTATTATTTTTATTCTCCACCCCCTCAAATATTATTATTAAATTGTTATAAAATAAAACCAGTATACTAAAAATAATAATATTTTTTATTCTATGTATTCAACCAACACTTACACACACTTTCATCTAATGGGTAATGAACTTATCGTTTATGTGTACAGAAAACTACAGCCTCAACAAATGATGTCCTTTGTTTTTCCTTTACCACCTCTCATGGTTGGTAATTTGGATGGAAAAAATATTTATATATGATATATATGATATTTATATTTTATTTATTTTTATATAATTTTTATATAAAATGTACCCTTATTCTTTCAATTTTGTTTTAATATGATAACATCGTTTTTGGAAGTATGGACTACAGCCCCCCTCAAAGTGATGTGATTGGTTCACATTATACATGAAGTATATAAAATGATGGTTTTATTAAATCTATGTGACATATATAACATAAATATAATATTTTAACCATAATATATATAAATATATATTATTTACTCTTTATTATTTTAAATATGAAAAAGAAATAAAAGTATCATTAATGCATACGTACAGCTTACCATCTACATAAACAGTGTGTTTCATTTATTATCTCCAAAGATTATAGATTATTGTAAATAAATATATAATGAATATAAATGATATTTAAATCATTTTTTATATTATATATGTGATTAAACTAGTATATGAAAAATAATTAACATGTCAAAACATACTTGAGAAACTAGACAATTAACACCCGAAAATAGTGAAAATAATGAAAGATTATTAACAAAACGGGTAATAAGATAATGTAAGAAGTTAATATATGTTATTATAGATATAAATATGGTTCACATATAATTTATTAACATGTTTAAAATCATTATATGGGAATTTAAAAAAATCACATTAAGGAAACACAAGGTAATGGATTTCGTCTTAATTTACATTCCATTGGGGCTTATTTGTTATGATGTACCAATTCACTTTTATATGGTGTATATACTATCTTTGGAATATTATATCACGAATATCACCATTATCATGATATAATAAGTTTCATTTAATGGTATTCCTTCATTAGTATTATGATTCAAAATATTCAAAGTGGTATGGGACACTTTGGAATGTTTAAAGATTATTTTCCGAAAGAATGATTTTAATGATATTCTAATGATATTTATCTTATTTGAGGAATATTTTATTGATTTGGACCTAATATATAATATATAGTTTAATTAATTCCACTTTTACACATAATTTCATGATTCATTCATTCTTCAGGGTATATTGAGTTTTAATTTGAATTATTTCATCAAAGTGGATTTAAATTAAGAATTACCAAGTGGAAAAGAATTTCATAAACCAATTTATTTATTTAGGTTATATTAATTAATCATTGTCATTAATATTCTAAGATTTTGTGTGTGGTCACCTTTTACTATAATTTTTTTATTTCCAATTATTTTATGTGGATTTACATTTGACACACATAATCTATTTATTGGTTGATTCTAACATCATATTTACGGTCTTTTCAAAGGTTTACTTCACAATTTCATTTTATTTGAGATTATTTACACTAGTATTTTAATTCATGAAAATTATTTTATCATTGTCTAAAAAACCTTTCATGTTCATCTCCTTTGGTTATTCATGATCTTTTTCATGTAATAGTACCATTTTTCCACTCTTTGGTACTCAAAATGTTTTAGAAAATTTTTTTCATAAAACTCGACTTTAATTTTATCTTTAGTATGAGAACATATTTTATTATAAAAAACATATTTTCAAAAAAAATCATAAAAAATTATCACTTCAAAAATTATTTATTAAATACATTGTTAAACTTTATTTCTTTTACCAATGTTTTTCAAAGGAATCTTCTTTCTGTTATCTGAACAAGGATTTTTTCTAACATTTTTACCAGGAAAACAGGAATTTTATTTTTACCTAATAAATTATATATGGATTTAACTATTACCATTTCTTCAAATCTTCCTTTTCATGTTTCAAATTTTAATTTTTAAAGAATTTTTTTTAAGTTAATTTCAAAGTAAAGGATTTTCAAAAAAAATTAAAATAAAAAAAGATATTTTTTTCAAGAAAAATTTTAAAATATCTTTTATAGTATTTATATTCATCAAAGACAACAAAAATTTATTTCTAATCCACTTGGGATATATTGTATTGATACCAAACTTATTCTTCCTCTATATGATTTTTGATTGGTTTGGCTAGGTATAGTATCCACATTCACTTTTTTTATTCCTTTATTAGTCCCCTTGAAATATTCAATTTCTTATTATCATTAGAAATTTAATTTTACCTAATTATACATATCATTTTTCATGGATAGGTTTATTTCATAAACCATATATCATTTTAAATATAGTTTTTAATTCAACATATATTTGATTATCTAGGTAAATATTGATAAATCCATATTCTTTATTCTATATAGAAATTTGATATGAAATATTGTTTATTAATTGAATATAATATTTTATATTTGGAATTCTTGGAGAATGTGGGGACAGGTGGGGCCTATACATTATATAGCCCCTCGATGCATCGATACGTTCTCATAAGAAAAATTAGTTGGAAAAATTAAACCGGTTTCTACATATAGTTTTAAATTTTTTGGATTGTAAATAATTATATTAGAGGTCTTCATGTTCCTAAGACATAATTTCCAATAATTAATATTTTTCCTTTAGTTTTATTCATTTATTATTTGTCCATGATATTTGGCGTTAACATATATATGGATTCATCTTATTTTTAGTTCATTTATTTAATGGAATGTGTTATAGTTATTACCTTTATATGTTGTTTTTTCATTCAGTTTTTTGATTACATTGAATTTTTCTTTAGTTATTACTTTTCTTTATAGACTATTCTCATTGATTCATTATTGTTTCTGCTACACTGTACCCATACTGAGAATTTGAGTTCACCCTTATTTTTTCCCTTCCATGGGAATATCATAAATATACTAAGAAATATATGTAAATATAACATAGATGGAATAAAGTTATTATTTAAGGATAAAAATTATGTTGTAATAATCTAATTTATTTATAATACAAGACTCGTGTATGTATTTAATTTACCAGTACTGACAAACTTATCAGTCCTTCAGGATTTGATTCCTTGTAATCATTCCAATATTATGGTATTAGACATAGGATCTGTGATTACTAGGGTCCGGTTGCTACATTCACCATGATTTTTATAATGTAAATGAATTTAAACGTAGAATATGAATACAATAAATAAAAAATTATCAAGAAAAATAATTAAAATCATATTTCTAAAAGCTGAAATAATAAACTAAACAAAAATTAAAAAAATATAATGAAAATATATTTATATATATATATATATCAATGGATTCCACTTATACCACACATATATTATGAAATATCTTCCTTATTAAATAGTTATATATATGAAATGATATCAAAAATTTAATTGATAACAGAAAAAATAGGACCAAAGAATGTAATAAAACATTCATGGATCATAGCTGCTTGAAGAAGAACATATATCACTTTAGGATCTTATAATGTCTCCAAAAAATCATCATCATTTTTTCATTTATTATAATTAAAGAGTTAATGATGGGATCCCATATATTTATAAGATTACATTTATAATCATGAGTAATAATAAAATTAATAAACTGTTTAGAATGAAATTTACCTAGAAATTGTTTTATCTAGAATAAAAATATTGAAATTTGTCTCTTTCATTGAGTTAATTATTTAGGATAAATTCATCATGAATATATTTGGTTATCTCCTTGTAATTATTTTGGTTTTTATAATCATTATTATTGATTTCCTCTAACTTAGGAGAATAGAATTTTCAATCATTTAGATCATTAAAGAGATCTATATTACAGTTCTTAACAACCTAGTATGCCCTATATTTTAACATCACTAAAATGCTAAAACCACTTCCAAACACTAGTATATAGGGTTACCTATTTTTTTAGGTTATAAAATATATCATATATTCCCATATAGCATTATCACATATAAGACTATAATATTTTCTATTTTGTTAGACTATTTCCACCATAATTAATTTTATTTATCTATTAGACACTAATAATTATATTTATTCAATTCATGAAATATATACATACCATATGGATAACTTTATATTTTCTAAAAACATAATCTATTATTATTTTAAAATTTTGGGTTACTTGTTTGTTTTTTATAATCCTAAGTAGTATAATCCTAATAAAGATGTTACATCCTAAAAATCAATCACCTAACCAAGAATCATATTTCCAAGATTCGATCGATTATACAACCTTTTAATGTTATAAACATTATATAATCGAAAATATCTTCTCAGTTATAATTATCAGTCACTCAACTACTAGTTGATTAGAATAACCAATAAAATTATGTAAATGTTCTCTCATAAATTAATTAATAGAATGGTGTTCCCTTCTTTTCTATTTTTAAATCTTAGCTTGGTACATGGCTTGAGAAATTTTTGTAAACATATAAACAAGGTCCCACATCCTATATCCCATAGCATTTGGTTTCTTGGGTGGAAAATAATTTCATTGTCCATCAAAGTAAATATTGACATGGTTCATTGAGGCTCTAACAATTGACTGAAACCAAAAAACCTAGTGTAAGAAACAATAATAATAGTGGAAATCCATGTAATCTAGATAACTCATTTATAGTATGTATAAATAATGGCACATTATTCTCAATCTATGAAACCTTAGGTTTATCTTGGTTCATCCATGATCATTATCTATTCAAATCATTCATAGTGGTTCATAAAGATAATGTGTATTAACTAAATCATATCCCTTAAGAGTATCAAACTAGGTGTATAAAAAGGATAATTATGGTGAAAAATGTGATAATTAAGTCCATATCAATGCTCCATAATCATAATTAAAACCCATAGGCACCACTTTCCAGATATATTTCCATATATAGTATATAGACCAGGATATATTACTATGAAAATCACAAAATCTCTTTTTTACCAAAAATTTAGGATGTTATCTTATACTTAGACTTGTCCCTTGGGTTTTTACTAATGATTTTGTAATAATAATATCCAAATATTAAATAAACCTTTACTCTGATACCAACTATAAGGACCAAGGATTTTTATATATAAAAATCACATATTTTTATATGAATATTCAATACATTTTAAAAACACATTCCTGGGTATTGTGATAGTTTAGTGTCATTGGATACTAGAAAAACAATCTACTTATTTTATAAAAAATATTCAATATCACCCATAAATATCTTCTCACATATTACACCTCTGGGAAATACTCTACAAAAACCTTTCTTTATAACCTAGTGAATGAGACATAAGAAAGGGTGAGCTCAGATTCTTAGTAATGGTAAATATATGAGATATCAATATATTATCTTATGAAAGAATAAAATAAGAATAAGGTTATGTGATAATGAACATAACTTATTAATTTCATATCCAACCTTTCATAGATCATAAAGAATATTTGTGGTATAAAAAATTATCATTTCTGAAAACATTTCCTATAATTGTTATAAATCATCAAAAATCAATCATGAACCACAAAATCATGTCACAATAGTGTGGCACCGTCATAAAAATAGAAAACCATTTCATATTTCAAGTTTTACTACCAAGACCATCAACATAGTGGATAAGAACTTTTCACCTATTTCCCATTGTGTATTTGGATACATCAGTTTCCCATAGTGGATCAGGACTCACATATTTACCATAGTTTAACAAGCCCATAGATTTGTCTCCCACCATGATCTCATTAGATATAAATATTCACTTAATTCCTTAGAGTGAGATATAGGTCCCATGTGTATCATAATGAAAACTATGATTATGTTGTTCCACAATATCATAAAACATCTATCATATCATCACATCAAAACCCTTGTAATGAAAATAGGTTTTATAAACATTTCATCAATTCACCATATCATAACCAATGAAAAATAAATGGGTTTCATAAATATTTTATCAACATAATAATTAACTTTATAGGGAAATAATAAGGTTGGTATCATTCAATATTATCTCTACTGAATCATTAGTAACAACAATGGATATCATATTAGTTGGAAAATGATTTTTAATGATCACATGAAACATTTCTTATGGAAAATAGTCTTTCCAATTTTGAAAAAAAAACTTTTAAAACATAAAAAAATAAAATAAATTTCTTTTGAAATAACCAGAGGAACTTATAAAGGAAGCTTTAAAATCATTTAAATCATTTCTTGAGGAAAATATTTTTTCCATATTTAAAATATCTTATAATTAATTCAATATTATAAGAATAGTTTTCTTTTAAAATAATCTTTGAAAATTATAAGGGATACTTTAAAATTATTATATTTTTATGACGGTGGAATTTTTTTTCCATTCCATACATGTTAAAACAATGATTCCTTTCCCATTTTTGGTAAAATCCAAACGAGCCTTGTTTAAAAAAACATGAATATTATTTTTTAAAAAAAATTAAAAAATCCCAACATTGGTAAAAATTTCGTTAATAAACCCATTGGGTTATTTTAAAATATTTTTTAAGGACTTTTTAGAAAACATGGATATGGAAAAAAGGGTTTTTTGACCAAACATAAAAATAAAGTGATTTTACATTAAAAACATTCTTTTTGAATCTTGATTAATAAAGAGATAAAAATGAATGAAAACTTTTATTCTCATGAAACAATAAGAGGAAAATAAAATTAATTAGTTATTTGGAACATAATATTTCATCATGAGAGGCATAAATATAAACGGTACCTATAAATAATAATATTGTACCATAAAACCATTACCACTTTGGTAACATTGAATCGTAACCCCCAAGAAATGATGACGTTAAATAAAACATAAAATATAATGAGATAAATAAATTCATGATACTACATATCATAGTGGTCGTATATGAACCTCATAAAAGAAGATAGATTCATAACAAGACATATGTTTCAAAGAAGGAAAATTGAAACAAAAAAACCCATACCTTAACACTTTACTTCATTAGTGCATGTTAACAACTCCTATAAAATAAATATAATTATTTTATAAATATATAAAATAACCATATTTATATATTTAACACCATATATTATTTAATTGTGACCTTTTATTACCTTTTTATTAACAATTCTATTTTAACTTCATGTTACAGGTAATAACTATTTCTTTTTAATGTATATTTTGTTTTGGAACTTTCATTAATCTTAATTTTTTCATCCTTAAATAATACCTAGAATTTTAAACATGATATAAAAATTATAATTATTCAGTGTATATATTTTTGTTTTAATCCATAGAAATTCGATATAGAAAATGAAATACACCATTAATGGACAGGGTATGCTATACTTACCCAAGAATATGGTTTCCATTTTCTTGAAGGATGAAATTAAATAAATTCAATTAATATGTTACCATTAAATAATAATGTTTATTTATTATATAACACATTTATCCATTAAATTTATCCTAATTAACTTTCATGTAAATCATTAGTGAAAAATGAATCACATCGCTTCATGAGGCGGTAGTCTATCATACACACGAAGGACGTTATCATATTCTCTACATAATAGAGAGTAAAAATGTATATATGATATTATAATTCCATAAGTATAGTTATATCATAAAAATAATATATAATAAGGATATAATTCATTATATCCATACGTGATAAGTGGTGTTGGAAAAGGAATTACTTCTATTCGCAATGTGGTAGTTCATTGTACACATTATCCACGGGGGTTTTTCCCATTTGAGGGAGGAGGATATGGTTCCAGTTCATTAAATAAACATAAAAAAATATCATAGTATTTATGATAATTATTTTATCATATAATCATTTTTTAATAATAATTGAATCAGGTGGAGGAAGAAATAATACAAAATGCTTTGTTAAGGACATTACCTCTTCTTCGGACAACTTCTTTTAGTTTGCATCAAAATCCTTCCCATGTTGGATTTATAAAAAAAAGACTTATAGGGTGATATGAGGGAATTAATTAATTTATTAACTAATTTAATGGATAAACTAATGGTTATATGAGGTATTAAGTGGAGAGGATATGGGTGGCCTTTCATAAGCGAGGTGAGTGGTGCACTTGTAATTTTTGAAAAGAAAAATGTGTGACCATGTTTTTCACAAGACATCAAGAACCTAATTAAACCATTATAGAACATAATATTTTCTAAGTTCAAAATATGTCCATAAAATGGGTTTTAGATAAGCCTATAGTTTATTTTACCCATTATTGGTTAATTTTAACAACCAGTAAATCCATTTTTCACCTTAACTATAGTAATTAATATTTACTGCTTTTACTATTTATAATAATCAAAATCAAGTTTAACTTATTATAATATATAAATTAGTATTATTCCAAATATTTTATAAATTTTTCCAAATACAATTCACTAAAGTGTAAGAATTGAATTTAAAATTGAATCTATAGACGCGATGAGAAAACAGTTTTCCAAAGAGGAAATTCTCATAAGTATATAATGTTTTAATATATTAATTAAATATGGAATTTATTATAATGAAATAAACTGGATTAAAATGTATATATAATTGATATAATTTTACATTTAAAACCAGATTAACATTAATTATGGTCTCAAAATCTATAAATAAAATACAATTATTAATAAAAACCTGAATTTTTCACTATTCACTACAAAATTTATCTTTTCAGAAAATTCACAAAAATTTACTACGAGAAAATTTTGAAATGTAAATTTCTAAAATTAATTATATTTTTTAAAATTAATATTCTAAGAGTGGTAAATGTTAATTTAAATACTTTTTAATAGAATACAGTAATAATATGTTTTTGAGAAGATAGTTTTTTTGAAACATATAATAAATTTTCTAAAAAATAAATACTTTTTATAAATATTTTATCTTTATATCGAACCATTAAAAATATTATTAAAAATATTATTTATTACTATTCATTACCTTAAGTTTAAAATTTAGGTTATACCAGTCATGAACAAATAATAATATTAATAATATGTCACAGTTTGTTAAAAATCTATGTCGCATGCAACATGAGCTAAGCTCAGTGTGGAGTGTAATGCAAGATATCAAAGAAATTTAATTTATTTAAAAAATAATAATTCATAATAACTAAGTATATGAAATTTTCTATACACTTGAAAATGATAACCTCATTTGTGCATGTGTTTGGACTACTACCTAAAAGAATCAATGTGATTTTTTTCATCACCAAATCACAATGGATGATATATATGTATATATTTTTAAATAAGTAATATTAAATTTATCATATGATGATCATTATAGAAATATAAAATGACACTTATCTTCGTTCCAGGATTATCATTGAAAAATGGTAATTTCACTCATGTGTAATAACTATCAAATATCTCTAGGACTGTAACATGGTTCATTTTCCATAACAATATTTCTTAATTATTTTTAAAAGTATAAATTATATATAAAAATGGTAATTATTTCATTATTATTATTATATATAATATTTAATGATTATATCTTTGACCATATTCAATTTACCAAATCCATTTTGGATTTTTGAAACAAATAACATAAAATCATCTAATGTGAATTTAATGAAATACATATAACATGGTGAGAGATAAAATAAAAGGAAAAATAAACTTATAAATGGTTATTAAACAAGTAAATAATTAACCTAAGTTTATTATTAAGTAATATTTAGAATGTACATGATGATTCGGACTCAAGCTAACAGACTTTAATTTAAAAATCTTCTTTTATAGTTTCCCTTAAATATATTTTTCTTCCTTGTACATATTTTTTAAAAATATTTTGTGAACGTATTTACATATAAATTAAGTGATTTATAAAATAAATTTTATGTTTCTTTGGACTTTTTATAAATTGTTTTCAGAAGTAATATTTTTATGGAATGTTTTTATCACCACCATTACCATTATTTGAAATATCTATTCCTTTATAATCATCCATGTTTTCTTTAAATAAAAACTCCCCTTCCATTTTTTTGGTAATTTTAGTTTTAAAAATGGGTTTTAAAGGAAAATTATATATCAATATCCAAAAAATAATTACTTATGGGTGAAAATAGTATTTTTAGGAGTGGAACATTTCATATGTAATGATTATTTTATACTAATTGGGATTTTCTTGTGGATCAGCGGTTCCATTATAAATCAAGAATAGGTGAGCCCATTATATATCTCCAATGAATTTTGTGAATGGATGGTGTTGACCAATTAGGATTCTCCTTAGAGATTATAAGAATATACTACAGTGGTTATTGAAAATATGGGATAGAGTTAACCAATTAAATTTTTCTACGACTTAAAGGACCTCATCAAAGACGATCCATATATAATGGTAACATCTATCTCATGAAGCTTATATAGGGTGATTAATTCAATTTTTTTAAATACATTCTCGATAAATTAGTAATTTTTTATTAGGTTTGAACATGGTATGACATGTAATATTTTTGGGTTTCTCACTTTCACCCAATAGTTATCTTAGAAATAAAATTCTAAATTCAGGTGGAGTAATAATGATATGAAATTGTTTCCCTATGTTTCCAATATGTTTTATCTATACATGTTACAGTTTTTAAATGTTTCATTTGATAAAATAGGTGTGTGTTTATCATGTGGAAATGATTTAATTTGTTATATAAAATAATAATGTGATAAAGGTATGCATTTTATGCATTTCTAGGTTTTTCATTAAACTAATTAATTTCATTATTTTTATGCCCTTTACTGAGATTTTTTTACTAATATTGTGTTTTTAAAAAAATAAAGTGTTTGAGGATTGGAGAGGGAATGAATAAGTCAAGATGAAATTGAAAAAACTTTTCCATAAAAATAAATAATGTTTTATTTTTAAAAACAAATATTGTGTGAAAAATTGATGCTTAGTATAAGTTTCCACCTTTTAATTAATAGGTTACAACCAAATTCACTAAAAATATATACCTAAAATATTTTTGTGTATTTTAAAAAGTGAATTATAGTTTAATGTCAAAATAATATGTAATATTTAAGGCTGGTTCTTTACATTCCATTATTATAAGAGAATTATGATTGATATCCTTTTTTAAGTTATTATCTTGGAAATACAAAGCTCTCTATTTTAAGTTGATTACTTCTTCATGTTCCTTACTTATTCCAGACACAAAATTTACAACATGTATGTGCCATGATTACCTTTATTGTATATTTTCCCTTACTAAGAATTTAAGACCACCCCTTCTTATATTTCTTTTTCCACAGTCTATGAAGAAAATTAGTTTATGTGACATTTTTAGAAAGATTACACATGTGAAAGAATTTATGGTAGATGTTTAAGTTTCTTTATGGATTAAGTAGTTTCTTATATAGTGGGAAAACATTTCTATCTAATATAAATAATACAAGTGTTTCTAGATATTATTTTTTCTAAATTATCTAAATAACTAGGATTAAAAATATACTTCAAAAGTAAGAGATGGATTAATTATTATTTTTTATTTAATTTAGAATAGTTATATATATACTTTTATAACCAGTATCAATGTGATTATGTAAATTACATATTTATGGAACAATATTTGGGAGTGTAGGTATGGGCCATCATAATTGGTTTAAAATGGAATGTTTAGATAACTTTAGATATTAGGGTTATTGTTAAGGATAGTTTAAGGGATAATAAGTTATGTTTGATCACTATGTCAATGTAATTGATAAGACTTTCAGATAGTATATTATTTAATGATAAAATTATAATGAACTTTTTATTTAGGGATAAGGATAAGATGAATTTCGTAAAAATTCTAGAAATAAGTCCATGTATGGGATGACATATTGAAGTTTTCGTAAATTCTCAAGTATGTGGATTCCCTTGAAATTACATCCTTTTTTGGATATTGGAATGTGGATGTAGTAATTAAACAAATGAATCTATGGGTAATCATCCTAAAAATACTGATTGAGCAATGAATCAATCTTTACTATAGTTTATAGTAAATGCTTTGAATATTGAACACTTGGATAGACACCCCCAAGGGATGTTCTTTTGTTAATAATATTCTATTTAATAACCATTATAACTGATTTATTTTCTTATTACATTATTGTATTTGGTTAATATGTATAATACAACCCAACTTAAAGCAAATTAGACTAATCTAGAGGTATTAAAGGATGAAATAAATGTTTCATTGGAGAAAATATATTAAGATTGAGTTTTCACATTCATATAATCATTTACACTGCTTTTATTGATAAACCTTTTGGGTTTTAGTATCTTATTGAAATTGGATCATGGAAATGAAGCTAAGAATGGTATGTACCCATAATCAACTATTTCTTACAAATGAATAAGGAATCATACTTAAATAGTTGATAATATTATTAACATGTTTTTATGATGGAAAATGTGAGTTTCATGAACATTACTAAGGTAGTGAGATTGATATTTTAATAAAAATTAAATATTAACTCTTAGAAATTATTACTAGTGAGTGATATTTATCTATAAAATTTTGGTATATTAAAAAGGTTATTGAGGATTATCTAAAACATCTAATTATTGATTATAAAAAGTTTTTCTAAAAACTTTTGGATAAATATATTAAATTTTATTAATAGCATTGAAATTTGATTTTATGAAAAGTCTATATTTTTAGGATAACTAATGAATATCATGTTATTGAGGGATGGATAACTATTAGGTTTTAAAAATGCTTGATTTTGTGGTAAAAAATGTTTGATTCATTTTGAGAAAAGTGAGTTAGATAGTGTTGATATCCTTAGAATTTATTTTTCGTTTAGATAAAAAGTAATCTATGATATTTTTTGTGATATTTAGATAATTATTGGGATTATGATACAATTATAATAGTGTAAGACTTTATCAACATGTGTTTGATGATAAGAGTTAATTTTGTAAGGAATATATGATCGTGTTTTGGTTTAGTCTCTTTGATGTTTAAATAGTTTGGTGAAAGTTATTTTATTGAGAATATATAATTATAATTTATACAAACTTGGGTATATGATTGTGTGAATTATTTTTGTGTTTTGAGTATATATAAGTAACTTTATATAACCAACGAGAGTAAGGTATATGTCTTATTTGAGGTTATACCTTGAATAATGAATATGTTATAATTCCCTCACCAAATTTCATCTATGAGTAATAATTAACATTGAGAGGATGAAACTTATTTTCGAGTTTGAATGTAACACCAAAATAATTGAATATATTATTACCTTTAAATAATTCAATGTGTTTTCTAGCCTACTCCACACACAAGCACTGAACTAAAATAAAACCACAATAAATTTAGATAAATGAAAAATATCCATGTAATGTCATAAAAAACTAGAATTTAAATTCACAGTAATGAATATGAATAACCAATTTATGTGATATTTATAGAAATAAAATATAATATGAATTTAATATGAATTTAATTCAATTGTTATATCTAAAATGACTAATACGATCATTTTCTAATTAAAAATAAATTTTTCCAAATATTTCCTTTTAATAAAATATTCATATATATTTCAGGAAACCTGTGTTTAATGATGATAAAATATATTTAATATGAATAATTTGTTAATTCTAATTTAATTAGTAAATAATAGGAAATAATAATGAGAATGGTTTAAGTTTTAAAAAAGTTATTTCTTTATCAAATTTTTTTTCATTATATCTCACTTTTTATTTAAATGTTGAATTTCATAAATTTTGAATTTTATTTTGAAAAAATGATCATTTTTTTGATACATCATAGTAATATTTTATTAAGGGTAATTTTTGGGTTTTTTTTTAAAGGAATTGTTTTTATGTGAAAAGTGTGAAATATAGTATTTGAAAATAACATTGATTTTATGATATAATTATTATATAAGTATGAACATTAAAGTCATGAAACATTTTTATATTAACAAATAGGTATTTTATATGTGACCTTATAATTATAAAAATGTTAGTTTTATTTTATGAACCAATTGTTTATATTTTGGAATCTAATAAATATTTTTTTAAATATTGTTTTTAATAAATTATGGGTTTTCAATATAAAATTAATTTTTACCACTTTTATAAATTAATACTATTGAAATGGATTTTAAATTTAGAATAAAGGTTTCCATTTAATCTAATAAGGGCCACATTATTTCTTGGTATAATTATTATGTTACCTTTGGAAAGAACTATCGCCATAAAAGATAAAATGTTAAAATTAATAACTCAAGTGTTTGAGGGACTGAAACATAATAAAAACATGTAAATAATAAATTTTATGAGGTTTTTATTGAAATTATATCTTTTCCACTACATTATATCTCATTTTTTTCCACTTTTCATTTTTAACATGTTCTTACTTTATATTAAGTAGAAATATTTACAAAAAAAATTCATTTTCTCTGCTTATAAAAGGGTCATATGACCACCCCTTCAAGGCACCCCTAAAAATTAGGTTTCCTAATACATATATTCTTTTTTTCTTATCCTAAAATATTATTTCACACTATTTATCTTTTATTCACAATATATTATCGTATGCCATCCATTTTTAATAGATATTCAATGGATATTTCAAAGTTCTCAACATAAGTAATCATTTTTACTTAAATTATTTCTTTTTCATTAGTATTTTAAAATTATAATTTTAAAATAAATATGTGATTAAATCATTATTAATTATATGTTATTTGTTATTATCCTTTGGTAGAAATCATTAATCACCTTTTCTATTTTCTATTAAGAAAAATGAAATTTTAATTTCTGTGTTGTGTGGATTACATCCTCTACGACGCAAGATGCTTTGTTTTCATTAACTACCTTAAAAGGTTGGTATATAAGGGGAATTTAATAAATAATTATGATATTTGTATCATTTTAATAATTTTTAACCAATAACCCATTTTTATCTTATATCTCATCCTATGAAAAATGGATTTCTTAACTATATGTACATGTGGACTACTGCCTCCATGGAATGATTGATTTTTATTTTTTTATTCATAAAATTACATGTATAGTTATGATAATAATATTGTGGATAAATATTATTATTATGATATCATTAAATTTATGTTATGGAAAATTGGTGTGAACTTATTAATGATATGATCAACAAATGACTATTGTTAATTCAATCGTTTAAAGTGAGAAAATAAGAAGAAAATGATCTCTTCTTTCCAGGTAATGGATTTATATAAATTAAATTATCTTTATAATTCATTAAAAAATTATATAACATTAATAATAACCAAATGATATTATTATTATTCTATTATTATGATATTAAAACTAAAACACCACATAATCATCCATTAATCATAGTAGGTTCATGTTTGGGTTAGTTTAACCACCTATTAGAATAATACAATGTATTTATATCATTAATGACTATGAGAAATTATTTACTTGTATAAAATGATATAAATATTTAAATAATATTTTTTGTTCGGTTCTACTCAGTTAATATCAAAATTTAACTTATTAATTATGAAAACACCTTGTATTCATTAAGAATCACTAAAATGTGATCATCTCTAATATTTTCTTAATGTTTTGTAATAAAAACTACCATGGAATGAAATTATAACATTTATAACTATAATTTAACATCAACTATAGTATGTTTAATTAACTTTTAATGATTAACTTTGTAAAAAAATGAATATTAGCACCATTTTTACGAAACTACTTCAATGTGATAAGGATTACTTACATCGAGTGATAAAAATAGGTAAAGACTCATTAATATTTATTTTTATAGAATAATTTTAAATAATGAGTGTATGTATATATAGTTATGTATAAGTTTATTGGGTATGTATTAATAAACATAATTTAATTATTCATGAAATTTTTTGAGAGTACATAATGAATTGGGATTGAGGTAAGGGTTTTCCCCTCAAATTCCTCTCTTTGAGAAGTGTTTTGTATTATACACCTAATTTCATTAATGTGGTGTATATAATACCTATTTCAGATAAAACATCATAAATTATATTTTAATAATGTAATTTTATATTTAATTACATTCTCAATCTTCTAAATTGTTTTCATTGAAATTTTACTCAATCTTTATGGGTTTTCTTAGCCTCAATTCTGATTTATTGAACCATCTTACAAATTATACACAATGTTTCCATTTTATGGTGTTATATTGATTTACTATCCCATTAATTTCCAATAATTTATTTAATTTTAATTTGTGGGATAAACTATACCAAATCATGTTCTTTCCTTTAAATTTAATTTGACTTAAGTGTTACCCCAATCCTAACATCTTTTGGTAACTCAATTTTTATTCATTGGGTTATGATTGGTACCATGAACATATTTCATATAAGTTGGTTACATTCTTCCTATTAATAGTATTAAGGATTATTCTCTCATTTTTTACATTTCTTTCACATAAACCCCTTTTCATTTCTTTTATGCTTTATGGAGTATGTTACCCGTAATGGATATTGATAACTGAAATCTCATTTCTTTTGGTTATAATATTTTTGTAACACCCCAAGATTTCATAGTACGTTATCTCATTAACGTAATTCAATAGCTTGTGCTACACGCAACACCGAGTTCAAGAGCACCACAACATACTAAGCTAAATGTTCAAAAAGTGGTTATGAATAGTATTTTCTACATTCTGAATCTTATATACTCTATATAGTTTTAACATCCATATTATGTGTTTCTTAGATATAATATAAGAACAAATTTATTTTTTTGGATAAAATAAGTATTTTTCCAAAAATGAAATTTTACCGCTTTTTAATGGAAACCCCTTTCTAAAACCAATATTTGACACTTTTATATATTCAATTTAATGAAATTAAATTCTTATTTAGATGTGTGACATAAAAATTTAGTTTGTATAAATTTTTCGTACTTTTCTAAAAACTTTCATAGTTTGATGAATAATAAAAAGCACTATGTTTTAATTAAAAACATCTTTTTTTAATCGAAATAATTTATAGTGATAAATTATGAATTTGAATGGTTTGGAAGTATAATTAGATTATATTTTTCCCATTTAATAAAATGTAGGTCATTATAAGTAATTTCACATTTAAATTTCAAATAAACACATGTAAATCTTTTGATAGTTTTTTACTTTTTAAAATCCAAATTTTTGGTTTTCAAAATTAATTTTAAATTAATAAATGCAACTTCTATGTTTCGAATTTTGGAAAATAGAATACATTTTTTATTTAGGAATATCAAAATTAGCTTAGGGGGAATTTTTGGTATTTTTTTGAAAACACTCAGTTTTTGATTAATTGTGAAAAACACTGCGTTATTATTTAAAACCGAATTTTTTATTTAAATAATAATTTTTTTATTTAAATTTATTTTAAGTCAAAATAAATATATAATACATTTATAATTTAAATTATATTTATTATAATCATTCTATAATAAAATTAAATGTATATAATCCTATTAAACATTTTAACTTCTTTTACCCACCTTCTAGGCACAATGGAAAATTTGCATAAAACTTAATTTTCCTTCTTCTGTGAGTTGAATTTAAAAAATCAAATATACATGGCTGACATTATTATGTAAAATTTGGTTCAATAAGATAAAAATAGTTTTTGGTGAATAAAAACTTTTGACTTTTATTTATTACAGTTAAAAGTAAATATGGTAGTTAAGGGTAAAAATGATATTATAATTACCATAACACATGTCCTAATTCTATTTTATGAGTATAATTCGACCCAACACAACCTTAGAAATAAAATATTACCCATTTTGGTCCAATTTGATAAGATTAGGACATTTATTATTATTTTATTTAAATAAGAGTTAAAAGAGTTAAATTCAAAGTTTAATTACTAAACCATTTTTAATATTGGGCTGTATAAAAGATAAATTTGAAAATAAATATTCATTATAAAGATAAAAAAATTCATACATAATGGTATTTTATTTATAATTTTCAGACATTAAATAATTTAATTTATTTATTACACAATGATGATGTAGTAATTACCTTATTAATGAAAGATTAAAATAATTGATATTATAAATATAAAAATAAATGTAATTTGAGACTTTTGATGAATTAAACTAAATTTATAGGTTAATATGAATTTTTAGGGTTGATTAAATATTTTTTTTTAATTAATCATGCTGTTATGATTTTCAAAAAAAGAAAATACTAAATACTATCAAAATTGACATAATTGGGTTTTTAAAACAAATATTATATTATTAATTGATAAATTATTCTTAAAAATCAAAGGTTCGGCCAAAATACATAGATAAAACTATATATATTAATAATTAACCACATGGTGTTCTCTTGTCTTGTTATAGTAAGTTTATTAACCATATAATATAAAAATACAAAGAGACATGGTCAATGTCAAACTATTTAACTAAGAGTTAAATATAAAAAGTAAGGTTATTATGATGAACTAAACCTATATAAAACCTATTTATTGAGAGGTTTTAGACCCATCCCTACCTTAGCCTCTAAATAATTCATTTTGGGTTTATTAGAAACCTAAAATGAGTTTATTATAAAAAAACATTTCTTGTTTTTTCTAAAGCGATTGTCACCTCTTTTATAAAAGGCCACTTCCCCTTCTCTTAATTTCACACTTCAAAATCCATTTCACTTAGCCAACCCCTATCCAAATATCCTCTCTACTTTCCTCCCTTAAACTTAGAGGCCTTCCTTTTTTTCAGAAATCTGACCTAAGGATCCATTTTGATCAAATCAAAAGGAAGAACTCGAAGAAGAGGTAAATATCTCACCACCTCTCTCATGTTCTTTTCTTCTTCCACTCCCTCTTTCTTAATTCTTTCCATTATAAGATAATAAATTCAGTATCATCTATATACTGGGATTTTATTATAAAAATGGTATAACCATTTTCATTACTCTATCTATCCTATAAATGACAAAGTCATCATACGTGTGTATGTGCGGATTACCGTCTCCAAGTCATAGTGTAGTTTGTTATTCAACCACTTAATTATTTGGATGGGTATAATAATTAGTATAACTAATTTAAATAATAAATATAACATGTTAATTATTCTATATATATGATATATCATCCAATTACATACGATTTCACCATCAATATAATGATATTTTCACTCGTGTGTTTGTACGGATTACCGTCTCCACGACGCGATGAGATTCATTTCCAGATTTACCATTCAATGATGATTATAAAAATAAATATATCATTAATAAGAATATAATATATGACATAATAATGATACTGGACATATATATATATATATATATATGTACTTATATATATCTTATTCACTTAGTTCTGTTCAATACGATATAAAAATGGAAACATCATTTATGTGTACGTATGGCCTACCGTCTCAATAAAAGGTGTTTTCAATTTAATATATATGTATATGATACATATTTTAATTCTAAATATATATGATATATAAATAATTATTTTTATTCTAGAAGTATTTAAATCGTGATCTAAGTGATAAAATCAAGAGTAACAAGTTAAAACACGTACGATAAAGAAAGTGATTATTACCTGAAATGTTAATTTAACATGGAAATTATTATTAAATGGGTAGTATAAATTCATAAATGAATCATGTATGATATCATAAATATTAATATGGTTATTTTATAATTTATAATATAATATGATCTTTATACACGATGTTAAACATACCCTCGACTAAAGAAAGTACAAGGCAAGGGTTAATTTTACAATCTCTTTATTATCCAAGGTTGTTTTTACGTAAGTATCTTTTGGTACATATTTATTATCCATTCCCATGTTTCGTAGAATATTTTTCAAAGGGATTATTTTAAGAGAATATTTTACTAAAACATCATTTTAAATGTTTTAACTATTTATTCTTATAAATCATTCTCATTAATGTCCATGTTTTAAAAATGTTTTTTAAGGATTTATTTATATAGACATGAATATTTTAAAAATGTTAATTCCTTTCAAAAGACTAAAATTGGTATCGGACTCTTCGATTCAAAAATATCTTTAAATGTCTTCCTTTCTAAAGTGTGTGACTTTTAAATTTTTTCATGAAAAAGATATATTTCTCTCAAAGAGTTTTACAAATAATTTTCATCTATGTCAACATCATTTGATGGATTTTTAAACATTTTTGAAGTTGATTTATTATCAAACAAACCTTCCATATTATATTGAAGGTTTTGTGATATGTTTGACTATGGATGTATTATTTTTATACCATTCATGGTTTATGGATAAATTATTGACATTTGGTATGCTAGTTTTAATACGAATGTTTATGTTATGTTTAAACCTTCCCATATGAGGAATGTATTGGACTTAGTAAGTGATGGGTGGAGCCTACTATAGCTCCTAGATGCATCGGTAGGTCTCATGAGACAATCTAGTGTCTTGGAACAAGTTCTTGACAAAATCTTATTTGGTGTCTTGGTTCAAGGACATGACTATGTGGTTATGAAGTTTAGCATTATGAATTCCTTCATTATGAAAGTGGATATTGATATTGCATGTGATTATTTGACTAGTAGAATATCCATTTGAATAAATAAATTAAATTATTTGATTTTATCTTTTCCATATTATGCTAAAGTTAAAGTTTAAAACAAATCTATTTTAGTCTTATACATTTCCTTAAATGTTTATGCTTATTTATAAAAGTTTATGCTATATCATTATCCTTACTGAGCATCTGATCTCACCCCTTTCTATTTTTTATTTTCCCAGGATTATAAGAAGTGTATTATGATTGATAAGTAGGGTTAAGCTAGGATATTAATGGAATTATCAAAGGATCATTGATGTTGTGTTTTATTTTCTAATGTGTAATGTAGCGTTCATGTATGTAATATATTTTCCAAGACTGGTAAATTATTCAGTCTTTTGGGACTAGATACCTTGTAATCGTGCCAATGTATTAAAATAATGCACGACCCTCGGTAACTAGGGTTGGGGTGTTACAGTTGATATCAGAGGAAGTTTATAAATAACCTTGTAACCTAGATTTAGAAAAAATCTGATTAGAGAACATTACCCAGATATAGACTTTGAGGATTATTATAGAAGAACTTCTTTAAATTTTGGTAACGTGAAGATTATGTGAACTTTTCAAGCAATGCATCCCTGTCTGGATAAGAGTAGGTAGAGGCGGCTCTGGCACAGATATACCTAGGGGTAAAACCTGAAAACAACAATTTAAGCTAGACACGAATGGGAACTAGTTCATGACAACGGGCCTTACTGCACTCTTGGTAAAGACACTCTCGAGGGATATGCTTAGAATAATTGACATTTTCATTACAATCCATTATGAATGATTTGGGAGTAAATACTTCCTCAAAAAAAACATTTTATGATTATAGATTATACGCATAATCATTTCAATTTATGTTAGGTATTTTAAATTTTTGGAATTATGAATTGTGATTCATGAACTAACCTAGTGTATACCATTGTTTAGAAATGGTGCCTAGCAGAAGGAATGAGAATTCCAGCAATACGCATGATCGAAAGATTAAGAAGGATCATATATTTCATGGTATTAAGGCAACATTTAAAATGTAAATATTCTCCCACATATTATCATCATATGAATAAATAGTATCATGTATTAATAAGATAAGTAAAGAATTATCTAATTCTGTTGGCTTTGAAGGGAAGTAAGAGAAGAAAAGGATGGAAGAGAGAAATGTGGATAAAGGGAAGAGGGGAAATATGGATTTTCCCATATGTGATAATTGTGGAAAGAATCACCATGGTAAATTATTGAAGGGAATGGGAGTTTGTTATAAGTGTGGAGAAAAAGGACACCAAGTAATTGATTTCAAGGGTAAGAAAAAGGTTTCAAATGTACAATGCTTCATCTACAAGGAGTTAGGACACTACATGAATCAATGTCCAAATCATCAGAGTATACCCCAAATGCTGCAATTAGATGACAATAAACTTATGAATCTACCAAAGATAAAAAGGAATGATTAAGAGTTCTTATGTTTTTATTAATGTATCATTCCATTTGAGTATTGTATTAATCTTTTACTTATTATAAGATTTATAGAGTATATAAGTATTGTTCTGCAATACTATTTCATTAAGGACTTGAGATTGTGTGGAAACAAGAAAAGTGACTCAATGGAAAGCTAAATTTTTGGAAAATATATGGTTGAGATAAAGATAATCATTAATATGATTCTGATACTAAGGTAGTGATTTTGGAATAATATATGATTGATTTGGATAAATTATATTGGGTATTCATGACTGCCTTGAAACTGATTAATGATTTGTATATTCCATCATTGATGGAGTTTACAACATTTTTGGATATAATGAGTATATCCAATATTCTATAAGGAATAAGGGAGCAAGAATATAATCAATACGGTTATATGATAATTCAGTGTGTTACCCTGTTTTAAAATAATACATGATGAAGGTATTCACAAGTTATAACATGCAAAAAAGGATCTTCATTGTGTTTACCTTCCTTATAAATTATAAACTGTGAGTTTGGATAGAAGTATTTTGGATAACTATAAAGATTGGAATTGTTTAAGTTTGACATTGAATACTATTGTTAAGGTAAAATAATTTCTTGATATTATTTTTGGATTAACATAAAAATGACAACCTGGAGGTCGGGAGACAACCCGTCGCATCCGATAAGGCCGCGAGATTTGAACCCGCAACCGAAGCATGATAAGGGTGAATCACCTACCACTAGCCTATATGATGTCCTATCTTGTATAATGTAGTTTTTTTAAATATTATGAAAAATGAATTATAAATTATTTATTTTGTGAACCCATTACGATTAGGATAAATTGAATACATTTGAATTATATTATCTTTTGGAATTAAAGATGAGTTTGTGGTAGGAATTAGTTGGAGGATGAAACTCTACTTGTCAATTATATTTTTTCCCCTATTATTATAGTAATAAATTAATTATTAAACTCTAGGGAATGGATATTAAAACCAAAAATATGTTATCATAACACCTTATGTTTGGTTGAACTAATGATATTTTATATCATCTTATATTGATGGCTTTTAGGCCCTTAATTTTACACTTGTTTGTGATTGATGACCTTAATCACTCTTTATAAATATTTATGTTTTTCCTCCAATTAAGTGTCTATAATTTCCACCAGTTTTCTCCTAATCTAGTTCATAATTTGGTGGTGACTTTTTCATTTCCCTTTCCCTCTTATTAAGAGTAAATTTTATTGAACCAATTTCCAATGTGGGTTTTCCACAAAGTTATTTCTCTATTTTTAACCATTTGTTTCTAAAGAACAATTTCAAATTGTGAGGATGCAATTTATTGAAGTAGGGTATAATGTAACACCCTAAGATTTCATAGTACGTTATCTCATTAAAGTAATTCAATAGCTTGTGCTACACGCAACACTGAGTTCTAGCGCACCACAACATGTTAAACTAACCATTCAAAAAGCTGTTAGGAATAGTATTAATTTCATTTGGAATCTTATATAATATATATAATTTTAACATCAATATTAAGTGTTTCTTAGACATAATATAAGAACAAATTCATTTTTTCAGATAAAATAACTATTTTTTAAAAAATAAAATTTTACCACTTTTTAATCATAAACCCTTTTTAAAACCAATATTTGACACTTTTATATATTTAATTCAATTAAATTAAATTCTTATTTGGATTTGGGACATAAAAATTTAGTTTGAATAAATTTTTTGTACTTTTCTGATAACTTTTATATTTTGATGAATAGTGAAAATACTATGTTTTAATTGAAGACAACTTTTTTAAATAGAAATACTTTATAGGGATTAATTATGAATTAGAAAGGTTTGGAAGTACAATTAGATTTTATTTTTATCATTTAATACAATTTAGGTCATTATAAGTTATTTCCCATTTAAATTTGACATAAAAACATGTTAATCTCTGGATAGTTTTTACTTTTTAAAAACCCGCTTTTGGGTTTTGACAACAAGAATTAATTTTAAATTAATAAATGAAACTTCTATGTTTTGAATTTGGTAAAATAGACTTAATATTTGAATTCATAATATCGTAATTATCTTAGGGTAAATTTTTTGTATTTTTCTGAAAACTTTCAATTTTTGATGAATAGTGAAAACCCTCTGTTTTTATTAAAAACCGACTTTTTATTTAAATAATTATTTATTTTATTTATATTTATTTTAAGTCCAAAATGATATATAATACCAATATAAGTTCAATGTAATTCCTTGGAGTCATTTATAATAAAATTAGATGTATAAAATTCTATTGAACTTTTTAACCTCTTTTACCCATCTTCTAGGAACCTTAGCAAATTTGTAAAAAACTAAATTTTGCAGCTTCTATGAGTTAAATTTCAAAAATCTGAGAGAAACAATTCATATCAATAAGTAATATTTAGTTCAATAAGATTAAAATAATTTTTGGTGAATAGTAACTTTTGAGTTTTATTTACCACGGTTAAAAGTAAATTGGGTAATTAAAGGTAAAATTGATATCATAATTACCCTAACACATGTTCTAATTCTACTGGATAAGTATAATTCCACCAAAAAAACCTTAGGAATATAATATGACCCACTTTGGTCTACATGTATTAGACTAGGACATTTATTATTATTTTATATAGAGAAGAGTAAAAAGAGTTAAATTCAATGTTTTATAACTAAACAATTTTAAATATAGGGTTACACACAATATAAATTAGACAATAAATATTCATCAGAAACTAAAAATATTTCCTACATAATGGTATTTTATTTATTAATTTTAGACATTAAATAATTTAATTTATTTATGACACAATGATGATGCAGAAATAACCTTATTAAAGAAAGATTAAAATAACTGATATTATAGATATCCAAATAATTTTAATTTGAAACTTTTGTTGAATAACACTAATTTTTTAGATTAATATGACATGTTAGAGTTGATTAAATAATTTTTTTCGAAGTAATAATATTGTTATGATTTTCACAAAAACCAAATACAAAATAGTGTCAAAATTGAAATAATTGAGTTTTTAAAATAAATATTATATTATTAATTGATATAATATTCCTAAAAAACTATGGTCTAGCCAAAGGACATAGATAATGTTATATATATAAATAATTAACCACATGTTGTTCTCTTTTCTTGTTATAGTAAGTTTATTAACCGAATAATATAAAAATACAAAGAGACATGGTAAATGTCAAACTATTTAACTAAGAGTTAAATCTAAAAGATACGGTTAATATGATGACCTAAACCTATATAAAACCTATAGGTTGAGAGGATTTAGACACATACCCAACTTAGCCTATAAATGATTCATTTTTGTGCCATTATAAACCGAAAATGAGTTTATTATAAAATAATATTTCAAGATTTTCCTAAAGTGACCCTCACCTCTCTTAGAAAAGGGCACTTCACCTTATCTTAATTTTACAACTCCAAAGACTTTTTTTCTTGGACAAAACCTATCAAAATATCCTCTTATATTTCCTCACATCATCCTAGAGGCCTCCATTTTTTTCAGAAAGCCAACCTATGTGCCCTTTTAATCAAATCAAAATGAAGAACCCGAAGAAGAGGTAAATATTTCATCACCTCCATCAAGTTCTTTTCTTCTTCCACTTCCTCTTTCTTTTTGTTTCCATTATAAGATAATAAATCCAGTTTATTCTATACACTCTGATGTTATTATAAAATTGTAAAGCCATTTTCATTAATCTATCCATCCTATAAATGACAAGGTCACCATACATGTGTACGTACGGATTACCGTCTCCGCATAGTGGTGTAGTTTGTTATTCAAACACTTAATTATTTGTATGGGTATAAGATGAGTATAACTGATGTAAATAATAAATATAACATGTTAATTATTCTATATATATTATATATCATCAAATTACATATGATTTCACCATCAATATAATGATATTTTCACTCGTGCGTGCGTACGGATTACCGTCTCCACGACGCGATGAGATTCATTTCCACATTTACCATTCAACGATGATTATAAAAATATATATATCAATAATAAGTATGAAATATATGAAATAATAATGCTACTATAGATATATATATATATGATTATGTACTTATATATAACTTATTCACTTAGTTCCACTCAATACGATATGAAAATGGATACAGCGTTTATGCGTACGTACGGCTTACCGTATCTATAAACGGTGTTTTCCATTTCATATATATATATATATATTATACATATTTATATTCTAAATATATATGATATATAAATCATGTATTATATTCTGTAATTATTTAAATCATGATCTGAGGGATACAATCGAGAGTAACTAGTTAAAACAGGTACGATAAAGAAAGCGATTATTACCCAAAATGTTAATTTAACATGGAAATTATTATTAAATGGGTAGTATAAAGTCACAAATGAATCATGTGTGATATCATAAATATTAATACGGTTATTTTATAAATTAATAACATACTATTGTCTTTATACATAAGGTTAAACATACCCTCAACTAAAGTTAAGTACAAGGAAAGGGTTAATTTTAAAATCTCTTTATTATCTGAGGTTGTCATTACGTAAGTATATAATGGGACATATTTATTATCCATTTCCATGTCTCATAAAAGAGTTTTATAAGGGATTATTTTAAGGTAATTTTTTACTGAAACATCATTTTAAATGTTTTAAATATATATTCTTCTAAATCATTCTCATTAATGTCTGTGTTTTCAAAATGGTTTTTAGGGATTTATTTATATGGACATGAATGTTTTTTAAATGTTAATTCCTTTAAAAAGTGTCAAAGTGGTATGGGACACTTTTATTCAAATATGTATTTAAATGTAATCCTTTCTAAATTGTTTGACTTTTAATTGTTTTCATGAAAAAGGGATATTTCTCTCAAAGAGTTTTACAAGTCATTTTCATCTATGTCAACATCCTTTGATGGATTTTTAAACTTGTTTAAAGGTGATTTATTAAGAAACAAATCATCCATATTATATTGAAGGTTTTGTTATATGTTTTATTGTGGATTTTTCTTTTTTATACCATTCATGGTTTATTGATAATGTATTGACATTTCGTACCCTAGTTTTAATACGAATGTTTATGTTATGTTTAAACCTTTTTATATGAGGAATGCATTGGACTTAGTATGTGACGAGTGGAGCCCACTATAGCTCATTGATGCATCGGTAGGTCTCAGGAGACAAACTAGTGTCTTGTAACAAGGCCTTGACAAATTATTATCTGTATTCTTGGAACAAGGCCTTGACTTTGTGGTTTTGAAGTCTGGCATTATGCATTCCATCATTATAAAAGTGGCTCTTGATATTTCATATGATTATTTGGCTAGTAGAATATCCATGTAAATAAGTAAATGGAATTATTTGATTTTATCTTTTCCATATTATAATAAAGTTTAAGTTTCAAAGGCTTTAGTTTTAGTCTTATATATTTCCTTAAATTTTTATACTTATTTATGAAGGTTTACACTATATTGTCACTACTGGAAATGTGATATTTCCCAACACTTCTATACCCTGTTTCCCAAAGGATTTGCCAAACCGTTGGGAAAAGTTTCCACAAATTGGACCTTTCCCAAGGGTTTTCCAAAACAGTTGCGAAAGGGTAGGCTTTCCCAACGGTTTGGCCAAACTGTTGGTAAAGGTCCAATTTGTGGCCACATTTCCCAACAGTTTGGCCAAACCGTTGGGAAAGGATAGGATTTCCCAATGGTTTGTCCAAACTGTTGGGAAAGGTACCTGATTCAAGGAACCTATACCAAGGGTTGTCAAAACCGTTGGTATAGGTCTATACCAACGGTTTTGACAATCGTTGGAATAGGTCATTTGATTTTTTATCGGATCCTCTTAACCAGAACATTATATAAATCAAAATTTAAAATAATTATGATAATATATATATATATTTATGAAATTATGATCACAAAAGTCATGTTAGGTTAGTGGTTAGGTCGTTCAATGATAAACTGTAGGTCCTGGGATCAAATCCCAGTGAATGTTTTTTTTGGAAATACATATACCAATGGTTTTATGGAACCATTGGTATAGATTTTCATATTACTTATACCAACGGTTTTCAAAACCATTGGTATAGGTCTATACCAATGGTTTTCCAAAAACCGTTGGTATAGACCTATCCCAATGGCTTACTTGCCTACGGTCTCCAAACCGTTGGTATAGGTTTGTTTTCCAGTACTGTGTTATCCATACTGAGCATCTGAGATCCCCCCTTTCTACGTTTTATTTTCCCAGGATTCTAAGTAGTGTATTATGATTTATAATAAGGGTTAATCTAGGGGATTAATGTAATTCTCAAAGGATCATTGATGTTGTGTTTTATTTTCTAATGTGTAATGTAACGTTCATGTATGTAATCTATTTTCCCAGACTGCAAAACTGATCAGTCTTTCATGACTTGATACGTTGTAATCATGCCAATGTATTAAAATAATGCACCAAATCTGGGTAACTGGGGTCGGGGCGTTACAGTATTATATTTAACTTTTCATCTACATTATTGGGTTCTCTAACCCAACTATTTTATTATTTATTATTTTATAATACTCTTTGGTAAAATTAAATTTTAATTAAAATTAATTTTTTACTATTATTATAATGTGTCTTTTGAAAAAAGGTATTTTAGAAATAATAAAAGGGGGTTTTCATTTCACTTTCACATGTCTTGTATTCCACTTGTTATTTTATCCTACATAAAAATTTATGCCTTTTTAATGCTCCATTAATAATGATTCTATTTAAAAAAATAATGGTTTTTAAAAGCTTCTACATCAAATTTTCAAATGTTACCTCTAAAAACAACATCTAAATTTGTATTTTATATAAATGTAAAAAATGTATTCTAAAAGATCTTTTTAGTTTTTTCTTATATTTACCTTATCATTTTCAAAAGGATTTAACCTAGTGGATTTTATGTTTCATGATTTATCATATTGTATTTATATATATATATATTTTCATTTTATGGAAATAACTAATCATATAAAACAATTTCATTCTTGATCTCTTATTTGGTAATACCAATCAAAGTATTCTTGTAAAATCATGTTTTTCATTTATTTCAACACCCTTTAACATTCCATTATTTCATAGGGGTTTTTTACTTTTGAAACCATCCACCTTATTCCTATGGATGTATTATGATCATGTTATTCTAGTATTGACTTAATAATATAATCATTTCTCTATACACAGTGAATATCACATTTTATATAATTCAAATTGGATGATTTTCACCTTGGAATAATGTTATGTTGTTGATATAGGTAAAAATTTTATTATTCTATATTTTTTTATTCTAATTTGAATGATTATTAGGAACATGACTATTTAATGTTTCACCATCCACCTTATTTCTCTATATGGGTCATTATCATATTATCCATTTTATTGAAATGTGGAAAACTATTACCATTATTTAATATTATTTAATAATAACATAGGCTTATTATGTATTAACATTCCTTATATTTGATTATATGGAAAGATATATTATTATTCTATGATTGATTCATTTTGGAATGGTATGAAAAGTATTTTTTACCATTATGGTGAATTCATTTGAATGAATTTGTGATGGGTGGAGCCTAGAATTATATATTCCCTTAATTCATTGACAGGTCTCATGAGACAAAACATATTAGGTTTTAGTGTATACTTATTCCCATAATTGGATAGTGGGTTGGAATAATTTTTGTGACAACATGTTTTTGATGTCTGAAATAATGCATTACATCAGTATGAGAATAATATGATTGATATCTAAGTTTTCAGTTTTTATGGATATTTTATGCTCTCAATTTCAGGTTGAATGTGGATTCATGGTAATTACATATTTATGTGGAAATATAAATGTCATGTGTTTCCCTGACTGACTCAGTTGTATGTTTTCCATTACTAGTCATTTGATTCCACCCCATCTGATATTTCCAGTTCACCTGGTTATTAGAAAAAGTAATACACATGATACTTTTATAAGGATAGCACTTGTGAAATAATTTATGGGAAATGGTGAAAACTCTCTTTGGATTAAGTAGTTCAATATATAGTGGTAAAATGTGTCTATTTTATATAAAGAACATGGGATTTTATATTTATAGTTTTTTCTTAAATCTATAAATATTGAATCCTAAAAGTATTCATTGCATGTAAGAGATTCAATAATTATTATTGAATTCATAATTAAGGATAGTTATATCTATGATTTTTTTAATGGAATTAAAATGACTATGTATAGTACATGTTTATGGAACAAAATCAGGAGTGTGGGTTTGGACGTCACATTTTGTAATATCTTGTAGAAAAATAATGATGTATAGATGTTTAATCTTTGATATGAGATATGATTTCCACTATTTGACTCAATACATCTCCTGGTTAAACATCACATATATCAGTTATTAATTTAAGGGGAATATCTTATATAGGTGGTTGAATAATGGGTGGGGACATATAATTTTTATTTTTCTCTTTAAAATATTAATTAAACTCTTATCAAATATAAAAAATGACTTTATTTAGAGAAATTTAGAAAAAAGAAAATAAATATCCCTAATCTCCCAAATAAATATAATATAACATAATGCAAGACCAAAGAAAAATATTGTATACTTATCTATCCTATATCAATTTAATGAGGATATAACATCTACCATGGAATTACACCCTATAATTTCATCCTAAAAGACCATATTTCCAAACATAATAAGTCTCTCAACCAAGAAATAGTACTTTTTAAGATATATATATAGGGTTCTTTCAATTCACTTTTTGAGGAAATAAACTATATTTTTTAAACTACTCTTAAAATATGATATATAATATAACATTTGTTATCTAAAACACACAAAATTTTATCTAAGTCACATCATCACAACACCTTATTAATAATTATTGATTTATTGATATTAGCATAAATAGTAAGGGATAAGTAACATGATTATAAGAGATATTTTTTCTATTTAGGAATGAAATAAATTGATTCCGATAGAATGGTAAATAAAAAAATTGGTTATGAATGAAGGTGGGTAGAATATTATAACAACGAAAAATGTATAATATGATATAAACATAAATTTCCACACATAGGTGGAAATAATGTATCATAGAATCATGAAATTTTTTAAGAATAGAAAAAACCAAATATTCATATATAGAACATTCCAAACATGGCCTTATACCTTAAAATAGTGATCCCAAACAAGAAATATCCCCTAAGGTGAATAGTGGCTATCCCTCATGTTATGAAATGGTATATTCATAAATATCACAATATATCACCCATTTCCTAGGATCTATGTAACACCCGAGACTTTTATGTTATATAAATCATCAAAGGAATCTTTTTCTACACAACACTTGCTTGGCTTTCTTTACACGCAATCGCGACCTTCCTCGATAACTTGCGTTGTACGGAATACCGAGTTTCACTAAACGGCGATATGCTATTAAAATATTATTAAAATAGCTGTTATGAATAGTAATAACCACTTTTTGAAATTTTATCTTTCAAAATGGACTTCATTTTTGGATTCGGAATACCGAAATTAGCCTAGGGTGAAATTTTGGTATTTTTCTGAAAACATTCAAATTTTGATGAATAGTGAAACCACTAAGTGGTAGGTAAAAACTGAATTTTGCATAAAACATAATTTTACCGCTTCTGTGAATGGAATTTCGAAAATCCGACAGACACGGTTGAAATCAGTAAATAAAATGTGGTTCAATGAGATAAAAATAATTTTTTGGTGAATAGTAACTTTTTACTTTTTTTTACCGCGGTTAATAGTAAATAGGGTAACTAAGGGTAAATATGATATTAATATTACCCTAACACATGTCCTAATTCTATTGGATAAGTGTAATTCGACCAAAAACGACCTTATTAATATAATATTACCATTTAGGTCCACTTGAATTAGATTATGACATTTAATATTATTTTATTTAATGAATAGTTAAAATAGTTAAAATCAAAGTTTAATAACTAAAACATTTTTAATATGGTTTTATACATAAGATAAATTCGATTATAAATATTCATTAGAAAGCTATAAATATTTCCTACGTAATGATATTTTATTTATAAATTTTAGACTTTAAATAAATTAATTTATTTATGACACAACGATGATGCAGTAATTACCCTTTTAAGGAAATGTTAACATAATTGATGTTATAAATGCCCAAATAAATGTAATTTGGGACTTTTTATGAATTCCAATAATTTTCTAGGTTACTATGATATATTAGTGTTGATTTAATCAACTTGGTTCGAACATATAATTCTTTTATGACTTTCACAAAAATCATATATCAAATAGTGAAAAAATTGACACAAAATAGTTTTTAAATAAAATATTATATTATTAATTGTTATTTTATTCCTAAAAATCTAATGTTCGGCCAAATTACTTATATAAGGATATATATATTAATAATAAACAACTTGGGGTTCGTTTGGCATGTTATAGTAAGTGTATTAACCATATAGTGTAAGAAAACAAAAAGACACGGTAAAAGTTAAATTATTTAACGTAGAGTTAAATCCAATTGATAAGGTTTAAATAATAACTTAAACTTGTCTAAATCCTATTGGTTGATAGGATTTAGACCCATCCCCACTTTACCTTCGAAATAAGACCCTTTGGAACCATTATAAACCGATTTTGACTTTAATATAAAATAATATTTTGAGATATTCCTAAGGTGCCCCTCTCCTCCCTTATAAAAGGGGACCTCCTCCCCCTCCTCCTCACACCAATTTGAGCACTCAAGCTCGGACAACCCCTGAAAAAATCCCTTCTCCACTTCCCTAGAATAATCCTAGAGGTCCTGGTCTTCTTCAAAGACCAATCTTAGTTCCCTAAGTGGAGGATTCAAAGAGGCGTTTCAAAGAAGAGGTAATATCCATTACCGATCTTTTCAATTTCTTTCTTATTCAACTTCTTATTCTTTAGTTGTTTCATGATAAAGTAATAACATCAGTATTACTGACATACTGATATGTTATTATAAATATGAAACAACCCTAATTCACCTTCTATCCATCCTATGGAAAAATGAAATCACCGCGCGTGCGTACGTACGGAATACCGTCTCCATGCCGTGGTGTATTCTATTTTCCACCATCACCTTACAAGGATGGGTATAATGGTGTAATGAGTAACTATATATGATTATTATAAAGTTATATTAATACTTAAATAGTATAAATACAGTTAAATACAATTCCACGATCATGGGAACAATATCATCGCTCGTGCGTACGTACGGAATACCGTCTCCACGATGTGATGCGACTCGTTCTACATGATAATCATTACATAGTAATTATATAAATTAATTGAATGAATAAATATGATATATGTTAAACTAATACCATTCTGGATATAAGGTATCTATAACCTTAAAAGAAGAATAATAATTTATTCGGCAAAACACGCATAAGAACAAAAGGCAATAAAGACCCGAGTAACAAGTAACAATGAAATATTACTAATAAGAAGCTAAGAATATGACCATATATGATATCATATCAATATGTATGATTCTGGAATAAGTCAATAACATTATTTAAACCATTATACAGGAGCTTCGGACACGTACAAAGCAAATCGGACCTAAGGTAAGGGAAATATCACAATCTCATTTTTATCCGAGATTGTTTATACTTTGGCATTTACTGGGGTGTATTTTATCATCCATATCCATGTTTCCTCAATATGTAATATTATTTCCATTCACCTACAATTTTTTAAATCCTATTTTACCCTTCGGTGAGTTTTTAGTAAAAGATATTAAAGGAATATTTTGTCATTTTTCGTACGAGGTACTTTTTTGACTTTTCCGACAAAAGTACGAGAAGAATGTTTTTTTAACTTATACGGCATGAATAGATTTTTAAAACATTATTTCCAAGAAGATTACATTACAACTTTTCCAGTTTATTTTTAATCAACTTCTTTTAGTTATAATTTTATGACATGTTAAGAAATGAAAAGTGTTTTTGAAGTAGAAAGGATATTTTCCTCAAGAATGGAGTTCAAGTGTTTTATCAAAATTATTTTTCATCTAAGATAATAAAATGTTCTGTTTCTATCCCTATTATTACATTGATTTGATTATGTTATGATGAAATTATATTTATAAATTCCTTTATCTTATATGAATTGTTTTATGATGTCATGTTGTTTCAAAAATCCCATTTTTGTTACATGTGTTATGCGATGATGTATGATTTATGATTATGTGCCACACATAAGAAATGATTAATTATGAGATGGGTGGGACCTATATCTACCTCCAATGCATTGGGTAAAGATTTTATATCTCATGAGACAGACAGGGCTGGAACGGTAGGTTATACCGGTTCAGTGAAACAGGACTGGAACGAGGGTGACTCGGTTCAGAAAGAGACTTTGTCCACTAAGATAGTCTTGGCATTGAGTCATGACTAACAAGAAATGATTTTCCATGATTATGTGTGCATGCCACAAAGTTTCAAGTTTTATGTTATGATTATGGGGATCTCATTTTCACTTCTATGATTTATTCCATGTTAAGATATTATGATCTCTTTTGCAGGTTATGATTTTCAAAAAGATATGATATGATTTTTATTTCCTTTATTTTCCCTTGCTGAGCATTTGAGCTCACCCTTTTTTGTATGTTTTCTTTTCCCCAGTTCAGGAAGATGTATATTAAGTAGAATATGCTAAAAGGGACCCTAGATATAATGAAATAAATGGGAGACACTGTAGAAGATTTATGAACCAGTTGTTTATGTTTCCCAGTTTCTAAAGACACTATACCTATACGGTCCTTTTTGGTTTTGTCATATGTTGTAATAAGTGTGCTTCAATTTTGAAGTATTAACAATGTATGTAAAGTATGGGTCGTTATAGTTGGTATCAGAGGAAAGGTATAGTCAACCTTTGGAAACTAGGATGTGAAAGCCTTAGTAAGAACCCTAAGGATAAGTCTAAGCATAGAACACAATCTTAGTGTTTTAGAAATGGCCATGAATAACCTAGGATAAGACCTTAAGCGTGAAAATTTTATTCTTGAATTATGTGGTTTTCCTATTATAATTAGTGTTGCTCACACTATTCTTCTTGGTTTTAGTCAATGGATGGAACCTGAAGGAACCGTGTTAATACGGAATGTGATGGGCAATGCAATGATTGTCCCCCTGAGCAACCAAACGATATGGGAGCTGGAATGCAAAATCTTATAGCCATGCTCACACAACTTTCTCAAGCTATGAATCATCCAGGACTTCCAAACGATCAAAGGAAGCAGCAAAATTCTGTTGAATCCTTCATGAGGCAGCGTCCACCTTCTTTCAGCGGGTCTAATGATCCATTAGTTTCTGAACAATGGATTAGCACTACTGAAAAGATATTTTCAGTTCTTCAATGTTCTGAACATGATAAAGTCGTCCTAGCAGTGTATCGTTTGGAAGGAGATGCTGATCAATGGTGGAATCTTATTAAGAATACGACGTAAAGGGATGAAATTGAGTCCATGTAATGGGACGAGTTCAAGAACTTATTTTTCAATAAGTACTTCCCTCGTATTCTCCGAACAAAGATGGAGAAAGAGTTTCTTGAACTGAAGCAAAGGGATGATGAATCTGTTGGTACCTATGAAGCAAATTTTACAAGACTTGCAAGGTGCTCTTCTGGTATTATTATCCAACCTGAGAGTAAGATCGATCGATTCTTTAGTGGCTTAAAACCAAGTCTTCGAAGGGCGTTACCATAAGGGACTTCAATAGCTACAAGAAAATCGTTCGATGTTCTCTCAAAGTAGAGATGGATATTGGAGTAACCCATCAATCATATGGGTTTGATAAGAAGAGGAAAATGGAATTCAAAGGAAAATCTAAAGAGCACACTGAAAAGAAGATGAGCTTTCCCTTATGCTCAAAGTGTGGAAAGAAACATGGAGGGATTTGTCTTAAAGGGACAAGTAAATGTTTCAAATATGGAAAGGAAGGTCATCGGGCATTTGAATGCCGCGATAATGGGAAGAAGATGTCTAATGATGCAAATAAAGGAAGGGATACACAGAATGAACCTACTACACTTCAATGTTTCAAGTGAAAGGAGATGGGGCATTATGCCAATCAATGCCCAAATCCAAGGGTTGATGATGATGGTCGACGTTAACAAACTCTTAAGGCTAAAGACAAAGGAAAGTCACATGCAATTTCTATCAGTGATGTGGAGTATGATAACGATGTAGTGAAAGGTACACTTACCATCCACTCTAAAGTAGCAAATGTTTTATTTGATTCTGGATCCACCCACTCTTTTATTTCTGAAGAATTTTCTAAGGGTATCACCGTATTACCTCAACAATTAGATGTTGAGTTATCTGTGACAACACCTAATGGTACATCAATCGCATCAAAAGTTTATAATTCTTCTCCAATTGACGTTTGTGGGAAAGTGCTTCCTACAAATCATCTGATCCTTCCTTTAGTGGAATTCTATGTGATTCTTGGCATGGATTGGCTTTCTTTATACGGAGCTCATATCAATTGCCAAAGAAGGGAAGTCACATTTCATATTCCACATCAATCTATGATCGTCTATCAATGCAAGGATGAACATAACCTTCCAGTGGAAATTTCTTCCATTTTATGGGTATTGATTCCACTAAATGAAGGTTATTTATCTTAAATGGTTGGTGAGAAACTCATGATTAAGAATATGCCCATCGTACGGGAGTTTGATGATGTCTTTCCGGAGGAATTACCGTGTCTTCCACCAAATCGTGAAGTTGAGTTTTCAATAGAACTCGTACCGGGTGCTTTGCCTATTTCAAAGACATCTTATAGAATGGCCCCAATTGAGTTGCAGGAATTGAAGAAGCAACTCCAAGAGAATCTTGATAAGGGCTTCATACGCCCTAGTGCGTCACCTTGGGGAGCACCTGTTCTATTTGTTAAGAAGAAAGATGGATCAATGAGACTCTCCATTGATTATCGAGAACTTAACAAGATCACTATCAAGAAAAAATATCCTCTCCCACGCATTGATGACTTATTTGACCAACTACGCGGAGCTCAATACTTTTCCAAGATTGATCTTCGTTCAGGGTATCATCAATTAAGGGTCAAAAGGGAGGATATACCAAAGACGAATTTCCGTACAAGGTATGGACACTATGAATTTATAGTGATGTCATTTGGTCTTACTAATGCCCCTGCTATCTTCATGGATCTAATGAATAGAGTCTTTAGAGACTATCTTGATCGATTTGTGGTAGTCTTTATAGACGATATTCTTGTCTATTCAAAGAGCAAGGAAGAGCATGAAGATCACTTGAGAATTATATTGAAGACCCTGAGAAAGGAGAAGCTTTATGCCAAATTTACCAAGTGTGAATTTTGGCTTCAAAAAGTTGCATTTTTTGGTCACATAATCTCAAAAGAGGGGATATCTGTGGATCCAGCAAAAATAGAGGTTATCGAAAGATGGTCGAGACCAACAATAGTAATTGAGATATGAAGTTTTCTTGGTTTGGCTGGATATTATCGACTTTTTGTGAAAGATTTTTCACGATTATCTAATCCACTCACCAAGTTGACTCGGAAAGGAGTTAAGTTTGTTTGGACAGAGGAATGTGAAGAGAATTTCAAGGAGTTGAAAGGAAGGTTATCCAGTGCACCTGTGCTCACACTGCCTTGTAGTGGAGAAAGGTTTATGATCTACAGTGATGCATCCAAGAAGGGATTGGGGTGTGTTCTTATGCAAAATGATATGGTGATAGCTTATGCCTCACGACAGTTGAAAATACATGAGAAAAATTACCCAACTCATGATTTGGAGTTAGCTGCAGTAATCTTTGCATTAAATATTTGGAGGCATTACCTTTATGGTGAAAGGTGTGATATTTATACTGATCATAAAAGTTTAAAGTATATTTTCACACAAAAGGAGCTGAATATGCGTCAAAGAAGATGGTTGGAGCTGATTAAGGATTATGACTTCTCAATCCATTACCACCCTGAGAAAGCAAACAAGGTGGCAGATGCATTAAGTCGACAAGACCATGCTAGTTTATCCATGATGAGGATCACAAAAGATCCAATATTTATGGATTTACAAAGGATGGATCTTGGAATTATAATGGAAGGGGAAAAATAATATCTTTCTCAAATGAATGTTCAACCATCTGTACATGTGAAGATTAAAGAGGCACAGAAAGAAGATGTCGAGTTACAAAAGAAGGTGAGAAATGTTCCTGAATTAAACCTTGATTGTGATGGGATAATAAAGTTCAGGAATCGGGTTTGTGTTCCTCCCATCCCCGAATTAAAGAAGGATCTGCTGGATGAGGCTCATAGTTCTTCATTCTCTATTCATCCTGGAAGCACGAAGATGTATAGGGACCTAAAAGAGTACTTCTGGTGGGATGGCATGAAAAGAGATGTTGCTGAATATGTCTCTCGATGCTTGGTTTGTCAACAAGTTAAAGCTAAGAGACAGAAGTCTAAGGGGATGTTACAACCATTACCCATACCCGAATGGAAATGGGAAAATATCACTATGGACTTTGTCACAGGACTTCCTAAAACATCCAAAGGCAATAATGCTATCTGGGTCATAGTTGATCGTCTTACAAAGTCTACACACTTCATTGCTATTAGAGAGGATTTCTCTCTAGATCAACTTTCCAAGATATATGTAAAGGAAGTGGTAAGATTGCATGGAGTACCACTTTCTATTATATCTGATCGGGATCCGAGATTTACCTCGATGTTCTGGAGAAGTCTTCAGCATACTCTGGATACAGAGTTGAGTTTCAGCACTGCTTATCATCCTCAGACAGACGGTCAGTCTGAGAGAACAATTCAAACCCTAGAAGATATGTTGAGAGATTGCTCTATGGATTTCAAAGGAGGTTGGGATCAACACCTACCTTTGGTGGAATTTTCTTATAATAATAGCTTTCACTCCAGTATTCAGATGGCTCCTTATGAAGCTCTCTATGGAAAGAAATGAAGGACTCCAACTTGCTGGGATGAAGTTGGGGAAAGAAAGCTATTAGGACCTGATCTCGTTGATGAAATGGTAGAAAAGGTCAGATCTATTCAACAATACATAAGAGCAGCTCAAAGTCGACGGAAAAGTTATGCCGACAACCGAAGAAAAGACCTAGAGTTTGAAGTGGGCGATAAAGTGTTCTTACGGATATCTCTCTGGAAGAGAGTCATGAGATTTGGAAAGAAGGGGAATTTGAGCCCTAGATATATCGGTCCTTTCGAAATACTGGATCATGTTGGGAAGGTAGCTTACCGATTGGCGCTTCCACCTAATCTCTCTCAAGTTCACGATGTGTTCCATGTATCTCTCCTGAGAAAGTACATACCTGATCCTTCACATGTACTCAGCTCAGAAGTTGTACCGCTGGAGCAAGATCTTTCTTATGAAGAACAACCGATAGAGATTCTGGATCGTAGCGAAAAAGTCCTACGAAACAAGACCACTCGATTGTTGAAAGTTTAATGGAGGAACCACCAACTTGAAGAAGCTACATGGGAGCTTGAGGATATGATGAGGGAGAAGTATCCTCATCTGTTTGTTACAAAGTGACGAATTTCGAGGGCGAAATTCTTTTTAAGGGGGGAAGAATGTAACACCTGAGACTTTTATGTTATATAAATCATCAAAGGAATATTTTTCTACACAATACTTTCTTGGCTTGCTTTACACGCAATCGCGACCTTCCTCGATAGCTTGCGTTGTACGCAATACCGAGTTTCACTAAACGGCGATATGCTATTAAAATATTATTTAAAATAGCCGTTATGAATAGTAATAACCACTTTTTGAAATTTTATCTTTCAAAATGGACTTCATTCTAGGATTTGGAATACCGAAATTAGCCTAGGGTGAAATTTTGGTATTTTTCTGAAAACTTTCAATTTTTGATGAATAATGAAACCACTAAGTGGTAGGTTAAAAACTGAATTTTGCATAAAACATAATTTTACCGCTTCTGTGAATGAAATTTCGAAAATCCGACAGACGCGGTTGATATTAGTAAGTAAAATGTGGTTCAATAAGATAAAAATAATTTTTTGGTGAATAGTAACTTTTTACTTTTTTTTACCGCGGTTAATAGTAAATAGGGTAACTAAGGGTAAATATGATATTACTATTACCCTAACACATGTCCTAATTCTATTGGATAAGTGTAATTCGACCAAAAACAACCTTATGAATATAATATGACCAATTATGTCCACTTGGATTAGATTATGACATTTAATATTATTTTATTTAATGAATAGTTAAAATAGTTAAAATCAAAGTTTAATAACTAAAACATTTTTAATATGGGTTTATACATAAGATAAATTAGATTATAAATATTAATTAGAAATCTAAAAAGAGTTCCTACATAATGATATTTTATTTATAATTTTTAGACTTTAAATAAATTAATTTATTTATGACACAACGATAATGAAGTAATTACCCTTTTAAGGAAATGTTAACATAATTGATGTTATAAATGCCCAAATAAATGTAATTTGGGGATTTTTATGAATTCAAATAATTTTCTAGTTTACTATGATATATTAGTGTTTATTTAATCAACTTGGTTCGAACATATAATTCTGTTATGACTTTCACAAAAATCATATATCAAATAGTGACAAAATTGACACAAAATAGTTTTTAAATAAATTATTATATTATTAATTGTTATTTTATTCCTAAAAATCTAAGGTTCGGCCAAATGACTTAGATAAGGATATATATATTAATAATAAACAACTTGGGGTTCGTTTGGCATGTTATAGTAAGTGTATTAACCATATAGTGTAAGAAAACAAAAAGACACGGTAAAAGTTAAAATATGTAACTTAGAGTTAAATCCAATTGAAAAGGTTAAAATAAAAACCTAAACTTGTCTAAATCCTATTGGTTGATAGTATTTCTACCCATCCCCGCTTTACCTTCTAAATAAGACCCTTTGAAACCATTATAAACCGATTTTTACTTTAATATAAAATAATATTTTGAGATATTCCTAAGGTGCCCCTCTCCTCCCTTATAAAAGGGGACCTCCTCCCCCTCCTCCTCACACCAATTTGAGCACTCAAGCTCGACCAACCCCTGCAAAAATCCCTTCTCCACTTCCCTAGAATAATCCTAGAGGTCCTGGTCTTCTTCAAAGACCAATCTTAGTTCCCTAAGTGGAGGATTCAAAGAGGCGTTTCAAAGAAGAGGTAATATCCATTACTGATCTTTTCAATTTCTTTCTTCTTCAACTTCTTCTTCTTTAGTTGTTTCATGATAAAGTAATAATATCAGTATTAATTACATACTGAAATGTTATTATAAATATGAAACAACCCTAATTCACCTTCTATCCATCCTACGGAAAAATGAAATCACCGCGCGTGCGTACGTACGGAATATCGTCTCCACGCCGTGGTGTAATCTATTTTCCACCATCACCTTACAAGGATGGGTATAATGGTGTAATGAGTAACTATATATGATTATTATCAAGTTATATTAATACTGAAATAGTATAAATACACTTAAATACAATTCCACGATCATGAGAACAATATCATCGCTCGTGCGTACGTACGGAATACCGTCTCCACGATGTGATGCGACTCGTTCTACATGATCATCATTACATAGTAATTATATAAATGAATTGAATGAATAAATATAATATATGTTAAACTAATACCATTCTGGATATAATTTATCTATAAACATAAAAGAAGAATAAGATTTTATTCTGCAAAACACGCATAAGAACAAAAGGCAATAAAGACCCGAGTAACAAGTAACAATGAAATATTACTAATAAGAAGCTAAGAATATGACCATATATGATATCATATCAATATGTATGATTATGTAATAAGTCAATAACATTATTTAAACCATTATACAAGAGCTTCGGACACGTAAAAAGCAAATCGGACCTAAGGTAAGGGAAATATCACAATCTCATTTTTATCCGAGATTGTTTATACTTTGGCATTTACTGGGGTGTATTTTATCCTCCACATCCATGTTTCCTCAATACTTAATATTATTTCCATTCACCTACAATTGTTTAAATCCTATTTTACCCTTCGGTGAGTTTTTATTAAAAGATATTAAAGGAATCTTTTGTCGTTTTTCGTATGAGGTACTTTTTTGACTTTTCCGACAAAAGTACGAGAAGAATGATTTTTTTAAATTATACGGCATGAATGGATTTTTAAAAAATTATTTCCAAGAAGCTTCTTTTATAATTTTTCAAGTTTATTTTTAATCAACTTATTTTAGTTATAATTTTATGACATGTTAAGAAATGAAAAGTGTTTTTGAAGTAGAAAGGATATTTTCCTCAAGAATGGAGTTCAAGTGTTTTATCAAAATTATTTTTCATCTAAGATAATAAAGGGTTCTGTTTCTATCCCTTTTATTACATTGATTTGATTATGTTATGATGAAATTATATTTATGAATTCCTTTATCTTATATGAATTCTTTTATTTTTTCATGATGTTTCAAGAATCCCATTTTTGTTACATGTGTTATGCGATGATGTATGATTTATGATTATGTAGCACACATAAGAAAGGATTCATTATGAGATGGGTGGGACCTATATCGCACTCCAATGCATTTGGTAAAGATTTTATATCTCATGAGAGAGACAGGGCTGGAACAGTAGGTTATACCGGTTCAGTGAAACAGGACTGGAACGAGGGTGACTCGGTTCAGAAAGGGACTTTGTCCCCTAAGATAGTCTTGGCATTGAGTCATGACTAACAAGAAATGATTTTCCATGATTATGTGTGCATGACACAAAGTTTCAAGTTTTATGTTATGATTATGGGGATCTCATTTTCACTTCTACGATTTATTCCATGTTAAGATATTATGATCTCTTTTGCAGGTTATGATTTTCAAAAAGATATGATATGATTTTTATTTCCTTTATTTGCCCTTGCTGAGAATTTGAGCTCACCCTTTTTTGTATGTTTTCTTTTCCCTAGGTCAGGAAGATGGATATTAAGTAGAATATGCTAAAAGGGACCCTAGATATAATGAAATAAATGGGAGACACTGTAGAAGATTTATGAACGAGTTGTTTATGTTTCCCAGTTTCTAAAGACACTATACCTATATGGTCCTTTGTGGTTTTGTCATATGTTGTAATAAGTGTGCTTCAATTTTGAAGTATTAACAATGTATGTAAAGTATGGGTCGTTATAATCTATGAGTCCTGGATCCCATTATTGGTTTCCTTTAAATTTCTAAGATCATAGATAAAGTATTATGCACACATCCCATAGGGGGAATGTGAAAACCATAAGTATAAAAATACCAAATAGGTGGTATCCATCCAACCCATAAAAACATTTCATTATCTAGATATTATTTTATAAAAAATGCATTGAAAGAGAAACAACCAATTTAAACCCATATATACCTTAAAAATATTTTATATGATTATGAGAAAACACGAGTAACTCCCTATATGGGGGGTACTTACCAATATTACCTCTCACTTGTATTAACTCGAGATCTAAGACAATGTGTTAGTTCAATCCATGTGGAAGGTAGTGCATCAACCTATAAATATTTCTCACATGTATATATATATAAAATATTAAATATTTAGATGTTTTCAATAATTTTTTTGTCTAAAAAACCTATAATTCCCCAAAATTTATATTTTTTTTCTTTGAAATAAACTTAAAGTATTTGATAGCTTGTTTTACACACAACTCTGAGTCTATATGAACCGTGATATAATAAAATGTTATAGTCTAGCAATTAAATTAGAGGATATGAATATTAATAACCAATTTGTGAAAAATATGTATAAAATTTTTTAATAATTAAAATTTATGTATTAATTTATAAAAAATAAGTACTCACTTTTTATTAAAATAATTTTACACTTCAAAAATATGTTTTCACAAAAATGGTTTGTATCGCAATTCATCAAGAGAAATTTTAAATCCATTTCCATAATTTTTATAATTTATAATTTTTAAAATTAATATAAATTTAAAAATTCATTATTTAAATAGTAAATTTTGGTGATTAGATAATATTTTTCAAAAAAAAATATTTATTTTTCAGTGAATAGTGAAAACACCGATTTTTAAAAAATATATCATTTAATTTAAATTAAATTTACAATTATGTAATTTATTTCTTATTAAATTAAAAAAAATTATCCTATAATTATAAATATTATAATTAATTAGATAGGAATCATTTTTATACTTGATTTAATTTTATGTTACTACTTGGGATTAAAAACAAATATTTTGAAAAACTATTTTTATGTGTGTAATGTGTTTCAATTATAATAAATTAATTTAATATCTATTTATTAATTAATATAATTATATTTATAGATTATATATTCATTATAATATTTTACTATTCATTTTATTGCTTTTAAAAGGGATGTAATGGTATAAAATTGTGTTCTACACTTGAAATTTTATTTTTCAAAAACGGGATTTCGTTGCGGTTTTCATCCTTAATTAAAATTAAGTTTTGTAAATTATAAAAAATTTAATATGGTAAAATATATTAAATATTTTTAATCATCATAATTAATATAATTTAATATTATAAAAATAAATTTGGGTTATATTTCATAGAAAAATCAGAAACATTTTGCTACCACAATTAAGTTTAAAACGGGTTTACATGAGCGTTAAACCAAGAGATAAGGGTGGTATTCATGAAAAACCCTATGTGATTAATATTAATTAAATATAAGTAAACACTATATTATCCTAAATTCAAATAAATATCCATATTGATACACATTTTCATGAAATTACCTTATTTCAAAGATATCTTTTAAGGAATTTCATGTGTGTCCCTCCCCTTACTTATAAAATTGAACAACTCCTCCTCCATTATTCACACTATTTTATATTTATATATTAAAAAAATACATCACAAAAACCCATAATTAAATATTTATCTTCATTCTAGAGCTTATTTTATTCTCCAATACCAATACTTCAAGGCTTTAATAGTAAGGTGAAGGAGGTCTCTCAAAGAAGAGGTATAGATCTTAACCAAACACTTTCAATTTTATTTCTTCTTATACTTGTTTCAAAAATGTTTAATACAAAGGAAAATTATGAATAAATTATGATAAATATGCTAATATTTTATTGTTATGATTTAATAACCATTTACCACCTTTTCTCAATCCAATGGGAGATGACACTATCGCTCATTCGTACGTGTGGACTACTGCCTCTACGTAGTAATACGACTCATTTCTCACCAAAATAATTTATGGGTAGGTATTATGATAGTTTTAATATTCATATATTATATTTATGTTATAATAATGATTCTTTAAAATTTAGTTAATAGTTTGATTTCTTTTTTTCATCTATTTAAAAATGGAAACATCACTCATGTGTGTGTATGAATTATCGTCTCTACATAGTGATGTAATTAATTTTTCATCACATATTTATATTAATGGTAATAAATATGTATATAATGGATATATATTATATTTATGTCATTATTAACATTATATATATGATGTAATCATGATAAAATTGAGTGGATCATGACTTCTGAACCAAAATATACAGGAAAAATGAAGCAGCTAACACCTAAAATGATGATGATATTGATGGATTGTTATTGAATAAGAGATAAAATTTTATCAGTAAACCATTTAAGTAACAATTCAAGTTTTTATGAGTCATTTTTTTCCAAAATAAATTAAATTTCTTCTATGGATTTCAATGTACAAAAAATCATGTAACGATTTCACTACATGAAACATTGGGTTAGCTTGCATTACAAACAATACAGAGTCTTAACAAAACCATGATATATTATTAGTATTATTCAAACATGATAGTTATAACCTATAAATTAAACCTAGAGGTATTAACAGTAGTTAATAATTTTTAATTATTAATTATAATGGTTTTAAATAAATAAAAAATATTGATAAAAAATATTTACTTTTTGGTAAAGTCTTTATATGTTTTGAAAATATTATTTTCACAAAAAAATGTATTTTATTTCTTTTATTGAACAATAAAAAAATAATAATTTTAGAAATTTAAACTGATAAAAAAACTTAATTTTTTAAATAAGAATGTGAAAATAATCTTATTTTGAATTTTTGGGTTTTTTTATAAAAAGTTTTATTTTTTAATAAAGAGTAAAAAATACTGAATTTTAATTTAAAATTATCCTTTTGTTTAATTTATTTATAATTTTAAATTATATTTTAACTTTATTTTTATGTTTAAATACTTCAATTATGCAACCATTATTCCAATTTATGTCATTGGAATCAATTTTATATTGTCTTTTTATATAAAACCATTCTAAATGTTTTACATTTTCACTTTTAAAATATGTTTCCTCACTGCATCTACAAGATTAATTTTAAATAAAATTTTGGAGAATATGTGAACATAATTTGGAAAAAGTGATTACATATTATTAATCATCACAATTTATATTATCTAATAATTTCAAATTACTTTTTTACCAAAATTAATAGTGAATGCGGTAAAAAGTAATTACCATAGTTAAGATAAAATGAATTTATAGGGGGTTAAACTTAAAATATATGAGTAAAAATGTCATATAAACATGTATAAAAACTATTTTATAGACATATCTAGACCTTTAAACTACTGAGGGTCTACAATGTCTCATTTTGGACCCTTTCTGCATATGAAAATGTTTGATCACTCAATTCCTTTCAAAAACACCATGTGTGTCCTCTCCCACACTTATAAAACGCCACCCAAATGCCTCTCTTCTTCAAACCATCAAAACATTTTGGATCAGTCCATAAATACCCAAATAACTTCTAAAATTCCCTAAAATCATCCTATAATCATTATTTTTTACATAGATCCATCCTAGGAATTCTTTTAGTGAAAACCTAAGGAGGATAACCAAAGAAGAGGTAACGTTCATCAACAGTCGTATTGGTTTTATTACTTTATCAACTTCATTAAATTACTATTATAACATTATGATATAATAATCTCAATATAATTAATATACTGAGATATTTTTATGCTAATTTAATTACTTAAAATCATCTTCACTTCCATCAAATGGGTTACAAAATCATTGTTCGTCTGTATGGTGGACTACCGTCTTGCAAAACGATGTCAATAATTTAACCATAACCACCTATCAAGGACAGTTTTAATGATGGATTTATTATTTATATATTATAATTATAATTTTACTATGATTATTTAAATTTTATATCACACATACCTTTATAATCCTCATTTTTTGGAATAATATAGCATCACTCATGTAGATTGTGGACAACTGCCTCACAGAGATATGTGATCCATTCATGCTTTACATGGTAGGTATTAAGGATGAGTTTAAGAAAAATATGTGATATATATAATAGAAAAATTGTTCTATAATTATAATATATCATTTTTCTTTATTTATTTTATTCTGAAAAAAATTTAATCAATGTTCATGTGTACGTACGGCCTACCGTCTCCATGAATGGTGTATTTCATTTTTTATCACTAAATTTTATGGATTACTATAAATAAATATATACTAAATATATATGATATTTATATCATGGATAAAATTCTATATATGATGAAACCATGATCCATGTAAGATGAATTAAAATAACAAATCAAGACATATATGAAAAACAAATCGGTTATTACCCGAAGTGTGACATTAACATGGAAATGTTAATAATTATGAAATGAAAAGACATAAGTAAAACATATATATGGTATGATATATATAAGTATAAGTATTTAATATATGTATATTAAACTTATATTTATTATAAATTTGGTTTGAACTAGTAGTACAAATGTTAAGACCTAAGGTAATAGATTGTTTCCCAAATTTTCCTTTTTTGAGACTAATGTTATGTTGTGCACCTATATTCTTTCACAAGGTGTATATACAGATAATTTTACATTAATATCGTGAATTTATTCATACTAATTATATTTGAAGTCTAATTTTATGTTATTAATTTATGGGTCTTATGATTCAAGGTTAGCAAAGTGGTAAATATTTTATGTTATATTCTCATCATTTATCAGGATTGTTTATGATTATGTTTCTATTGATAAAATCTTATGATCCATCTCTCTATAAAATCCTCAACTTTCTTTTACACTAGTATATTTTCAATTAATAATATCATTTCAACTCTTTTTTGGATCAAATAATTAAGAAAAAAAATCAATCAAATACGATATTACTTGTATCTTCTGTCAAAAATCTATTTTCTTCCAAAATATTTTTTTTTAAATGATTTCAAAAATATTATATTATTATCCAAATGATTTAATAAAGAAATTTTTACCTCTATTGTTCTTTTTTCATAAAAAATATAATCTAATCTTTCTGTCATTTATTAAACACTTCCCCTTTAGATTTTATCGAAAATGTGAAAGAAATGTTTCTTTTAACATGTACGACATGAATATAATTTACTAACATCATAAAAGATCATTTATATAATGATTCCATTATAATTTTCAAGTTTCTTTTGAAATAAAAATACTTCCAAAAAATTTATGTTTTAAAAAAAATTAAAGAGGAAAGGGTATTTTTCTCAAGAAATTTTTTAATGATCGATCAAAGTCATTTTTCATCTAAGATTATATATGTCAATGTTACCTATGCCTTTGTGGGGATATGATCCAAGGATAACATTATTTTTTTTCTTATAATGGTTTATGTTTATCAGGTAATGGTGTATATGAAAACCATTTATATTAAATGGGTTATACCATGAGGTAATTCTTATGAAACCTGCTTCTTTTCATGGGTTATGCTATGATTAAATAATTATGAAACATGTCTATTTCCCCAAGATTATGATATGATGAAATTTTAATGAAACCCATTTCATTTCAAGTATTATGATATGATTAATTTTTTATGAATTTTGTTCTTTGGATACTTATTTCAAGGCATCATCCTTTAAAAAATATGGGTGAGACCCATATCTCCCTCCAATGCATTGGGTAATGATTTATATCTCATGACATATACCGGACTAAAACAAGGAGTGAAATCTGTTCAGTAAGTTAGTTTTAACACTATAACGGTCTTGGGAGTGAACCTTGACTAATATGATGATTTGGTGAGTGAACCTATTCTAATATGATAGCCTTGGTAGTGATCCTTGACTAATATGGAAATAATTCTCCATTTTTATGTGTATACCACAAATATATGTCACATGCTGATGTTATGCTCTCATGGATCTTTTTATTTGATTATATTATGATTCATGTATTATAAACTAAAAATAAATATTATATGATACAATATTATGATCTTTTATATACATGGTATGCTTTTTAAATGTTATTATCATGTACTCATACCCTTATGTCTATGTTATTCTTACGTATCACCTTTTTTACCCTTATAGAGCATCTAAGCTCACCCTTTCTTATGTTTATTTTCCTAATGTTATGAAAAAATGTATTATGTATTATATTTCTAATAAGGGTGACTGTTTTGAAGTATGTATAGGGAGATTATGTAGCTCACTTATGGACCAGTGTTTATGTTTCCATGTTTCCAAAGGCACTAAAAAAATATGCTCCTCAGGAATGTGTTTATGTGACGTAATGAATATTCATAAAAAATGTTTTAATATTTATGTATGATAATCTTGGGTCACTATAGTTATTATCAAAGTATAGTTTAATATAAAATTTGGAAAATAGGTTGATAAAACCATAGTGATATCCCAAAGGATATGTCTAAGGATAAATCTAAGTATGATTCAATGTATAGGAAAATGTTCTAAATTTTTTATAAAGGATAGAGTGAGATTTTTCAAAAAAAATTACATCCCTATCAAGATACTACATGAAGATGTAGCTCTAAAACAGAGTTATCTAGGGGTAATAACTTTGAAATGGTCACATTGAGTTGGGCTCAATCATCGCATGTTTCTCAACAATGGCCCTTTCTTCATACCTTCTGCGACACGCTCAGAGGGATATGATTTTAAAATTCAAAAAATATTTATAGACTAGAATAAAGGATCTAAATTGAAGATGACTATGAATGATCTAGGATAAACCTATAGTGACATAGATTAAAGAATACGGTGACATGATTTATACATTGTAAAAGAAATTTTTCATTATTATGTGGTTGCCCACAATGATTATTGTTTTTTAAACTATGATTTTTTGATTTTGTCAATTGATGTAACCTAAAGGAACCACATTAATACTAAGTATAATGGAAAATGAAATGATTATCCTTTTGAGCTTCGAAATGTTATGGGATATGGAATGAAAAATATCATTTCCATTCTCACACAACTTTCTCAATCTATGAGTCATGTTGGACATCCAAATGAACAAAGGAGGGAACAAGATTTTGTTTATTCCTTCATGTGAGAACATCCACCTTCCTTAAATGGATCTATTGATCAGATAGTTTCTGAGAAATGTATTTGTAACATTGAAAATATATTTTCAGTTCTCAAGTGTTCAAAACATGAAAAAGTTATTTTGAATGTCTACAGTTTGGAGGGTGAAGAAGATAAATGGTTGAATCTTATCAAGAATATGAGGAAATAGATGAAATTAACCATATATTGGGTTGTGTTCAAGAACTTATTTTTTAATAATTACTTTATTTTTATTCTTCATATGAATATTGATAACTAGTCCCTTTAGTTAAAGTAAAAGTATGATGAATTTGTTGGTACTTATAAAGAAAATTTTACAATACTTTTGAGGTACACTTCTGGTATTATCATTAAACATGAAATTAAGTTTGATCAATTATTCAGTGGATTAAAACCAAGTCATCAATGGGAATTATACATAAGAGACTTTAGTAGCTATGAAGATATGTTTTGATTTGTTATCAAGGTGAAAATGGATGTTGGATTTACGTATCAATCTCATGGTTTTGATAAGAAAATGAAGATTGAGTTCAAAGGAAAATATAAAAACCATGGATTGAATAATATGAAATTTACTTTATCCTCAAAGTGTGGGATGAATCATGGTGAAATTTTCTTAAGTGGACTAGTAATTTTTTTAAATTTGTAAGGGATGTTCATTGGGAAATTGATTATTAAAATGATGGAAATAGGTTATCTAATTATGTGAATAGATATAAAGTCTCAAAAAATGTACCACCCACACTCTAGTGTTTCAAATACAAGAAGTATGGTCGCTATGATAACCAGTTCCAAAAATCTCAATGTTAATGATGATGATCAATGTCAGCAACATCTTAAGTTGAGAGACAAAGGTAAATCTCATAAAATCGTTATTTTTTATGAGGGTGTGATAAAAATTTCGTGAAAGGTACATTTACCATCCACTCAATAACTTTTAATATATTTTTTGACTCTAGATCTAGCCAATATTTCATATAAAATTAATTTTCAGAGGGTATCAAGGTGACATCCAAATGATTATTTGTGGAATTAGAAGTAAACCCCCTTAATGGAATGATGATCACATCTCCAGTTTATGATTCCTCTCCAATTGAAATTTGTTAGAATGGGAAACCTGAAAATATTTTTATTCTTCTTATGGTGTAATTTGGCACCATATTAGTCATGGATTGGTTTTATATTCATAAATCTCAGATCAATTATTATGGAAGGTAAGTCCCATATGATATTCCAAACCAACCTCTGATCATCTATCAAGGTGATGATAAGTATGAACTTCTTATGCATATTACATCCACTTTATATGTATAATTTCTATTTAGAATGGGTTTTTATCTCATATCATTAAGGAGAAACATGAAATCAATTATATGCCTATTTTTTGGGAATTTTTTTGATGTATTTAGGAAATAATTTCATTGTTTCCCACCAAAACATAAAGTTGCATTCTCAATAAAACTCATACATAACTCACACAAATTTCTATAATCCTTATAAAATTTTTCAAACTGGGTTTTAAGAATGAAAAATAAACTCCAAGGGGGCTTTAATAATTGATTCATTCATCCAAGTGTGACACCTTAGGGTGCACTAGTTCTTATTGTTATAAATAAATATGGATAAATGAGACACTAAATGTATTATTAGGAATTAAACAAGATCGCAATCAAGAACTAGTACCATCTACCCTGTATTGATGACCTATTCAATCAACTTCATAGATCTCAACACATTTCCAAGACTGAACTTCATTCTAGATATCATTAATTAAGGATTTAGAAGAAGTTATATACCCAAGACACCATTCCACACAAGGTATAGACACTATGAATATATAGAGATGCCATTCAATATTATTAACTCTCCCATTATCTTCATGTATTTAATGAATAGAGTATTTAATTATTACCTTGATCAGTTTCTGGTAGTATTTATAGATGATATAATTATATATTTAAATAGATATCAATAGCATAAATAAACTTTATAATTCTACTAAATACCCTTTGGAAGGATAAAATATATAAAAATTTTACAAATTTGGAATTTTGGTAGTAAAAGGATTCATTTTTTGATCATATAATATCAATAGAAAGTATATCAGTAGATCCATCAAATATAGAGGATATTGAATGTTGGACCAGAACAACATTGAAGTTTTATAGATAATTTATTATGATTATCTGATCCTTTGACCAAGTTAACACAGAAGCGATCCAAGTACATCTGGATAGATTAATGTACAGAAAATTTCAAGGAATTGAATAGAATATTAGTTAACACACCTATGCTTAAATTACCCTATAGTAGAGAATGGATTTTAATTTATAGTGATTCATACAAGAATTTATTTTGAGGTTTTATTAAGAATAATCACAATTTTTTATCTTATTCCTTGTAAAAATTGAAGATTCATGAGAAAAAATATCCAACTCATGATTTGGAGTTAGCTGCGGTGATTTTTGTATCAAAAATATGGAGGCATTATCTTTATAGAGAAAAGCTTCATATATATACTGTTCACAAAAGTTAAAACTATATATTTACATAGGAGTTTAACATTCATGAGAAAATATGATTAGATATGATTAAATATTTTTACTTCTCAATACTTTACCACCCTAGGAAAGCGAACAAGGTGTCTGATGCTTTGATTCAAAAGGATTGTACTTACTTATCCATGATAAGGATCACAAAAGATATAATATTTATGGATTGGAAATTTATGGATATGGAAATACTTAAGGAATAACAAAAAATATTATCTTTCTCAATTGAATGTTCATCATTTTATCCTAGTGAAGCATAAAGAGGAACAAAAGGAATATATAGAGCTGAAAAATAAGGATAGAAATATTCTTGAGTTTAACCTTGATCATGATATAATGGTAAGGTTTAGGAATCATGAATGTTTTTTGTCCATAACATACTTAAAGAAATGTTTTTTAGAGTAATATCATAGTTCTTCATTCTCTATTCATCATGGAGGTAAGAATATGTATAGAAATTTGAAAGAATACTTTTGGTGGGATAACATGATGAGAGATATCCTAGATTTTGTATCTTAGTTCTTAATATGTTAATATGTTAAGGCTGAAATACAGACGTCTATGGGTATGTTGCATCTATTTCCCACACTAGAATATAAATGGAAAAAATCACCATGGATCTTATCATTTTACTCCCCAAAATGTCTAAATAGAATAAGGTTATATGGTTTGTTTGGGATTGCCTTACTAATTCATCACACTTATTAAGGATCAAAGAATACTTCTCTCTGATCATATTTTTAGGATATAAATTAAGAAATTTGTAAAGATTCATAGAGTCCCACATTAAATTTTATCAATTTAGGATCTGAGGTTTATCTCAATGTTATATTTAATCCTTCAATAAGATCTTGATATGGAGTTGAATTTTAGTAATGCATATCATCCTCAGAAAAATGATCGGTCTAAAATAAAAATTAAAAACATAAAATATATTTTTAGATCTTGTTATTGGGATTTAAAAGATGTTTGGGATTAGAGAATTTCTCTATTATAGTTTTCTTACAAAAATATCCTTCACTCAAAAAATTAGACGGCTCCTTACAAATCTCTTTATGGAAAGAAGTGTAGATCTGTAGTGTTCTAGAACAAGGTTGGAGAAAGAAAGCTATTGGGATACAAGATAGCAGATTAAATGGTATATAAGGTTAAATATATTCAAAAAAACATCAAGTAATATTATAGTCACTATAAATTTATAATTACAATCATTAATGAGATCTAGAATTTGATGTTGGTGATAAGGTTTTTCTAAGAATTTCTCCATGGAAGAAGGTTGTGAGATTTGGGAAGAAAGGTAAAATGAGACCTATATATATAACTCTCTTTAAAATTATTTATCATATTGGGACTATAACCTATCATTTTTTCCTTCCACTAATCCTATATCAAGCCAAAAATATGTTCTATATATCTCTCATGGGTAAGTACAAACCAGACGCTTCACATATACTGAACTGAATGTTTATAGCAATAAAGAAAGATATTTCTTATGAGGAAAAACTAGTAGAGATTCTTGATCATACAAAGTTAAATCTATAAAAAAATAAAATCTCTTGGATAAATTTTTTTTTCAAAAACTATTTTGAATAATATAAGTGGGAACTTTAGGATATTATGAGGCAGAATTATCCTCATTTGTTTGTATTGAAGTGATAAATTTTGAAGTAGAAATTCATTTTAATGGGGGTGGAATGTAACACCCAAATTTTTTATGAATTATTTTGTTCTAAAAATTTAAATTTCTTTGATATCTTTTATTACATGCATCACCAAGTTAATATTGTGTTGTATACAATACTGGGTTAGATTGTGTTGCACATGATACCAAGTTTTAGCAAAACAATGATATATTATCAATATTATTCAAATGTGACCATTATAACCCAGATTCTAAACATAGTGGTACAAAAATTAATAAATAATTTTAAAATATTATGTATAATGGTTTTATATACATAAAAAATATTGATAAAAAATACTTGATTTTTGGTAAAGGCTTTATATGTGTCAAAGATACCATTTTCTTAAAAAAACCTTTTTGTGATAAATAATAGAACTAATTTATGATACTTTTTTAAAATAAATTTTAAAAAACAAACTTCATTTTTAAAATAATCATGTAAAATATATCTTAGTATTATTTTTTGGATTTTTTTTGAAAAGTTATATTTTTTGAATAATAGTGACAAATACTAAATTTTAATTGAAAATTTAATTTTTATTTAATTTATTTATAGAGCTAAAATATATTTTAAATTTATTTTAAAGATAAATTATTTAAATTATAAATCCATTAATCCAATTTAGTCATTTTAATCAATATCATGCTAATTTTTTATATAAAAACATTGAAAACATTTAATCATTTTTTCTATAAATCCATGATTCTTCATTGCGTCTGTGGGATGAATTTTAAATTAATTTATTAAACTTATATGAATAGAATTTGTAAAAATAGATTCCATATTTGGAATCATTTTAATTTATATTATCTATTATATTCAACTTAATTTTTGACCAAAATTAAAAGTTAATACAATAAAAAATAATTACAGAAGAAAAGGAAAAAATGAGTTTATCGGGGGTTAAACTAAAATGATAAGGGTAAAAATGACCAAAAAACATGTTTAAATTATATTTTATGGATATATTTAGACCCTTAAACCTATAAGTTTCTATAATTTCCCATTTTTTACCATTTTTTTATATGAAAAATGTGGGAGCACTCAGTTCTTTTCAAAAATATCAAGTGTGTCCTCTCCCCCACTTTTAAAAGGTCACCCCCTCTCCTATCATATTCACACCTTAATACCCTATTTTTATGATAACACCAAACCAAATTACTTAAAAAATTCCCTATACTAATCATTGAATCCTTATTTTGGATATAGATCCATCCTAGGAAGGGTTTTAGTGAAAACCTAAAGAGGATACCTGAATAATAGGTAATGTTCATAAACAAGTGTTTTTTATTTGTTTCTTCCTCCACCTCTATAAATTCTTATTATAACATGATGATATTAGAACCTAATTATCTTATGTATACTAATATGTTGTTATGTTATGGTAATGACCTACAACCATCTCCACTTTCATCAACTGGGTTACAAAATCATCATTCATGTGTACAACGGACTATCATCCCACGAACCAATATCATTCATTTTTTCATTAAAATATATCAAAAAAGGTTGTAATGATGGATTAATTTTTTTATATTATATTTATGATGTTATTATTATTATTAAATTTTTATATAACACATACCTTTATACTCTCCATTTTATGGGAATACAATAACGTCGCTCGTGTGTACAAATAACTACTGTCTCGAAAAGCGATGTGATTTTTTATGGTTTATATGGAAGGTATTATGTATGTTTTTAATTAAAATATGTGATATATATTAAATAAAAATTATTATATAATTATAATATATAAATTATCTTTATTTATTTTAATCTGACAGGAAAATGTAATCAATGTTCACACGTGTATGCGACCTACTATCTTCATGAACAGTGTATTTCATTTTTTATCACTAAATTTTATATATTACACTAATTACATAAAAATGAATATATATGATATTTATATCATGTTTAAAATTTTTGTTATTATGAAACCGTGATCAAATTATGATGACCAAAAATAATAAATCAATATATATATGTGAAAAATAATGTATTTATTACCTAAAATTGGACTTTAACATGAAATCGTTAAGAAAAAGGTAATAAAAAGACATGAGTGAATAATATATGGTATGATATATATAATTATATTTCTATAATTTATTTATAATAAACTTATATTTATTATATAATATGTTTAAATGTGTACGACGGAAGCTAAGACTTAAAGTAATGGATTTTGGCCTTAATTTTTATTCTTTGAGATGTAAGTTATGTTATACACCAATATTCTTTCATGAGGTGTATATAAATACACTTTAACATGTAATATAATTAATTTATTCATCCTCGTGATATTTTAAGTTTCATTTTATTTTATTCCTTGGTGGGGATTACGATTCAAGGATACCAAAGTGGTGAATATTTTATGTTCCAAACTCATGATTTATCAGGATTATTTATTATTATGTTTTCTTTAATAAAATATTATGATTCATCAGTCAATAAATTCATGAATTTTATTATCATATGGTTATTCATGATTTTTTCAAGTAATAACACCATTTTTACACCATTTGGTAGTTAATATAATTTATATTGTTTTTAAGAATATCTGACATTATTTATCTCTTCAGTCAGAAACTTTTTTTCTTCAAAAATCATGTTTTCTGAAGAAAAAAATTATTTCAAAATTTTTTTATTATTCCTAAAATGATTTATTAAAGATATTTTTACACATTTTTTAAATTTTACATAATTTTGTTTATAATAATATTCATGTCATTTTCCAAAAAATTCTCATTTCAATTTTACCAAAAATCTTAAAGGAATCTTCATTTTTACATGTACAACATGAACATAATATTATTGAATCTTTACCAATAATTTATTTGAATAATCCATTACATGTTTTCAAGTTTATTTTCCAAGAAAAATATTTTCAATTTTTTTATTTTTTAAACAAAAAGTTTCAAAGGGGAAAGGATATTTTCCATGTAAAATGTTTTAAATTATTGATCAAAATCTTTTTACATCTAAGATTACATATATTGATGTTAATAATTTTTTAATGGGGTTATGATCTCAAGATACCAATATTATTTTTTCTCAAAATGGTCTATAATTATGATGTCATGATGTTTATGAATCCTGTTTCACTTTTCAGGTTATACCAAGAAGAAATACTTATAAAACCCACTTCTTTGCAGGGGTTATGCTATGATGAAATTATTGTGAAACCTATCTCTTTTCAATGGGTTATGATATGATGAAATGTATATGAAAACCATTTCATTTCATGGGTTATGATATAATGAATGTTTTATGATATTTTAGAAAAATTATGTATAATTTCCCTTATGAGGTCTTTGGGAACAATATCTATTACCAATGCATGGAGTAATAACTTATATCTCATGAGATAGAGAGGACTGGAATATGGAGTGAAATCAATTCAGTAAGGGAATTTTTCCACAATTATGGTCTTGGAAGTGAACCTTGACAACTATGATGGTTTGGGTAGTGATCCCATTCTAATATGATAGCCTTGGAAGTTATCCTTGATAAATATTGAAATGAGTTTTTATACTTATGTGTAAGCCATAAATCCATGTCTTATTCCAATGTAATGCTCTCATGGATCATGTTCATTGATTATCTTATGATTCAAGTCTTACGAACTTCCAATCATTATTCCATTATTCAATATTTTGATATTTTATATGAAAAGTATAGTTTCCAATGTTATGATCATGCCCTCATACCCTTATTCTCATGTAATACTTATGTATCTCATGTATTTTCCATTACTCAGCATCAAAAACCATCATTTATTATGGTTCATTTCCCCTGGTTATAAGAAATTTATTGTGTATGATATGTTTAAGAATTCTGCTAGTTATGAAGAACATATTAAGAGATAAAATAGCTCAATTATGGACTAGTGTTTATGTTTCCAAGTTTCCAAAGGAAATAAACTATTATGATCCTCAAGCATGTGTTTGTATAACATAATGAATATTAATAAAAAATAATGTAACATCTATGTATAATAATAATGGGTCACTATAATGTATGGTATCATAGGTATAATTACAGTTCTCATATAGAATTTTAAAAAAAACTTATTATACAAGATCTTAGTGTGATTTCCAAGTAAGATGAACTTGAGATAAGCATTTTATACTACAGTCTAATTTTAATCGGTGTTGTTTATTCTCAAATTTATGATGATGACATTACATGATCTATATCTCCCAAATATTACCTCTATTATTCTACATTTTTTCAATAGATTAAATTTTTTTCTATCATTATCATCCCTTTTAAGTACTCAAATGATATAAATGATGTTTTTATAGAAAATTGCCTTTATTTATCTCTTAGATTATGAATATTTTCTTCCATGTCCATATTTTATTTAAACTATTTTCAAGAAATTTTTTTCTATTCTCCACTGATTATTTAAAGTTGATTTTAAATTTATTTTAATTTTTTACCATGTTTTAAGAATAATTTTATTATCATTTTCAAAATAATGTATTTTTTTCCTTTTACCCAAAATATTAAAGAGATTTCTGTTTTAATATACACTACATGAAAGGTATTCCCCACAAAAATAATTAAGATTTTTTTAATATTTATTTATAATTTTAATTTTTCCTTTTAAAATAAAATGTTTTACTTTATATTTTAAAAAAATCGATTATATATAAGTTATTTCAAATTAAAATGGAATTTTATTCAAGAAATTTTCTAGTGATATTTTAATTTTTTTTGTCTATAACAAAATCCATTTATGTTTCATGTGATTTACTAGGGATACGATCCAATGTAACCATCATTATTGTTTCTTTGGATGGTTTATGATTATGATGATGAAACATTTATTAAACTCATATCCTTTCTAAAAATTAAGATATGACGATATGTTGAATGTTTTATGATATTTTGTCACACATATGTATGGTTTTCATTATATGATGGGTGGTTATAGAGACTCTAGCATTTTATATATAACATTACAATATTTTTAAATAATTATACATCAAATTACAATCTAAGGATCGTAAATTCTAGTGTCTTGGAAGAATAGGTACACAATCAAACAAAAAAACATTTTATTTATACTCCATAATGAGCTCTTATCTTCCATTGTGCTCATAAATCTACATATGATAACCTGTTAACATCATGATCAAATGGATGATCTAAAAGCCTAGTAAGGGAATAACCATAATAACAAAGCATTAACACATGGGATAGAAGGCATGACATGATGACATAAAAAGGCAGGTAACATATAGAATCATAACATATAAAAATAGAATCATATAAACATTGAGTTTTATTAATGTGGAGAAAACATAAAACATGTATTTAGTACCATTCAAGGAAAACCGAAAATACCATTTCCCAAAGTAGCACAAGCCAAGCTAACTGCCAGGTACGTTGCACATAATAGCACAAGCTAAGGCTAACCACCAATACCGTCGCACATAATGTCTCATGAGACTCAACTTTACCCAATGCATTAGAAAAATATCTGAGAACACCCATATTACCTTTTTATGAATATTTTTTCCACATAAAGAATCATACATAATCAATCTTACATAAACATAAGTGTTACCCATGGAAATAATTGGGTACCACAATCATGTCATAAATCATAACCAATGTGTGTATCATAAAAGTGTCCATGAAAGAAAGGAATTGGAACATGAATGTACATCCACAAGTTAAAATAGACATAAATCATGGTAAGTGATGTCAAATATAAGTGACAACATGTATGAAATGTATTTGATAAATTTCAGCATTAAAACATTTTTGTGCGATTTTAAGGAAAATACTATAGAGCTTTTAAAATAGAAAATGGAAAACTCCTTTATATAAAACAAGAATTTAACTAAGTAAATTTTCATAATAAAATTTATGATTTTATAAAGACAATTTTGGCCTAAAATATATGATATAACTCACTTGAAAATTGGGCAAGAATTCAGAAAGTTTCCTTAAAATTAGTTTTCTTATCAAGAAGTATGAAGGAGGGAATCACTTAAAAACATGTATATCCCAGAAAGATAATGATGAAAGGGTCTTAATAAATGAATTTTTTACATGTTCAAAGAATTTAGAATTTTCACATAAAAATATTATATAACTTCATTTTGGTAATAAGAAAGATGAGGCAACCCGAAGGAATAAAGGAGATTCAAGTAGAATTTCATACGGATTATCGACATGTTATCGGGTGTACATAAGAGGGATTCATGAGGGAGAAATGGGATTATCATAACTTTAACAATCATTTGGGAAGTATTGGGGACGTTCAAAATCATACCCCATCATTGGGGATTACTTATGAAATGGCATATCATAGAGGAAGTTTTTGAATAAAAGTGAAATGGAGAGGATCGCTTACCTTAAGTCTAATGGTGTTCTCCACTTGATATTAATGAACTGGATAATCAAATTATGTTTATTAATTAATAATTCCAGAACCTATTATATATTAAATGATTTATTACAACCTTTTTTAGTTCATTCATAACCTTTTTGATTGGTTATGAGTTTCAATTTCATTTTTCGGGTCTGTTAGTTTCCTTGGTTTTAATGATGGGTTCACTTATATTCATGTTCGGAGAATCATGTAAAATGGGTATGGTTGTCCATAATTGGAGTAATATTATATTATTAAATATCCATAATTTTTCATGGTTTTAAATTTCATTTGGTTACTTGGAGTGAAGATTAATAATTTTGTAAAATTTTAGTGATAACTGTTTTGGTTAATTGGTGGCTTTTGGCCCCAAGAAACATGTTTAGTTTTATAAAACAAAAAAATGTGTCAAAAACGATTACAGAACCATATATGATACATAAAACATATATTATTGTATGTTTCAACCATTAAAATGGTTTCATGTCCATAATTGAAGATGGTAATGGAAATTGAAAACCCATCGTCCTTGAATGTGGTAAATTAGCACATCTCATTTGGTGTTTTCATTTTTAGTATAAAATAAAAGGAAGAGATGATGATGTTGAATTATTACTTTATCATGAAACCATTATATTAAATATAATTTACTTGATTCATCACAAAATTTTAATGAAATGAGGTGAGAAAATAAAAAATAAATGAAATGAACATGAAAATAAAAGAAAAGTTGAGAGATCCCCTGTGAAATTTCAACAGCCCAACGGCGTCACTTAAAATTTCATAAAATATTTTTGATGATTAAAAAATGGGTCTATAATCTTTATTAGATAATATTGAATGTATTGGGGTTATAAAAATACATATCACAAAATAATCCAATTGAAATTAAAAGAATGACATAAAATAGAAGCTAGAAAAGGAGAAGGGGTAGATTCCCTTACCTTGAAGAGTAACTCCTAAAACTTGATGGTTGGGACCTTGGGGGATTTTGGACACCATGGTAGGACTCATAAGGAGGTAAAAACACCATATCTTATAGGATGATGTATTTGGTATCAATTAAAATGAAGGAAAGAGTGGGTATTTATAGTAAAATAGGGAGAGTTTTTTATTAATTTCAAAGGACACCTTATTAGTGGTTTTTGAAAAACCATCAACTTGCCCAAGGTATTATCCACTTGGGAAACATAATATCATATTTTACTATACAAATGTCAACCATAATTTTTTTATTATTTATTATATCATTATTTTGTCATTAAATATACCAAAAACTCAAAATTTTATTTTTTCTATTCACAAAAAAAGTCAAGAATTTTAGAAAAATACCATAAATTCACCCTCAACATTTTTCAACGTTTATAATTCAAAAATGAAATCCATTTTTTGAATATAATTTTTTAATTATGTTTAATTTAATTTTTTAAATAAAATCCTAATTTATTCAACAAAAACAACATTAAAACTATAACTCGTTTTATAACACCTTAAAATTAACCAAGGTCCCATAAAATTATATTATAACCGTAAGAAAATTAAGTAAAAATTTATGATTACATTTTATGAAAATAAATTTCCATTTTAAATTATTAAATTAGTCATAAAATTTTAAATAAAATATTTTTGACACCCAAGAATACCAATACTTATACTATGATCGTTTCTTCACTTTTAAGATATCTAAATTGTATTTATACATTCATGGGTGAAGTTTCTTTATTTTTGGATGATTTTCTATTCCTTACTATTCATTAATATTCATAAATGTATTACACTATTCAAAAGGGTATGTTACTATTCATAAAACATTATGTTTGTCTTATCAGACTCCAAATAACTTACTGATCAAAATTGTAAATGATTGTTTTTGGAAATCCAAATCACAGAAGTGACAAACTTATGTTTGAAGGTCACATAGTACTTAGTAGTTAATTGTGTTGTGATTTCAAGTGATTATGTGACATTTTTATAAGAAAGAAATTTCTATTGATAAAACATTGGGTCATTACATTCTTCCCCCCTTAGGAAATTTCACCCTCAAAATTTCAATTTACATTTTAGGCCATAAACAGGTGCAAGTAATTTTCCTTCACTAATTCCTTCAGTTCCCTTGTTCCCTCTTCATACTTATAGTTCCTCCACAGTACCTTGATTAGGTGAGTAATCTTATTACTTAGAAATTTATCTCTATAATACATGATCTTCACTAGCTTCTCCTCATAATAAAGATCATCCACCAACTATACCACCTCTTAAGAGAGTACTTGTGAAGATTCTGGTATGTACTTCCTTAAGAGGGATACATGAAAGACATCGTGTACTTTGGACATGGTAGGTGGAAGTGCCAGTCGATAGGCCACATCCCCGATATGATCAATAATATCAAAGGGTTCGATGTATTTGGGACTTAAGTTTCTTTTATTTCCAAACCTTGTAACCTTATTCAAGGAAGATATGCGTAGAAATACCATGTCTCCAACTTTAAACTCAATGTATCATCAACAATTGTCTTCATTACTCTTTTGTGGACTTTGGGAAGCCTTGATGTTCTCTTAAAGTGTTTTCACCTTCTCCACCATTTCTTCAACCATTTGATGTCCTAGAATCTTACGCTCACTAACTTCATCCCAACACACCAGTGTTCTAAACCTTTTCCCATAAAGGGCATTGTATGGTTCCATTTGGATGCTTGAGTAGAAACTATTACTGTAGGAGAATTAAATCAGTGTAAGATTTTGGTACCGCCCCCCTTTGAAGTCCACATAACATTCTCTCAACATATCTTCCAATGTCTAAATAGTCCACTGATATTGGCCATCTATTTGAGGATAATAGGCCGTACGGAAGTTCAGTTTTGTTCTTAGAAAAAATTAGAGACTTTTGCAGAACTTTGAGGTAAATCTCAGATCTCGATCAGATACTATATATGGTGTTACTCCATGTAGCCTTACCACTTATTTGATATATATATGTGAAATTTGATATAATTAAAAGTCTTCTTGAATCATGATAAAGTTATTTTTCTTTGTAAGATGATCCACAATGAACCATATAGCATTGTTTCCTTTGGATTTCCTTGTAAGTTCAATGACAATGTCTACGGTGGTTTTCTCCCACTTCCATGTAGGTATGGGTACTGGTTGCATCATCTACTCAGAATTCTATCTTTTATAATTCACTTGTGGACATACCATGTACTTCGATGTATAATCAACAATCTCCTTCTTCATATTTCCCCACCAAAAGTTCTCTCGGATATCTTGATACATCTTTGTGCTCCCTTTGTTAATAGAGAAGGTTGAGCTATGTGCGTCATTTAGAAGCTCCTTCTTTATCTCTGGATCGGATGGTACACATAATCATGACCCAAATCATACAAATCCTTTGTCGTTAATCATGAACATGGAGTATTTCCCATTTCTAATGGATTCCACCCTTTTCTAAATTTCTATATCTTTTCATTGAGTATCCTTTATTTTATCCATGAGGGATTGTTGAGCAATCATTTGAGAAGGTATTGATGATGTTACTCCCTTAATGATTCCCATGTCCATCCTCTACAAATCTAATAATGTCAAATACTTTTCAATTCTCATCATTGATAAATATATAGGATCTATTATACCTAGAGCATCTTCCACCTTGTTTGCCTTACCGGGAAGGTAGTGGATTGAGAAATCATAATCCTTGATGAGATCTATCCATCTTTGCTGGCACATATTAAGCTGTTTCTATGAAAATATATATTTTTTACTATTGTGATCAGTATATATCTTAAACTTCTCCCTATAGAGATAATGCTGCCAGATTTTCAATGTAAATATCCCAGCCTTCAATTGAAAATCATGCATGGGATAGTTTTTCTCATGGATTTTCAACTACATAGAGTCGTAGGCTATCACTTTATCATTTTTCATCAACACATAGCCTAATCCATTCTTTAAAGAATAACTATACACCACTAATAGTTCTCCACTAGCTGGGAGTGTGAGTACCAGCATAGTGATTTGCCACTTTTTCAAATCCTTAAAAGAGTCTTCACTTGTCTGAGTCCAGAAAAACATTAATCTCTTCCATGTCAACTGAGTCATTGGGTTTGATAATCGTGAAAAGTTTTTCAAAATCATTTATAATACCTGGCTAGACCTAGAATGCTCAGGATCTCCATTATAGATGTTGGAATGGGCCACTCTTCAATTGCCTATGTCTTGGAAGAGTCCACAGATATCCCTTTACTGGTGATAACATGCCCCAATAATTAGTATTCCTCCATCCAGAACTCAAATTTACTATACTAAGCATAAAGATTCTCCCTATTCAAAGTTTTTAACAATGGATTAAAATGATCCTCATTTTCCTCCTTGCTCTTGGAGTATATTAGAATATTGTCAATAAATATTACCACAAATTTGTCAAGGTAATCACTAAATACTCTATTCATTAAATCCATGAAAATTTTTTGGAGTATTAGTGAGTCCGAAGGGCATCACTATGAACTCATAGTGTCCATACCTCATTCTAAAGGTAGTCTTGGGAATATATACTTCCTCGCATTTAATTGGTGATATTCCAACCAAAGGTACACCTTAGAGAAAAAACTAGCCCCATTAAGTTGATCGAACAATTCATTTATCTGTTGCAGGGGATACTTGTTCTTTATCAAAATTTTATTGAGCTCACAATAATAAATGTAGAGGAATATTGAACCATCCTTCTTCCTGATAAAGAGGACAGGTGCACCCCATTGTGAAGCACCCAGGTATATAAAACCCTTCTATAGATTTTTCTCTAACTGCTTCTTTAGCTCTTCCCGATCTGTGGTGGACATTCTATAGGGTGTCTTTGTTATAGTCAGAGATCTAAGGATAAGTTCAATTGAGAGAACAACCTCTCGATCCGGAGGAAGACTAGCCAACTCTTTAGGTAATACATCAATGTAATACCTCATGATGGGCATGTCTGCATGAATTATTCTCTCCTTTGTCTCAATCATTTGAGATAGAAATGTTTTCTCATAAGGAATTAATATCCATGCATGAGACACTGATTCTAAAAGAGATTTATCTTCCTCCTTAAACTTGTAAATAATTGGAGGATACTTCGGGATGTGAAGATTGATCTCCCTTACTCAACATTTGATGTTGACTTTGTATAAAGATATCCAATCCATTCCCAATATAGCATCAAACTCTACTAAAGGAAGTATGAAGATATTTTCTAGGAGTTTCATTCCACAAACATTAACCAAGGAGGAGTTATAAACCATATATGCAATAATTACTCCATTCGTTGTTCTAACAAATAACTTATCCTCAAAATTTTGAGTTGGTGTTTGAATGGTTATAATACACTTTTCATGATATGAAAGAATACATAGAACTAGAATCAAATAGTATGATCACTATTCATGAATGAATAACTAGTGCATCTATCACCACATAATTTTTGGGCTCCACAGAAGTAGTAGTGATAGAATAATCACTTCCTTGTTCCCTTAGAGGTTATTATTGATTGCCTTCGACAACCCTAGGCTTAGGGAAATTGTTCGCATAATTCCCATGCTCCTTGCAGTTGTAACACTACACTAGAGGATAATTGTTGAACTAAACCTTCCATTCTTCTTCCACATTAGCGAGAATCTTCATACCCCTTCAGCAGTTGTTATTCAGATGTTATAGCTTTCAACATTTGAAGAAATTCCCGGTTCCCTTAAGAAATTTCCTAGTATTCTTCTTCCCACAACTTTTACAGGTGGTATATTAAGGGTTCTTTCCATCATCAGATGTGTTTGTTGAACCACCCATGATGTTCTCTATTTTTTCTCTTCTTGTCACTGATCTCGTGAGACCACTGAGAATATCAAATATCCATTTGAACCTTGAGGGAAAAATGGAAAATCACCTCATAACTGTCGAATTCTCAAATCACCAATGCATATCATAGATTTGGATTTAGTTTTCTAAAGAAGCAATCCACCTTACATTAAGTGTTCATTACAAATCCATATTCATACCTTGAAAGATTGTAATGTTTGCTTCATATGCCCAAATGGACTCATCTTCCTTCTACTTGAGTCTAAGGAACTCTCTTTCCATCTTGATATGGAGTGTTTGATGAAATTTATATTGAAAAAATCCTCTTGAATTACTCCTAATCTATAAAATAAAATTCATTTTAGTAATTTGTATTCTTGATCAGTGTCCACCATTGATCAGCTTACCCATCAAAATGATAGACCGCCTGTACAACTTTCTCTTCTTCTAATCACTAGAGGAAGGAGAATATCTTTTAAATGGAGTTAATCCTCTATTTTGCGAGGAGGGAATCTGATGATCCTCTAACCATGGGATGCATCATCCGCATGAAGTATTCTACGAAAACTTTCTCTTTTCATAGAGGAGGAGGGTGTTCCACATGGATCAAGTTATTATTCATAACTTGATCCAACTGAGCAAGTATTGTCATGAAGTTTGGAGAACCCATTCCCATCATATCAAGCATATCATTTGAGAAATATTCGCATTCCATATCACATTGATTTTTGGAACATGTTCTTCTATTTCCTTCCATTAACTAAGAAAAAGAACGTACAATTATAGGGCTTTAATACTTAGCTATTGAGAATAAAAAAGAAACTTTTAACATAAGGGGAAAGACATGTAAAGGAGAAGTGTATCCCAAATTTGGATTCCCTATATTTCAATCTATTTTATCCTTTATCTATTTCATAACTTATATTCTTATGGATTTTATTTCATTCCCTAAATAATGGTTTTACCAAGCTTGTGACATTACCAAGGCATATCCCCTGGGAGTGTCAAACCAAGAGTGAAGCCAAGCCTGTTGTCATGCACGAGTTCTCATTCAAGTCTTACTCAAAGAGGTGTTTTCAGGTTTTACCCCTAGATACATCTATTCCAGATCCACCTCTACTCGTTTGTATCAAGACATGAATTTATTTTCTTGATAAACCACTTACTCGATACCTACCAAAATTGAGGGATGTTCCCTTATAGTTAGTCTCATCATTAAGGTTCTCAATAAGGTTCTTTATTCCTAATCTCTAAAAATTACTAGACCATCCTCTAATACCAAATATAGTGACCTTATACTCTTACATGTAACATTACATTATTTTAATCATAATTATACATCAGAGTATAATCCAAGGATCATAAAGTCTAGTGTCTTAGAAGACTAGGTACATAATAATAAAAACTATTTATTTTAACTCCATAATGAGCTCCTATCTTCCATTGTGCTCATACATCTGCATATAATAACGTAGGGATAACAAGAAAAAAGGTATGAGCTAAAATCCCAGTTAGGGAATAATCATAAGAATAAAGCATTAGTACATGGGATAGAAGCCATGACATAATGACATACACAAAAGGCATGTAACATATAGAATCATAATATATAAACATGAAATAATATAAACATGGAGTCATATTAATGTGGAAAAAACATAAAACATGTATTTAGTATGATCTAAGGATAACCACCAAGACTATTCCTCATAGTATCCCAAACCAAGGTGAACTGTCAAGATCATTGCACATAGTAGAACAAGCCAAGGCTAACTGCCAAGACCGTCACACATAACATCTCATGAAACTCAACTTTACCCAATGAATTGGATCATAATATTGAAGAACCAATCTTAAAATTTCATGAATATGCTTTCCACAAAAATAATAATACATAATCAATCTTACATAAACATAAGTTTTACCCATAGAAATAATTGGATACCACAATCATGTTATAAAGCATAACCAATGGGCCTATCATAAAAGTGTCCATTAATGAAAGGAATTATAAAAAACATGGATTCCCATAAGTTAAAATAGGAATATATCATAGTATGTGATTTAAAATAGAAGTGACAACATGTAGGAAATGTATTTCATAAATTTTAGCATTAAAACATTTTTGGACGATTTCAAGGAAAATACTCTAGATCTTTTAAAATAGTAAAGGGAAAAATATTTTATATAAAACTAGAATTCAACCAAGAATGTTTTAATTATAAAAATTATTATTTTATAAAGACAATGGGGGCCTAAAACAGAGGATATATTTCACTAGAAAATAGGTACGAATTTGAGATGTTTCCTTAAAATAAGTTTTCTTATCGGGAGGTATTGAGGATGGAATCACTTAAAAATATGTATATCCATAAAATAGAATGATGAAAGGGTATTGATAAATGAATTTGGTACATTTAAATATAATTTATAAGTTTCACAGAAAAGGATAAGATAAATTCATTTTGTTAATAAGAAAGTGGAGGCAACCCGAAGAAAAAAATGAGATTCGGGTAGAATTCATTACGGTTTACCAGCATGGTATCTGGTGTACTTAAGAGGTATTAATGATGGAAAAAGGGTTTTATAACCACTTATGGATGATGATATAATTATGGGAGAGGTGATAAAACATACCCCATCGTTATTTATGACACATAAAATGGTATGGCATAGAGGATATTCTTGAATAAAAGCAAAATGGAGAGCATCCCTTACCTTAAGTATGATGATGCTCTCCACTTGATATTAATGACCTGAATAATTAAATTATATTAATTAATTAATAATTAAAGAACCTATTATATATGTAAATGACTTATTACAACCTTTTTTAGTTCATTCGTATCCTTTTTTATTGGTTATGAAGTTCAATTTCACAGTTCAGGTCCATTTGGTTCCTTGGTTTTAATGATCAGTTCACTTATATTCATGTTCGTAGAATCACATAATATAAGGATGGTTGTCCGAAATTGGAGTTATATTATATTATTTAAAATATATAAGGTTTAATGTTTATAAATTTCATTTTGTTACTTATATTGAAGATTAATTATTATGTAAAACTTTAGTTATAACTTTTTGGGTTAATTGGTGGTTTTTGGCCACAAGGAACATGTTTGGTTTTATAAAACAAAACCATGTGTAAAAAAGGATTATATAAACATATATGATACATAAAACATATATTATGGTCTGGTACAACCATTAAAATGGTTTCATGACCATAACTGAAGATCGTAATGGAAATTGAAAACCCATCGTCCTTGAATGTGGTAAATTAGCACATCTCTAATGGTGTTTTCATTTTTAGTATAAAGGAAAGGGAAAGAAGAGATGAAGAATAATTATTCATTTATCATGAAAAAATTTCAGTAAAATTAAGGTACTATATTCATCGCAACATTTGGATTAAAGGAGGCGAGGAAATAAAAATAAAATAAATGAACTTGAAAATAAAAGAAAAGTTGAGAAATCCCTTATGAAAATTCAGCAGTCTAACTGCGTCGCTTAAAATTTTATAAAATATTTTTATAAGAGAAAAATGTATCTATCATAATTATTAAATAATATTCACATTAATGGTGATATTAAAAGATATATACCAACATAATCCAATTGAAATTAAAAATAATAACATAAAATGAAAGCATGAAAAAAGAGATGGGATGTAGATTCATTTACCTTGTAGAGTAACTCCTAAAACTTGAAGTTTGGGACACTGGGGGCCTATGTAAAACTTGGGAGGACTCTTAGGGAGGTAAAAAAACCATATATTCTAGGTTTTATGCATTTTTAATCAATGAAATCGAAGTAAAGAGTTGGTATTTATAGTAAAAGAGGGAGAGTTATTAATTAATTTCCAATAACACCTCATTAGTGATTTTTGAAAAACCATGGACATGCCCATGTATTACCTACTTAGTACACCTAAAATAGTATTTTACGGTACAATAGTATACCATATTTCTTTATTAATTATTACATCATTATGATGTCATTAAACACACTGAAAACTCAAAACTGTATTTTTAATATTAACAAAAAATTCAAGTATTTTAGAAAAAATACCAAAAATTTAACCTATCCATTTTTTGACGTGTGGAATTACAAAATAAACTCAATTTTTTTAAAATAATTTTCTAAATATTTTTAATTTAATTTTTTATATAAAATCATAATTTATTCAATAAAAACAACATTAAAACTATAACTCATTTTATAACACCTTGAAAAATTAATCAAGGTCCCATAAAATTATCTTGAAAACTTAAGAAAATAAAGTAACAATTTATGATTACATTTCATGAAAATACATTTCCATTCCAAATTATTAAATTAATCATAAAATTGTAAATAAAATATTTTTGACATACAAAAATACCAACACTTATACTATGATCTTTTTTTAACCTTTGAGATGTCTATGTTATATTTATAGATTCATGGATGAAGTTTCTTTTTTTGGAAAATTTTCTATTAATTGTTATTCATTACTATTCATAAAGGTATGTCACTAGTCATATGGGTATGTTACTATTCATTAAAAATTAAGTTTGACTTATCATACTCTAAATAACTTACTGATCACAATTGTAGATGACCGTTTTTCAGAATTCAAATCACAGAAGCGACAAACTTATCTTTCAAGGTCACATAGTACTTAGTATTTCATTATGTTGTGATTTTATGTAATTATATGGAATTTTTATAAGAAAATAATTTACATTTATAAAACATTGTGTCGTTATAGTAGTACTATCAAAAACTAAGGATGAGTGGTTAAATTATAAAAAAGGTTTAGGTGGGTCATTTATATCCCTCCAATTTATTAAGTAAAGATGGATATCTCATGAGATAATAATAACTGGAATGGTAAGTTAACCTAGTTCAATAAGTTACTTTATCAAATAAGATAGTATGGGCTGTTAACCTCCACTAAAAAATGATGGAATGGGGAGTGAACCCAATCCACTTTGATAATATTATTAGTGAGCCTTGACTAAGGAAATTATATTCATTTTTTTTGTGTATTCCATGGTTTTTTATTATGACAATGATATGTTCTCATGGATCGTGATTGACTATTGATGATTATGACATTTTTTGTTTTAAATTTTTATTGATAAAACATTATTCCATGTTTTATTATTATGGTATATTTATTGATGCGTATGATTTTCTAATTTTAAGCTCATGTTCTCATACTTTTAAACTTATCTTATGATCACTTATAAGAATTGATTGATATTTCTTATGTTTACTTATACTTTGTATCTAAGATCACCCTTTCTCATTTTTCCCTTCCCCTGGTTATGGATAAAATATTTAGGTATGTTATGTCTAGAAAGAGTTTTGTTTTTAAGAACTTAATGGGAAATGATTTAGATCATTTATATACCAATTTTTTATGTATCCATGTTTTCAAACACACTAAAACTATACAGTCCACTGGTGTGTATTACTATAAAATTTATCTAATATTCATTTAAAATGATGTACTATTTATATATGAATATTTCGGGTCGATATAGTTGTTCTTGAAGGTATAGTTTAACAACTTTTAGAAACTAAGATGGGGAAACATTAGTGAGAATCCTTATCATATGACTGGGTATAGGAGAACATCATATATTACTCTAAATAATAGTGTGTGGTTTCCCGAGGAAAATATATCATTGTCCAAATACTACAAGATGATGGGGTTTTTTCATAGATACACCTTGGGGTGAAAACACCAAAAATAGTTGTTCGAGCATATCTTGACCATCATATCAGAGAATGATGAATGGGTCTTTATGGTGCACCTTGTTTGACACTCCCAGGGGATATTATTAGGTTAATTTTCATTTTTTATAATATCCATTAAGAATAATTTTAATATATAATAATCATGGATGATTTATAATAAACATAAGGTGTCAGATATTGAGAATAATGTTTCATGGTTGAGATATCCTATAAATTATTTTTCATGATTAATTAGTATAAAATAAAAATCTTGATTTCCATTATAAAAATTTTGGATTTAGTAAGGGATGGAAGATAAAATATTAAAGTTTAGGTGGCTACTGGTATTCTCAAATATTGATGTACATTATTTGAGATCAGTTAAATGAATTCTTGTATATGATTAAAAGTCTCAATGAATTTTAATTCTTATCATCATTGATTAAATAGAAACAAAAACTCCTAATGGTATGATGATATAATATTAAGTCTAAGAATCTTCCCCGATTGAATTTTGTGGGAATGTTCTCTATGAAAATAATGTTATTCATACTTTATTTGAATTTTAGGTGATTTTCTACATGTATTAACATTCTTTAAATAAATCACATATCAAAGGTGAAGTAAGGGAAGTGAAATTTTATATTCCAAACCAACCTATGAATTTATATTAGTATGAGGATTAAAATGAACTTCCTATGGAAATTACAACCATTCCATGGGACATGATTCTTATTCAAATGGGGTATTTATAGAAAATAGTTGGGTAGAAACACAACATATAAGATGTTCCTTCTTTAAAGGAATTGGTTGATGTCTTTTTAGAAGAGTTACATAGTCCTCCTCTAAATCATGAAGTTAAGTTTTCAATAGAACCCCTACTTGGTAATAAGAATTTTTCAAATACTCTATATAGAATTTCCATGAATTAATTGAAGTAATTAAAGAAGAAACTCTATAATAATCTTGATAAGGGATTCATTCTGTTACAAACCAAATCAATTTGACCCTAAACTGGTCACCTAAGTCATCCCGTAACAAGTCCCGAGAAGCGTTCTATATCTTCCCAGGCTAACAACTAGTGTTAGGAATAAAAATAAAGTAATTGGGAATGATTTTTCCCAAAAAAATTATTCAATACATAAAAATAAACTAAACAATAAAAAAACATGAGCAGCGGAAATAAATAAACTAATATAAGTACCTCCATGTGACCTCATGTGTCACCTCCTATTGATAAACCAATATCTCCCCATGGAGACTGAATCTAAGATATAAGCATTACTATAAGATAAAAAAATGAAACTACATGTGTGAGAATTAAGACTTAGTAGGTGTACTAGGATAAACTATACCTTATTCATTATCTTTAGAAATAAAACCATGTCATGCTTATTTGAAAATACAACCCTACAAAATAAGGTATTTCTATTCATTTAAAATTCAAGTAGCAATCTTCCAATTTCAATAAAAACCTTTTTCCATCCATCACATTTAGAAAGTATTTAACAAGCACCACAAACATTTCAAAATGAAAGGAAATAAATATATATTGAAACATGGTTTTCCAAAAATGTGGAAAATAAATCATGAAGCAACCAAAATCTAAATCACATCACATGCACCATAAAAACAAGGTCCACTACATACCAATAGTGAGCACCACATTATAAATAAAAATATCACAAAATAGAACCATGGGTAATACATATAGCATACTTGCATAAGTGGGACACTATAAACATGATTCCTCAATGATCAAAATCCTTCCAACTGAAATATAAACATATTTCTCATACATGATCCACTATAGAGGATCTCATATAATGTTCTAGTGGTCCAACAGTGTCCTCATGCATGATCCACTAGAGAGGATCCCATTAAAAGTTCTAATGATCTCTGATCATATCCCTTGTTTAGTTGGTGTCATAGAACCAATCCTTTTAGACAAATCTAGTCCTTGGCCCCTTCTAAATCAACTAGCGTACTAGTTCTAGTTTACCCACATAGTACCTGAGTTTCCTATGAGCTCTATTTCAAATGGTGGTGAATTTTTATCAAGAAAAAATATATGTACATATCGTTTTCATTACCCAAAATCTCATCCAACCTCACACCACCAACCTTTCTCCTTGATTGCATCCCCCTTTTTAAGTCACACAACAAAACACAATCCTATTCACTAGGCACAACCCACAAATCAAACATTAACACATACATCACATTTTTAAAATAAGGGGTGATGCCTCAAGAAGGGTTTTACACTTCCAAAAATCATTATCAAAGTTCCAAATAGGCCTCGTTCTTTTAAAAATAATATTTTCACTTTATAAATCATAATTTCCCAACACTTTTAATTCCAAAACCATAAAAAATCCTGATTAAAAAACCAAGGAACACCGCATTTAAAAACAATTTTTAAACCATGCATAAATCCAAGTAATACATTTAAGAAGTAAAATCACCATTTAATCTCAAATTCACACCAAAACCCATGCACTTTTCCAAACATACAAAAACATGAAAATTTCCTTTTTCAAAATCACTTACGAACCCATTTTCATTCAATTAAACATTCACAACTATTTTTCACACACCAAACACCTTTTTAAATAACCATCACACACCCAAACCAATTTTGGAATCTACTTTTGAGTTTATTGAAAATTAAAATGTGTTATTACACTTTTATAACAAAACTAATCAAAAGGCCAAAAATCTTTTGAAATTTCCAATTACCCCATTATAATTCATTAGTAAAAGCAATCAAGCGCGCAAGAATCATATAGTTACAAAACTATCCTAGAGAATATGTTTTAATAAAAAAAACTCATTGTGCAACATTAGTAATGTACTGAAAAACATGAAATAAACAAATTATGTCCAAAATTATATTTTCCCAAAATTTACTAAATTTATAATATAATGAAAACACCCAATAAAAAATTCAAGAAATTATAGTTTTCAATTTTAAGGCACAGACGTAGGGTGAGAAACCTCAATCTCAAGGTGTGCTTCTAAGGATGAAGACAACTCGAAGCTTCTATTTACTTCTTCCAAACATATGAACATTCACTTTTATGAAAGGACACTTATCCCCTATATACATATTTTCATGGTCCAATATTTAAAACAATATCCTTAATCATAGGCTTATACGTGAATATACCCATTTTCACTTACACGCATATACATTTTAATATATATAAATATAATCACTCTTAGACCCATTATATATATTAATAATTCTGTGGGTGAATAAATATAAAGGCATTACATACACATATTTATGTCTACCTATACATACACAGATAATCCTTCGACAATGGCATCTTGAATCCATCCCAAAAAAGACCAAAACACACTACAAAAAAATACTGGGAACTCAAAACCCATAAAACTACTAAATTAACATTTATCCAAAGTAAGGGAACAAAATACCTTTACCTGAAACAAAAGTCAAACTTGTTTCCCTTGATGGTGGGGGAAATAACCTATCTCAAGGGCACCCAACAAAACCTAATATTCAATATTAAAAAATAAAACACCCTAAAATCGACTTCGAGTTCAACTAAGGTGTGTGCACCACATGGAAGAGAAGAAAACCAAAAAATAGAGGGAGAAGAAGGGAGATGTAAACTACCAGATAGTAATTCAAACTAAATCAAGAGGATAAGTAGTCACTGGAGGGAGGGAGGTGGTGCATCTGAGGGGGTTCATCTAGTGGGTGTTTCGGGAGACATGAAGAAGGAAGGGGGTGCATTGCACTTGGAAGGAGGGGGAAGAAAAGAGTTACACCTTTTTTGAGGGTTTAATTAAAAATATAAATAATAATAATGATAACAATCATCATCATCATCATCAAAATATTATTATTATTATTATTATTATCAAAAACATTTTTTTATTTTCTATTTATTTTCATTTTCTTAATTTAATTTCATTTATTTGTTTTTTTAACACAGTGTAGTCTGCACGGTTTGGTCGCACGATTTTCCCATATGGTTTAGCCACACTGTCTTATAGACCATGAACCAACCATGTTCAACCTATTGGAGGGAAGGTACCCTCCCACGGGCTGGATTCACTGTTTGAAAAACTTTTCGCCGACTGTGATACTCATCTCTGTCTCTTGAGAGATCCATTTCACATGCTTGTCACATGGTTTTCTTGGACCATGTGAATGTCATGTTCCTCATCCCTAATACCAAAAGAAGTTCATATAGTCATTTATAGGCCTCACTTGTTTTTTACAAAACCATAATCAAATCATGCATAGGGAAAAACCACACAAAAACACCAACACTGAAAAAAATTCTTTAAGAACTCGACTCGAACCTCGACCAAAATACTGAACACCAAGATAATGATAAAAATAAATAAAAACCGTGGTTGGGTGTGACACATTCAGACAAGTGTGTCACCATGGGGTGAACTTAATCATTTTATTAAGAATAATGATGGATCAAAGTGTCTATTTATTGATTATCAGAAACATAACAAGATCCCAGTCAATAATAGTTCTCATTTTTTCCATTTTAATGATTTTTTCAATTGATTATGTAGAGATCAATATTTTCCCAAGATTTATCTATGATTTAGATACTATCAATTGAGGGTCAAAATTGATGACATACCCAAGAAAACCTTTTAATCATGGTGTAGACACTATGAATTTATAATCATTCCATTAAGCCCTATTATTTCCACTAATATATTTATATATTTATTGAATATAGTCTTTAGATGTTATCTTGATCAGTTTTTTGTTATATTTATAGATTATTTTCTTATATATTAAAAGATAAAGTAAAAACACGAAGATAACTTGAGGATCGTATTGAAGACTATAAGTATGAATAATTTGTATGAAAAAATTAGAATTTGTGGATTTTGTCTATATAATGTTTCATTTTTGGTCATATAATCTCAAATGAGGGTATATTGATGGATCCAAAAAAAGATAGAAGTAACTAAAAATTGGCCTAGACCAAAAAATGTGACCGATGTCCACAGTTTTCTGGATTTAATGGATTTTATTGGAAATTTTTGAAGGATTTATCATAGATATTAAATCCACTCATAATGTAAACTTTGAATAGAGTTAAGTTCCTTTATACTAAGGAATGTGAATAAACTTTCAAGGAACCAAAGAGAGGTTTGGACCGTGCACTTATGCTCCAACTAACCTGTATAAGAGAAGGGTTTATGATTTATAAAGATGCATAAAAAAGGGGTTGGGTGTGTTCTTGTATAGAATTATATGATGATAGATTTTCCCTCATGCCAATTAGAGATCCATGATCAAAATATCCCAACTAATGATATAGATTTAGTACTGCTAAAATTTTCATTAAATATCTAGAGGATTTTTTTTAATTGAAAAAGTTGTGACATATATACTGATCATAAAAGTTTAAATTATATATTCACAAAAAAAGTTTAATATTCACTAAATAATATGGTTAAATTTGATCAAATATTATCACATCTCAATACATTACCACCCAAAGAACACAAACAAGGTAGTTGATTTTTTGAGTTGAACAGATCATGATAGCTTAACAATAATGAGGCCCACAAAAGATCTAATATTTATGTGTTTAAAATGGACGGATCATGAAATATTAGAGTAAAGGGATAAATATTCTATGGATAAGATGATTTTCAAACCAACTATCTAGGTAAATATTAAAGAGGTGTTGAACAAGAATGTAGATCTGTAGAAGAATGTCTGAAATTTTCTTGAGTCCAACCTTGAATATGATGCAAAGATAAAGTTAAATAACCAAGTATGTGTCCCTTCAATACCAGAACTAAATAAGGAACTATTTGAATCATCTCATAGATTGTAATTCTCTATTAATCATAGATGTATAAAGATGTATAGATATCTGAATGATCATTTCCATTAGGAGAACATGAAGAGATATTTTACAAAGTATATATCTTAGTGTTTGAGATGGCCAATAGTTAAGTTTGAGATTCCAAATTCATAGGGTATGTTATAACCATTACATATACTAAAATGGAAATAGGAAAACATCACCATGGATTTCATCATTAAAATCCCTAAATTATTTAATTCCCAGGATGTTATTTGGGTTGTAGTTTATTACATTATAAAGTCAGTGCATTTCATTACTATCAATGTATATTTATCTATCAATCATCTTTCTAGGATATACATAATAGAAGTTGAAAGGTTATGTGGTTTACCAAAATCTATTATATCTAATCAATATTTCAGGATTACCATGAATTTTTTTAGAATTATTTAGTAAGATCTAGATACAGAGTTCTATTTTAGTTATTTTTAACATCACTATAATGATTGTTAGTATAATAAGACTATTTAAACAATATAGGATATGTTGATACCATGTTCATAATATTTCAACAGTGGTTGGGATCAACGCCATACTTTATTAGAGTTTAATTAGAATAATATTTTTCACTTGAACATTCAGATGGATCCTTATAAATATTCATTTGGAATGAAGTGTAGAAGTCTGATAAAATAGGATGAATGATTTTAAAGATAGTTATTGGGACCTAATATAGTTGAGTAAATGGTTGTCAAGGTTATATCCATTCAACATGACATTAAGGTAGATCAAATATGACTGAATATTTATGCTACCAATCATTAGTGAGATATGAAAATATATGTCGGTGATAAGGTTTTACAATGAATTTATCCAAGAAAAAAGGTTATGAGATTATAAAATAATGGAAAGTTTATCCCAAGGTATATTGGTCCCATCAAGATTCTCAATCAAGTATGGATTGTAGCTTATATCTTGACACACCCATCAAACCTTTCTAAAGTTCACGATGTGTTCCTCGTATCTACCCTGATGATGTATATACCTAATACTTTACATGAATTGAACTCATAGGTTATACCATTGGAGCATGATCTTTCCTATGATAAAAAATATGCAGAAATATGGGATCATATATATAAATTTCAATGTAACAAGACTAATCGACTAGTTATATTTATTTAGAGGAATCAAAAATTTTAGAAAGCTACAAAAGAACAGGATGATGTGATGTATTTCAGATATCATTATTTTTTTACACTAGAGTAATGGGATTTCTTTGGAGAAGATCATTTTATGGTGATTAGAATGTAACACTCCAAGATTATATATGTTTTTTTACTTTGAAATAAAATTAAAGTATTCAATAGATTTATTAACATGGGACATAGATTCTATAGGAATCATGATATAAAAAACTATTATAACCAAGCCATTAAATTGGTAGATATGAATTGTAATACCCACTTTATTAAAAATAAGTATAACTTTTTTTACAAATTAAAATTTAATGATTAATGTATAATAAATAAATACTCATTTTTTAGTAAATTCATTTTACTCTTTGAACATATATTTTGTTCAAAAATAGTTTTTATCAAATTTCATCGCACAAAATTTATAAATAATTTATAAAATTTATATAAATTTTATTTTAACAAATTAATATCATTTTTTAAATCATCATGATAGTATTATCTTAAGGTGAATAATTAGGATTTTTCAAAATAGATTTATTTTTCAGAGAATAGTAAACAATACTGATTAAGTAAATGTACCATTATATACTGTATTTGGTCATAAAGTAAAAAAAGTATCGTTTAATTATAAATTATCTAACTAATTACAAAGTAATCATCATTATTCTTGATTTTGGTATATATTCATATTTTTGATTAAAAACATTTTTTTTCTAAAAAACTATCTATGCATGAAATTGTTTTTAACCTAAAAAAATTATTTAATCTCTATGGATCAATGTTTTTAATAAAATTTATAGATAATATATTAAAATAAAATATTAATTTATTTTATTCTATTTTTACATTTAAAAAATGGATGTAGATTAAGTTTACACTTTAAAGTTCATTTTTCCAAAATGAGATTTCACTACAGATTTTATGATTAATTAAAATTAGGTTCTTCCACTAATAGAAATTGAATATGTAAAAAAGGATTCCATATTTATAACCGTAATAATTAAAATAATTTAATAGGGTAAATTTATTTTTTGTTCATATTGAATAGTAAATACAGTATATTTTGTTGCCTCAGCTATGGTAAAAACAGGTTTACCTAGGGATTAAATCAAGAGATAAGGGTAGGATTTCTAACCACACCTATATAATTCTTACTGATAGAATAAATTTCAACCTCATATTATCATATAATAAAATAACTATCCATTTTGATCCACTTTCCCTAGAAAATGACCATGTATCATTGAACTATTTTAACAAATTTCATAGTTGTCCCTCCCCTCACTTATAAAAGGGAACCTCTTCTCTTCACTTTTTTCACACCACATGATCCATCTAGATCAAAAAAAACCTACTCCAAAACCATTATAGAATACTTACCTTAGTCCTAGATATTCTGGTATTCTCTTAAAACTAATCCTTATAGGCTTAAGTTGTAATCCAAAGGACGTCTCTAAAAGAAGAGATATATATCGTAACTAAGCTCTTTCAATTTATTATTATTATTATTATATTTCATATAAAATTATTATATCCATTAAAAATGATTAATATATTATAATAAATAAATTGAAATGTTAATTTGATGATGAAACAACCATTTACCACCTCTTCTCAATCCAATTGGAGATAAAGTTATTACTTGTGTGTATCGGTGGACTACGGCCTCCACAAAGCGATATGAATCATTTTCAACTAGAATCAGTAATGGTAGGTTATTTTGATATATTTAATGTGTATATATAGTATTTATGTTATAATAATGATTTTTTAAAGGTTAATTAAAATTTACCTTCCTTTTATTCCACCAATTTAAAAATAGAAACATCGCTCATCCATGCATACGGACTACCATGTCCACATAGTTGTGTAATTCATTCCTCATCGCCTCTTTATATAAATGGTTATATATATATAATGAATATATATATATATATATATGATATTTATATCTATTTAGATTTTTTATCGATGGTGGATGTGTGTGTAACATAATTTTTGAACCAAAACATATATGAAAAATGAATCAATTAACGCACTAAATGATGATGATAATGATTGATTCTTATTGAATGGGTGATAAAACATTATAAGTAAGGAATTTATGGTATTATATGTTTGAGTATTATTATATTATATAATTATAATAAATTTAAATTTACTTTACATGGACTTATAGTTCTTATGAAATAATATGGACATGAGGTAAGGGTTTTTTGTTACATTATCATTTTTATCGAAAAATATTTATGTTTAAATTTCTAATGATGAGATTTTATGATCTATCTATCCAAAATATTATAATTTTAATTATATTATATATTTTTCTATATGTTACATTCTTTCCATTAATTTCATTCACTTTAAGTACTCAAAAACTGAAGGGATGTTTTTATGAAAAACTGAGTTCATTTCTCTCTTCATTCGAGAATATTTTCTTCCATATCAAAATTTTCTTAAAAATATTTTTAGGATTGTTCTTAAAATTATAAAAATATTATTTAAATTAAATTTTAACTATATTTTAATTTCTTTACCAATGTTTAAAAATAATTTTATTATCATTTTCCAAACATGGTACTTTTTGACTTTTTACCGAAAATGTGAAAGGAATTTGTGTTTTAACATACACCGCATGAACAGATTTATCTAACATTATAAATAATCTTTTATTTAAAGATTACAAAATAATTTTCATTTATTAATTACAAATAAAAAAATTTCCTATATTTGTTTTGAAATATTTAGATTTTATATAAGTGATTTCACATGAAACGGGTATATTTCTCAAGAAATATTCTAGTGGTGTTTTCAAGGTATTTTTATCTATAAAAACATTGTTAGATGTTTTTTATAATTTACTAGAGGTATGATCCAATGGTACTATATTTATTTTTTCTCTAAATGGTTTATGTTTATGATGATGAAATTTTTATAAAGCCTGTATCTTTTTCATGGGTTATGATATGGTGATGTGAAGAATTTTTTAGGATCTTATGGAACAAATATGTATAATTTCATTATCTAAGGGGTAGTTTCATTATAAACCAAGGATAGGTGGTTAAGTTATAAACCAAGTAAAGGTGGTTAAATTATAAACCAAGGTTGTTTGGGTCTATTATATAATTTTAATGCATTAGGTAAAGATGCTTATCTCAAGAGGTAATAATAACTAGAATGGGGAGTGAACCTAGTTCGATAAGGGGGTTTTTCCAATAAGATATTCATGGCAGTGAACCTTAACTAAGGAAATGATGAAATGGGTAGTGAAACAAATCCACTATGATAGTCTTATAAGTTATCCATCATAAAAGAGTTTGTTTTATATATTTATGTGTATTCCACAAACTTATGTCCTACGGTTATAATATATTCTCATAGATCATGGTTGATTATTGATGATTCTACACTCTTATGTCTTAGGAATTTTTATTGACAGTTATTTATGCCATGTTTCATGATTATGATCTATGAATTGATTTTTATGATTTTATAATGGTAATATCTTATTATAATACCCTTATCCTTATATTATACTCACTTATGATCATTGATTATATCTATTTTGTTTACCCTTACTAAGAATCTGAGCTTATCCTTTATTATGTTTCCCTTCAACTTATTATGAAGAAATGTTTTAAGTATATTATTTCTAATAATGGTTTTAATTATGAAGAACTTCAAGGGAAATTATATAGAATGTTTATGTACCCATTTTTTATAGATCCATGTTTCCTAAGACAATAAACCTATATATTCCTTAGGCGTGTGTTACGGTTAAATGTATTGAATATTCATCTAAAATGATGTAATATTTTTCTATAAAAATTGTGGTTCACTATAAAAATTATCATATTCATGTTAGTGTGATTCAGTTATTCAAATTCAATGTATTCTCACAACCCATACATTCAGTAATATAGGAATTATAATAACATGTTAGGGTTTTTAATTCTCATTTCATACAACCCACTTGTTTATAAAAATTATTGTACTTTATACTATTAATATATAACAATATAAATATATCCCAATATACCTAATGAAATATATAATCTAAAACAATTGACATATAAAATTAAAATCATATAATGTATATAGAAAAATATAAAAGCGTAATTATAAAATTGGGGGTATAAAAATAAATTTATATTATTTCATGATTTACTAGGAGTTAACAAAAGAATTTATTCCTAGAAAATTTAAAATTCAATGAATGATTGTTATTTAGTAACAACACATGATAAAAATGTAAAACACATTCAATATTAACTTAAAAACTCTTAATTTAAAAAATGATTTATAAAAATGATATTAGTTTCAAACTCTTTATTTATATTATGTTTACTCATCCAAAAAAAATCACTATGAAATACCACTATGAGTATAAGGGGATGATGTATTACACCTACTAAATCAATTGTTAAAAGTATTGGAGGCTCCAGGTGAGATAAGGGATTATTCTAACATGATCATTTATACCACCTATAAATGTGTTAAAATTTGGTCATAATTATAGTTATTTTAGGGATTATAATTTGGAATGTGAACCTTAATGGCTACATCTGACTCACTTGGAAAAAATACCTACAATAACTAAACTAAAAAGAATCTGATTGGTTCAAAGAATTCTAAAATACCAGGAAATTGTGGAACACTATTTATACCAACTTAAAAAGGTCAATGGGGATATAGAGAAGTTGTGGAAGTTACTTTTAACTAATTTAACCTCATTGTATGATTTTATCTATATAGATAATGATTTAATGATGGATATTTTGAGAGGAAATAAAATGAGAGAGAGAGAATGATATTGAGCATAATGAATAGAAAATGAGTAAATACCCTACATAGGTGTAGTCTATGGGGATTAATTTATCATTAAAAAATAAAAATTCTTTTATTTAAAGAATTTTTTCCCAAGTGTCTTTCAGTCACCTAGTACAATCACACTGTAATGGCCTAGAGTTTTCCCGATTAATACATCGCTCAATTTTGAGTTTCATAGTCTTGGGACCTCTCTAGGGATAAAATGGTAAATTTACCTAAGTGGAAAACCTTGAAATAATATTCCATTGGTCTCAATGATATGAGGTTATAGTGTTTACCCCTAGGCTAGGTTTTGGTGAATTCTAGAGAAAAATTCATTTCATTGAATACTTTATATTTAAAACTAAAAATAATAATCCTTTAAGCTTGATGGTGATGAGATGAGTAGTATTTATGATGTTTGATCCTTGGGAATATTTCTATGTTTCATTTTCATGATGAATCACAGAGTCAAAGTAATAATTCGAGTGATATAGAGCCTTGAAAGTAACATAAGAAAACAAAAATATTATTTTTCGTACATGTGCCTAAATTTTTTATAAATTATATTAATCAACATAATAAGGCCTAGGATGGTAAAATTTTGAAAAAACAATTGTGGGATTAGCCCAGCAATTCCTTATTTTAATAATCACAAATCATGTTTAGGTTTATTTTAACATTTCTTATAGTTTATAGAAGATAACTTTATTTTTATAAAATAATGGAAATTTTCCTATATATTGAAACAACCATGAAGCTGATCCAAATTCAATTGATTTCATGGTAAATTAAGTGACTTAACAATCATCATATTGAACATAGTGGATATGTGGGAAATGGATCAAACAAATGTAAGGAAAAAAAGGGACAACATGTTGATTCTCAAGAAACTATCACGATCAATATTTTTATAGAGGCATCGATCGAATATAAGTCAAAAGGATCAACTACATATGTAATATATCAACCTTAGACAATTTATTTTCAACTTCTTCATTGACTACATGAGAAATATATTGACCATAAATCTATATGGAATAAACTATGTGTTTGAAATCTTAAAAAGTATGGACTGATCATATATAAAGATTAGATTGACCTCATGTTGAAGGAATAAAATATATGTGAAATGTGAAATTTTGAAAACATAAATAATGGACCACATGGATAAATTAAGTCACTATGGTCAATAGTTAGAATTTGAGAAAGTATTAGACTGATTCTAAGACTAGGTGATTGACTGTCAGTTCAAATGATCGACCATATGACTTATCAAGGAATTAGACTAGAATAGTCTCAATATATTGAATAAACTAAGAATAAAAACATGGAAAACGTATAGTGACTATGTCTAAAAGTAAGTATTATATTATTAAATATATTAAATCAACTAATTTTCTGTGAAAAATTGAATGCCAGTCACAAGAATTTAATTAACTTGTATTTCATGCTAACTTACAAGGATCTTCAATGATGTTTTCTCAAGGTCGATTTTGGAATAAAGATTTTACCTGTTAAATAACAGACGACACATGTTATGAGATGGATAGAAATAGAGATTTCATAATTTTCATGAAAACAAACGAATGAATATATGATCTATTTTGAACATATATGATACTCTGTTCAAGCCTTAACTTCAAACAAACATCGGATATCATATGAGAATCTTCATATATAATTTTTAAATAAAAATATATAATTTTGAAGAGAATAAAAATATATTGAAAAATAAAAATACTATCTCTTCTACATCAAGTTCTTTCACATATCTAAGTATTGTTTTCTCATATTTTTTGATTTGTGGGTGACTTATGTTTTATATATTTTAAGAACCATCTCCTACACTAAACTAGATAATTCTAGTCATTATCTCTCATTTCTTGTTATCATTTATCCCACACTGAACTTTGGAATATTTTTTGTATCCTGCATTACATGTGTGCATTTTTTATCTTATATTCTCCCACATAGAACCGTGGAATAGGATTTATAAATCCTAGATGGGATTATTCACTATTGTATGTAAAAATATAGTCCAGGTTGGGGATAAATATATTTTATTAATAAAATTATTTTCATTAGGTGATTTCTATGTGAATATAACTAATTCATATCTTGTGACTTATTCCCTTGTATTTATTCAGCGGTATGGTTTCCTGTTTTTTTCTCTATTTTAAAACAACCCAATATTTTTTTCAAAACTACAATTGAAAATAATTACATTGATAGTTAATTTTAATTTTTGTTGTATATAATATGTTTGATTCTAGTTAATCTATTTTGAAAGTTAAAATAGTCATAAAGTAATTTTAACTGAGTTTTGATCAAAGTTATAAGAATATTTTTGAAATATAAAAGTCTATATTTTTACAGTTTTAGTTAATTGGGTGTTTTTATTAAAAAAGGGATATTTTTTAAAATCATTTTTAATAGAAATTTTAATTGGAAACTAAATTCACCTCCCTATTTAGTTTTCTACATCGACCAACATTTGGCACCATATAATTTCAAATTACTTTTTAATTTGATCTAGTTTTACCTCAAGATCAAAATTTTATGTTATTTATAAATTTATATATTTAAGGATAATAATATATTAGAAGGAATGGTCACTAACCCAACTTCTTATTTGAATGGAAAAACTATACTTAGTGGAATATCAAAATGAAAATCCACATACAGAGCATGGGATTTGATATTTAGACCGTAATTGAGGAAAAATAAGAAAAATTCAAAGTTTCTATATCTGAATAGAATGATGCCAATATGGATGCATATGAATCTAACTGTAAAGTCACGGATTTAGTATATTATGAATTATGAGAAGATAAATATAATATAATGTCTACTTGTTCTACTACTTTGGAAATATGGGGCATTCTTTCTATATCCCCCCACACAAAAATGGCCTAAAGGAATTCTTTTTTTTTTTGATCCCCCACCTAAGGGTTGAATGGGAACCCTTACATGACCAATAGGTCCATGGAATAAGGCCCATACACAACCTAATACATGATATTAAAGTACCAAGACCCGACACACTTGAAACAGCCCATCCCCATCATCTTCATCTTGAAGGCGCTTAGCTCCCCACCTCGTATGGTTGATCAGCTAGCATTGCCCCATGCATAGTTGCTCTATTCCTAGTCTGGATGGAAGTTTTCATACCCTATCATTCTTTAAATATGGTTAGATATGCTCTACCATTTTCAATTTCTTCTCTGAATCGTCATCTGGGCCTCCTCATGTGTGTTCTTCCCTTATTTGGTCTCTTTTGTGGCCTAAAATCCCTGTGGCCCAATGGCCATTAGTGGACCAAAGGCACTACAACCCAAAGGCCATGTGGCCTGAAGGCCTTTGTTGGCCCGAAGTCCCTGAGACCCATAAGCCCAAACCGGTGGCCTGAAGGCCAAAATTAGATGAATAGTATCAGCTACTACAATACTAAATAGTAACTACTACAACACTACTACAGCCAAAAATTCACCCTCACCCAGATTTGATCCTCGGTCTCTTGGATGTCAAGCAGGAGCCTTTACCACTCAGGTACAAGCCCATTGGCCTATTTCTATATCTCATGAAGGAACTTACAATGTTAAATAGAGATGATTAGATACATATACCAATAAATATGAATCATTAAATATGATTCATGATGAAATAATTTCTCACATGTATCTTAGGTTTAACAAGATCATGAACACAATGCTGACACTTGGGAAGATAATAGAAGATAAAAACCAAGTGGTGCAACTTCTGAGATGTTTACTTGATAGGCGAAGAGGAACCTTTGTTTTCATTAGAGAATTATACGACATAAGTAAACTACATGTAAAGAAGATTATTTTAAATCTAATGTTTTATGAGGAGGACATAAAAGTGAATAAATAATAAAAAGGTGAACCTAAGAAGAAATCATTAAATTTCAGTACTTTTAGATTAATAATGAAACAAAAAATAAAATATGATTTTTTGAGTGATGATGAATCGCCATTGGATAGTGATGATAAAATGGATCACCTAGACATGTGATTCAATAAATTCTATAAGAATAATAAATTCATCAAAAATAAAAAATTACAGAGGAAAGTATAAATTTAAAGTGAATTCAAAAAAGTAGAATCAATCTGTTGAAGTAACCTATTATGAATGAAAAATAAAATTGGAAAATCAAGGTAGAATTTCATAAACTGAAATATAAGAAAATATATGAGGAAAAAATAAAAAGGAAAAAAATGCTATAAAATCAAACCGGAGCACCAGTGAGGATATTCCATGTGACTCTAACTCACAAAGATAATAAAATTATGATAGATCTAACATATGTTTTATGAAAAACACATTTGAGTTATTCATAATTATTCCTATATAATTAGTTCATATTGAAAATTTCCAATGAGAAAATCACGAAGGATTTGAAAATATTTTAAATGGTATAGAAACAATGATTATTATGTTTCGTAATCAAATTTCACCCATGGATACTAACTGGATTGGTTATCAACCAACTCATAAGAGAATTTATAAGAACAATTTTGTTCCTAGCTCATACTCCACTAACACTGTAAAAAATTATTATTATTATAGACCTAATAATGTTTTTATTTCTAAGAACTTGAAAAAAAAATTATACCTATTAAAAAATATTATATTCCTAAATATTTTATTAGTAACATTTTAGGACCTATGAAAGCATGGGTACTAAAATAATTTCTGGTTTAATTTTTATATGGGAACCCATATTATTGAGTATGAGTAAAAACTTATTGTATCAAGATAGTGAAATTATATAAACATGAATGGGTACTACTAAATCTTTAATAACCATATCAAGGTACATGGTTTACATTTTACTTTTGATGACAATGCCTAAGGAAAGATAATTGGACTCAGTAAAATTGGTAATTCTAGTATTATTTTGATTGATAAAGCCTTATTTGTAGGTATGTTACAATATAATTTTCTTAGAATATAAAAACAATGTGAGGATAGTTATCATGACAAATTTAAAAAAAAATCATAGAAAATTTATGATTCTATGCATGATTTAGTTTTTACTACATTGAATAATGACAATGTTTATATTCTTGATTTTGATTTTTTTATTTTAACCAAATATTTTTTTCTTAAGTAGCTTTCATAAAGAGTCTTGGATATGAAATAATATATTAGTCCATTACAACCTTCACTCACATAGATAGATATCTAGGAAAGGATTACTTCATGATCATCCTAAACTATAATTCAAAAAAGACCATGTTTATAACCCATGTCAAAAAGGTAACACTACTACAAATTATCCCTTTATCAGTGCTAAAAATAGACATAAACAATGCTAGAAATGAGCTATAAATGTCGGCGAAGATAAAGGGGGGTACCCTTTTTCAACGCTAAAAAAGCGCTGATAAAGGGGGAGCCTTTATCAGTTATTTTTTTAGGGCTGATAAAGGTCGCCTTTATCAGTGCTTTTCGGAGCACTGATAAAGGGGACCCCCCCTATCTTCAACGTCATTTAAAGTGCTTTTCTAGCACTGATAAAGGGGTTCCTTTATCATCAATATCATGATTCCTAATAAAGGTCCATATTATCAACGCTCAAGAGAGTGCTGATAAAGGGCCTTATTATCAGCACTCAAGATAGTGCTGATAAAGGGCCCTATTATCAGTGCTCAAGATAGAGTTGATAAAGGTGTCCTTTATAAGCTCTGATAAAGGCTCCTTCAGCTGCACCTGCAAAACCAGCACCTGCAGAAACCAGCACCTGCACCTGTAAAAAATAGCACCTGGACACCAATACAAAATAGCACCTGTACAAAATATTTTGACGAACAATCCTATATACATTTACTTAACATCATGAATACAAAAAAACACTGCTATATGCATTTCAAACAATGATTTACATGGTTAAAATTAAAATTATCCAAAAAAAGTTATAAACATTAATGTTTCATCCTTTGATATCTGTGATCCTCTCTCAAAAATTTTCGTCCACGGTATTTGTTGCCGAACAAAGCATCCGAACTCAAGGAAAAAAATTCAGCTATATAATAAAACAAATATTATGTTAGTAATATAATAATGAAATAAATTAAAACATTAATATGAAAGAATAAATTAATATGGAAATGTGAAACTAAAATATGGACATGGTAATCTCAAAAGTTTTCATTCTGATAACAATGATAGGGAATAATGTAAAATCAATATATTTTTGGATGATTTATCTCATTTAATAAATACTAATTATTTATCTAATGAAAATATTTACCGGTCACACCTTATGTCGGATTGAGGTGTGGTCGATTCGTACACCTCAAAAATGACTCATAGATCATTGTCTTAAAGTATCAAAACAATCCGAATGCATTTTCTCGGTTTTCCATATGTCAGTGGTGTTGATTTCTAAAGTTAATGTCAATTTCAAACTGATATCAGATACGTTTAGCCATACCGATCACACTGTTCATCGGATTGAGGTGTGGTTGATTTGTACACCTCAAAAATGACTCCTAGATTGTTTTCCTAAAGTATAAAATCAATACGAACATGTTTTCTTGGTATTCCGGATGTCAGTAGTGTTGTTTTATAAAGTTAATGTTAATTTGAAACTGATATCAGACACTTTTTGCTATACCAGTCACACCGTGCGTCGGATTGAGGTGCAGTCGATTCATACACATCAAAAATTACTCATGGATCATTTACCTAAAGTATCAAAACAATCCAAACGTGTTTTCTTGGTTTTCTGTATGTCACTTGTGTTGTTTTCTAAATTTAATGTCAATTTGAAACTGGTTTCAGAAACTTTTAGCCATACCTATCACATCGTGCGTCGGATTGAGATACGGTCGATTTGTACACATCAAAAATGACTCATGTATCGTTTTTCAAAATTATCGAAACAATCTGAATGAGTTTTCTTAGTTTTCCGTATGTCACTTGTGTTGTTTTATAAAGTTAATGTCAATTTGAAACTAGTATCAGACACTTTTAGACATACCGTTCACATCGTGCTTCGGATTGTGGTGAGGTCGATTCGTACATGTCACAAATAAATCATGAATCGTTTTCCTAATGTATCAAAAAAATCCAATCACATTTTATTGCTATTCCGTATGTCAGTAGTGTTTTTTTCTAAAGATAATGTCAATTTGAAACGGGTATCAGACACTTTTATACATACCGGTCACACCGTGCATCGGATTGAGGTGCGGTCAATTTTTACACCTCACAAATGACTCATGGATCGTTTTCCTAAAGTATCAAAACAATCTGGACGCGTTTTCACGGTTTTCCGTATGTCACTTGTGTTGTTTTCTGAAGTAAATGACAATTTGAAATTGGTATGAGACACTTTTAGCCATACCGGTCACACTGTGAATTGGATTGAGGTTCGGTCAATTCGTACACCTCAAAAATGAATCGTGTATAGTTTTCCTAAAGTATCAAAAAAATCCGAACGTGTTTTCTCAGTATTCTGTATGTCACTTGTGTTTTTTTCTAAAGTTAACGTCAATTTAAAACTGGTATTAGACACTTTTATCCATACCGGTCACACCGTGCGTCGGATTGAGTTCAGGTTGATTCTTACATGTCACAAATGACTCATGTACCATTTTCCTAAAGTATAAAAACAATCCGAAGGCGTTTTCTTGGAATTTTTTATGTCAGTAGTGTTTTTTTCTAAAGCTAATGTCAATTTGAAACTGGTATCAGACACTTTTAGCCATACCGGTCACACTGTGCATCGTATTGAGGTGAAGTCGAATCGTACACCTCAAAAATAACTCATGGATAATTGTCCTAAATTATCAAAACAATCCGGATGTGTTTTCTTGGTTTTCTGCATGTCACTTGTGTTTTTTTCAAAATTTAATGTCAATTTGAAGCTGGTATCAGACACTTTTAGCCATACCAGTCACACTATGCGTCAGATTGAGGTGTGGTCTATTTGTACACGTCAGAAATGACTCATGGATAGTTTTCCTAAAGTATCAAAATAATACAAATGTTTTTTCTTGGCTTTCCGTATGTCACTTGTGTTTTTTTAAAGTTAATGTCAATTTGAAACTGGTATCAGAAACTTTTAGCCATACCGATCACCTCATGCATCAGATTAAGGTGCGGTCAATTCTTACATGTCAAAAATTACTCATGGATAGTTTTCATAAAGTATCAAAACAATCCGAACTCGTTTGATCAGTATTTCTTATGTCAATACTGTTGTTTTCTAAAGCTAATGTCAATTTGAAACTGGTATTAGACACTTTTAGCCGTACCGGTCACACCATGCATCAGATTGAGGTACGGTTGATTTGTAAACCTCAAAAAGGACTCATGGGTCATTTTGATAAAGTATAAAAACAATCCGGACACATTTTCTCAATTTTTCGTATGTAACTTGTGTTGTTTTCTAAAGTTAATGTCAATTTGAAACTGGTATCAGACACTTTTAGTCATACTGGTCACACCGTACGTCGGATTGAGGTCTGGTTGATTCGTACACGTCACAAATGACTCATGGATCTTTTTACTAAAGTATCAAAATAATCCGAATTTGTTTTCTCAGCTTCATATATATCACTTGTGTTATTTTCAAAATTTAATGTCAATTTGAAACTGGTATCAGACACTTTTAGCCATACCAGTCACACTGTGTGTCAGATTGAGGTGTGGTCAATTTTTAAATGTCATAAATGACTCATGGATAGTTTTCCTAAAGTATCAAAATAATCCAAACGTTTTTTCTTGGCTTTCCATATGTCACTTGTGTTGTTTTCAAAAGTTAATGTCAATTTGAAACTAGTATCAGAAACTTTTAGCCATACCGGTCACACCATTAATCAGATTGAGGTGTGGTCAATTCATACACGTCAACAATGACTCATGGATAGTTGTAATAAATTATCAAAATAATATGAATGCATTTTCTCAGTTTTTCGTATGTCAGTAGTGTTGTTTTTTAAAGATAATGTCAATTTGAAACTGGTATCAGACACTTCTAGCCATACTAGTCACACCGTGCGTCAGATTGAGGTTCGGTCAATTCGTAAACATCAAAATTGACTCATGGATCATTGTACTAATGTATCAAAATAATCCAAATGTTTTTGCTCAGTTTTTCGTATGTCACTTGTGTTGTTTTCTAAAGTCAATGTCAATTTGAAAATTCTATCAGACACTTTTATCCATACCGGTCACACCGTGAATCAGATTGAGGTGCGGTTGATTCGTACTCCTCAAAAATGACTCATTGATCCTTTTGATAAAGTATAAAAACAATCCTAATGTGTTTTCTTGGTTTTTCGTATGTCAGTAGTGTTGTTTTTTAAAGATAATGTAAATTTGAAACTAGTATCAGAAACTTTTAGCAATAACGGTCACACCGTGGGTTGGATTAAGGTGTGGTCAATTCGTACACCTCAAAAAAGACTCATGGATCATTTTTCTAAAGTATCAAAACAATCCGAACATGTTTGTTCGGTATTCCTTATGTCAGTAGTGTTGTTTTCTAAAGTTAATGTCAATTTGAAACTGGTATCAGACACATTTATCCATACCGGTCACAACGTACGTCGGATTGAGATGTGGTCGATTATTACACATCAAAAATGACTCATGGATTGTTTTACTAAAGTATCAAAACAATCCGAAATCATTTTCTTAGTTTTCTGTATTTCAATTGTGTTGTTTTCTAAATTTAATGTCAATTTGAAACTGGTATCAGACACTTTTATCCATACCAGTGACACCGTGCGTCAGATTAAGGTGTAGTGGATTAATACACATCAAAAATGACTCATGGATCGTTTTCCTAATGTATGAAAACAATCAGAATTCATTTTCTCAGTATTCCATATGTCAGTAGTGTTGTTTGCTAAAGCTAATGCCAATTTGAAACTGGTATCAGACACTTTTAGCCATACTGATCACACCATACGTCAGATTGAGGTGTGGTTGATTCGTAAACCTCAAAAATGACTAATGGATCATTTTCCTAAAGTATCAAAACAATCCAGACACGTTTGGTCAGTTTTCCATATGTCACTTTTTTTTCTAAAGTTAATGTCAATTTGAAACTGGTATCAGACACTTTTAGCCATACCGGTCACACCGTGCGTCGGATTGAGTTTCGATCAATTCTTATACATCACAAATGACTCATGGATAGTTTTCCTAAAGTATCAAAACAATGATAATGTTTTTTCTTTTATTTTCGTATATCACTTGTGTTGTTTTCTAAAGTTAATGTCAAATTTAAACTGGTATCATACACTTTTATCCATATCAGTCACACCGTGTGTCAGATTGAGGTGAGGTCAATTCTTACACATCAAAAATGACTCGTGGATCGTTTTCCTAAAGTATCAAAATAATCCAAACATGTTTTATCAGTTTTTCGTATGTCAGTAGTGATGTTTTTTAAAGCTAATGTCAATTTGAAACTCGTATCAGACACTTTTAGCCTTACCAGTCACACCGTGCGTCTGATTAAGGTGAGGTCAATTCATAAACCTCAAAAATGACTCATGGATTGTTTTATTAAAGTATAAAAACAATACAAACGTGTTTTATTAGTATTCCGTATGTCAGTAGTGTTGTTTTCTAAAGTTAATGTCAATTTCAAACTGGTATCAAACACTTTTAGCTATACCGGTCACACCGTGCGTTGGATTGAGATGAGGTCAATTCCTACACCTCAAAAATGACTCATGGATCGTTTTCCTAAAGTTTCAATACAATCCGAATGCTTTTTCTCAGTTTTTCATTGTCACTTGTGTTGTTTTCTATAGTTTATGTCAATTTGAAAATTGTATCAGACACTTTAGTCATACCGGTCACACCGTGCGTCGGATTGAGGTGTGGTCGATTATTACACGCCACAAATGACTCATGGATCATTTTCTTAAAGTATCAAAACAATCCAAGCGTGTTTTCTCGGTATTATGTCTGTAATTAGTGTTGTTTTCTAAAGCTAATGTCAATTTGAAATTGGTATCAGACACTTTTAGCCATACTGGTCATACCATGCATTGTATTGAAGTCTGGTCGATTCTTACACCTCAAAAATAACTCATGGATCGTTTTCCTAAAGTATCAAAACAATCCGGATTTGTTTTCTCAATTTTCCATATGTCACTTGTGTTTTTTTCTAAAGTTATTGTCAATTTGAAACTGGCATCAGACACTTTTAGCCATACAGGTCACACCGTGCGTCGGATTGAGGTGCGGTCAATACATACATGTCAAAAACGACTCATGGATCGTTTTCATAATGTATCAAAACAATCCTAATGGGTTTTCTCGGTTTTCCGTATGTCACTTGTGTTATTTTCTAAAGTTAATATCAATTTGAAACTGGTATCAGACACTTTTAGTCATACCGGCCACACCGTGTGTTGGATTGAGGTGCGGTCGATTCTTACATGTCACAAATGACTCATCGATATTTTTCCAAAAGTATCAAAACAATCTGAACATGTTTTGTTGGTTTTCCATATGTCAGTAGTGTAGTTTCTTAATGCTAATATCAATTTGAAACTAGTATCAGACACTTTTAGCCATACCGGTCACACCGGGCGTTGGATTAAGGTGCAGTCTATTCGTACTCCTCAAAAATGACTCATGGATCATTTTTCTAAAGTATAAAAACAATCCGAACACGTTTTCTTGGTATTCTATATGTTAGTAGTTTTTTTTTTAAAGTGAATATCAATTTGAAATTGGTATTTGACACTTTTAGCCATACCGATCACACCGTGCGTCAGATTGAGGTGCGGTCGATTCGTACACGTCAAAAATGACTCATGGATCGTTGTCCTAAAGTATCAAAACAATACGAATGTGTTTTCTTGGTTATCTGTATGTCACTTGTGTTATTTTCTAAAGTTAATGTCAATTTGAAACTGGTATGAGAAACTTTTTGCCATATCGGTCACACCGTGCGTTGGATTGAGGTGCGGTCGATTTGTACATGTCACATCTGGACACCCCCTCCCTCTTGGACACACCCCCTCCTGGACACCCCCCACCCACATATAAGAGAAACTAAAATTAGAAAATTGAAAGTCCAAGATATTGGTTCCCATCAAGATTTTAGGATGCTCGTGAGTGGACTGAATGATTATGCATCGGTCGACTTCCACTCTATCGACCAATGTAGTCTAATGAGTTATGCTTTACTAGAAATACAAATCATATCAAAAACCATTCTTCATAACCTAAGGATATAAAACATAATAAAGGGTGATCATATATGCTCAGTAAGTGTAAACAAGGTAGATATCAATGATTATATATGGATAACATTAGTAGGAATTCACCTTCATCCTATTTGTGTACAGTCTTCCATTAGGTATGTTGCGCATTCATTTCAAAACACATCTATATCATCTTCTAAATATGAGTTTTTGCAATAGTCATGGTAGTACTGAAAAAACATAAATACACAAAGGATTAATAAATATTTTAAATGAAATCATAATTATTTTCGAAAATACCTCATCAGGGATTCTAGTTAGTTGATTAAATACGATCTCTTTTATAAATTTACAAACATAATAACCATAGTCCTTTCCGTTTGTTTGTTTTGGACATTGTAGAAACATCGACAATAATAAGTAATTTATTTTGATATGTTTTTGGATAGTGCAATGTTATTATATAAACTAGGATACTTTTCCAGATGTAGATCTTGTAAGCTTGCTTATCCTTAGGTCTTGGATTCATTCCATGCATTAAACGATATTGATGCACCTCCCTATCATAATAGAATCCTCATTAAATGATAAGATAAATTATATAACTAGATTTTTAGTTTAAAATGTTGGATCTAGTGTATTACAAATTAAAAAACGTCGTTATGCGTGGTCAGTTTGTTGGATATCCATGCGTTGAATCCAAAAAATAAATCTTTGGAGTATCCAAATTGAATGAAATCAGCATCCAATGCTCCCTAAAAATACAAAAAGGAATAATTAAAGAAAGAAATGAAAACATAGTTGATATGATTAAATTATAGAGATTTACCCCTTCATCGTTGGTATTAAAAAGATTCTATCATCCGTAATTTTTTTTCAAATGATTTTAGCAAGAATGACATTATTGCAGCCTCATTATCATAATCTGTTTCTTCTTTTGAAGAGGTGGTGTGAGGACTAACGAGTCTAAATTTTTGTTCATGGGGAAATCCCTTCAATTGTTTTTCACATATACACCTGCAAAAAATATAAAATGTATTTAGTCATTTTTATCAGAGTATATCAGCTTTTGTAAAATCAAATAATGAAAACATACCTCATGTATACATTTACAACTGAGGTGCCTAGCCATTCATACTTGAGGATTCCATTTACATTTTCAGCACTAATGAAATATGATGTTTCCTCTCCGTACATATTTTTTTTTTAAAAACAGTGTGAGCATTGTTTTCTATCAACTTTTTATCCACATGATCCTGCAAGGATATTAACTGTGGATATAGAACAGGCGGGGTGAAGGTGCTCTTAGTAGACCGTTTCAATCAGTTGGTTGATCCTTGAGATAGTTTTGAGCTGATATTTCGCTTCACCCCTTCTCTTTGTCGTTCTATAATAACATTCATTGGTTCAGACCTTTGTTCTTTAAATGTTAAAGGTCTATCTTGAAAAATAACTTGGAAATGGATACCTCATGGTCGACTTGTTTTTTTACAAGAACTGATGGCCATGCGATGAATGTTCAAACAGCTTTTTGAACTATTTGAATGTCATCATCATTATTTGGAATAGGTATCTCGGCACTCGGATCATTATCTATGTTAATTGACACTCTGAAATGATCTGTTGGAAGCTGTCAATTGTGTAGCATGTCATTCTGCATATTGAACACCATAGCCCTTCCTACAAGGCGATAGGTGGGAGTTGCTAGATATAAATCACAGTCATTTTCACCCTGTAGAATATTAGTACAAGAAATGTATCAGTGTCTATGTGAATCACATTTCACAAAACAAATTATTAAAAAATTGATTAGCTCATCTAAGTCGGGTTTTTTAGGGTAATGGCTTGCCTTAAAGCTGGTGGGGGTGGGGTGGGATCGTCACGGCCGAGTTGTTGTTGAGTTGTTTCTTCTATTTTCCTCCCCCACATCAATGTTTCTATCATCTTTCTCTGCTATTGTAATTCTTCTTGAAAAATAGATAATTTTTCTTGCAGATTTTCCATTTTTTCATTTTCATCGTCCGCTTGTTTTTGTTTTTGAAAATTTGTTCGGGGTGTCACCCCAAAACCCACACCTCTGACGTAGCCATACTGGTCTGGCCACTTCAAGGCTGCTGAATGTATGTCTGCATCTGGTGCGGGTGTTGTTGATTCATATGACTATGTCAAATATAAAATATAGAAAAATAAGTAGTCATTGTAATGTAATATTGTTTTAAAACAAATAAAGTTTATATTATGTCATAATTACACATTTTCCACAATTTTTGTGTATTTTAATCTATCAGTATCCCCTCTTTATTTACACGAGCCTCCTTCCATAGCACATGGCATGGGATGGATTTGGATTCCGATTTTGATTCATCAATCCACATATAAACAAAGAAACATGGTTATGGTGTTGTTTTAAGTCACATATAAGTAGTATGGTAGATTTTAAATATGTACCAATTTTTTCTCAAGTGAAGCGTACCCCAACCTTACTTTACGGTAATGGTACGCTAGTTATGCTGTGCATTTTTTATTTTCACCACACAATGCACCTAAAAAGTCTGCTCCCCATGACGGTTGATAAACGCGTCCCACGCTCCTTGGGATATCAAGTGTGCATAAAGAGAAGGTGGGTGTGGCTTGATTTTCCCTTCAACATCTTTAAGATGATATTTCGTTAAAATTGTGCAGAAAGCTTTATGAATCCTTCCTGAAACTCTTAATACATATTCTTTATGTGAGGCATCTACTATAAATGAACTCTGTAATGGATGATGAAGAGTAAGTCAATGTTTTAGTATTTTATTTTAATAAATTAAAAAAATGATATCATAAGTTTACCATAATCTTTTCCCACATTAGTGTCTTAAGATCGGTGAAAACATCATGCAACGACTGTAGATAAATCGGCATGCATTTCCAAGTGATGATTTGGCCTCACTTATTCCATCCCACCTCAAATTTGATGCATTTTTCTTTTTCCTTAAGGATTTTGGCTAAAATTGTCAAACTATGGCGCTCTTGGTTTTTTCACACTTTCAATGTTTCATTTACTACCATATCCTTAGAAGTATCATCAATATCTTTTTCTGGAGCACTAGCATCATCACTGGGACCAGCAGCAACAGGTTGAGAAATGTGTTGTTGCTCTGCATTGGGACCAGCAACAATAGGTTGAGAAACTTGTTGTTGCTCTGCACTGGGACCACCAGCAGCTAGTTGAGAAACCTGTTGTTTCTATGCACTGGGACCACCAGCAGGTGGGTGAGAGACATTTTGTTCCTTGGTATTGGGCGCATCAGAAGGTACAGAAGTCATTATCTGTAGAAATGGTTTAACATTTAATTTAGATTACATAAAAGCAGTAGTGGACAGATAATAACATAATGTAACACATTATATATTACGATAAACAAATAACCTGATTATTGTACTCTCTCGTTTTTTCTTTAAAGGCTGAAGAGATTTGACTCCTCTATCGACTATGTAAATCGCTTCATTATGGTCTCCTCTGACATAAAAAACTCCATCTACATTGGGACCACTATGAAATGATTGTGATGTCCCTATAAAAGGTTCATCCTCGGTTGAACTTTCATCTAACCCTTCAGTTTTTTTGGTCGATAACAGAACAATTGACCAATTTCAGTTTGTGAGGTCTGGAACATAAAATACTTGTACTGCTAGTGATGCCATTATAAATGGTTCGTCTTTCTCCCCTTCCTTACTAAAATCAACTTTCAGGAATCCTAATTCATCTATTTTAATAGCACTCCTATTATCAACCCACTTACATTGAAAAATTGGCACTTTGAATTTCGTATAATCTAACTCCCATATTAGTTTGATGATGTCAAAGTATGGCATATTCGCATAAATTGGATTTTTGTCCTTAGCACCGGAAACAAGCATCGCCTCAGCCACAAGTGTAACCCCACTATTCTGCATGGTACTATCTTCATCATTTTCATTATTATAGAATTTATAACCATTAACTGCATAATCATTGTAAGATAATACATACACACTTGCTCCTCCGGCTAGCCATCAAAGTCGTTCTGAAATTGAGTCAGGATTTTCATCTAACTGCTTCAAAATATGGTCCTGAAACCATCCTATAAACTGTCGATTATGTGTATCTGATATCCATTTTTCAGCCCTAGATGAATTCAAATTCCTAAGATTTTCTTTGTGGGTTTGAACATATGGGTCAACGTAGAAACTGTTAAGGAAAATGTAAAGATGAGCCTTCTCTTGATCTATAATATTGATTGTGACAACCTCTCTTCCAGAAATTCCTTCACCCTCAAGTCACTCAGTGTGATGAGATTTCGGTAAGCCAACGTTTTCCACACCAGACAAGTATTCAGTACAAGATTCAACGACTTCCTCAACAATATATTGCTCCGCAATACAACCCTCTGTACAACTTCGATTTTAGACATACCCTTTAAAAAAATTCATATACCGTTCAATGGGGTACATCCATCTATAATGTACAGGACCAGATAGTCGAATCTCTCTCACCAAATAAACCATCAAATGAACCATCATATCAAAAAATTTCGGTCAAAAGAATATTTCCAATTCACATAAAATGACGGAAATTTCTCTTTCCATAGTTGGAAATTTTGATGGGTCTATAACTTTGCTGCATATACCTTTGAAGTGGAAACAGAGCTTCGTTAATGTATAGCAAACATTCTTGGGAAAAATGAAACGTAAATCTATATGAATTAGATCTTTCATCAAAACATGGCAGTCATGTGATTTCAGACCCTTTAATTTTAAATTGTTCATTGACATGATGTTCTTGATATTTTATGAATACCCCTCTGGAACCTTTACATCATTCAAGAAGTTGCAAAACTGGTATCTCTCCTTCCTGGAAAGAGTGTAAGCAGCAGGAGGAAGAAATGTTTTTTTTCACCCTTCACTGGTGACAACTCTTCTCGTATTCCCATCTCAACCATGTCCAATCAAGCCTTAATTCCATCCTTTGTTTTGCCAGGTGCATTTTGAAACGTGCTGATGACACTATTACATACATTTTTTCAATATGCATAACATCAAGAAAATGTCTGACATACAGACACTTCTAGTATGGTAATTCAAAAAAAACTAATCTCTTTTTCTAACAAGTCTTCGTAAGGTTTTTCGAAAATGGTTTACCAAAAGTAGTGTTCAAATCTTTTACCTTCTCAAACAATTTTTCACCTATTAGTGGAGACGGTGTTGTACGTTCTTATGAACTTCTGTCGAATGATGTCATCCAAGATCGGTACTTATGATGTCAGGGTAGAAATCTGTGATGTCCTAAAAACATGGTTTTTGATGAATGTTTCAACCTAATTGACTGTGTACCTTGTTCGCAAACGAGACACCCTTGAGTTCCTTTAATTCTATATCCTGACAAATTTCCATAAGCAAGAAAGTCATTTATCATCCCGTACAACATGGATTTCAAAGGGAAAGCTTCTTTTTTGTAAGAATCATTAAACGTAACACTTGAATCCCATAATATTTTCAAATCCCCGATCAATGGAGCCAAATAAACATTAATATCATTACCCGGTTGTTTTGGTCCTGATATAAGCATAGATAACATGATGTATTTTCGTTTCATGCATAACCACGGTGGTAAGTTATAATTTACCAAAATAACCGACCATGTACTTTGAATGATGCTTTGAAAACCAAAAGGAATCACCCCATCTGTAGATAACGTCAGATGAAGGTTTCTCGGCTCGTTTCCAAATCCAGGATACTCATGATCAATTCTCTTCCACTGAGGAGAGTCTGTTGGGTGACGTAGTTTCTCATCTTTAATTCTTGTATCTACATGCCATGTCAATTTTCCTGTAGTCTCCTCACTTCCATAAAGGCTCCTAAACCTTGGAATTATTGGAAAGTACCATAAAAATTTCATAGGACAGGAATCATCTTTCTTGTATCGAGAAGCATCCCACTTTGGGCATTCTATAAAGTGATTTGTGGTCCTTGAGAAACAATATACAGTCATTCAGGCATGTGTGTATTCCTTCAGATATCATACCCATCGATGGTAGCATTTTTTTGGCATTGTATTTTCGGCTTGGGAGTTTATTATCTTCTGGGAGCATGTCATTCGGGAGAGCAAGTAGTTTCGTAAAACTGGCGTCACTCCACCCGTTGCCTGATTTCAAATTATAATGCTTCATTACGACTGACAATGCTATATATTTAGTGCAACCAACATACAATGGCATTTTTGCACAACTCTTTAACTTCTCAAAAAAATTTGGGCAATCACAAAGTTCATCTTCAACTATCCTTGTCATTTCTTCAATATGATCTTCATCTTCATTCACATCTGTAATCACACCCTCCATACGATCGTCTTCACCGTTCACGCTCGTAATCATATCAGATCTTCCATAAAATGTCATTTTATTTGAGCCACTACCTACATTAGTTTTTTCCTCGTGTTTATTCCAACATGTATAACTTCGATCTATTCTTTGAAAAATCAGGTGTTCTTCCAACTCCTCTGAACTAATTTGTCTTGAATAACCAAAGCATAAACAGGGACAGAGGATTTGAGAATGGTCACATGCATGATCTCCTGCAAACTTGATAAACTCTTTCATGCCATCTTTATACTCTTTTGTCAACTGATTGGCATTATTCCATTCTTTATTCCTATTCATTGTCTTTATGGGTTCGATCTCGAACATGCATAATATTATGTTTTAATTAATCAAGTAGAATTGTTTGGGTTTTATAAAGAAAATCATGGTACAAATGCATCTACAATTAAATAGAGGAACCTACCCCAAAACATGTGAATGTACTTGAACTCTATCTATATACGGGGGATTGTGCCCTATCTTTTGTATATCTAAATGGAGTAACTAAAACCTATACATGGAGGACTCTTCACCAAAACATGGGGGAGTACCATACACTATATTTTCTCCAAACATCTCACTTTTCACTTGTCAACTCTCAAATAGAGTGAAGATAATTAAAATATCCAAACCACATCGTGTGCAATTTCCAATGAATGAGGGAATCATAATATTGTGATCTACATGAGAATATATTTATAATGGGCTACTCATACGTGAAATATTATCATCAAAGTGAAAAATAAATAATAATAATGAAATTAACATAGCACACAATTTGTTCAATGGATACACAATGTGTAGGGTTCTCAGTCAAGGTTGGTTGTATACTACCATTTCTAAACTCATGTGAAATCCATATAAATGGTGTGTCCAGTAGGGTGAACATCATCTATGGATAAGATACCTGATTTAATCTAACATATATCAAATTAATTCCAAGTTATTCTTACAAAGACTGCATGATTCCTTTGAAAATACATGACATATAAAACAACTTGAGCTAAAGGCATGTACTTTAGATACAAAATGAGTCACTTCACCGGCTATGCATCACATTTTTGTGGAATACACGGTGTGTAGTCCTTACATGACCACTAGGGGTGTATAGTCTATACACATCAAGTTTCTATGGTATCTATACATGGTATGAGTGAAGTAAAACACATATCATATGGTTCTACCATTATTTCATGGCATGTACATAGTTTCATACTGAAGTATATGTCTTTTAGATACATTATGTGTGACCTACGTTCACATGACATGTAACATTTAAAATAAAACTTATTCCAAGTTTGGGTCAGATGATGAGTCATGTGTTCTAAATTTTGGAGATAATTGTTGTTTGGAATTAAAATCTATATGAAATCCATGTATGGTGAAGCATGTTACATTTAACAAGACTACATACCATGTATTTTAAAAATATATAGAATCTTAAAAACATCATCTTCATACCATAAAGTCTCTCACAGAGTCATCTAGAAGTGGTTTTTTAGGATTCAGGGGAATTGCACTAGTAACAAAATGGTGGTTCCATTGAAATGGGTAAAGTTTGGATTGATATTCAATGGTGGAATAACTACAAAAATGAAAAACAAATGGCATATCAATCATTCCAACAACTGCAACACCATACAAAAACACAATCATGCTCACAATCGCAACACTATACAAACCAAACAATAAAAATTTTAGATTTTACAAAGCATCCCTTATTCAATTTTTTTTCTAATTCAGGGGTTATCAAAGAAGTTTTATCATCCTAGGGAATTAATTCATAAGTTTAGTATACATAAATTACCAATTTTTATATTCAAATGTTCAACAAGAACCAACCAACATGCAATTCATTTAGTACGCAAACAATGACCACCAACGACCATGATTTTCAGTGGGGCGTTTAGCCCGTAAATTTCACATTATAACCATCAACATAAAACAGTAATAACATGTGAATAAGAGGAAACCAATGAGTAATAGGATAAAACTCACCGTGGAGGTGTCGTTAAGAACACGGCAGAGGTGCGTTCGTGGCAAAGGAGAGGCGCACAATATAGGAGATTTCCAACTGAAAAGAAAACATAAAATATGGGAAACTCATGAGAATAAAATAATCTAAAACCGAGTACACCATTTACCACATCCCACAAACCCCAAGAACCCACTAAAACTGAAATCAACCCACACCATGGTTAAACACACCTTAAGATAACAAGAAATTATAGAACCCGCCTTCGATAGAACGAGTTCAACAGACTTTTTAAAATATAAAAGATGAACATAAAATGGGTAAGCCCTAGCTAATATGTCCTCCTTACTAGGTATAATCCCGAAGTTTATTCTAGATAGCATATCCCAAATGAGTAAGCCCTGATCAATCCTCTGTTATCACACCTTTCACAACACCTACATCCTAATCACATGACTTTAAACTTCATGGTACAATCTTTTCAACACAAAACATGGTATCTAGTGAGTAGGATCATATCCCTATTCAAACTCGATGAGCCTACCTGTACATCTTGACAAAATTTTGAGGAAGTGAACATATTTCAATTGGGACACCCCTGGTACTCTTTTCCAATATTAACATCACACCATGCCAAAACTCACCACACAATCACCAGTTGCCCAACATTATTCCAAATTCAAAGGAATATACCCATGATTCATTACCCTAAACCCATCCATATTGATTCAATAATGATGGTCACATTAAAACCATTCTATAAATCAATAAGGTTGGGAATCCAAATGATCATGTCCCTCACCCCAGTCATAACACCAAAACTCAAGAATAGAGAGTGCTTCCCTTATATAAATCCAATGCATGACCATTCCTTCTCTATCAACTTGATAACACCTAATATGCATCAATACCTCATGTCAAAGAATCTACCCTGGATTTATGTATCTAAGGTATTCATAACACCAAGATAACCCCACTCATTAGTCTACCCCAACCACTAAAACTCATTAACTTGCTACCATCCTGAGTCACATGCTAACGACCACTGGGATATCACATAAACCCCTTACATCAATTCTTACACAATCCTTAGCCTATGGGTGCCACTCTTATCCCCACTTAAAAACACACATCATCTAATTAACCAAACCAACCACTTACTATAGGTTCTCAGACACTCATTATCTAAAAAAACCTACAATACAAGGGTCTCACCACCTGGGCTCTCACTCTTGCCCCAACTACCCATACATAGGTTCAACTCACTTATAAAAAACTATAAGTCATCATAATAATTCAAGGATCATCATTTCTCATTTATATTAACCCAAGGGAAGGAAAAATACTCCTACACTAACCAGTGGCGGTAGAGGCAGCGGCGGTGGAGGGAGCGGCGGCAGAGGTAGTGGCGGTGGAGGCAGCGGCGGCGGAGGCAGCGGTGGCGGGGGCAGCGGTGATTGCGGCGGCGGTCGCGGCGGCAGAGATTGCAGATGTCGCAATGGAGGAGCAAGACCAACGACGCTGAGGTAGCGGGGGAGGAGCAAAACCCAACGGCGGCGGATGAGGATAAGGAGGAGGAGGACGAGGAGGATTAGGATAATGAGGAAGATGAGGACGCGACGCAAACAAGGAGGAGAAGTCGCAGTGGAATAGGGTCCGGGTTCAGCTTCGGAGAAATCTTTACCGCATATAAGAGAGGAGGGCATGTTAGGGTTATTAAATAGAAACTATTGGAACCTTTATCAGCGCTAGTTAAAAGCGCTGATAAAGGTATGTTTTATCAGTGCTAAAATAAAAGCACTGATAAATATATGTTGTATCAGTGCTTTTATTTTAGCGCTAATAAATATTATAATTTTATATAAATTGAGAATAAAAACTTTTATCAGTGCTAAAATAAGCGCTGATAAATGTGCCTGTTTATCAGTGCTAAAAAATGCACTGATAAAGGGTATACCTTTATCAATGCTTATTTTAGCACTGATAAAGGTTATATTTATCATCGCTTTTAACTAGCACTGATAAAGTCATAACCCTTTATCAGTGCTTTCTGTTTAGCGCTGATAAAGGGCAGGCCTTCCCTTGCCCTGTTTTTTGGTAGTGTAAATTGAATAAGATCGCTTTCAAACCAAATAAAGAAGTTTCAACTTCTCAACCATTATATTTGGTTCACATTGAATTTTTTGTAACCTATAGAGTTTGTTATTTAAATGGAAATTATTATTCTTATGTTTTAGTAGATTAATTTTATAGATACACTTGTGTATTCTTTTTAGATTGCAAAATTTAATATTGTTCATGTGTTTTCAAATATGAAAAATCAATAAAAAACCTAAGAAGAGTAACTATTTCGACAGTAATAAGAGATTATGTCCTTGATTTTAATAATTGGGAATTTTATTCTTTATGCTCACAATGTGACCATGGAAAAATGGTGTTATAAAAAGGATAAATAGAAATCTTCAAAAAAGTATTCAGACCATGCTTAATGATTATAACCTTTCTGTTTACTCTTAGGAAGAATATTTGAATACAACTTTCTATATTGTCAATAGAGTAGTTTTTAGACAATTTTTAAATAAAAACTCCATATGTGTTATAGAATGGGAGAAAACCAAAGGTTAAATGCTTTATACTTTTTGGATTTAAGGTCATTATACTCAATACAAAGGAAATTTAGAAAAAAAAAATCATCCAATAGTGATGAAGGAATATTTTTTGGTTATTAAACATTCAATAAATAATATAGAGAATTTAACAAAATAATCAATATTTTAAAACTATATGTAAATGTAACAAATCAAAAAGAAAACCTTGAGTATGGTCTTTAAATTATTAATACCAATTCCATAACCAAACTTAGTAGTAATTTTTTGAAAACTTCTACAGAAAAATCATCTGGTTTTGTATAATTTTTTGAACCTGGACCTCAAGAAGAAGATGAAGTACCAAATACTTCAATTTTTATAGCCATTAATACTCATATATATTATCCAATAGATTTTTTAGTTGGATATCTAGATAAAGAAACTCATACTTGAGACTCTCTACAAAATGGTTTAACACCAAGTCTTCTTATCATATCTTGAACCTAATAACATCATAGAAGCAGTTGATGATGAATTATAGGTAATAGATATGCAAGAAGAATTGAATCCGTTTGAGAAAAATAAATTCTAAGAACTAGTAGAATGACCTATGTACTTCTTGATAATTGGCATTAAGTGAGTGTTTAGTAATAGAGCTGATGAGTATGTTACTATAATTAAAAATAAATCAATACTTTTTTAACAAAGTTACAAATAAGATGAAGGTATCAACTATGGTGAAACATTTTCACCAATAGAAATACTTGATTCCATTAGAATGATTCTTTATTATTTGGTGCATTTGGATTATAAATTATATCAAATGGATGTCAAGAGTGACTTTCTAAATGGTTATATAATTTAGGATTTTTCTATAGAATAACCTCTATATATTAAATCACCACTTTCCAAATCATTTTTTTAAATTAACTAAGTCACTTTAAGGTTCAAACAAGATCCTAGAGCTTAGTATGATTTCCTCAGCTCATTTTAATTTCTAAATGTTTTCCAAAATAAATAGGTGATCTTAAATTATTTGTTAATATAATTTAACAATATTAGTTAGTAGTTAAAATCTATATTGGTTAAATTATTTTTGGATCATCCAAAAACTCATTTTTCCCTAAATTTTCAAAAATAGTGCACAATGAATTTGAAATGAGTTTAATGGTTGAGTTAAAATTCTTCGGTGGTTTTCAGATTTTTTAAAATAAGGAATTAATCATTTAAAACTAACTCAAGTACAGTAAATATTTTTTAAAAATTCTATTCTTGGATAGTACTAAAGGTAGTTATACTACCATGAACACAAGTTGTGAACAACACCTTGATGAAACTGGGAGACCAGTTGATCAAACCACTAATTGATGTATGATGGGAAGTTTATTATTATCATCATCATCATTACCTTTGTATTCAAAACAAGATACAAATATAAAGAAGAAACAGAGAACTTGGGGGGAGGAAATAATGAAGGCCAAGAGAATCGCCCTGAATCAAGTTCACCCCCTTAGGTTTGAAATGAGAAACATGAGAAAGAAAATTAATCGGGGTACCAGGGGTCGCCGTAGAGGCCAAGTGATCTGCCACCTAGTTTCTCTCTCTCCACGTATGGGTGAATCGAGTGTTACTATCAATGAGGTCTTTGAATTTCCTGATTATTTAAACACTAGACCAAGGAATGGTAAATTCCCATTCAAGTCGTCATGAATAATCATAGAATCAGTTTCCACTTGGGATATGTAATTCTCCCTCTGCCTATAAATGGAAATACGTAAATGAACTGTCTTTTCCTCCGCATGAAAAGAATTTCTATTTTCATAATACATTGTGAATGCCAAAACCACACTACCCATGAAATCCCAAACCACGCCTCCATGACGCATTTCACCCATCAAGCTGGAACCATCTGTATTCAGTTTGATCCCACATTCAGGAGGGCTCTATCGAACCCATTGGCCTTGTTTCATGATACATGACTCTTGGGATACAACTTGAGTTGCATACATATTGCAGAGAGAGGGAGTTTGCAACCATCTTCCATAGATGAAACACAAATCCACTAGGATTCACCTTACCCTGATGATTATGTATCTCCCTATAGAAGATATCCCCTCAAACCTGGCATGTTTTCTTTCTTGCCATAAACACAGACAACCTGCATTGAAGATGATGGATCTCACCATTATTTCCCTCTCTGAACTGTCTGATCCATGTAACCAACACTCTACGAAGGAGTAAAAATTAGATGCAGAGGAGGATTACACTGTAAACTTCCCAAAGAAATCCCACACATGGCAGGCCCATGAACCTTTGAAGAAAATATGGCTTATACTCTCTTCTTGTTTGTTCACACATCAACGGTAGCATGATACCATGCTAATTGTGAGGTTTTTGATGTTATCGTTGATTGGCAGGGAACTGTTCTGAATCCTCCATGATATAAAATTGAATTTAGTAGGATTTTTCCTACACCAAGCCAAACCGTGTTGACCCCCTTGTTGGCCTTGGGGAGAGCCAATCCTGAAGAAATCCTTCACATTTAACTTTCCTGAGGTGGAGGGAGTAAATATGCATCGGCCCTATTCTATGCAAAATATAATAGAGTCGAAAACCATCTGCTTGTTTGAATCTAGGATTTCTCTGAAAAAATAAGGGAACTGGCTCACCTCCCTGAAAGTGATCAAAGGAGCTGGGCATCCAGGATAAGCGAGGGGTCTTCCTGTCTAGTTGTGAAACCAAAACAGAATGTTACCCTCCCTAATAATCCACTATGAGTTGTGCAGGATGTTGGGAATAATACTGCAAACTGAGGACCATAGCAGGGACCAACTCCCCGGTGAATGTTCAATGTTCACCCTCTACCTGCGGGACATCAGCTTCCCCCAAAAAGTTCATTATTCTATGACCTCTCAATCCAAATTCGATGCATGTAATGAATGGTATTTTTGAGGCTTTTCACATTGATCCCTCCCTCCAAAATGGGACGGGCCATCTTCTCCAAAGAGACCCAATGTCTCTTCCCCTCTGAAGAAGCATCCCAAATAAAACGGGCTAAAATTCTATCAATAGCTCAGATAACACCCTTCAGCATGTTGGTAGACGAAAGGTCATACACCGGTATGGCTAGAGGATACTATTCATAAGCATGATATAGCCATAAAAAGTTAAAAGTGGTTCTTCTTGTTGAGAATTTTCCCCATAATATTTATCACCACACGGTCAAAATCATTGATGCAAATTCTTCCTGGAGAGATGGGGGTACCAAGATAATCCATGGGAAATAAACCATGCCTCATACCCAAGCTATTACCCATATCTGCCACGCTGCTCAAGGTACAAGCTTGTGCCACATAGAATCCACTCTTCTCCCTATTGATTTATTGACTACTCAAGCAGAAGTACTCTTCAAGGACCATAGTAATCCCCTACACAGACCACCTTCTAGCATTGATGAAGATAAGAGTATCATCTGCAAAAATCAATTGGGATATGGGCTGGAGGATCAATCTCCTTCAGTAAAGAAGAACATCTCCATTTGAGATACCACTATTAATCAGTCTGATTAAGGTATCCTACATAAGAATGAAGATAATCAGGGATAGAGGTTCACCATGACGAAGACCTCCAACTATCTTGAAGAAACCGTGAGTTCACCCCATAAACGTCACAGCCATCCAGGCCAAACTGAAACACCTAAATAGGATATCACAAGACAATCTGGAGAAACCCATCTCGTTTAGAACTATATTAATAAAACCCCACTCAATCATGTCATATTCCTTATTAATGTCAACCTTGATGGAAAAATTTGAACCACGATCCTTGACATTAATATTTCTCAACATATCCTGCGCCAAAGATATTTCTCCCTGTATAGAGCGGTCTTTCACAAAACCATGTTGTTCCTTGGAGATCTACTGAGGGATATTCCTAGACAACCTTCTATTAATGATACTTACCATGATTTTATAAGTAAAATTTCACATACTCACTGGCTGATAGTGAAAGAGGGATGATGGATCCTTGATCTTTGGTAAAAGGAAAAGAGTCGTGGCAGACGCAACCCGTGGGAGGCTTTCCCCTATGAAAAAAATCCAATATGACATTGATGATATCCCCCTTTACCACCTCCCAGGAGCTCCTGAATAACGAATTATGGAATCCATCAGGGCCTACAGCACTCTCGTGGTTAAGGTCCGCCATAGCCACGTGAATATCCTCCTCCTTCGGAATACCTTCCATCATCTCATTATCCTAGGGAGAAATAAGATAGGGAATCCCCTCCCAAAACTCATCACCCCCCCCCCCTGAAGTATTCCCTTGGAGCTTATTCAGATTTGGTCCATCAAGAAGGTCCTTGAAATGTGAAAACACTAGTCCCCGAACCACTTCCATGCCATCAGTGAAGGATCCATCATATAAGCCTAGGTTCAGTTTGACAACATGTCGCCTCTCCCTTATACATGCATGGAATAAAGACATATTCATATTTCCCTCCTTGATCTATTTTATTCTCAAGCATTCCCTCACCCTCCTTTCTTACAAGAGGACCATAACCATAAGGGATTTATTTTTCTCAAATATCTCACCAAATACATCATCATCGCATATCTCCTCAAGACTTGCCTCGAGCAATTCGATATCATATTTGACCACATCCAGCTCCTGATCAAAGAGAGGAATAATCCTAGCCCATTTATGGAGGGATTTCTTGAGACGCCTCAACTTGCAGTGCAAAGCTAACCAAGAGTGGCCCTGAATTGGTTCCTCCCAATTTCCCCTCACCGTCTGATGATATCCCGAGATACGCGACCAGTGGCTTATGTACCTAAAGCCCAACTATGGAGCCTCCCTCTTATTAAGAGTTAACAAAAGTGGTGAATGATCAGAGATGTTGTGGGTCAATCGAGCAACCTTCGCTTCTGGAAACATAGAAACCACTTGAACATTGTCTAAGCACCATTCAAGCCTGCTCCAACAATAACTAATGCCCTTCCGATTATTGAACCATGTGTATGGGTCCCCTAAATACCCCAAATCCATCAACCCATTTCCTTCTATAAACTGACCGAAGGCCCTTCTTGCCCTCCAGGGAAACTCCCCTCTCCCCTTCTTCACCAAATTCCAAGCTTCTTATATCTTGAATCTTATTCTACATAGTTGAAATGAAGAGATATGTTAGAAAATATACTCTTGAACCATCCAAAAGATAGAAATACATCTTGGGAAAATTTAAAAACCATATGAATCCCCATATCTTGTCTTTGGAGGTCATCTAATAAATAAAGTGGATATTAAGTGGTTAAAATGATTATATTGTTTTTATAGAGATTAATTCTTTAAAAAAAGTAGATGAGTCGGTTCATGGATTAAAAACATCACTTTCAACCATGATTGGTAAAATATTTTTTCCTTAAAATGGTGTTTGAAGCTAGAGATCATGAGGGTGTTATTTGAATTGATAATGATGGTTAGAAGTGTGAGTTCACTTTAACATTTTGGGTGGATTTTTTAAGAGTTCTAAAACATGGAGAGTATGGTGACTATCAAATTTTGTAACCTATGAACCATCCTCATATTGAGATTGGAAATGTTCTAAAAGAGATGATAGATAACTAAACCTATCAAATACAAAATGAAAATGATCTAAGTGTAGAGTATAATTTTATTGAAGTTCATACCACACATGATTTTCCCTAGGAAGTGAGACTTTAGATACATAAGGAGTCAAGATCTGTCCTTTTGTACCTAATGGTTCCTTAAGTTCAGATAAATCAGCCTAGGTTATTTATGAGGCATATAGTTGAATTGAACAAACCTTATTCAATACTCAACACTCTTCCATAACCAAATTTTATTTTCGTAATTCTTGAGTAGTGAATATTAATTATTCTTGGAGTAGAAAGGTCTATGTATTCGGGTGATGTCTATTTGAATTAGAAAACTTGAAAAAGAATTAGGGTCATCTAAAATCACTAAGAGTGAATGTGGATAGATTATGAGGATAAGTTTTAAAAAAATCATTTCAATCAAAAACCCTACTATACCAAAAGATATCATTGACCCTAGTTTGGAACTAGATGATATTGTCATGGATAATTATAATTTTAATAAAGATGAGTCTCAATATCCCATTGATTTATTTTAGGAAGAAAGAAAAACTTTTGAGGATATATTTTTTGGAACTCATGTTCATTAGTTTCCAAATGAAGGGGATTCTATAAGAGATGAGGTATCCCATGTTCGTGATGTTCCACAGATTTCTAAAATTCCATTTGAAGCTGAAAATGAACCTAATATTCCTTTCATTGTTGAATCAGTATGAGAGGGAGATGTAACTCCTGATGCGGAGAAAATTCACATATTAGTGTTGTTTGGACTATATCTCACTAATTTAGTTTTTTTTAAGGATATGGATCCAAATTTGTCGATTCCTACCATGTTTAAGATAGGAAGATCTCCCATATTTGATTCCACACATTCTAGTAAAGAAAACACTCTAGACAGCCGTTTCATTGATATGGATTCCTCTAATCGTGGTGATACTAATGTTGAAAATGGAAAGGATGATGATGATGATGATTCACTAAAGCTAAAAGGACCTTTCATTCCTATTATATCAAGAGATAAAGAACTTGTTGTTCCAAGGATTTATTCTACTCCTATTCCAAAATAAACAACCGAACCTGGGTCTGTTGAGGATATTTTAATATTTTTGGATACTCCTCTCTCTCCAAGATATGTAATTGAAAACAGTTCCTAAGAAGAACTAGTTTATGATTATTCTACAAGGATATAAGTAGTATTCATGGAATATTCATAGGAAGAATATATGAACTCTCAAATGGAAATAGAGTGACCAGTTGGGATATTTTCTTCTAAGAAAGAAACCTAGAGAAAAACTATTTTGTTCAATGACTTAATATATTCTCCACTGTCTATAACTTTTCCTTCATAATCTTTTCATGTTTATTCTCATCAAGTTATAACTTATTATATTCTACCTTCAGTTATATCTTCTACAAACTCCATCCAATTAAATAATGTTCTTTTAAATATCAAAAGGAAGATTTTTTTAATATCAGTTGGGCTAATACTCATGATAGAAATTAGGATATTTTTTGAACTATTGAGAGTATAGTGGAACATATCCACACTAAGTTGATCCTAAAATTTGATTTATGCCACATGAGAGTTATTGTTTCAGAATAGATATGGAAATATTTATAGGTCAAATTTGATCATCTCTAGTTTATTTGATATATATGTTGGATACCATGGATATAAGGAACCTTTTGGTTGTTACCGATACATCTTAACCTTCAACCAATATATCATAACATCAAGACTCTGTATAAGACCTTATAAGACTGTTGATTCTTGAATGAAATTAAAATATTCTGGAGAGTGTAAATGGTATTTGAAATCAAGTGTAATTGGAAATTGTGTATTGTATAAATGAATTAATATTTTCTTAAAGATCGATCAATGAACATTTCCAAATATAAGGAGTAAAAAATGGTACAATAAATTTTTATGTTAGACTGATTTACACCATGGCTAACCTTAATACCTGATTTCTATCATTGGCTAAATATTTGATGATATCACCAATAAATATTTATTTCAAAGCTATTGTGCAGAAGTTGTTTATGATGAATCCTCTTCTCAATCAGTTCACATCAGAAAAGGACTAGTTCCTTCATAATATAGAGCATAGAACATGGGATCTAACAGATATTAAAATTATTTTGGAACCCTATATATATGTTACTAATAAAAAAATGTTATAACCTTCGTCTCTACTAATGCTCATAGTTTTAGCATCAATTTCAACTTTATTTTCAACAGCGTCATCAACCCCAAATTCTAGCTCTCTTGTTTTACCTTGGATAAGAAATTTTTTTCTATCTATTTCCCAATCCCTTGGAAAGATCATTCTAGTTATAAAGAGTATAACTGTTTCTATACTTCATGATTCCCCTCAGAATCCTCCTTCTCATACTACTATTATCCAAAAATAGAATGATCATTTTTACCCTTTTACCCATCTATAGCTTGAGGATTTGTATTCTAATTAGATTTTGATAGGGACTTTGGTAAAAAATTTGAAAAATTAATCGAATATATATTAATTCTTATTTCTATGTATATGTTATTTTTCTTCTCTATACTTATCTATTTATTACATCTTTACTCTAATATCTATTTAGGACCTTTTTTATAATCACAAAGGGGTAATAAAATATATGGTATAAACTAGGGTTGAGTAAAACCTAAGTAATATGAGAAATTATGAAATTATTTCAATATATCCAGGATTAATTATTTGTGCCACTTTCATGTTAAAAGAGATTATAATATTTAATGTTTCAACATTAATCTTTTTGTATGGATATTTTTACAATGATTTTTATCATCAAAAAGGGGGATAATTTTGGCTTAGTCTATAAATTCCTTATTTTAAGAATCAGAAATCATGTTTATGTTACTTATAAATTTTCTTATGTTTTATGAAAGATAATTCTATTTCTAGAAAAAAATGGAGATTTACATAAGTCATGAATTGATCATGAAGCTTATCTAGAGTCAATCAACAGCATGTAAAATGCATTGATCACAGGGCCATCAAATAAACCATAATGGATATATATAAAACAGATCAACTAACTATAATACAACCCAAGAATCCACACATTGAATATCATGTAACCTCCACAATCAAGATTTTTGCAAAGGCATGGAATGACTGAAAGCCAAAAGGATCGACTGCACGAGAAATCTATCAATTGTAACTAATTTATCCCTAACTTTTGGATTTACCACATGAGTAGTCTATCTAGAAAGAATAAATATGGAAGAAATTTTTGTTATAAATATAGAAAAGGATGGATCAAATATAAATAAATATTTTATCAACCACATATTGAAGGAAGAGACCATATGTGAAATATGAACTTTTAACAATACAAATAATTGATTTAAAAATGAATGAAGTGGTTGTGTTCATTATTTAGAATTCAAAAAATTATTGTATCAACCATAATATTAGGTGATTGACCATAATTTTACATGATCGGTAGTATGACCCATCAAGGAATCAAACCATTATTTTCACAATGTATTGAAGGGGTAGAGAATTATAATGTAGAAAACATAAAGAATATGTGTCTAAAAGAAAGTATTATATTATTAAATATATAAACTCATCTAATTTTCTATAAAGAATTTAATTTTTTAGAGAATCTTTTAATGAATTCATATTTCATACCAAAGTATGAGGATATTTAATGATGATTTCTCGACATATCTTTTCAGAGAAATTTTCTTCCTTTTAAATACTAAAAGACATGTTGCATGACATGGACATACATAGAGATATTATATTTTTTAATGAATAAAAATGATAAACATATGCTCTATATTTAATTTTTATGACACTCTATTCTCACCTAAACTTCAACAAAACATTATAGAACATATGATCATCATCATGAATAATTTTCAAATAAAAAAGAAGACTTCAAGAGGGTAATAACTATATAGAGTACAACATAACTAATATATATGTTGTATCAAATTTTTTTCATTTCTATTACTCTATTTTTTATATTTTTTGTGTTGTGTGTGTTTTACACTGAATATCATTTAATAACCATAACTTTTTCTGAAATGGAGAGTACAAGACACTCTCTATCAATTATTATTTTCGGTTCTCCCACATATAACTGTGGAAGATTTGTATAGACTAGGATGTCTGTGTGCAGTTGTTTATATTTTATTCTCTAATATAGAATTTTGGAAGAGACATCATAAAGCCTGGATATTCTTGTGCACATTTTTAAGTGAAAACTCAATCCAAGTTTTGAATCTATTTATTTGACTAATAAACATATTCGTAGTGGGTGATTTCTAATTAGAGAAAACTAGGTCTCAGTTTGAGACTGAACCTCATGAATTTATTTCACTTTGTGATTTACTATTTTTTCTTTATTTTCAAACACACCAGTATTTTTTTAAAAACAATAATTTAAAAACATTACTTTAATAGTTAACATTAATTTCTATTTTATATACTGTGTTTTATTCTAGTAAATCTATTTTAAAAGTAAAAATATTTTCAAAACTATTTTAATTGAGTTGTGATTGAAATTATTATAAAATTTTTTAAAGATAAAATTATATATTTGTACTATTTTAGTAAATAAGGAATTTTTAATAAAGTGGTCTATTTCTATTTTAAATAATTTATATAAAAAAATTAATTAGAAACTCAATTCACTACCCTATTGAGTTTCCCACCTCAACCCACAACTTTGGTTTGGAATGGTTTGTTTACATTATGATAAATTTTAGTTCAGTTTTCATTGGACCCTTAGGTGTCTTCTATTACAGATGGATTGAAAAATTAATATAATAATTTAATTCATTATTTTATTTAAGTTAAAACCCTAGAAATTCATCTATTTTAAAAACTATTATATAATCTCCCTAAGTTTAGAAATTTTTTAATATATAAACCCAAGTAAGGGAGGTTAAAGGGAGGATCATGGTGGAAACTATGGTGGATTGAAGGAATAATACTAGATCTAATGTAGTGTTGAAGATAGGATCATATGGCATCATTAATTAATTGAAGCGAAGATCATTATTCCATGAGTTAGAGATTCATGTTTTATGAAGTTTGTTTCTCCATAGAATAACTATTTGAAAAATTCATAGAATTTGTTTTCCCTCCCTTATATATGAATTTTTTGAAAAATTATAATTTTGGATCTATCATTCTACAACATTAATCTGGTGTAATTATTTGGTCAATATTAGTGTGAAAAAAGTTAAAACATATAATAAATAAAATTTAAATAAAAATAATAATTCTATTTTATGACTAAGACCATGAATACATATAATAAATACATTTCATGAGAATATTTTATTATTTTTTCATGCTATAAATGCTTCATTATGGGAATTACTTCTTCATAGATGATTGAGGATATTCTTATGTGTGATTTTATCCCCTGTTTATTAAATCTTCATTGGTCATGTTTTATGTTCTTCAATATACACTGATGTCAATTAGTATGGGGTGGAAATGTTTTCCATAAGACACCATCTCCCCTGATTCATTAAAATTTATATTTTTCTCATTATCATTGTAGTTTGATGATGGAAGTGCATAATGAAATGTAAGGTCTAGTTTGGTGATGTGGTTTCATAGTTGTATGTTGTGAATGTGGGAGGAACAATGTGGTTGTATTGTATTTTGGAAGTTTATTAATGGTTTTCAAGAATGTAAAGACACACTAATATTAAATCACTCGTATAAAAAAATTAAATCAATAAATTAGTGGTATAATTGAATTAAATTTAACCATCGATACATGTAATACGTGTTAATGAGGGAGGGGTGAGCTCAGTGCTTGAGAGGGATGTGTGAAACCTTTCCCATTTACTAATTATTTTGAATATTTCATAATAATAATATTATTTATAAAAAATGAAAAAAGTGAGATTTGTTAGATTGGAGGGAGAAACGGTATGCAGTATGACCCTTTTCCCCCACCGGCTTTAATTTTTATTTTTTTATTTTTTTATTCAAATTATTATTATTAGTAATATTTTTAGTGATAGTATAAAATATTAGGTTTGGTTTACTTGAACTTGTTTTATTAATCATACATTATATAATTTTATGTTGACTATGTATATATGTATATATATATCCTAGTATTCTTTTGGTTACCATGTGTACTGAAGATTTTATCTAGTGAAAGATGACATAGGCTAAAGCCTCTTATATTATAATATATGCATACTCTATAGCGAACCTCAGTTAAAAGGAATATCCTTTACATCATTTTTTTAGAATAATTAATGCATTACATAAAAATATTCTTAAATTCTGTATTAGTTTAGTGACTTTAGAAACATGGATATATAATCATAGGTACATAAGTGAGCTACATTATCTACCACTTGGTTCTTCATGAATAGCACCATTTTTAGACACATAATACATAATAAATATCTTCATAACCTAGGGTAAGGAAACATAAAATGGGGTGACCTCAGATGCTTAGTAAAGGTAATCAAGAAAGATATGTAATAATAAATATGATCATAAGGGTATGATAATGTGATCATAACATTATAATATCATACCCTATATATAAAATATCATAAACATGAATCATGGCCTAAAGATTTGTTGTTCATAAGACATGAATCATAAATAAATCAATAGCATAATCCATGAAATTATAACATAGGAATAAGACATGGAATTGTGGAAAACACATAAACATATAAAATAATTTCCATAGTAGTCAAGGAATTGCTGCCAAGGCCATATTAGTGGAGTGGGTTCACCCCCGAAACCATCTTAGTTGTCAAGATTCACTCCCCATACCATGTTAGTGAACATATTCTTTTACTAAACCAAGTTCAATCCCCACTCCAGACATGTATATCTCATGATATATAAATCTTTACATAATTCATTGGATGTAGATATATGTCCCACCCATCTTATAATGTAATCATATATATGTGTGTCACTAGATCAGAAACATTTAATATATCATAACTTATGAAATGAAATGGATATCGTAAACATGTAATCATATCATAACCTATTAGAAATAGATAAGTTTCATAATCATCTCATCAAATCATAACCCATGAAAAGAAGCACGTTTCATAAGTAAATAACTCGTGAAAGACAAATGAGCTTCATAAACACCATGCCATCAAAACATAAACCATTCGAAAAATTAATTCTTAATGGTACCCTTGGATAATATCCCCATAAAGGTTTGAGTAACACAAAAGGATGTAATATTATATGGAAAATAATTTTTATAGATTCTATAAAAACATTTCTTGAGGAAAATATTCTTTCTTCCTAGAAAAACACTTTTTAGAACATAAAACATTTTTTCGGCCCATTTTATTTAAAAATAGATTTGAAAACATATAAAGGAATAATTTATAAAAATAAAAAAATTTAATATTATTTTTCCTTTCAAATTATAATAAAATATCATTTCAAAAACATTTTTGAAAAAAAAAATTGAAAACAAGGGTTTTTTAATAAAACAGATTTTCGACCGAAGAGAGAAATAATGTAAGATTTTCATAAAATCATTTTTCTTAATTATATTAAGTATGAAAAAGTGTAAAACAATACTAATTCATGAATATATCATGTATAAACATTGAATAAAAAAAATTAATTATGTTTCCTGAGATATGGATCATAATATTTTATCCATAGAAGCATAATCATAAACCATCCTAATAAATGATGAGATTGTGGAAATAAACTCTTACCACTTTGGTAACTTTGAATAAAAGTCACCATGTAATAAAAACACATTAAATTAAGCTTAAAATATCATGAAAATAAATCTATTCATGATATAACATGCTAAATTCCTATATATACAAGTTATAAAATAATATAGGTGCATAAAAAAATATGTGTCTCAAAGAAGGCAATTTGAGACCAAACTACATTACTGATTTGGTAAATCTTGACCATAAACCCCCATGAAATAGATATTATAAAATGGGTTTTAAAATAAAAATAAATTTAATTATAATGATAATATATTACATTCATGGGTATTATATACACCACACAAAAGAAACGGGTGTTTAATGAAGCATAAGTATTGTAAAAATAAAAGTGAGAGTAGAAATCCCCATACCTTATGTCTTGGCTCTCATCATACTCATTAAAACCCCATGTATAATAGATATAATTTTATTATAAATATATTATATAACCATATTAAACTATATCATACCATATGTTATTTTTTATGACCTTTTATTACCCATTTATTAACAATTTCATGTTGAAGTTACGTTTTGGGTAATAACCATTTTCTTTTTTTCATGTGTTTTCATTTGTTATATTTTTGTTCCTATTACTTATATCATAATTTCATAATCTCCAGAATGATAAAAATGAAATAAATATTATATATATTTATTATATATGTATTTATAATAATATATAATATATATAAATAAAAAATTAAATATATCGTTCTTGGAAATGATAGGTCGTACATACGCATGAACTTTGATTCCATTTTCTTATTGTACTGAAAGAAAGTAAGAAAATAAAATATATTATTATATATATGTATAATATAATTAAATTATAAAAATTATGTCATATATATCATATATTATCATTAAACCTATCCTTAATATGTAACGCCCCGACCCCAATTACCCAGAGTATGTGCATTATTACTTAACATTGGCATGATCACAAAAGATCAAGTCTTGAATGACCGATTAGTTTAGTAGAATTGGAAACACTAGATACATTCATAAATGTTACATTACATAATAAATTGAAAAACAACAATAACATAGTCTCCATAGTCCACACTCATATCCCCTTCAGACTATCCCTGCAGGTCAGTCATAAAATATTTCTTCACATCTTGGTAAAAATAAAACATAGAAAGGGGTGAGCTCAGATGCTCAGTAAGGATAACATTATAGAGGAAACTTCCATAAATAAGTATAAACATTTAAGGCAATGTATAACTAAAAAAAAGCCTTTTAAACTTAAACTTTGTCATAATATGGCAAAAATAAAATGAAATAATTCCATTTACTTATTCACATAGATATTCTACTAGTCGAATAATCACATGTAATATCAATAACCACTTTCATAATGATGGAATGCATAATTATAGACTATCATAACCACATAGTCAAGGAATTTTGCCAAGAATAAAAATAAGATTTTGTCAAGGCCTTTTTCCAAGACACTTGTTTGTCTCATGAGACCTACTGATGCATTGAGGAGTTATAGCGGGCTCCACCCATCACTTATTAAGTCTAATGCATTCCTCATATGAACAGGTTTAAACATAACATAAACATTTGTATTAAAAATAGCATACTAAATGTCAATACTTTCTCCCTAAACCATGAATGGTATAAAAATAGCACATCCACAGTCAAAAATAACACAATTCCTTCAATACAATATGAAAGTTTTGTATCATAATAAATCAACTTCAAATAAGCTTAAAATCCATCAAAGGATGTTGACATAGAAGAAATCAAAATTATTTGAGAGAAATATCTCTTTTTTTGAAATCCTTTAAAAGTCACATAATTATAAAATAAAACATTTTCTTTGAAAATATTATTGTTAGCTTGTAATGGAAGCTTCAATGATTTTATAACGACGTAAAATAGCTGCACACGCTGTATAAGTTAAAAAGACATTCTTACCCTAATTCTGTCGAAAAGGTTAAAAAGGAACTTGTTTGGAAAATGACGGAAATATTCCTTTATAAACTTATTATAAAAAGAAAAAACAAGGGTATAAATGACTTTAACCCATAGTCTATAAAATAGTAAGAATTATTTGAAATAAATTTTTAAGAAACATGGATGTGGATGATAAAGAGGTCCCAGTAGATAATTACGTATAAACCACCTTAGATAATGAAGAGATTGTAGAATTAACCCTTAACATGTACTTTTTATTGGTCGAGGTAGGTTAACCTCCTCTATAATGGTGAAATAATTTTTATTAAATTATAAAAGAATCATATACATTAATATGATATCATATATGATCTTTTAACATTGCTCTGTTAAAAATATCTTAGTATTATCGTCATTTTGGGTGTTAACTTACTCATTTTATTTTATATTTTTTGTTACATAAGTCGTGTTTGTTATGGATAGGTGGTATATTATTCATATCCAGAATTATATCCAGTCCTTAAACATTATGTTTAATCATCAAATGATAATTATACTTTAATGGATACGATGTGGAATGAATCTCATCGCGTTTGTGGAGACGGTAGTCCGTACGTACGCACGAGCGACAATATCATTCTTTTGATATTAAAATAATATATAATTAGATTTTATATCATATATACAGAATCATTATAATGTTATGTTTATTATTTACTTCAATTACACATCAATATCATACCCATCCAAATAATAATGTTTCGAATAACAATTACACCACGACGTGGAGACAGTAAGTCGTACATACGCACGTATGGTGACATGTCATTAAAAGGATGGATAGAATACTGAATATGGTTGTACCATATTTATAATAACATCAAAGTATGTAGAATATACTGGAGTTATTATTTTATATTGGAAATAACAAAGAAATAAGAAGTGTAAGAATAAAGGAACTTGAAAGATGGTGGTGAAAACATTACCTCGTCTTCGGGTTCTTCCTTTTGATTTTATAAAAAGGGATTCTTAGGGTGGCTTTATAACTAAGGTAAGGCCTTTAGGATGAATTGAGGTAAGTTTAGATGATATTTGTGCAGGGTTTGGCCGATCCAAAAGGATTTGAAGGTATTAAGTAGAGAGAAGGGGGAGTGCCCTTTTATAAGAGGGGTGAGGGGAACCTTTGGAAAAGCTAGAAATATTATTTTATAATAAATTCATATTCGGTTTATAATGGATCAAAAGTGTATTATTTAAAGGTTAATGTGGGTATATGTTGAAAACCACTCAACCAATAGGTTTTAGACAGGTTTGTATCACTATATTGACTTTATCTTTTTTATTTAACTCTTAGTTAAATAGTTTGACATTTACCATGTCTCATTGTATTTTTATATTATATAGTTAATAAACTTGCTATATACTTTAAAGAGACCCTAAAGTGGTACATTAATGATACACATATCATTATATAAGTCGTTTGTCCGAACTTTAGATTTTTAGGAATAGAATACCAATTAATAATATAATATTTGTTTTAAAAACTCCTTTATGTCAATTTTGACACAATTTAATAATTGATTTTTGTTAAAGTCTTAACAACTTTATTAATTAGAAAACAATTTATTTAAGCAATCCTAACATGTCATATTAACAAATAAAATTTTTTATGTCATAAAAACTTTCAAATTATATTTATTTTAACATTTATAAAACCAATTATTTTATTCTTTCATTAATAAGAAAAATACTGCATCATTATTGTGTCATAAATAAATTTAATTAGTAAATGTCTAAAAATTATAAATAAAATCCCAATATGTAGAAAATATTTTTATATTTCTAATGAATATTTATAGTCTAAAATATAACATATATAACCCTATGTAAAAATTGTTTTTCTAAAAGATATATGCTTATGTCATTTTTGTATTTACTTTAACTTAATTAATATAAAGTATCATTATCACTTACAAGTGGCTCCATGGGGTCCCAAAATCTACCCAAAGATGAAAATGGTCGCAAATGTATCATCTAATAGGGTTAGTACATGTTTTAGGGTAATTTAATATTATTATAATATTATTTTTTTACCCTTATTTACCGGATTTACCATTTAACCATCATAAATAAAATATTTACCGAAGTAATTATTCCCAATGTCTAAAAATAAATTTACATATTTACCCAATTTGGACCTCCTGATTCCAAATATGGAATCCATTTTTCTAAATTCAAACAACATAAGTGGCAGAAATTAATTTAAAATTAATTCTAGTTTATAAAACAAAAAAACGTATTTTTAAGAAATAATAACTATCAAAAGATTGACACTTGTTTATGTCTAGTTTAAATGTGAAATTACTTATAATGACCTACATTGTATTAAATGATAAAAATATAATCTTATTATACTTTCAAACAATTCAAATGCATAATTTATCACTACTAATTGTTTTGATTAAAAAGGTTGTTTTAAATTAAAATTTAGTAATTTTGACTATTCATCAAAATATGAAAGTTATCAGAAAAGTACCAAAAATTCACCCTAATCTAATTTCGATATTCTAGATCCAAAAATTAAGTCCATTTTGAAATATAAAATTTCAAAAAGTGGGTATTACTATTCATAACGGCTAGTTTGATTGGTTGTGGTGTGTTAGAACTCGAAGTTGTGTACAACACATGCTATTATATTATTCAAAGAGAAGCGTACCGTGGAAGCTTGGGGTGTTACATAATACCTTCTATGTAAAGTGTGAATTAATCAAATCGCTTTGAGGAGTCAGTTTCTACATGTCCACAAACAAAGTTATCATATTTAAAAAAATTAAAAAAAATTAAGGTATGTGTTATATAATAATTAAAAAAATCATAAATAAATCATAAATATCATATATATGATATAAAAACCAAAATTATATTTTAATTTTTTAACTTGAAAGGTGTCATTATAATAATTAATGTCATCGGTTCACGAGGTGGTAGTATATCATGCACCCAAACGATGATTGTGTATCTCATTTTACGGAAGTGTGTGTGAGTGTATTGATTACCCTTAACATAAAACAATCTAATTATATTGAGTATAATTATGTTATTATATAATCATGGAATAATTATATTTTAGGGGGTGTATAATGAAAATAAAACAAAATATTCAGTGGAAGGATGTTACCGCTTCTTTGGGTAACTCCTTTTGGTTTTCAACAAAGGGCTTCCTTGGTTGGATTTATGAACAAAGTGATGAATCTAGGATGAGGGAAAGATGTTGGGGGGATATTTTTTTAGGTATTTTCTATGAAAAAAGGCTTTAGATTTTTGAATATGTGAGGGGGTGAGTTAACTTTTATAGTGGAGGAGGAGTTGTATTCTTGTAAATATAAAATAGTAAACACTATTGAGGGGTATCCCTTACATCATGGGGATCAAATAATTTTAAATTTTAGATAAAATATGGTAATTGGTCAAAATATTTCCATAATAATATAATTGGATTAAATTAATTCAAAATTAGTCCCACAGATGTGTCACAAAAGCACATTTTAAAGTTAAAAAGTCCAAAATTTTGAAATGTTTTTATATCCAATTTGAACGTGAAATTGGTTTCGATGACCTAAACTGGATTAATTGATGTAAAATTGATCTAATTAAACTTTAAAACCAAATAAAAATATAATTTATATATATATATATATATAATTAGACGAAAAATTAGTTTTGAATTAAAATTCAATATTTTAATTATTCATCCCAAAATGAAATTTTTTAGAAAAAACCCCAAAAAGTCACCTTAAGATACTTTTGACATTATAAATTCAAAAAAAAAATTAATTTTTCAAATTAAATTTCTAATAGTTTTTAAAATTAATTTTTTTGGTACACATAAGTATATAAAAAGCAATTCTTTTGAGAAAATAGTATTTCTTAAAACATATAGACTTTACCAAAACTTATATATTTTATTATAAATATGTTTTATTTATATAAAAATATTATAAATAATATTTAAAAATTAGTTATTACTATTCATATTACTATGTTTAATTTCTATGTTATAGAAATCTCATTTAAATAATTATAATAACAAAATGATGCTTTGTAGAAAATCAATGTTACATGTAATCCAAGCCAAATAGGTGATACATGTTGTGAAATATTATCTTGGTGTATCATATAATTAAATCCAAACTTGATGTAATTTGAAATGAAATATATCAGGTCCCAATATCATTCATTCTCTATCTTCATCTCAGCTCTTTGGAGCTCTACATTTCTTCCCATTGAGGTATTTATAAGGATCCATCTGAATACCTGAGTAAAATATATTGTTGTAAGAAAACTCAGATAGAGAAATGTATTGATCACAACCACCTTTTAAATCCATTGATCAACATCACCACATATCCTATAGGTTTTGAATTGTTATTTTAGGATGATCTTCCATATAAAGATGATAATTAGTGTTGAAAGTAAATTTTGTATCAAGTTCCTACTAGAGACTTCACCAGAACTTTGAAGTAAACCTCAAATCCCAATCAGATATAACAGAATGTGGTACTCTATGAAACCTTACAAATTCATTAATGTATATATAGGAAAGATAATTATTCTCTGATATTAATTATGCTTTATGACTTAGTAAGGTGATCAAATACCACTCATATTGAACTAAACACTTTATAGGTTTTGGGGAGTCCAATGAAACAATATATAGTGATGTTCTCCCATTTCCATTATAGTGTGGGTAATAAATGAAACATCTCCTTAAACATTTTTCTTTAAACCTTAACTTACTGTCATATCAAGCACTGAGATATAAACTTTGTGATATCCCTCTTCATTATATCCCACTAGAAGTTTTATTTTAAGATTATATACATCTTCATACTTCTGAGATGAATAGAGAGTTAAGAATAATTAGATTCCTCTAATAGTTCATTCTACAAATTTGATATGGATGGAGCACATACATGGTTTCTGAACCTTATCATTTATTCCTAATCAAGTTTATGCTCAAGAAAATTTAAAACCTTTATTTTTAACTCTACATCTTCCTTCAGTGCCTCTTTAATCTTCACTTCGATAGAGGGTTGAACATTCAATTGAGAAAGATAATATTTTTACCCTTCTTTTAAGATTTCCATATATGTCCATTGAAAATCTATAAATATTATATTCTTTTCGATCCTTGTCACGGATAATCCAGTATGATCCTTTTGACTCAAAGCACTGGGCACCCTGTTCTCTTTCCCAAGGTGGTAATGTATTAAGAAACCATAATCTATTATAATATCTAACCATATTCTATGGATCATGTTTAACTCCTTCTTTGTGAATATATATTTTAGACTTTTATGATCGGTTTATATATCACACTATCCTCCATAATGATAATGCCTCCATATCTTTAATTTAAAAAAATACCTCAGTGAAATCCAAATCCTGAGTTGGGTAAACTTTCTCATGAATATTTAATTTTCATGATGCATAGGCTATAACAATGTAATTTTTCATAAGAACACATCCCAATACCTTATTGGATGCATAACAATATATTATAAACCCTTCTCTGCAATAGTGTAATGTAAGAATAGGTATTTTGACTAACCTTCTCTTTAGTTCCTTAAAATTTCCCCTGCATTTATCTATCCAGGGTAACTTAGTACCCTTCTGAGTTAACCTGGTCAGAGGATTTGATATTGATTAGAAATTCTCCAAAAATCATTGATAATATCTAGCTAAATTAGGAAAACTATGGATCCCTATCAGCATGTTTGGACTGGTCCAACATTCAATATCCTCCCTCTTTGATGAATCTATTTTTATACCCTCTCTTGAGATTATATAACACAAAAATGAAACAATTTTCATCCAAAATTACAATTTTGTAAATTTTTCATATAGTTTCTCCTTATTTAGGGACTTAAGTATAGTTATCAAGCGATCTTAATACTCTTCCTTTCTATTTGAATAGATAATAATATCATCTATAAAGACTACCACAAACTGATCAAGGTAATCTTTAAAGACACTATTTATTAAATCCATGAAGATAGTAGGGGATTTAGTAAGACCAAAAAGAATAACAATAAATTCATAGTTTCCATAACATGTATAGAATTTTTTCTTGGTTATATCATCCTTATTGAACCTCAATTTTTGATATATAGAATAATGTTAAATCTTGTAAAAGTATTGAGCCCCGTGTAATTGATCAAAAAAGTCATCAATATATGAAAGAGTGTACTTGTTCTTGATCATTATCCTATTCAAATCCCAATAATAAATTTAGAGTCGCATTAATCCATCTTTATTTTTCAAAAAAAAAGGTGCACCCTAAGGTGACACACTTGGACAAAATAATCTATTGTCAAGGTTTTCCTGGAGTTTCTTCTTCAATTATTACAAATCAAATGGGTCCATTATATAGGGATTATTTGAAATTTGTGTGAAACCAGGTATTAGTTCTATTGAAAAGTTAACATTATGTTTTGGTATAAGGATATTCAACTCTTTTGGAGAGATATCTAAAAATTTCTAAACAATAAGAATTTCATCGATGACGATTTTCTCCCCAACCATTTGAGATAAAAATTCCTTATGAATTTGAATTAAGACCCTTACGAAGGATATAATCTACATAGTAAGTTCATTATTATCTTCACATTGATATTAAATCATAAATTGGTTTGAAATACAAAATATAACTTCCCTTCTTTGACAATTGATGTGGGATTTATATAGATAAAGCCAATCCATGCCTAAGATGACATCAAATTCAACCAAAGGAAGAATGAAAAGATTTGCATAAAGAACATTCCCCCAAACATCAACTAGAGAGGAATCATATACTTGAGATGTAATCATTGTACCATTAGGGGTTTTCACTACTAATTATAAATCTAATCATTTGGGTAGATTATTAATACCCTTAAAAAATTCATTAGATATTATAGAGTGGGTAAATCCATAATCAAATAATACATTAATAGTTATAGAGAAGATGGTAAGTATACCTTTCACCCCATAATTTTCACACCCCTCATCTGAAACAAGGATTGAATGTAATTTACCCTTGTGACTAAGCTTAAGAGGTTTTTAATGTCAATAATTTACATCAACCTTCTAGTTTGGTCACTTGTTAGAATTAATTTCCATTCTCTTTGCACTTTTACCACTGAAGTGGGGGAGATACATTATGTATACCTTTCTCCCCATTCACATTATTGGATAAATTATTCTCATCACCTAGATAATAAAATTCCTGATGACCTTCCCTTATGAACATAAAACATTTATTATAACCCTTAATACAATTTCCTTCATTCTTCTTCTCACCCTTAGAGTGTGAAGGAATGATCATCTTATTAATTCCATGGTTTTTAGATTTTACTTTGAACTCCATCTTCATTTTCTTGTCCAAACCTTGATATTGATACATAACTCCAACCTCCATTTCAACCTTGATTCCACTATACACAATATCTTCATGGATAATAAAGTATCTTATCGCCAATACCCTTCTGAGCTTGGATTTAAGCCACTGAAAAACCTATCAAATTTACTTTCAGGTTGGATGATAATTCCATAATCATACCTCATAAGACCTATGAAATTAGCATTGTAGGTACCAACGGATTCATCATCCTTTTTTTAACTCAAGGAAGTATTTCTCCATATTTGTATAAAGTGTATAAGGAAATTACTTATTAAAAAATAATTTCTTGAACTCATCCCAATCCATGAACACAATTCCATCTAGTTGTCTCGTATTCTTAATTAGACTCCACAAAAGGTCTACTTCACGTTCTAACCGATAAACATCCAGAATGAATTTATCATGTTCCAAACACTAGAGAATAGAGAATATATTTTCAGTGGTACTAATCTATTATTCAGAAACTAGTGGATCATAATACCTGCTGAATGAATTTGGGTGCTACCTCATGAAGGACTCAACAGAATGTGGTTTCCACCTTTTCTCATTTAGAAATCTAGTATGAATCATATCTTTAGAATGTTGGGTGAGCATAGCAATGAGATTTTTCATTATGTGTCTCATAGAATTAAGATTCTCAAGAGAATAATTATTGCACTTTATGTCACACTCAGCATTTATGTAGTTCCTTAGAGTTATATTCATTGACTAAAACTGTAAAACATATATTAAGAGACAATAATCATAGAGGGTAACCACATAATCAAGAAAAAACTTCTATAGGATGTATAAATTATGACACATTGTTTAATATATAACACCTTAGGATTATCCTAGATTATTCATAGGCTAATTCTATTTAAATCCTTCATGATGGTTTGTAAAAATTTTGTTAATTTTCAAATCAAATCCCTCAAGAGTGTTAAACTAGGTGTGCTGTAAGGCCTATTTTTATGGACCAATTCCTAATCGAGTCTAGCTCAATACAGTTTTTTCTGGGTTTTGCCTCTATGTACATCTGTGTGAGAGACATAGCCAATTTTAGTATCTAGACTGAGATATATTGCTATGAGACCAGTCACTCTATCCTTTTCTAGAATTCCCAGACATTTTCCTATACTTTGAATCATACTTATAAATATGCTTAGATAAATGTAATTAGGGATCTCACAATAGTTTTCTCACCCCCAGTTTCCAAAGTTTAACTGAAAAATTTCTCTGATAACAACTATAGAGACCCTCTCATAACATGAATATACATTACAAAATTTTTGTTGAATAATTAATACATTCCACAAACACACTCCCAAATACAATATTATTTTAGTGCCTTTGGAAATATGGAAACATAAACACTAGTACATAAGTTTGAAACATTATATCCCATTAGGTAATTCATGACTACCACCCTTCTTAGACACATAATACATAATACATAACTTCATAACTTGGGGAAATGAAACATAAAAATGGATGATCTTAAATTCTCAGTAAGGGTAAAAATGGAGATATGTAAGAATAAAAATGAACATAAGGTTATAAGAACATGATCATAACATTAAAAGATTGTACCATGTATATTAAAGATAATAAATATAAATCATGGAATAAAGATTGGTAGTTTTTAAGACATGAATCATAAGAGAATGAAGACCATGATCCCAAAAATCATAACATAGGAATAATACATCGAATTTCGGCAGACACATAAACATATAAAATAATTTACATAGTAGTCAAGGCATCATGATCAAGGCCCTTTTAGTGTAATGGGTTCACTCCCTAAACTATATTAGTTGTCAAGTTTAACTCCCAAGACCATTTTAGCATTCGTAGTCCTCTACTGAACTTATTCTAGTCCCCATTCCAATTATTTCTATCTCATGAGATATAAATCTTTTCCCAATTCATTGGATGTAGATATAGGTCCCACCCATCTCATAATGAAATCAAAAATATGTGTTCCACTATATAATAAACATTCATCATATCATAACCCATGAAATGAAATGGGTATCATAAACATGTAATAATATCATGGCCTATGGAAAAGAGATAGGTTTCATAATTATTTCATCAAAGAAAATCCCATGAAAATAAGTGGGATTCATAAGCATAAAAATATTAGAAGAGAAATGGGTTTCATAAGCATCATTTCATCAATACATAAATCATTCCAAGAAATAATATGATTGGTACCCTTGGATCATATTCCCAGAAACACATGAGTAACAGAAAATAATGTCATCTAAGATGGAAAATAATTTTAAAATATCCTTTAAAAACATTTCATGAGGAGAAAAACATTTTCACTTTGAAAACATTTTTTAAAATATAAATCATTTTGGAAAACCTTTTTCTTTAAAATAGATTTGAAAAATTATAAAGGAATCTTTAAAAATCATAAAAAAAATTAAAATCATTTTTCCTTAAAAAGGATCTTAAAATAGAATTTCAAAATAAACATTTTTGAAAAAATGGTTTTTTGAATAAATAGATTTCTGACCGAAGAGAGAAATAAGGTCATATTTTCGTAAAAATGTTTTCTTGATTTTGTTAAGTACCAAAGAGTATAAAATAGTACTAATGTAATAACCCAAAGTTTATCAATGGAATTATTTCCTTTATTATAATTATTTTATATGGTATAAAACACTTTCAAATAATAGAGAGTCCAATAAAAATATCATTCTTCTAAAATAATAATGAAATAAGTGATATTTAAGGAAATTAAGGAACTTATACAAATGGAATAGTAAATTGACCATTAGAATAGTCACATGGCCATTAGGAATAGTAATCTGAACAATAGAATATTATCCTAACCTATAAATGTATAAATAGAATTCAAGCATCTCATAAATGAAAATATGATATACTTATATCACTATATAAGTAAATAAAGAATTTAAAAATAATAAATTTTTGGTATTTTATAAAAAATAAATATTTATTTACAAATTTATAATTAATATAATCATTTAAAAGAAAATTTATTTTTATAAAAAATCAGAAATTTATATTAATTTATATTCTGATTATAAGATAATTTTATGAGACCCAAATTAATTTTTCAAAGTTTCATAAAATAAGTTATAGTTTTAAAATTGGTATTTTTCGAATAAATGATTATTTTGATTAACAATTAAATTTCTCAAATTTAGAAAATTATTTCATACAATTGAGTTAATTTTTGAATTCTACATGTTGAAAAATGGATGGGGTGAATTTTTTGTATTTTTCTTTTTTTTTTATAGTGAAATATAGTAATTTGCGATCTATATACATTATAAGTTTAAAACATTGTTCCTTGAGTCATTTCTGATTTAAAATTCATAATCTAGAACAATATAAAGACCCAGAATTTCCATGTAATTTTTTTAATCATATGGGAAATTTACGAGATTGCAAAAATTGACGGTGCGTGATTCAGAGGCCGGTGTGCCCTGAATGAATTTCTGAACTTTTTTCTGGTACGTTTAGTAAACGTGCGAGTGGGTTTTTGTAACTTTTGAACCGGTTCTCGGAATTAAAATCTGAGGGCACCGTTGAACTTTCAGCGCCAATATTTGCTTAAGAAGACTTTAACCTCGACGTTAGTTGGTCAAGGGTGGAAGTTAGTTTTTGTGTTTTTTTTAAAATAATAAAATAAAATAAAAATGTTTAACATTTTTATTTGTTGAAACCACCCATGTAGAAGTTATAAATATGGGGACCACCTGAACTAAAACCTCCCACATGTATGTTATGGAGGTGGGTACCACTAACCTAAAACCCCCATTTTGAATTTCTAGTGGTGGGGACCACCCGAACCCTCTTAATGGGAGAAACCCCTTTAACTCCCTTATTAATGAAGAGTTAACCCATGGACTCCCTACAACTTTAATTATGACAACACTTTTCATTTAATTGAGTCAATTAATTGAGCCAATTAATTATGCCAACATAATTAATCGACCTATTTTAAATTATATTGGCACCTCTTTAATTAGGGGGGATTTGGTTGGCGAAGGAGAAGGGGAGAGCTTGGAGAACTTCTCTTCAATGAAGAACACCTCAATCGAAGAACGATCACCTGACAAACAGACGAACGAGCCTAGGATCGGAGGCATGTGGCGGGCGCCACGAACGTCGACATCTTCGAATTATTTCTCACGCCAACATCAACGAACCTTCAAGGTAGGGTAGTTGTTTAAATTTTTCCCCCTTACCTGTTCTTGGAAATTCTCCATAAATCAAGAAGAAATTATAGCTACTTCCTACCACTCTAACATGGAGAGTACAGTCCAAACAAATATGGTCCAACCTCTCCATAATTTTTATGATTAATTGTTGTGTTATTTGCAATGTAGGAGTATGGAAACCAACACTGTTGGGGCATGAGAATAGCTGCCAGCACCACAGCAGACCGCGATGAAGGCATCGGTGCAACCACGCCGCCCGACGGAAGAGAACAGCGGCTTGTGCCCCAACAACGAAGGGAGGACGGCCATGATGAGCCAGTCGCCGGAAAAGGAATGGTGCGCAACCATGCCACATGGAGAGGATAGATGGCCAGCTACAGCGGACTTCTACACCACGGCCCCCGCGCTACCCCGTCGCCAGGCCAGGCCGCCCAGTGCGGGTTGGGCTGCCCAGCATGGGCCTGGCCACCCAACACGGGTCAGGCCACCCAGCACGTGTTGAGCCGCCCATCGCGGGCCGAGCAGCCCAGTGCATGCTAGGCTACCTAGCGCGGGTCGGGCTGCCTAGCGCGGGTCGAACCACCCATCACGGGTCGGGCTGCCCAGCGCGGGCCGGGTCGGACTGGACCCGGACCAACTTTGACCCATTTCTGCTCTTTTGACCATAACATTGGCACCAAGTGTCCTTTTGACGAACTATCTGTGGCACTGGAAACCTATGAGTGAGATGGTCCCTTTGTTATACCCTACTAGATATTGGATAATTTTGGGGAACGGTCAGGTTGGATCGAGTAGAAATTCAATCGGGCCCTCGAGACTAAAAGGCTAATAACTTACAGACCGGGCGTCTGTTTGATGCACCGTCTGTTGCATTGAGACCCCTATGATGTGGTGGTCGTTTGGAATACTTATTCATGGGAATTTGTGGTAGTTGAAGTATCAAATAGTGGCTTGAGGATCGGACCCTTCCTGTGATGATTTACTAGGATCCTATGTCGGTCTGATGACATATTGACGATGTACTAGGATCTTGTGTGAGTCAAACGATGTACAGACGGTGTACTAGGATCCTGTGTGGTTCTAACGATGTAATAATGATGTAATAGGATCCTGTGTGGTTATGATGATGTACTAATGATGTAATAGGATCCTTTGTGGGTCTGACAATGTACTGATGATGTACTAGGATCTTGTGTGGGTCTGACGATGTACTAGGATCCTGTGTGGGTCTGACAAGGTACTAAGATCCCGTGTGGGTCTGACAATGTACTATGATCCTCTGTGGATCTGATGATGATTTAGGATCCTTCGTGGGTCTTCCTCTTTACAGAGTAAAATGATTCAGTAGTTACATCTAATCATCTTTACTATTGTACATAAGATATACCAGGGGTGAGCTAAGTCTGTACCTGTGTGGTACTTTCCATTGTGGTAATACCTTGGTGGTATTATTCTGTGTTGATTACATGTGTGTTACTTACCTTCTCAGTAATCCTTCTTTTGTGGAATAGTTGAGCTTGGGATTTTGAGGTAGACTTTGTGTTTCCTCATGATTGAGATGGGCATACTTGATAACTTAGTTATATGTAAGGGCATATACCTAAGTAGGGTTGTCAGCTGTTTTCATGATATGTGGTTTATCCTTTGTGGATCTTGTGAGACCATGAGGGTCTTGGGGTCCCTACTGAGTATCTTTATACTCACCCATGCATAGGTTATGCCCGCACCTTATAGTGTTTGGTGCAGACGACGGACAGCGCTGACTGAGGACAAGGGTACCAGTACTGGATGGTTCCTAGAGGCAGACCATACGGCATGTCGGTACATAGAGAAGATGGGTGGACGTAGAGTGTTGAGGAGGTGATCTATACCTACCCTTCAGGTAGGAACCTAGGAGGATGACCCAGTAGTTGTCTTTCTCTTTCTTCAGTTGTTTTGTATTTTAGTTGTACTTGTACATTTACTGTTGGGCTTCGATTCCGGCCCCTCTTACTTTTAGCACTCTTTTTTCTATACTGATTACTTGTGTTTGTATCTTTCTGTGTGCTTAGTTGCATGTGTTTACACGATATAAAGGAAGTTACTTCCCAGTTTTAGGGTATACGCCTTTCAGTGCTAGTCGCCAACCCCTAGCCAATGGAAGGTGGGATTGGGGTAGTCCCGACACGGGCTTTGGGGGACGGTTCGTGACAAATTGGTATTAGAGGATTCAGTTCTACTGTAGATAATTGGACTCTGATCTCTTTAAAGGAAATAGTGTTATGTTTAGTGAGTGTGGTTATCATTTTAGGGAATCCAGTTTTGGTGCAGTGGACAATGTATCCATACACCAGGACCCTGACTTCTGATTTCCAACTCAGTGCATGAAGACACTAATTGCATGTGTGTTTTCAAGAATCTTATTTGTGAACTCTTTGAGTCATCTCACTAGGTATAACTTATTGACCATAGAACACTTGTTTCTTTTTAGGATTCCTCCACGCAGATAGTCATCTAGGGTTCTGGATATAGTATGTTCTGATAGCCCACCGAGCGATGAGGCCTTGGTGCAGGGTCCTCTTCCAGTATAGGCACCAGTGGTACCATTACCTATTGGTCCACCGATGCCACCATCCCCAATAGCAGATGGTGAATGCCTCTTGAGCATGTTGCATGTGTTCCAGTGCCATAGGCCACCCTGGTTCAGGGGAGAGATGGACCCACAGGTAGCTGAGGATTGGTTGGAGGCCTTAGTGAGAGTCTTCTAACTGGTAGGGACACCAGATGATCTCATGGTGATCCTTGTCGCCATCCTTCTACCGGTAGCAGCAGGAAGATGGTGGAGCTTGATGCTCTAGGTTCACAAAGTGGTGAAACTTCTCGAGGTAGACTTTGAGAGCCTTTTTCAAGCAGAGTTTTTTCCAGCGACTCTTCATGCAGAGTTCATATAAGAGCTTCTTCATCTGCAGCAGGGTAGCATGGCTGTGGCTCAGTACTCAGCGAGGTTCACTGACCTCTCACTCTATTCCACTGATATGGTGTGGGACCCATTCTTCAGGGCCCGGAACTTTGAGCATAGACTCAGTCGGGATATCAGGGCTTCGATGATTTCTCTCACCATCCCGATGCAGGCGGGGGTGTTAGAGAGATCCCTCTTAGTGAAGTGTTTTCTTACTGAGTAGTCACCAGCAGCGAGACCCACCACTGGACATCACGTAGTAGATTCTTCTGTAGCTGGTAGAAGACAGATGTAACAGAGGTCCAAGAGGACCACACATACTGGTGGATGACCGCATGACTCAGGATCGGTTGTGCGGGGAACCAGAGATAGATCCAATCATGCGAGGAATGGGCAGTGTTTCAGATGAGGAAGGTAGGGTCACATGGCTCGTGACTGCCTGACCCTTCATATGGATGATCAGCAGATGGTCTAAGGACCGCCCAGGAAGAGACAGAGGTTTGATCGAGAAGGTCTGCTGGGAAAAGGTGGACGTGGCAGAGGAGATAGAGGTGCATCTGGTAGTGGGCTACGATTTGAGATATTACTTCCCCCACCACCAGGTGTTCCACCCCGACCACAGGGAGCAAGAGAACAGGGGCGAGCTGAGCTCCAGGAAGCTGAGGCCTATGATCACAACGCTCCGGAGATGATACGAGGTACGATCTATGTCTACTCCACCTTAGATGCAGTACTTATAGACATAGGCTCCAGTCATTATTTTATTGCCACTTCCCTCATTGGATCTTGGAGATTATGATGGATTCATTTGCTCAATAATTACATCTAGAGACTCCAATGGGAGAGGATTTGACAATTACGTACTGGTTTCGGCACTGTGAGCTTACTCTAGGAGGTGAGAGCTTTGGCTAGGATATCCTAGTAGCGGCATCAAGGCCTTACAATGTCATTTTGGGTATGGACTGGTTATCTACAGACCTTGCTTAAATTGACTGTATTAGGTGCAAAGTGCGGTGTGTCCGCACAGATGGGACCAGGTTTACCTTCTCCAGCGAGAAGGGAGCCCTTACAGCACAGGATGGACTTACCCATAGGAGAGAACAACTGGTCACTCATAAGTTGTCTAGCCTTACCCTCGGAGTGGTTGATGTGGGGAGTCTGAGATTTCCTATAGTGGTGGACCAGTATGGGGATTTCTTCACTGATGATGTTTCGGGTCTACCTACTCATAGAGAGGTGGGATTTTACATTAATTTGTACCCCGATATGACACTGATATCTACACCAGCATGTCAGATGGCTCTTGTAGAGCTTCGTGAGTTGTGGGTATAGTTGGAGGACATACAGGGGGAAGGGATTCATTTGGCCCAGTGTTTCTCCTTGGGCAGCCCCAATTTTGTTCTCCAAGAAGGCGGATGGGATCTTGATACTTTGTGTAGACTATTGACGCCTGAACCAGGTGACTGTGAAGAACAAGTACCCACTCTCAAGGATTGAGGACCTCTTTGATCAGCTGAAGGTAGCACGGTGGTTCTCGAAGATAGACCTCAGATCAGGCTATCACCAGCTCAGAGTGTGAGATGAGGATATGCAGAAGATGGATTTTAGATGTTGGTATGGCCATTACAAGTTCTTTGTTATTCCATTCGGTGTAACCAACACCCCAGTAGTGTTCATGGAACTCATGAACAGGATATTTCAGCCATACCATGATCGCTTGGTGGTGGTATTCATTGATGACATTATGATCTACTTAGTTACCAGTGTGGAGCATGCCTATCATTTTCAGGTAGTACTGGACACCCTCCGAGAGCACCAGCTTTATGGTAATCTCTCAAAGTGACACTTCTGGATCCGAGAGGTTTACTTTCTGGGAAATGTCATCTCAAAGGCTAGAGTTGTGGTGGATCCATCAAAGATTGAGGATGTACTTTCTTGGGATTCACCCAGGAGTGTGATAGAGGTACGAAGTTTCCAGGGTTTGGCTGGATACTACCGGAGGATTGTACCAGATTTCTCCAGAGTTTCAATACCTTTATCAACATTGATGAAAAATAGGCAACCCTTTGTGTAGTCAAAAATATTCCAGTGGATTTTTCAGGAGTTGAGGCAAAGACTGACAAGTGCCCCCATCTTGAGGCTTACGGAGGAGGGCGTTGCGTACGAAGTCTACTGCGACACATTAGGGAATGGGCCCAGATGTGTCATGTTGCAGAAGAGAGTAGTTATCACATATGGATCTCTACATCTGAGACAACATGAGCAGAGCTATGATTCCCATGAACTAGAGTTAGCAGTAGTGGTCTTCGCCTTGAATATGAGGCAACATTACATTATGAGAAAGCATTTTACAGTGTAATCTGATCACAAGAGTCTTAGGTATATCTTCTCTCATAAGGACCTGAACCTGAGACAGCGGTGTTGGCTTGAGTTCCTCTAGGACTATGAATACGATATAGTCTATACTTCTAGGTAGGGGAATGTTGTAGTATATGAACTCAGAAAGAGATATGGTATACAGCTTCTAAATGAGGTGACGGAGCAGTTGGCCGCTTTGCAGATATCCTTTGTGGATCAGGATGGAGCTGCTTTTATTTAGTCTCTTACAGTCACTCCCCCAATTCTTCAGCAAGTCAGGGAGGCGCAGTGTAGAGACACTGACTGCAAGTCTCAACGTACTCAGATATCCAAAGGATAGGCACCTGATAGATTTTCTGAAGGTGGGGAGCACGTCATCCTTTTCAGAGGATGTACCATGGTACCAATTTCACTTCGGGAGGAAGTGTTGAGGGAGTTCCACAATTCCCCACTAGCGGTACATCTAGGAGTGGCGAAGATGTATCAGGATCTTTGATGATAGCATTGGTGGCCAGGAATAAAGAAATAAGTAGCAGTGTTTGTCTCTTGGTGCCTCAATTGTCAGCAAGTGAAGATGGATCATCAGGTACCATTAGGCTTGGTTCAGCCTTTAGAGGTCCCAGAGTGGAAGTGGGATGGGATATCCATGGACTTCATGACAGGACATCCACGTACATCTAGAGGTCACAATTCTATCTGGGTGGTTTTCAACTGACTCACCAAGTTGTCCCACTTCTTACTGATCAGAGAACAAGGTTCAGTAGAGAGATTGGGATACCTCTATGTGCAGAAGATTGTGCGGCTACAAGGAGTACCCTCGTCGATTGTCTCCGACTGTGATGCACGTTTTACTTCTCAGCTATGGAAGGGGTTGCAGGAGGCTTTCGGGACACAACTTCATTTGAGCACTACCTTCCATCCTCAAACGGATGGCCAGACGGAGCGGACCATTCAGAACCTTGAGGATATGATGTGTGCTTGCGTCCTCGACTTCAGTTTCAGCTGGGAGGATCACTCTCCCTTGGTGGAGTTTTCGTACAACAGCAACTATCACTCCACCATTGGGATGGAACCTTTTGAGGCATTGTATGGACGACCTTGGAGATCACCTTTATGCTAGACTGACCTAGGGGAGTCAGCACTCGTTAGACCAGAGATGGTATGGGATACCACATAGAAATTTCATATCATCCAGGAGTGGATGAAGACTGCACAGAGCAGGTTGAAGTCTTATGCTGACAGGAGATGGAGACCTCTGGAGTTCGAGGATGGTGATCATGTCTTTATATGGGTCTCACCTTGACGAGGTTTGCAGAGATTTCTCCAGGGTGTCAAGTTATCTCTGAGGTTCATAGGACCCGTCCAAGTCCTCATAAGAGTTTGCGGGGTGGATTACCACCTAGCTATTCCCCCTCAGTTGCACCGGGTGCACGAAATCTTCCATGTATCTCAGCTGAGGAGATACGTGCACAACCCTACCCACGTCATCAACCACGACGAGCTGGACATTGACAATGGGGCAACTTTTACGGAGGTTTCAGTAGAGATTGAGGATCAATAGGAGCGGGTCCTTCGTGGGCAGTCGATACCTCTAGTGCGTGTTTGCTGGCAGCATGAGAACCTCCAAGAAAGCACATGGGAGTGGGAGTCTCAGATACATGCTCAGTACCCCCACTTTTTTCCTAGTTTTGTGTTGTATCTTTTGGGGACACAAAGCCCTAAGGTGGGAGAATTTAATGACCCAGAATTTTGATGTAAATTTATTTTAATTATATGGGAACTTTTTGAGTCCTCAAAAATTGACAGCATGTGATTCTGAGGCCCAGTGTGCCAAGAATGCATTTCTGAACATTTTTTTGAGTACGTTTAGTGAACGTGTGAGTGGGTTTTTTTAACTTTTGAACTGGTTCTCGGAATTGAAATCTGAGGACCCAATTGAACTCCCAGTGTCGGTATTTACTTAAGAATACTTTCACCTCGATGGCAGTTGGTTGAGGGTGAATGTTAGTTTTTGTGTTTTTCGTGAAAGAATAAAATAAAATTAAAATATTTAAAAAAAATTATTTGTTGAAACTTCCCATGTGGATGTTATAAATGTGGAGACCACATGAATTAAAACCTCCCACATGTATGTTATAGAGGTGGGGACCATCGAGCCTAAAACCCCCATTTTGAATTTCTAGTGGTTAGGACCACCCAAACCCTCTTAATGGGAGAAACCCCTACAACTCCCTCATTAATGAAGAGTTAAACCATGGACTCCCTCCAGCTTTAATTATTCCAACACTTTTCATTTAATTGAGTCAATTAATTGAGCCAATTAATTATGCCAATGTGCCAACATAATTAATTTACCCAATTTAAATTATATTCGCACATCATTCCTTTGGGATGATTTGGTTGGCGAAGGATAAGGGGAGAGCTTGGAGGACTTCTCTCCAACGAAGAACAACCTCCATCTAAGAACAATTATCCGACAAACTAAAGAATGATCCCAGTATCGAAGGTGTGTGGCAGGCACGATGAACGTTGAAATATTCAAATTCTTTCTCGCCCCAACATCATTGGACCATTAAGGTAGGGTGGTTGTTTGAATTCTTTCCCCATTACCCGTTCTTGACAATTCTTCATAAATTAAAAATAAATTATAACTTCTTGCTACTGCTCTATGTGGAGAGTGCGGGCCAAATAAACATGACACGACCTCTCTAAAATTATTATGATTAATTATTGTGTTCTTCGCAATGGAATAGGATGACATCCAACATTGGTGGGGCACGGGAATAGCAGCTGGCACTACAGCCAGCCGCGACGAAGGTATCGACACAACCACACTGCCCGACAGAAGTGAACAACGACTTGTTCCATGGAAGTGAAGCGAGGACGGCTGATCGAGCCAGCCACCATAAGACACGGCGCGCGACCGCGACGTGTGGAGAGGATGACTGGCCATCTGGCCAGCCGCGGTGGAATGCCACACCGTGGCCCCCACACCGCCCCGCGGCCCTCGCGCCGCCCCGCGGCCCCCGCGCTGCACCACGAATGCCCCACAACTAGGCTAGGAAGCCCATCATGGTTTGGGCTACCTATCATGGGTCGGGTCGGTCGGACCGGGTCGGGTCGGGTCTGTCTGATCGGGTCAGACCGAACCCGGACCAGCTTCGACCCATTTCCGTTCTTTTAGCCATAACTTCGGCACCGAGTGTCTGTTTGACGAACCGTCTATGGCACTAGAAACCTTGGAGGGATCCAGAACCTTTGGTATACCCTAATATATATTTTTATAATGTTGGGGAATGGTTGGGTTGGATCGAGCACGAATTCAACCCGTCCCTCGGGACTAAAAGGCTAATAACATACAGACTGGGCATCTGTTTGACACACAGTTTGTTGTGTTGAGACACCTATGACATGGAATTACTTTAGGATACTTCTTCATGGGACTTTGTGGAAGTTGTAGTATCAACTAATGGTATGAGGAGCATACCCTTCATGTGACAATATACTAGGATCATGTGTGGGTCTGGCGACGTACTGATGATATACTTGGATCCAGTGTGGGTCTGACGACATACTGATGATGTACTAGGATCTTGTGTCGGTCTAAAGACATACTGACATTGTACTAGGATATAGTGTGGGTCTGACAATGTACTGACGGTGTACTAGGATCCTGTGTGGATATGACGAGGTACTAGGATCATGTGTGGGTTTGATGATGTACTACGATCCTCTGTGAGTCTGATGATGATTTAGGATCTTTCGTGGGTCTGCCTATTAACAAAGTAAGATGATTCAATAGTTATATCTAATAATCTTTACTATTCTACCTAATATATACCCGGTGTGAGCTGAGTTCGAACCTGTGTGGTACGTTCCTTTGTGGTGATACCTTGGTGGTATTCTTCTGTGTGGAGCACCTGTGTGGTACTTACCTTCATGGTAATCCTTCCTTTATTGAACAGTTGAGCTTGGAATTTTGAGTTGGACTCTGTGTTTCCTCATGATTGAGATGGGAATATTTGATGACTTAGGTATAAGTATGGGAATATACCTAAGTAGGGTTGTCTGTTTTTTTCATGCAATGTGATTTATCCTTTGCAGATTTTGTGAGACCTTGAGGGTCTTGGGGTCCCTACTGGTTATCATTATACTCACCCCTGCATGGTCTATGCCCATACCTTGTTGTGTTTGGTGCAGACGAGAGACAACGCTGACTGAGGATGAGGGTACCGGGACTGGACGGTGCCTAGAGGTGGACTATACAGTGTGTTGGTACATAGAGGAGATGGGTAGATGTGGAGTGTTGAGGAGGTAATTTGTACCTACTCCTCAGGTAGGAACCTCAGAGGACGACCCAGTGGCTATCTTTCTCTTTATTTAGTTGTTTTGTATTTTAGTTTTACTTGTACCTTTACTATTGGGCTTGTATTCCGGCCCCTCTTACTTTCATCGCCCTTTTTTCTATACAATTTACTTGTGTTCGTATCTTTTTGTGTTCTTGGTTACATGTGTTTACAGGATATAAAGGAAATTCTTTCCCGGTTTTAGGGGATATGCCTTTCAGTGCTTGTCGCCAGCCCCTGGCCAATTGAAGGCAGGCTTGGGGTAGTCTCGGCTCGGGCCCCGAGGGACAGGTCATGACAAACACTCATCATTATTTAATATATTTATTAATAATGTTCTAACTATTCATAGTATTGATCCAATTAATAAAGTAATGAATAAAATAATGAGAAAACACTTCTCTCCTCATCTATAAATACCACCCCTCACCACCACTTCACCTTACACCTTCCAAGACATGAATCTTATCCAATTTTTTCCCAATACTCTTCCCAATCCTCTTACCCACCTCCAGGATCCATTGGTCTCATCAAAAGACTAATCCCTTTTCCCTAGAAAGGTTCTCAAGAGGAAAAAATTCAAGTGGAAAAATCCACTTCTTTTCCTTTTAATTTATTTTCAATTTCATTTCTTTTCCTTCCCTATATTCACCCCCACTTATCAAAGTGGAATGATGAATACATTATAATTTATATAATATAATTTTATTATGTTAATGGAATAATTCATCTCTAAATCTCTTCCCTTTTTCTTTTATTCTAAAAATGAAAATATCGTCTGTGGTGAGTTGATTTACCGCCATCATGGATGATGCATTTTCATTTTTCACTACCACCTTCAAGGATAGTCATAAAACCATTATAATGGTTAAATAAGATTTTATTATAAATATTATAAGTTATATAATGTTCAGGAAACCATATATAAACATGATGTTAATTAAAATTATATAATCTCATAATAGTTTTAAAAACTGCCAAAATAAATTAAATCATTTTCATTAATGTTATATCGAATAAATCACCCTAAAAATATATAACCAAATGATTTATAAGACCAATTATACTTATTTATGTTCATTAATAATATATAATTTCAATTTTGAATAATAATTTTTATTAAACATGAACTTCAAAATTTATAAACAAGATAACCAATCATGAAAATTAAGAAAACAAACACTATAGAATGATAAAATTGAAATCTATAACTCGTGAAAAAGTCCATAAATGAACTTAATAAAACTATAATAAATCTAATAAATGTAAAATGGGTTCTAGATTTTTTACTTAATGAACTTAATTTTATTATCTAGAATATTAAAGTGAATAAATCACTCATACATAGGGTAAGGGGATTCTCAAACCCAACTCCATTTCCTTGGGATTTCCCTCTTTCACTCCATTTTTAGTATGGATGTTCTTATAATGTTCCTCAAATATCATTTTTTTATCCTTTCCTTATCTTTTATAGGATATACATGTTCCCAGTCTGATTTTATGACAAATTCAATGATTTTTCAAAAAAAAATCTTCTTCTAAAAAATACATCATTTACTTATCATGAGCTTGTTTCTTGATGATTCTTATACTAAGTATGTTATTCCCTATTTATTTTGAGAACCCCAGATTTTATTCAAGAATTAATGCTTTATGAAATTAAACCCATTCCTTTCTAGGGGTTATTTTATGTCCAATATTGATATATGTTCAATGTGGGATGCATGATTCTGTAAATGTTATTATGTGATGGGTGTGCTCAGAATTATAAAGAGCATGTAAATGTTATGATGTGACAGGTGCACCTAAAATTATATAGTGATCTAATGCATAAGGTAATGTGATGTATCTCATGAGATAAAGTGAAATATGTGTGAATATTATTTTTGGTATCCTTTAGTTTTAATGCTCACAAATCATGCTTAACTATGCTAATTATGATTTATTGAGATACATTGTGTTTAATCATGTTCAAGTATAATTTTAACCTCTGGTGTTATCGTTTACATCATAATTCATAATTATAGATTTTGGTAAAGTATGATATACCGATACATTTCATGTCAGTAGACAAGTTATTGATACATAAGCTACAAATAAGTTGAGTAACCGATAGAGCAACTTAGAATTTTCAATAAGTATGAGTCACCGACTGCGTGACCTATCGATGCCTAACCTACTGACATCCAACCTACTAATAGAGTGACTGAAAAATACTCATAATTTCTATAAGTATCACCTAATAACTATCGAGCTACCAACACATCACCTACCAACATCTGAGATACCGGCGCATCACCTACTGAAAGTCGAGCTACCGATGCATCACCTACCGACAGCCGAGCTACTGATGCATCACCTACCAACATCCAAACTACTGACTTATCACCTTATGACAGTCGAGCTACCAACATAACATATACCCACACCCCAATTGACTAATTCAAGTTTTATCTACTGAAATAAGTGATCTACCGCCAGATTGAGTCATCGATGATCTATCTCATCAATTCGAACTTACCTCTAACAGTCATATTTATGAAATTTAGTATTTCTTAATACATTTATGATCTTGTATGTCTTTGGTAGACAAAATTTAATGATGGAAGAGAGTATTATGAGGTATATGGTACCATAGATCATGTTTCTTGTTTGTATAAATGGAATATCTGAATCAATAATAAAAGAACTGAGAAAGAGGTGACCTGGAAGAGATATACAGAGTTGTTCATGTACATTAGAGAAAACACAAGATATTCCAACTACTCATACATGAAGATACTTCTATGAACCAAAAGACCAAAAATATCTATAGAAAATACTTAGAATAAAATAACACTTTGAAGCTCACTATGAATATAAGACAAGAGAAAAAAATGACTCTCTTTTCTTCTATCTATTTTTAAAAGGCGGTTGCAGCTTCACTTCTAGTTTCTTGATTGAGTACAAAAGCCACATAGAACAACACACAGAGCATTATAAACCTTATTATCATTACATTTCTCTAACTATGAATAATATTTACATTTTGAGTAGTGTGTGTGATTCTCGCTCAAATTTACCCAAAAGAAGAAGGTAGGACGGTCCTTGTAGTATAGCTTGGGTTATCGAATCCTCAGAGACCTAAGAAGAAACCTATAGGCACGTACATTATATGGACTATTTTTGGCTATAAAGTGGCCAAATTGGGTTGATTTTATATGGGTTTAAAGGATAACTAACAGATTTAAGTGAATTCAATTTAAAATAATGAGTTGATCCTAGGTTATCACTTGGGGTGGATTGGATGAATTACTTTTTTAATGATTTCAATTTCTTATAATTGAGATGGGTTCATTTAAGAAGATCAAACATAATCATCACTTACTATTTTAATACCTACACACCCTAATACTAATCCCCCATACACTAGATGGATCAAAGTAGTGAGCACTCCAAGGTAAAGGTTCGTATTAGCACTCGAGATGTGTGACCTTAAATTCAATAAGGATGAAGATGTTTTAAAATCATCAAAAAAATCTCATTTAAAAGAAGTGACTAGCCATTAATGGAGTTAGAAATAACATCCAATCCAGCCCCTTGATACTCCCTTGGATCAACCCATAAATAAATTATCCCTCCATTGATGACATGTCTTCAACAAAAGCAGGAAGTAGACTTATGAGGGTGGAATTGAAGAAGTAAAAAAACAACAAAAATCGATCACTCCACCGTTGTGTGATAAATATCACAAAGTATGGTGTGAATAAATTCACACCTTAAACCAAAAGTATCAACGTGATATGTAGAACAACAGAATAAGAGTATAAGAAGAACTTTTATTAAGAAACTAGGATGAATTAAAACAACTTACATGTGAAGGAAGAACGTTACAAAGAGAAATTGGAAGCATAACATTAAGATGAAAACAAAGCTAAAATATCATCAAATCCTCCACCACCACTACCTTAAATAGGCATTTTTGAAGCCTCGCGTAAATCCTACAATAGTACAAGTCTTCTCAATTAATTTTGGTAGGCCATAGGTGGGTGGAAAGTTGAGGGAGAGTTGATTTTCCACCCTTGACCCGAGGTGGCAGCCAGCTTTCATCCATCGAATAGACGTGCTAGGAAGTCCTTCTAGATTGTAGAATCAGAGTGAGCCATAGAAGAATAAAATGGAGCACCGGCTGTCTTCTAACCTTATATAAAATTTTTCCCATTTAGAGTTTTTGATTCGGAGATATGATTATATTAGTGGGCTGTTTTTCTAGGTCGTAGAATCTGGCCTAGAATTTTATCTCTTACTTGGGTCACCTAAATGAACATAATGGAGGATGAATTAGCACTGGATCTTAAATAAAGATATGTTACTATATATGTCTTATAGCATCCCACGAAATTTGGGATTCATTGTGACTGTATGGTGGGTCCCACATTCGAATCAGTGGGCTGGTGTCCAATCTACCTTCTCTAAAATTTCTTCCTTTCATCACAAAATATCCCCATCTTCTTCCATGAATTATCCATTGATCCCTGAATGAAACATGTTCATATTTAAGTGTAGATAAATTTCAAAAAATATAAAATTAAAATATGGATAATTACATTCCTTAAAATTAGATGAATCATTGGGTACTTTAAATGATGTTCAAAAATGTACCACATAATAGTGCATTTTAAGAAGGTATTACAATCATAATGTGGAATGATGTTTAAAGTGTAAAATGCACTAAAATGGTGTTTATGAATAATAAATCACGTGAATACTATATATATTAACAATGAATATTAGCCTTATTTAGTGGCTAATCACACCCCCCAACTTGAGTTTTTCTAGTCCCGAGCAAAATGTATCTCAATAATATGAAATTCGAATTCCTTTTTCCAAAAACATTTTAATACACAATGATCACCAAAAACCCTTATACCAAACAATCCTAAAACCCATCAAAATAATTTAATACAAGAAAGTTTCATAAGCATATCCCAATCCCAAGCTCATTCCTTTGTTAAAATTTATTTCCATATTTCATCCAATATCAATTAAGTATGAGGATGTGTTGTGCATCACAATAGACATGGGGTTTCATCATTATTCAAGGGGAAATGATGGAAGCGCTATGTGGAATCACATTTCAATATTAAGATGAGTATTAAATTTTTTTATTGTATTATTTTTTTTGCAATTTTACCATGGTAATTGAAATTGCACTCAAAAGAGTCAACCCCTGTAGCGAGACTTTGCCGATGACTCCCAGGCTCAAAGGCCTTAGGGCACCAAGTGAAACCCACATACTCGGGCATCATCTCGAGTTAAATCAGTCAATTCCAACTTCAAATTACCAAAAATAGAGATAAAATTACTAACTCTGGGTCAGAAAACTATGGAGTCACGATTCCCAAGTGCCGAAAGCCACTCATTAGGTCATTTCATTTATCTATGTGAAATTTTATTGTTTTTTATTTTGAATACTCATATTAAAACTAAAATGATAACCAAACCTATGCTATTTATTTGGGGGACCCCATGAACTCAAACTAATACCCCACTATCCAAAGAACGTTCATTGTGATCTTTTTTATTTATTTGGATGAAAATATAAACGATGAAATATCACATTGGATAGCCACACTTTCCAAAATCTATGCTCATGAAATTATACAAGGATTAAAATCAGAATCAAGGCATGATAAATTATTTGATATTCAGTTTCAAATTTTTCAATGTGTACTACCATGTTCAACGTTAAAGGAATATTTCCTTCCATTTACACTTTTTTTCAAATCATTCATTTTTTTTGACACAAAAGAATTTTTTATTTTATCTCCCCCCCCCCAACATAAAATAACACTGTCCCTAGTGTTTAAAGAAAAGAAAATTTAGAAGGGGTAGAGGTAGAGAATGAAAGTTCAAAAAGGAAATTGAAAATGAGGGTCATGGAATGAAGTCATCTGGTGGTTGAAGTTGAAATTCTTGCTGCTTTATTTTAATCCTTTGATCTCTTGGGGGATGTAGGCACATCCTTATGGGTAAGGTATTACTCAGGGATCACACTGCGTGACACGGATGAATACGGTGCTCCCCTTTCATACCTATCCATACTCATAATAGAAGAATATGTCAATAGTCTTTTTTTAAATATAAAAATGATTAATTAATCCTATTTAAAATTTAAATTTTATTAAAACAAAAAAATGATAGGAAACTTGAAAACCATGGGTTTCATCCCATGTAGCTCTTTGTTTAATGTTGTTAGCCCGACATGGATCCTAAATCTATCTATTTTTTCCTGGGTCATAGGTTGGCTAAGTTAACTCAACCTCTATTTCTTGTTTATTAAATGATTTAATGAATGGTTTTAACATTTGACCATTGACCTTGAAAATGTAACCAATTGTGGGATCTTGAATCTCTACTGCCCCATGGGGGTACACATGATGCACTATAAAAGGTCCTGACAATCTAGACCTTAACTTTCTCGTGTGTAAATGACGTTTTGAACTATACAAGAGCACAAGTTTTCCCAGTTCAAAATGTTTGACCTTGATATTCGTAGATTGGTAGGCTTGAACTCTAGATTTATTGATCCTTGAATTTTCATATCCCTCCATCCTTAGTTCCTCTAGTACATTGATATCTAATTTCCTTTTTGTTCTGGCCAATGATAGGTCATAATCCATTTTCTTAATTGCCCAAAAGGCCTTATGCTCAATTTCAACAGGTAAATGGCATGCTTTTCCATAAACCAACCTATATGGGGACATTCCTAAAATGGTTTTATATGCGGTTCAATAGGCCCAAAGATCATCTAAGAGTTTCTTAAACCAATATTTCCTAGAGGGGTTGATAGTTTTTTCAAGAATTTGCTTAATCTCCCTATTCGCTAACTCAGCTTGACCATTGGTTTGAGGATGGTATGCAGTGGACACTTTATGAGAAATATCATACTTAGACATGAGTGAAGATAATGGTAGGTTGCAGAAATGGGTTCCTCGATCACTGATTATAGCCCTATGAATTCTAAATCGAGAAAATATGTTCTCTTTCAGAAATCGAATCACAACTTGATGATCGTTGGACTTAGTGGGAATGGCCTCAACCCATTTTGAGACATAATCAACAGCTAAGAGTATGTATAGGTATCCCCTAGAGTTTGGGAAGGGATCCATGAAATCAATTCCCCAACAATCAAATATTTCAACCACTAAGATGGGAGTGAGTGGCACTTGATTCCTTTTTGTGATGGACCCAACTTGTTGACACCTAGGACAGCTTTGACAAAATGTGTAGGAGTCCCTTGAGAGGTTAGGCTAGAAGATACCACATTGAAGAATCTTATAAGATGTTTTCTTATAGGAAAAGTGACCTCCACATTCCTCACTATGACAGAATTTAAGGATGGACTCTTGTTCAGATTCTGGAACACACCTCCTAATGACTTGGTCAGGGCAGAACTTATAGAGGTATGGATCATCAAACACATAGTGTCTAACATCAGAAATAAATTTCCTTCGATCTTGAGTACCTAAGAATTTTGGAATCACTCCTTTAACTAAGAAATTGGCTATGTCGTCATACCAAGGGCAGTCACTCATAGAGTATAGGTGTTCATCAGAAAATGAATGAGACACAGAAAGGTGATTTGAGTTGTCTTTGAATTCCAACCTAGAGAGGTGATCAACTACAAAATTTTAAACTCCCTTTTTATCCTTGATTATGAGGTCAAATTCTTTTAAGAGAAGGACCCACCTAATCAGTCTAGCCTTAGCATCTTGTTTTTGGAAGAGGTATTTTAGTGTAGAATGGTCAGTGAACACAGTGATGGGGGATCCTAAGAGGTAGGACCTATACTTCTCTAAGGAAAACACAATAGAAAGTAACTCCTTTTCAGTGGTGGTGTAGTTGATTTGGGCATCATTTAAGGATTTTCTTGCATAATCAATGACATAAGGAGTCTTATCACAACATTGTCCTAACACAGATCCTATAGCAATGTCACTGGCATCACACATAAGTTCGAAAGGAAGGTTCCAATTTGGAGATTTCATAATGGGAGGAGAGGTGAGAGAGGATTTGAGGGTTCAGAATGAACCCTCACAGCTTTTTGTCCAAACAAATGGAGCATCCTTTACAAAAAGAGCACAAAGGGGGCGGGAGATTGAACTAAACTCCTTGACGAATCTTCTATAGAAACCAGCATTTCCTAAGAAATACCTCACTTCCTTGACAGTTTTGGGTGATGGAAGGTGATGAATGATGTCAACCTTGGCTTTATCAACATCAATCCCCCTGCCTGAGACCAGATGGCCTAGAACTAGTCCCTCTTTAACCATGAAATGTCATTTTTCCCAGTTTAAGACCAGATTCTTTTCTTCACATCTTGACAAGACTCTCTCCACATTCTGCAGACATCCCTCAAATTTTTCCCCAAACACAGAGAAGTCATCCATGAAGACCTCTAGAAAATCCCCTACCATGTCTGAGAAGATTCCCATCATGCACCCTGGAAGGTTCCAGGAGCATTGCATAAACCAAAGGGCATGCGTTTGAAGGAAAAGGTTCTGAAGGGACATGTGAATGTATTCTTCCCTTGATCCTCTAGGGAGACCTCAATTTGATTATTACCTGAGTACCCATCTAAGAAACAGTAGAAGGCATGAACTACCACTCTCTCAAGGACTTGGTTAATGAATGGTAAGGGAAAATGGTCCTTCTCGGTGAATGATTTTAGCTTCCTATAGTCAATGCAAACCCTCCATCCACTACTCACCCTTGTTGGAAGAATATCTCCATACTCATTGGTTATCACTGTGATTCCAGCCTTTTTTGGAACCACTTGGATTGGGCTCACCCATTCACTCTCAGATATGGGATATAGGATACCAGCTTTTAACAATTTCAGAAGTTCTTTTCTTACTACCTCCATGAGATTATGATTGATTCGCCGTTGATGTTGATGACATGGCTTTGAATCAGATTCCAGAACAATCCTTTGAGCCCTAATAAGTGGGCTAATCCCAAGAATATAAAATAGGGTCCAACCAATGGATTTCTTATGTTTCTTAAGGACATCTAGAATCATCCTCTCATGATTGGATTCAAGAGAAGAAGAAATGACAATAGGATGTGTTTGATTGTCCCCTAGGAAAGCATACTTGATTGTGGTGGGAAGTTCCTTAAATTCAAGATCAGGTTGGTATAGAATTTCAGCAGAAGATTGGGACATTGGATCAAGTTCAATTTCTTTTTTAGAGTTTTAGATGGGATTGATACCCCACATGTAGAAGTTTCAACTACTAGATTGGCTTGATCAGATTTAGGGAAGGAATTTTTAGTGGTCTCTATGAAAGTGGTTTCTTTAGAGGTTTCACTGATTGTTGGACCTAAGACTTCATCATAAGAGAAACTTGAAAATGATTCAATCCAAGGAGATAAACTTCCTTCATATGAATAAAGGGAATCAATCTCATCCTGACTTAAACATTCATGAAATATTCCTTGATGTTCCATGGATTCATTATCAATTCTTCCTATCATGTTTACTTCATGAATGCCCTCGTCATCCCCTATTTGTGAGCTTGAATTATAGATGTTCAAGTCTAGACTCATGTTCCCAAAGGTGATGGTCATGTTCCCATTTCAGACTCGGATAACAGATTTGATTGTTGTAAGGAAGTGATGACCAAGGATGATTGGGGTTTGTTCTTTATTTCCTAAGTTTGGATGGTTGTCAAGGACAATGAAGTCAGCAGGGTAGATGAAGTTTTCAAACTTTACCAGAACATCATTTAAAATACCCTTTGGAACCCTAATGCTACGATTAGCAAGTTGAAGTGTGACATATGTGTGTTGGAGTTCTTCTAGTCCTAACTGGCAATACACAGCATAAGGGATGAGATTGACACTAGTACCCAAGTCACACAAGGCCTTGACAACTTTTCTCTATCCTAGTTCAACATTGATATAAGGGAAAACCGGGTCTTTCAACTTAGGAGGAATGGTCCCTTGAATGGTGGTACTCACATTAGTAGCCAAAAGGACTTGGTTTTTATGTGAAAATTTTCTTTTAAAAGTGCACAAGTCCTTAAGGTACATTGAGTAGGCAGGTATGGTTTGGATTGCATCGAGAAGGGGAATGTTCAACTTGACTTGTGAGAAGATTTACCTCAATGTTTCACTCAATTCAGGCTTGTTTATCCCCCTCATGCATTGAGGAAATGGTGCAGGTTGTGGGGTTGTTTTTTTAAGAGTTGTTTCTTTGACAATGTTATCATGTTTTTCAGTTTGATCATTTGGTTCATTTGAATTTTCATCCAAGTTTGAATCTTCAGGTGGGTTCTGAATTAGTTGTTCAGGTTTCTCAATTGATTTCCCACTTCTTAAAATAGTCATAGCCTTTAGTTATTCATGAGTTGTTTGAGTACAACATGACTCTCCCCTTGAATTTGAGGATGGAACCGCCTGAGTAAGCATGGGTGCCTTTCCAGTTTTGATGGTTTGAAGTTCTTGTTTTAGGGAAGAGACTCCTGAGTTCATCCTATCCATTTTTTTGCACAGTTTTTCTAGTAGGCTTTGCGGAACAATTTGGGTTGGTGCTTGAGAAGATTGGTTTATCCCAGGGGGATATTTTGGAGGTGGGATGGTTTGTTGAAAATGGACCGGTGGTTGTTGGTATTGGATAGGTTGGGTTTGGACCTGTTTATGGGTTTGGTAGTTCTGATGGGGGTAAGGATTTTGTCCCTGTGGTTGGCTAGGTTATTGGTTATCTTTCCAGCGGAAGCCTGGGTGGTCATTATACCTTGGGTTGAAGTTGTTTTGGTATTGAGGCTTTTGAAAGTTCAAGACATTTACTTCCGCTGGGGGTCCTCCTAAAAGAACATCCTTGATGGATGGAATGGTTGGGAATTTGTCTGTCTTATGGTCGATTTTGTCACAAATTGTGCAAACAGGGTCAACAGTTTGGATTTCATGGAATTTCCTAAGGTCTATCTCTTCACCCTTACTAGAGAGTAATGCGAGTTTAGCCCTAAGGATTTCCTCTTCTCTAAGTGTATGAATTCCAATATTTCTTTGTGGCTTTTCAGAATAAGTTGAAGTTCCCCATGTTTGGTTTTGTTCAGAAAGGCAATCTAGATACTCATATGCATCATTTGGGGCTTTATTTTTAAATGTTCCATTACACATCATGTCAATGAATTGTTTATTCCCTGGACCCAAAACTTCATAGAAAATTCTCACCTGTTCAGGAATAGAAAAACCATGGTGTGGAAAAATGTTTAGAGTGTCTTTGAACCTCTCCCATGTTTCATAGAATGACTCTCCTTCTTTTTCAAAAACGTTTTGGATATTCTTTTTAAGTGCAATTTTTTTTGTGGTGGGGAAAGTATTTTTTGTAGAATTCTATTTGTAGTTGGTTCCAAGAGTTTATGGATGATGGTCTCAAATTGTCTAGCCAGTTTTTAGCTTGATCCTTTAAAGAAAAAGGAAATATCCTCATCTTAGCTGATTCTAGTTGATATGGGGGACACATGGTTTCTACAATGTCATTTAATTCATTAATGTTAAGGTAGGGAATCTCGGACGCCATTCCATGGAATGTGGGAAGATGGTTTAGGACATGGGGTTTAAAGATTTAGTTGGCATCTCTTAGGGAGTTATGTCTAATGCATGAGGGGGAATTGGTCCAGGAAGGTGTGATGTAGTCATTCATGGTTTGATCAATTGCATTCCCCAAGTTTGGTGCTACCTCATTTGGGTTTCCATTTTGGTTTCACTGAAGAACTTCCCATTGAAATGGGCTCAATTTTGGACTCTAGAGTATTAGGAAGATTATGATCTAATGTAAGGAGTTCCCTTGGTGTACTTGACTCCCCAACACTAGGACTATCCACCCTAACTAGACGGTTTGATTGATCGCGGGTGTAGGTGGACATGCGCCAAAAGAAAAAAAATGAGAAAGGGACAAGATAAGAGAATTTGGATGAGAAAAGAAGAAATGGGGGAGAATAGAATGGGTGTTTAGATGACTTACTTGTGTCCCTGGAAACAGCTCCAAACTTTGATTCTCACTCAAATTTACCCAAAATAAGAAGGTAGGACGGTCCTTGTAGTCTAGCTTGGGTTATCCAATCCTCAGAGACCTAAGAAGAAACCTAATGACACGTACATTCTATGGACTATTTTTGGATATGAAGTGGCCAACATGGGTTGATTTTATATGGGTTTAAAGGATAACTAACATATTTAAGTGAATTCAATTTAAAATAATGAGTTGATCCTAGGTTATTATTTGGGGTGGATTTGATGAATTCCTTTTTTAATGATTTCAATTTCTTATAATTGAGATGGGTTCATTTAAGAAGATCAAACATAATCATCACTTACTGGTTTAATGACTACACACCCTAATACTAATCCCACATAAACTTGAAGGATCAAATCATTTATCACTCCAAGGTAAAGGCTCTTGTTAGCACTTGAGATGTGTGGCCTTAAATTCAATAAGGATGAAGATGTTTTAAAATCATCAAATAAAAATATCATTTAAAAGAAGTGATTATCCATTAATGGAGTGAGAAATAGCATCCAATCCAGCCCCTTGCTACTCCCTTGGATCAACCCATAAAATATTTAGCCCTCCATTGATTACATTTCTTCAACGAAAGTGGGAAGTAGACTTACGAGGGTGGAATTTAAGAAGTAAAAAAAACAACAAAAATTGATCACTCCACCGTTGTGTGATAAATATCACAAAGTATGGTATGAATAAATTCAAACCTTGAACAAAAATTATCGACATGATATGTATAATAAAATAATAAGAGTAGAAGAATAGCTTTTTTTATGAAACTAGGATGAATTAAAACAACTTACATGTAAAGGAAGAACGTTAAAAAGAGAAATTGGCAGCATAACATTAAGATGAAAACAAAGATAAAAGATCATAAACTACTCCACCACCACTACCTTACATAGGAATTTTTGAAGCCTTGGGTTGAGCCTCCAATATTACAAGTCTTCTCAATTAATTGTGGTAGGCCATAGGTGGGTGGAAAGTTGAGGGAGAGTTGATTTTCCACCCTTGACCTGAGGTGGCATCCATCTTTCATCCACCTAACATATGTGCTTGTAAGACCTTCTATATGGCCGAATCAGAGTGGTCCATAGAATAAGGAAAAGGAGACACGGATGTCTTATAACTTCATGTAAAATATGGGCCCATTTTGAGTTGTATATTCATAGATATGATAATATTAGTGGGCTGTTTTTCTGGCCAGCAGAATCTGGCCCAGAATTTTATCTCTAACTTGGGCCGCCTAAATGACCACAATGAATGACGAATTAGTACTAGATACTGCATAACTATATGTTCCTATATTTGTATTCTTGCATCCCATGAAATTTGGGATTCATTGGGACTGTATGGTGGGCCCCACATTCGAATCAGTGGACTGGTGTCCAATCTGCCTTCTCTAAAATTGCTTCCTTTCATCACAAAATATCCCCATATTATTCCATGAATTCTCCATTCATACCTGAATTAAACAAGTTCATATTGAAGTTTAGATCAATTTACCAAAATATAAAATTAAAATATGGATAATTACATTCCTTAAAATCAGATGAATCCTTGGGTACTTTAAATGATGTCAAAAAATGTACCACATAATAGTGCATTTTAAGAAGGTATTACAATCATAATGTGGAATGATGTTTAAAGTGTAAAATGAACTAAAATTGTGTTTATGAATAATAAATCACATGAATATTATATATATTAACCATTAATATTATCCTCATTTAGTGGATAATTATTGTGTATCTCTATTTTATAAATGCACACTAACTCCTGTGTTAAACTGGAAGATACAAAGATATCTTCACCTACTCTTCTTTTTACACTTTACATTACAATGGATAACAGTAGAAAAGGTCCCCATATTGCATGTCTATTTGTTTTTTTACAATCCCACAAGAACTATAGAATAGGTCTAGTGACCTAGACAATTTGTATGATATTGTTACCCTGATCCAGGGTGTGGATCAAGTTTATTTAATATAAACTTTTTGGTGGAAGGTGATAACCAAGTGGAGAGGATTAGTTATCAGCTTGATACTAAAGCTCTTTTTTATTAATGCTATGTATTTTCAAGTTTTTTTTACATTATCTCTGTAATTATTTCAGGAAGCTTAACTTTGATTTAATAGTTAATCTTAGATAGTGTTTATATTATAATTTTTTTTAGTATACTAATTTCAAAACATATAATAATAACATATATTGTTTTAACTGATAACTAATCAATATTTAGAACAAACAAAAATTTCATAAATATTCTATTTTGGTTAATTGGCTTGTATTTGTTTTGAAATTGGGGGGTTTTAAATAATAATTTTTAGATATAAATTTTTATAGAAACTCAATTCACCCATCCCCCTCTTGAGTGTCCTACTTCGACCAACATTTGGTATTAAAGGAAGTTTCTTTAATATATTTTTTCAATGTTTTAAAATTTAAAAACCTTTTTAAACTGTGATTTTAGTTATGTTTTAAATATCTCAAAATTTCTATCAGTTATAAATTTTTAGTTATTTAAAACTTATTTTTACTATTTTAATATGAAAAAGTAGACAAGAATGTATCACTACCAACAGAGCTCCCTACATTAATGGAACAAATTACGCTTAATAGAAAATTAACATGGAAATTCATTTGTAAAGTATGGGTTTTGAAATATGGTCTTCAATTATAGATGAATATAAGATTACTGTTACTTCATAGAACACTTGGGATGATTGCACTAAGGTAACCTCCAATAATAACTACAAATCTATAAATGCCTTATACTTCTCTTTAGGGGATGAATAATTTAATAGGATTTCGGCATGTAAAACAACACATGAAATTTGGGATACACTGGCTATTTCACAGGAAGAAGCCACAAGTGTTAAAGAAATGAGACTTAATATATATATATATACTATTAAATATGATAACTTTAAGATGAAGACCGATGAACCCATTTCTAACACGTATCTCAGTTTCAATGAGATAGTAAAGATGGTGGTCTCTCTGTTAAATACAATCACATTCAAGGAAAAAGTAATGTGAATTCACATATTCTTACCATAAAGATGGAGAGGAACCTCAGTGTCAATAAGGGAATCCTATGATATAAGTACTCTACTAGTAAAGGAGATGATAGGTATATTGATGATGTATGCGGAAGAGCTGAAAGTAAATAGAGTAGAAGATTATGAACTAGAGAAAAATCCAGTGGCTTTCAAAACCACTACCTCCAAACAAAAAAGAGAAAATGGAAGTTCAAGATGAAAGTTATAGAAATGAAGAATCATCAAGTGGCGGTGATGATAAGATTTCTCAAATATCTAGGATATTTAAAAATTTCTGTATAAGGAAAAATTTCTTTATAAATCCCAGTTATAAAGGGAAATATGAGAACAAATGAAATTGTAAAAAGGATAGGAAGAGAAATGAAAATACGAAGGAAATGGTATGTTATGAGTGTTAGAGAAGGGGACATGTAAAGGCTGATTATCTTAACTTAAAGTTCAAAAGGAAATATGAAGACAAAGATAAAAAAGTACAAAAAGGTGATGAAGGACACCTAGAGAGCTTCTGAGGATAGCTCTAGTGAATCAGAATCTTCACATGATGAGAGGTATGACAAATCCAACATGTGTTTAATGAAAAAACACTTCATAGGTAACTCTGGAATCTCCTGTACATAATTCTTATTATTATGGAGATGAATCTGATTCTAAAAATATGAAAAATGAATAAATATTTGAATAATTTAAAATTATTGAGGATAAATTCAAGGAATTGAAATATAAATATAAATATCTCAAGAAAAAACATGATCTTACTATTTCTGTTAAATCTAAACATATTATTGAAAAGAAAAATAATTCTCAGTTTCTCAATGAGAATAATGAACTTAAACTATCTAATGATAAATTAATGAAATATTTTGAAATATTCACGAATGTTAAAGATATATTAGTTTAATTTTTTTGAATTCATGTCGTTCAAAAATATACTACCAGTATTGGCTATCAACCTACAAAAAGAAATTTTGTTAAAAACAGTTTTGTATCCAAATTTGGAAAATCTGGTTTTATGCCTAGTTCTGGAAAGTTACTATAAGTTTCAGTATTGGAATATCTTCTACTATTTCATGTTTTTATGGAACAAATAAATTTTATTTTTTTAAGACTTTAAAAACTATTTAAGGTAACCTGTGAAGAAAGTGTGGGTTCCCAAAGCTTTAATTACTAATGTTACTAGAACCAAGAATGTCGGGGTACCAAAATCATTTTTATTGGATTTATTTTTATAGGAAAACTATATGAATAGTTCCTATAACAGATTGTGGTACATGGACATCGGGTGTTCAAGACATATGATAGGGGACTATTTGTGCTTCATGAACCTTATCAATATCAATGGTGGTCATGTCACCTTGGGTGACAATGCTAAAGGCAAAATAATTGTCCTTTTCTAAATTGGTAACACTAATTCATTTTAAATTTCTAAAGTTATTTTTGTTGATGGTCTTAAGTATTATCTTCTTTTCATTTCACAATTTTGTGATGATGGATTTCATGTCAAATTTGAAAATTATTCTTGTAATGTTTTCAATTCTAAAAATGATTTAGTATTCACTATATTTAGAAATGAAAATGTTTATGTTGCGAATTTTGATTCTTTATTTTCTCAAAATGTTTCTTGTTTGAGTGATTTTCAAAAAGATCCTTGGCTCTGGTATAGGATATTATGCCATTGTAAAATTCTCTCCCTTACAAAGTTTACTAGGAATAAACTAGTCAAGGATATACCTAAACATGAGTTTCCAAATGAGAAATTCTGTAATCCTTCTCAAAAAATATCATAAAATGTCTTTCAAACCAAATAAAGAAGTTTCAACTTATAAACCTTTTGAGTTGGTTCACATGGATTTTTTTGGACCATCTAGAGTATCTAGTATAAATGGGAAGAATTATTTCTATATTCTAGCATATTAATTTTCTATATATACATGAACTTTCTTTTTCACTCACAGGAGTGAATCTTGTTCCTACTTCAACAAGTATGCCAGAACTGTAGAGAACATAAGTGGACTTGGAGTTAAAAAATTAAAAATTGACATTGGCTATGAGTTTTAAAACCAAGATTTTGAATATTTTTTTATCACAAAATATATATAATCATAAATTATTTTCTTCTAGGACACTCCAGTATAATATATTTATAGAAATAAGGAATAAAATCTTACAAGAAATTTCCCAAAATGTGCTCAATGATTAAGACTTAAATATTTATTTTTGAATATAAACAGTCAATGCATACTATTATATAATTAATAGAGTTTTAATTAGACATATCCTTAAGAAAACTCCCTATGAGTTGTGGAAAAATAGGAAACCTAAGGTTAGTTAGTTTAAAATTTTTTGTTGAAAAATATTTATCCTTAATAAAAAAGGATAATCTTGACAACTTTTCCTCTAAAAGTGATGAAGGGATTTTCCTAGGTTATTCAACCTCTATAAAACCCTATTGGGTAGTCAATAAAAGAACTAAGTGTATGAAAGAATTTGTACATATGAAATTTAATGAAACAGAACCACATGAACCTAAAACCTCCCCATAAAATTTTGACGACGATTTTTCTAGTCTTGATGTAAATGCTAAACCTTCGGACTCTACTATTAATAAAATAGTAAAATCCTCCAATTTTGGAAAATATCCAGACTCTATTCATAGTGAACCTGAACCTATAGATGAACATGGAATCACCATCCCTTCTTTTTATAGATCTTTTAGAACCCTTAATAAATATCCCTTAGATGTTTTAGTTAGAGACTTAGATAAAGGGACACAGACTTGATATTCTCTAAGGAACCAGGTTAGACATCAAGCCTTTTTGTCAAATATTAAACCTAATAACATCAATGATGCAATCAATGATGGATTTTGGTTAATGAATTTGCAAGAATATTTGAATCATTTTGAAAGAAATAAAGACTAGAAATTATTTGATAGAACCCATGGCACCTTGATTATAGGTATAAGTCGGTATTTAGAAATAAATTAGGTAAAGTTGGTTCTAAAGTGAGAAATAAGGTTAGACTGGTTGCACAGGGATATAGTCAAGAAGAAGGAATTAACTATGAAGAAAATTTTTCACAGGTTGCTAGAATTGAATCCATTAGAATTTATCTAGCCTATACTGCACATATCAATTTCAAAATATATAAAATGGATGTTAAAAGTGAATTCCTAAATAGGTATATAGGTGAGGATGTTTTTGTTAAACAACCCCCTAGTTTTACACACCCCTATTTTCCAAATCAAGTCTTTAAATTAACAAAAACATTATATGGTTTAAAATAGTCTCCAATATCTTGGTATGATAGGCTCAACACTTTTATTATTTCTAAAGGTTTTACAAAAGGCATAGTTTATCCTACTCTTTTTATAAAAATAATTTCAAAATATGTATTATTTACTAAAATATATGTTGATGACAATATTTTTGGATCTTCTAAAAATTATTTATGTATTTATTTTTCAAATATTGTGCAAAATGAATTTGAAATGAGTTTAATGGGTGAACTCAAATTTTTTCTTGGATTTCAAATTTTTCAAAATAAAGAAGAAATTGTCTTAAATAAAAGTACACTAGATATCTTTTGAAATAGTTTGGATTTGATAGTATAAAAATTAGTGATACTCTAATTCTTATCACCTATAAATTGGCTCTTGATGAAAATGGAAAATTTGTTGATCAAACCAATTATAGGGGATGATTGGAAGTCTACTCTACTTGAATTCTAGTCGGCTTGATATTATGTTTAGTGTGTGTATGTGTACATGTGTTCATGAAAACCCTAAATAATCTCATTTAATTGCTATTATAAAAAAAATCAAATAGCTTAAGTATACTAACAACTTAGGATTATTCTTTCCTAGAGGAAAACATTTTTATTTAGTTAGTTATTTTGATACTGAATTTGGTAGTTTCAAGTTAGATATAAATATAACCTCTGGAACATGTCACTTTTTGGGAAATTCTCTACTAACATGGTGTAGGAAAAAGAAAAATTTTTTTGCATTATCGACTGCCGAATCTGAATACATAGATGCTAGTAGTTGTTGTGCTCAGATTTTGTAGATGAATTGCACATTACTGGATTATGGATATCAGTTTAGGCATGTCCCTATAAAATGTGACAATAAAGTCTAATTAATATTTCTAATAATCCATTTTCTCACTCTATAACAAAACATATTGATGTAAAACATCACTTTTGGAGAGATTGTTATCAAAAAGGTAACATAACTCTTGAATTCATTCGTACAGAACATCAGCTTACAGATATTTTTACTAAGCCTTTAAATTCAGAGAGGATAAGTTACATTAGACATGAGTTAAGTATGATCAATTTTTGAGAACCTACCAATTATTTCTCACTAATGTGACTCACTGATGACATTTCATAGACATGACTCACCGATGATGTCTCACTGACATAGCTCACCAATAATTTCTCACCGATGTAACTCACTAATGATGTATCACTGACGTGACTCGGCGATGATTCCTCATTGATAGGACTCACTAATGGTGACTTACTGATGGATATCACTAATGTGTCTCACCAACATATAATTGATTATTTAACTATCTAGAATTTGAAATTCTATTGTTTTATTTGTTTTATTTTATTTTAACCCACATTTATTATTTAGTGTTTTCGAATCCCAAAATGATAAAATTAAGGGTTGGTCAAATACTTTTTACCCTCACACTCTTACTCTCAGACTGTTGCCCTTGAACCTTTCTCTCATGAGCTGCTACCTTTCTCTCTCGAACCAAAACTACTGAATCTCTTTCAATGGCTCATCTCAAGTGCATTTCTAAAAGATCTGAGGATGAGTTGGTTTCATCCAAGAGGCAATGAGGAAAATCTAGTCAACCTAAATCAAAGCCTAAGCCTATTCATCCAGAACTCATGAACCATATCGTAACCCCTAAGAATTAATTTCATTCAAATGGTTGTTGTCGAGTAAGTCCCTTTTGTTAAATGTATTTCAAAACCAAGGCTGGTTGGAGTGGTTCTCCAACAATGAGAGGTTGTATTATCCAAGGATGTTGTGTCAATTTTACTAGTATTATAAGTTTCTGCTGGAAGGATTTGATGTGTTTTGGATAAAGTCTATAGTGGATGGAATGAGAGTGTATTTTTCATCCAATCATTGGGAATAATGCTTGAAGGTACCCTGTGAGGGTATTTGTGATGACCATCAAGGAAGTACTTCAACAAGTGACCTCTCCAGTTATGGGACTTTTCTTCTCTTACGTTTCATGATGTTAACTTTCTATATTTGTTAAATAAAGGCCTAAAGGTAAATTTACAAATATAAATCATGGTTAATATCAGTGAAATGATCAAACCCTATTGCAATACAAGTTCTTTATTTTATCCAAGAATTATCCCTACCGTGTTAAATGATAAGGGCTTTGTAAATGAAGGTGAAGAGACAATATCTACTTGTGATATTTTCTGTGTGAACAAATTTATATGTAAGAGGATGAAAATTAACTGGAATCCCCTGAAGAAGATGTGGGTTGAGTATAATGACAATATGTTTGATAAATTTGATCATGTTGAGAATAACTCAAGGCCGAGGAACATGTATGACTCTGGTCTAGGACTAGATAAAGTTGGTGAGTATTCTAATGAGGATATGGATGAGGAAGTACAAGGAAATGAGTCTTATATAGATGATATGAGTGATCCTAATATTTATAACAGTTTAGTGAGGATGAATTATGGTCATGAAAGATCACTTAGAACTCTACCCTCTATGGAACCACTCCTACCTAAGAATGATAGTGAAGAGACTGAAGAGTTAGAAAATGTAGAGTATGAGAGTAGGTTTGGTAGTGAAGAAGAATATGGTGATGAAAAAGAAAATGGGAGTGAAGAAGAAGATTAATCTGAGGATGATGGTGGAGCTTAAAAAGATGATGGAGAATCTAGAGAGGATGGGGGAGAAGATGAAAGTGAAAGGAATAATGAAGTATGTGATGAATCTGATAGTGAATCAGACCATCCGGGGGATAATCAAGGTCATAAGGATGACCCTATTGATCTTACATTAGAGCCTGCTAAGCATGAAAGTCATGCTGATGCTCCTATAGGACAACGAGAAACTATTATGGAATCCCATGGGGATACTGAAAATGTTGTGATTGATGAAAGGGTTCTTGATGCTCATGTTGAACAAGTTGTGGTTGAAGAGATAGCTCATATTGACCATGTTCAGGAAGAAGTTCAGGCTATAAGGGATATATATGTGACTCCATTGAGGGAGTTGGTTTATTCGAGAAATAGGATATCAGCTGAGGGGGAAATTAAAGCAAAGAAAGCAAAGGTTAATGTTCTTAATCCCTTAGATGATATTGGGTACCTATATGGTGGAATGACCTATGGTGGGTGACTCTTGGATTGGGTTTTTTTGATGTAGAGGATAGGATTGATCATACTCATATGGTTGGTTCATAATCTATTGAATATATCACTAAATGTGATTTTAATGCCTTCAAAGAAGAGTTTTTGGCTCTTGTTAGATCCACCCCTTCACAGCCACCAGCTCTAATTTCCAAAATAAATGAAAGAGATGCTGAGTTAATTACTAAGAGAGTTGTATCTTAGGTTGATCCAAGGTTGATCACTCTTGTCAAAGTTGTTGTTTCATATAATCAAAAGATGATGAATGAGTTAATTGTTATGGTTTTGTCCATTAATGGTCTGAAAAATGAATATATAACTTCTTTGGAAAAAGTTTTGAAAAGTATTGGAGACACCTCTTCTGAATCTTCTAAGGAAGCTACTTCTTCTTAGACTCTAAATCTTGATCAAACTCAGTTGAGATTTGATATTAGAGATATATTGTAAGGTGCCTCTATCCTAGCAGCTCATATTATTTACTCTTCAGATATTGAGACGGTCAGGAATGTGATTAGAGAGTAACTTCATAATATAATGGGTATCACTAGCCAGGAGAGTATCTCAAAAATCAGGTAGAATTGAGAACATATTTATGATATGGTTAAGTTTTATTCTAATGGTTCTACAAAGTCTAGAGAGGAAATTACCATGTGGATTTCTATTTCAGGAAAATTTACACCAAAAATCATTTGACCAGTCACTTTAAATATTTAGTGGAGAATTTGAGGCTACCTCTAGTGACTCGAGAATTCAAAGAGAATTTTAGGATCTTGAAAGAGTTTACTCCTACCCTTGAGAATTTCATGGAAAATAAATATGATTTTGAGAAGGAAATAGAATATGTTGGTTTATTCATTAAGGATTTCATAAATTTTCTCAAACCTTATATGAACCATCACAGAAGAGCAATCATTGCTCCTCCTACTACTCCTATTAGACTAGTCCTACTTGCTTCTACCTCTTATTTGGCACCCTTGGCACCTTATACCATGACCCTCACTCAAGTTCTCAGCCATATTAGTCCAGTTATCTAATAGGAACTCATTGGTCCTACATCATTGACTAGACTCATCCTTTATCCTTCAGTCTTTACTAAACTTCCTCTTTCTTCCCTCAGTATTCACTCTGTGCCTTCCACCACTACTATTGTTGAGCCTTTTTCTCCTCTCTCCTCTGCATATGATAAAATAAAGGAATTTATGGACTCTGTTGTTCCAAATAAGTAGTTTTATCACTTTTTGATAGGGATTTGATGTACTTTTTTCTGGTATTATTTTTTTATCCCTGTTACTTCTTTCTTAATAGAATACCCTCTGTGATTTCATCTTATTATTAGTTCCTTATCTATTATTTCCTTTTCATTCCTTTTTTATAATACGAAAATTTAGAGAAAAAATATGGAATCTCTCTCAGGGGTAGCTTAAGATTAATATTGAGACTAAAAGGGAACATATGTTTGATTAAGATTGAGATTAAAAGGGAAAAAAGAATTGACAAAGACCATTTAACAAGTACTTTGTACTAGTGTTTCTTTTAACATTTCATCTCAGAAATATGTGAAATATGTTAATTGTCTTCTTTCTCTAATAATCATAAATCAATTCAATTATTGTGGTATATAATGACATGATTTGTGATCATCAAAATGGGGGAGATTTTTGGCCTCCTCTAGTTTTAATTCTCACAAATCATGCTTGACTATTCTAATTATGATTTATTAAGATACATTGTGTTTAATAATTTTTAATTATAATTTTAAACTTTGGTTTTATTTTTTACATCATAATTCATAATTACATATTTTTTTTAAGTATGAACTATCAATACTTTTACTATATATAGACATGTAATAGATATATAAGCTCCTGATAAGGTGAGTCACTAATAGCGCAACTGAGAATTTTCACTAAGTATGAGTCACTGATATCTTGAACTACTGATGTATGACCTACTAATGTCCAAAATACCTATATAGTGACTGACCTACACTCATATTGTTTCTAATTATCACCTACTGACAGCCGATTTAACGATGCATCACATACCGACAGTCGAGCTCTCAACGCATCACCTAACGACAATTGAGCTACCGACTGCAGAGCTACCAACACATGACCTACCAACAAGAGAGCTTCTGATGAAACATCTATTGATAGCTTGATTGACTAATGTAAGTTTGACCTATTTATATAAATGATCTATCGATTGAATGATCTACCGACAGACTGAGTTACTGATGATCTATCTCTTAAATTTGAACTTACCTCTAACAGTCATATTTATGAACTTTAGTAATTCTTATTATATTAATGAGCTTGTCTATATTTTGTAGAAAATAATTAATAATTTTAGATACTAGTATGAGGTATCAGGTATCAGATGTCATGCTACTTGTAAATATAAAGAGAATATTTTAATCAACAAGAAAGGAAGTGAGAAAGAGGAAACCTGGAAGAGATATACAAAGATATTCATGCATCGTAGAGAAAAACATAAGAGTTGTCTACTGTGCATACATGAAGATACTACTAAGAAAAAAAATACCAAAAATATCTATAGAAACAACTTAGAAAAAAAGTAACTTTGAAGCCCACTAAGAATAAAAGACAGAAGAAAATAACAAATCTTTGTTTTTCTATATGTTTTTTGAAAGATGATTGTAGCTTCACTTATACTATCTTGATGGTGTTCATAAGCTACATAGAACATCACAAAAAGCATTATATACCCTTTTCTTATTAAATTTCACTGCCTTTGCATAATATTTACATTTTGAGCAGTGTGTGTATATCTTTTTTATAAACACACAATAACACTTATACTAATCTGGAAAATACAAAGATATCTTTACCAACTCATCTTTCTACACTTTACATTCTCATGGATAATACTGGAAGAGGTCCCTACATGGCATGTCTGTTTGTTTATTTTACACTCCCACAAGAAATTTGGAAGAGTTCTAGTGACATGGATAGTTTGTATAATGTTGTTACCCCGATCCAGGGTATGGATCAAGTTTATTTAATATAAACTGCTTGGTGGAAAGTGATCAAAAAGTGGACAGGATTAGGTCTCAACTTCATACTAAACCTCTGGTTCACTTCTGCTATGTGTTTTCATGTTTTTTTCACTATACCTATAATTATTTCATAAAACATAAGTATTCTTGGATAGTTAATCTTAAATAGTTTCTATATTAGAATTGTTTTAGTAGACTGATTTCAAAAGTTAGAATAATAACATATATTTTTTTAACTGAGAACTAATAAATATTTGAGAAATAGTATTAATAAACAAAACTTTTTTAAATCTTATACTTTGGTTAACTATCCTCTATTTGTTTTGAAATTTGGGGATTTTTAAATAAGCATTTTTATATAGAATATTTTATAGGAACACAATTCTCTCCCCCCCTATTGAGTGTCCTACTTCTACCAACAATGATGTTATCTTTGTTCACAACCATGGGTGTTAGTTAACCACTAAGACATTGTGTTTTATTTTTATGTATTTCCATAGTCCATGACTTTATCTAAGGCTTACTCTCATGATTATAATGATGATTATTATTATTATCACCCAATTTTATATTGATTCATGTTCTTATCTATCCTCTTACTGAGATATTATCTCACCCCTTTCTTGTATGTATATCCATAGATGAATACTTATACTGAGTAGAAAATGAGAGCCACTAACAAGATATATAAGAATGAATTAAATAAATTTTTATGTATTATTATGTAAATGTCATATATGGTCTTAATTTTCCCAAGACACTAAACCTTTAGATCCTGGTTGTGCAATGATTTGATGTTATTTATCTTGAAAATGATATAATAATCATGTAAGAAAAGTAAGGTCTCTAAACTTAGTATCATAACATGGTTTAGTAAATTTGGGAATTAGGATTAGAGAACCTTAGTGAAAACCCTTAGTATGAGACTAAGTATAACTAAGATCCCAAGAAGATTTGTTTTATAAAAATTATAAACATAGGGATCCCACACTATATTCCTTTAGAGTTAATTTCACAAAGGAATAAATTATTCGTGACTTATTGACTAATGTTTTGTTCAAACCTTTTCTATTTTAGAAAATAGTGGGAACCAGTAGAAACCAGACCAACAACCCAATCATGGGATAATGTAGATATTTCCTAAATGACATCCCAATTTCTTGGGATGTGGAGTTCAAAATTTCATAGTGGTGCTTACCCAACTGTCTCAAGCTATAAATAATAACCTAAACAATATGTATCATCCACCTTCTATTAAGAGGGAGTTATTGTCTATCAATTCATTTATACAGCAATGACCGCCAATCTTTAGTGGATCTTATTATCCACTTTTCATGGAATAGTAGTTTAAATCAATAAAAAAGACCTTTTTTGTGCTTCACTGTTCTGAGATGGAAAAGGTGACTCTGGTCATCCATCTTTTAGATGGATAGGTTGACCAATAGTGGGAGTTAATTAAGAACACCAAGCCAAAGGGTCAAAATTGAAGAGATAGAGTGGGAAGACTTTAAGATAATGTTTCGTAACAATTATTTTTCCCAAACTCTTCATAAAAATATGTGGAGAGAATTCACAGAGATAAAAAAGTGTAATTTGAATCTTTCACAGCCTATGAATCAAATTTCAGAACTCTTTCAAGGTACGCTTCGAGTTTGGTTTCCAATAATGATAGAAAAATTTATATATTCTTTTGTGGTTTAAAACCACCCCTTCAAAAGGATCTAGAAATTTGAGACTTTGGGAGTAATGAATAATTTTTTTAATGTTATATCAAAGTGGAGATGGAGCTTTGAGAATGGTCCCATGGATAAGGTGATAAAAAAATATGGAGTTTCAATTAGGGATCTAATGATAATGGTGGAAAGAAATATCAACCACTCACATGTCAAAAATGTGGGAATAATCGACATGGGAACTGCATCAAAGGGAAGGGTAAATGCTATAAGTGTGGGGTAGAAGGCTTCCAATATCATTAATGTCGTAGAGAAATAAAGAAGTCGGACAATGTGATAAAAAAAGGAGAGCACCACCCATAGTTCAATTATTAAACTGTAGGGAGAAAGGGTGTTATGAAAGCTAGTGTACTAAACGTCAATTCCTCATGAGTGATCAGAATCATTATCCACAAAATCAAAAAGAACAAGGGAAATATTATTCCATCACTATAGCTAATGTGGAGTAAGAAAATCAAGTTTTATAAGGTACACTTCCTATTCACTCATTAATGGGAAAAGCCTTATTTGATCCTGGTTATACACATTAATTTATATCCTACAATTTTTCTATAACTATTAAATAGAATCCCTGAAACCTTGAAGTAGATATATCCATAAAAATTCCTAGTTATGAAATCATTTCAACCCAAGTGTTAGACTCTTCTCCTATTGAAATATGTGGGAATATTCTTCCAGTGAGTCTTGTGATACTTCCCTTGGCATAATTTGATGCTATAATGGGTATGGATTGGATCTTGTTATATAGATCACACATCCACTATTATGAAAAAGGGAAATATCTTTTCATATTATAAACCATCACATTCTCCTCAACAAATGAATGGAAGACCATGAATCTCCTTTGTAAGATCTATCAATAGTGTGGGTGTTGATTCCCTATAAAGAAGCATACCTCACTCAATTGGTTGGGTTAAATGAAGGTATAAACCAAGGGGAAATGAAAATTGTGAGGGAATATAGGGATGAATTTCTTGATGATTTAGAGGAACTTATCCTAGATCGCAAGGTAGAGTTCTCAGTTGAACTAATACCCAGAGCTACTCCTATCTCAATGTTTCCCTATAGGATTTCCTCTATTGAACTAGAGGAGTTAAAGAAGTAGCTTTAAGAGAATTTGGAAAAAGGGTTTATACACCCTAGTGTATCGCCTAGGGGTGTGCCAGTGCTCTTTGTAAAGAAAAATATAGATCAATATGGTTGTGTATCTACTACCATGATCTCAATAAGATCACCATAAATAACAAGTTCCCTCTTTCATGGATTGATAACTTGTTCGATTGGTTATGATGAGTTCAATACTTCTCAAAGGTGTATCTTAATTTAGGAGATTATCAACTGAAGTTGAGAAAGGAAGATATTTAGAAGACTGTTTTCTATACAAGGTATGGGTACTATGTGTTTCTATTGATTCCCTTTGAACATACTAATGCCCATGCAATCTTCATGAATTTTATGAATAGAGTCTTTATACATTAAATTTAAAAAAATGGTAGTTTTTATCTATGATATTCTCATCTACTCCAAGAGAAATAAGGAACATAAATAACATATAAGGATTGTGTTAGTGACATTGAGGAGGAATAAATTGTATTCCAAGTTCATCAAGTGTGACTTTTGGATGCAGCAAGTCACATTCTTAGGACATGTGCTCACAAGTGAGGTAATTTTTGTGGACCCTTCAAAAACAAATGTGATTGAGGAATTTCCAAGACCCTCTAGTGTCATGGAAATTTATAGTTTTATTATCTTAGCAGTGTACTATCAACATTTTTTGAGAAACTTCTCAGGATTTTATAGAATGCTAACTAAGTTAATAAGGAAAGGGGTAAAGTATGTCTAGATGGAAGAATTTGAGTAAATATTTAAGGATATATATAATAGGTTGATAACTACACATGTACTCACATTTCAAACAAGTGTGTAAATATTTTTAATAAATAATGATGCTTCAAAGAAAGGCTTTGATTGTATACTCATGTATAATGATAAAGTAATAGCCTATGAATCACGAAAATTGAGGAGTAGAACTGCCTGATGCAAGATCTGAAGCTAGAAGTTGTGATTTTTTCTATGAAAATATAGTGGCAATCCCTATGTGGTGAAAAGTGTGACATATATACTGATAACAAGATTCTAAAGTATATACTCAGACAAAATGAGATCATTATGCATCAAAATAGATAGTTAGAGCTAATCAAGGAATACGATTTCTCTTTTCACTATCATCTTGGGAAGCAGAACATGGTATTTGATGCTCTTAGTAGAAAATAATCTTCTATTCTATCCATTATTTGGATAGAGAAATACCATATTTTCATGGATATGAAAATTATAGAATTGGAAATCATGACGGTAGGGAATACATACTACCTTTCCCAAATAATATCCCAAAAATTTATCCAAAGAAGATAAAGGAGGCACAAAGGAATGATCTTGAGCTTCAAAAAGGGTAAAATTAGTAGAGGAAGGTAAGATATAATAGTTTTATAATTATGATGATGGTTTGATTTAGTTCAGACATAGGATTTGTGTGTCTTCATCACCTGAAATAAAGAAGGAGCTATTAGATAATACACAGAGCTCAACTTTCTCTATCCATCCTGAGGGTACCAAGATGTATCATGATCTTTGAGGACACTTCTGGTGGGAAAACATGAAGAATTATATTTCATAATATATCTCAAGGTGCATGATATTCCAGAAAGTTAAAGTAGATCAATGTAAGTCCAAATGGATGATGCAACCACTGCCTATACCCAAGTTGAAATGGGAGAATTCCACTATGGAATTTGTCACTAGTCTCTCGAAGAAATCTAGAGGAAACAACGTGATTTGGGTTGTGGTGGATTGACTCACCAATACTTCCAAATTTTTCATTATTTGGGAATATCTCTTTCTAGAACAACTTGTCAAGATATATGTGAAAAAAGTGGTGAGGTTATATGGGGTTCCACTTTTGATCATATATGATCATTATCTAATGTTCACATCCAAAAATCTAAAGAATTATAAAACATTTTTTGAGTAATAAATTGAATTTCAGCATGGCCTATCACCCCAAACTGATGGTCAATATAAAAGGACTATTTTGACACTCAAATACATGATAAGATCCAACTCAATGGAATTAAAAGGTGTATAGGATCATCATATCATATTGGTTGAGTTCTAATATAAAAATAGCTTCTATTAAATTATTCATATGGTTACATATGAAGCTCTATATGGAAATTGATGTAGAACTCCAACCTGTTGGGAGGAAGTTGGTGAAAGAAAGCTACTCGGACCTGATCTTGCACAAGAGATGATAGATAAGGTATAAGCAATCCAGCAACATATCAAAGCTACTCAAAGTCCAAAAAATAGTTAATCTAACAACTTTCAAAGGGTATTAGAGTAAAACATTGGAGATAAAGTCTTCCTTTTAATATCACCATGGAAGAGGATCATGCTATTTTCAAAGAAAAGGAAGCTTAGCCCAAGGTATATTGGCCCCTTTGAGATCCTTGATCGTATAGGAGCAGTGGACTATCGCCTTGCACTTCCACTAAGTATACCTCAAATTAATGACATGTTCCATGTATATCTCCTAAGTAAGTATATACTAAATCCCTCACATGTACTGAACTCAGAGGTGGAACAGTTGAAAAATGATCTCTCTTATGAGAAGAAAATGGAAACAATTATGGACCAGAGAGATAAGGTTCTACAAAAAAAAGACAACCCACCTTGTCAAAGTGTTAATGAAGAACCATAAGTATTAATAAGGGACTTAGGAATCGTAGGAGTAAATTGATAATTTCCCTCACCTTTTTATGAAAAATGAAATTTTGAGGGTGAAATTTCAAATGGGGGAAAGAATGTAATGACACAAACATTTATCAATGGAATTATTTACCTTCTTATAATTATTTTATATTGTATAAAACACTTATATAGCATATATATCCAAATAAAAACATCATTATCATAAAATAATAATGGAATAGGTGATATTTAATGAAATTAAGGAACTCATGCCAAGGGAATAGTAACTTAACCTTTAGAATAGTAACATGACCATTAGAAATGGTAATCTGGACAATAGAATAAAAAACTAACTTATGAAAGTTTAAATAAAACTTAGGAATCTCATAAATGAAGATATGATATAATTATATCATTGTATAAGTGGATAATTTTTTAAAAAATGATAATGTAAGTTTTTGTATTTTTGAAAAACATAAATGTATATTTACAATATTATAATTAATATAATCATTTAAAGAAAAAAATCATAAAATATATTCATAAATTAATATTTCTTTATCTTATGATTATAAGATAATTTTATGAGACCTTATTTTATTTTTCAAAGTGTCATAAAATCAGTTATAATTTTAAAATTCGTATTTTTCATATAAATGAAGATTTTAATTTAAAATTAAATTTTTCATATTTAGAAAATTATTTTCATAAAACAAAGTTAATTTTTTAACCATATACATTTAAAAATGGTTAGGTTGAATGTTTGGTATTTTTCTAAAATACTTGAATTTTTGGTGAATAGTGAAATATGGTAATTTATGGTGTATATACATTATAAGTTAAATGACCAATTCCTTGAGTAATTGATGATATAAGCACCATAATATCTAACTCCCTTTAATTATTTAATATATTTAGTGATAATATTAAAACTATTCATAGTCTTGATCCAAAAAAAATAGACAAATGAATAAAACAAGGAGAAAACACCTCTCTCCTCCCCTATAAATACAACCCCTCACCACCTCTTCACCTCACACCTTTAAAGACTTTAATCTTCTCCAAGTTCATACCAATACACATCCCAAACCACTACCCCATTTCAAGGTTCCCTTGATCTCATTAAAAGACAAAACAATTTTCCCTAAGGACGTTCTCAATGAGTGGAAATTCAAGAGGTAAAATCCTCATTCGTTTCCTTTTAATTTCTTGTCAATTTCATTTCCTTTCTTATCCTATCCTCACCTTTACTTATCCAAGTGGATAAAATATCTTTTATATATAATACTTTTATTATGTTAATGGAAGAATTAATCTTCAAATATCTTCCCTTTTCCTTTTATTCTAAAAATGAAAATTTCATCCAAGGTGAGTTGATTTACCACCACCATGGATGATGTGTTTTCATTTTTCACTACTGCTTTCTAAAATAGTCATAAAACCATTATTATGGTTAAATAATATTTTTTTATAAATTGTATAAATTATAAAATTTTCTAGAAAAAATATACAAACATGATGTTAAATAAAATGATATAAGCTCATAATGGTCGTAAAAACTTCCAAAATAAATTATATCATTGTCATTAATGTTGTATCTAATGAATCATCCTAAAACCATATAGAAAATGATATATAAGACCAATCACACTTTTTTATGTTCATTAATAACATATAATTTCTATTTTGAAGTATAGTTCTTATTATATATGAACTTTCAAACTTATAAACAAGAAAACCGGTCATGAAAACCAATAAAACAAACACTCACAAATGATGAAATTGAACACTATAACTCATAAAAAGGTCATAAATAAAATAATAAAACTATAATAAATAAAATACATGAAAATTAGGTTCTTTATTTGTTAGTTAAGGAATTTAATTTGATCAATACTATAAAACATGTCATTAACAATGATGTTATTTCTCAACGCTAGAAGAAACCTCTGATAAATCGTATATTTATTAGAGATAAAGAAAGCGTTGATAAATCTAACCTTTTATCAGCACTTTCATTTTAGCACTGATAAAGGAAACCTTTATCAGTGTTTTATTTTTAGTATGGATAAAAGGTATCTTTTATCAATACTTTATTTTTAGCACTCATAAAGGGAATCATTTATCAACACTTTATTTTTAGCACTAATAAAGGGTATGGTTTATCAGCACTTTATGTTTAGTGCTGATAAATACTTCTTTCATCAATTCATTTTTGTGGTGATAAATGAAAAAATTAAATAAATAAAACCTAAAAAATGTGTTTATTAAAAAAATATTACAAATTTTATTAATTAAATAATTATTGATAAAAATGAATTCGTTGATTATACATTATTAAATATTAAACATTTTATTAATTAGATTATTATGCTGATTAATGTTATTAAATTGTATATATTAAAAATATAGATATATATTAATGTATATAAATTTGATTTATATAGTACAAAATATTTATCCGCTTTACATTAAATTGTTATATATTTATTGAATAATGGTATACAATTAAAATTTAATATGAATTAAAAATATTGAAAAATTGCATAGTACTCGACATATAATTGAATATCATTTGATATTTCAATTTAATATTGATCAAATTTGTGTTATCTTTATTTCACATATACATAATTAATGCATTTTTATATAAAATATGCACACACATAGAACTTATCCATTTTTTCAATATTGTTAAAGTTTACCTATACTCTTAATTTATTCAATTTAACTCATTTTGTACATATATGCATGCACCAAAAATTAGATATTCATTAATAATGTTAAAAATATATTTTTTTAAAAAATACATATAAATAAATTTATTTATAAATGTACAGTCACTATATTTATACAATTATATATTTATAATTATAAATAAATAAATATTTTTGAAAAGTATTTATATAATTATAAATAAATAATTATGTATATTTAAATAATTACTAAATTTGTAATAAATTTACTTAAATAATGAATATATTTACTATATTTAAATTTATATATATTTATTAAATATATATATATAATGATATAAATAATATTTTTTACAAAAAAAATATAATTATATATAAATAATTATAAAAATAATAAATATATTTAAAAAGGAATATATTTACTATATTAATATTAATATATATTTATTAAGTATTTATAAATATTTGAAATTTTTATTAATAATTATAATTATAAATCCTTTAAGAGCGCTTCAGTAATAAGTGCTGATAAAAAAATATTTATTTGTGCTTTTTCACACTGATAATGATGAGGATTTATCAGTGTTATAAGTTTAGTGCTAATAAATATTGGGTTTATTAACTCTTTTTTAGCGCTGATAAAAGTGTCCCGATCTATTTCAAAAACCCTAAACATTTGTGAACCCGTCACGATATATAATCTTTTTGCGGAATCCACTTGTCGTTGGTGCTCCTCCTCGGTGAATCAAAGGTTGAATCACACCGCTCGACTGCCTTTGAACAACTCGTCCAACATCCAAAGAGGTTCTTGAATTTTCTTCAACCTAGTGAGGTAGGCCTTCCAATTTTCTTTGTGTTTTTTTTGTTTCATTTTTTATTTCTTCTTCTATGGTCTTTTTATGATTCCTTGTTTAAAATTTGTTTGAAATCCGTTGTTTTGGGAGTGATTTTTTGTCTGTTGTTTGTATTGACTACTGATGTATGATCCATTGTTTATATCTGACATTGAACCTTGGATTTATTAATTATTGTTTTATATCTATGTTTTATATATTCTTATTAAATAATTTTTTCATATATTTATATAAATGTGTAGAAAGTTTAATGTATATTATTCTTTATTGAATACTGATTTGAGGCACATTGGTGGTTCTATAATGATTATATATATACTGACACCCTTCATGGACACCTCAGTGGGCATGCTGCTTCAGATGCTATTTTTCAGGAAACAAGTTAGTGGAGTGATGTATGTTCCTCTATTGGTTATAAGGATCATATGATTTATTTTATCTTATAATTCACTAAGTTCCTTAGTTTTATTATAGAGCATATTCAAATGGGCCATACCAATTAAGAACATTAGGTTTTATCACATCAAGCCTTCACTTTTTGAACCATTACGGTTCCTTTAGTTCACGTTATGTTTGAATATCAGGTTTTTATCTATTTGATATTTCATATATACAATAATTGAGTGAGTTTTTATACTGACATGACATTTATGTGTGTCTATATAGCAATTGAATTATTTATTTTCATAGTTGTTTATCTAACAGGTAAGACTAAATCGAGTAATGGTGATTTTGGGTCTGTATGTCCCTTGACCCCAAGGGTCATGCTAGAATTTTATTTGAAAAATTATATAATGGAAAATTGATTTAATTTTCATTAATCCTTATAGAGTTAATTTATTTTAGAATATTTTTTCTGAGTTTCATTCCTTTTCAAGAAGAGAAATGATATTGTCTCTGCTCTATCATAGAGGTAATATTGATGTTTTCACAATATAATCATTGTTTATAAAATTAATTTATTGTTTCATATTTATGTTTAATTTATTTCTTTTTAGTATTACTCACATAATAATTTTTTTCTTAAATATGTGGATTATTTTTTCGAGTTGGGGTGATATGTCTAACTTTCTTGATCATTATCCCTTAAAAAAATTTCACCCCTACAGTATTGCATCTATCACTTTCTTTCAAGTTACCTCCACTGCCTTTGTAGTAAAAGAAACGATGCTACCTTTGCTTAGTAATAGAGGTAAACTTTTTTTTCACAGTAAAATCATTGTCCATAGAATTAATGTATTTTTTCATATATATGTTTAATTTATTTATTTTTAGTATTATTCACATAATAATTGTTTTATTATACAGGTGGATTCTTTTGTTCGATTTGGGGTGATCTGTCCAACTTTCCTACTTATTCTCTCTTAAAAACTTTTCACCCTTACAATGGTGCATTTATAACTTTCTTTCAAGTTACCCCCACTAAATTTTTAGGAAAAGAAATGACACTGCCTCTGCTCAATGACAGAGGTAAACCTGTTATTTGCACAGAAAAATCATTATCCATATAATTAATGTATTATTTCATATTTATGTTTAATTTATTTCCTTTTAGTATTACTCATAATAATTGTTTTCCTATACTGGTGGATTTTTATTCGATTTTAGGGGGTTTGTGTGAAACTACTCATGTAATGTTGTAAGTATGAAAAATAAAGTCAATGGAAATCATGGTAACATTGATAGTTAGGATTGTTTTTTAATGTATGTAATAATTTTTATTTATGTAATTGTATAAACCAATATTAAAAATGTCTATAATATAGTGTTTTTCAGGTATTTTGTTGTAAATTTCATTTCATTTAAATTATATATTAGAACTTTTTTTTGATATATGATGTGTTTCTGGTGTGTTTATGGTGTTGTAGTGTTCTATTATAGCACACTATAGTTGTTCTATAGTGTGCTGTAAGAGCATACTACAGTATGTCCCTTTATTAGTACTTTTAAAAGTGCTGATAAAAAACACATTTATCAGAACTTATTAAATCACTAATAAAGGGTTCCTTTAGCGGTGCTAAATTAAATAACTGATAAAGGTTTCATTTATCAGTTCTTTTTTTAGCACTGATAAATGAAACCTTTATCATCTCTTTTTCAGTGTTGATATAAGTCATTGTATTTTAACCTCACTCACAATGTCAATGCTTTTCTAGCACTGATAAAGGTCATTTATAGTACTTTTAAAGGCTAGTTTTGTAGTAGTGAATTATCCAGGATATTGAAGTGAAGAACGTACTCAGACATTAGGTAAGGGGATTCTTGAACCAAAATCTATTTCCATGGGTTTTTACTCTTTCAATCCATTTTTATTATGTATGTTCCTTCAATGATCCTTAAATATCATTTATTTATGCTTCCCTTATCTTTTTAGGATATACAAGCTTCCAATCTGATTTTTGTGACAAATGCAAAGATTTTTAAAAAAGAACTCTTATTTTCAAAAATACATAGTTTGTAACACCCCAAGCTTCCACGGTACATTTCCCTCTGAATAATGCAATGGCGTGCATTGTACGCATCTTCGAGATTCTAACACACCACAACCAATCAAACTAACCTTTATGAATAGTAATACCTACTTTTTGAAATTTTATAAATTCTATCTCTCAAAATAGACTTCATTTTTGGATTCATGATATTGAAATTAGCCTAAGGTGAAATTTTGGTACTTTTCGGATAACTTTCATCTTTTGATGAATAGTGAAAATTATTAAATTTTAATTAAAAACAACTTTTTTAATCGAAATAATTAATATTGATAAATTATGAATTTGAGTGGTTTTAATGTATATTTAGAATATATTTTTACCATTTAATTCAATGTTTGTCATTGAACATAATTTCACAATTAAAACAGACATAAACAAGTGCCAATCTTTTGAGAGTTATTATCTCTTAAAAACACGTTTTTTGTTTTAACAACGGGAATTAATTTTAAATTAATTTCTGCCACTTCTATGTTTTGAATTTGTAGAAATCGATTCCATATTTGGAATCAGGATTTTCAAATTGTGTAAATAGGTAACTTTTATTTTTAGACATTTTGAAAAATTACTTTGGTAAATATTTTATTTACCATGGTTAAGGGTAAATCTGGTAAATAATGGTTAAAAGATAATATTATAATAATACTACATTACCCTAAAACGTGTCTTAACCCTATTGGATGATACATGGCCGACCATGGGCATATTTGGGTTGATTTTGGGACCCCATGGATCCACTTGTAAGTGATAGGGACACTATTTTAATTAAGTTAAAATGAATACAAAAATGACACAAGAATATATCTTTTAGTAAAACAATTGTTACATAGGGTTATATATGTTGGATGTTATACTATAAATATTCAATAGAAATATAAAAATATTTCCTACATAATTATATTTTATTTATAATTTTTAGACATTAAATAATTTAATTTATTTATGACACAATGATGATGCAGTAATTACCATAATAGTGAAAAATTAAAATAATTGATATTATAAATACCCAAATAAATATAATTGGAGACTTTTATTGAATTAACCTAATTTTATAGGTTAATATGACATATTAGGATTGATTTAATTGACTTTTTTTTGTAGTAATCATTCTGTTATGAGTTTCACAAAAATCAATTATTGAGTAGTGTCAAAATTGACATAAAAGAGTTTTTAAAACAAATACTATATTATTAATTGATATTAAATTCCTAAAAAAATAAGTATCGTCCAAGAGACTTATATCATGATAGGTGTATCATTACTGGACCACTTGGGGGTCTCTTGGATTTATATAGTAAGTTTATTACCCATATAATATAAAAATACAAAGAGACATTGTAAAAGTGAAACTAATTAACTTAGAGTTAATAATTAAAGATAAGGTTAATATAGTAACACAAACTTGTCTAAATTGTATTCGTTGAGTGGTTTTCAACCTATCCCTACCTTAACCTTTAAATAATAAACTTTTGAGCCATTAGAAACCGAATATGAATTTATTTTAAATTAATATATCTAGCTTTTCCAAAGGTGCCCATCACCCCTCTTATAAAAGGGAACTCCCCCTTCTCATTACTTCACACCTTCAAATCCTTTTGGTTCGACCAAACCCTGACCAAATACTCTTTAAATTTCCCTAACTACAACCTAGAGGCCTTATTTTGATCAAAAATCCAACCTAAGGATCCCTTTTGAGCAAAACAAAAGGAAGAACCCAAAGAAGAGGTAATGTTTTCACCACCCTTTTTCAAGTTCTTTTCTTCTTCCACTTCTTCTTTCTATGTTATTTCTATTCTAAAATAATAACTCCAGTATCTTCTATATACTGTGATTTTATTATAAATATGGTTCAACCATATTCATTTTTCTATCAATCCTTTGAATGGCATGTCACCATACGTGCGTACGTACGGCTTACCGTCTCCACGTCGTGGTGTAATAGTCATTCAATAAATTATTATTTAGATGAGTATAATAATGATGTGTAATTCTTATAAATAATAAATATAACATGATAATTATTCTTTCTATATGATATACCATCCAATTATATATTATTTTAACATCAAAAGAATGATATTGTCGCTCGTGCATACGTACGGACTACCGTCTCCACGAACGCGATGACATTCATTCTCCATCGTATCCATTAAAGTATAATTCTCATTTGATGATTAAAGATAATTTTTAAGTACTTGATATCATTATGGATATGAAAAATATACATCCCATTAATAACAAATATGGATCACATAACAAATAATATAAATTAAAATGAACTCATTAACACCCGAAATGACGATAATTCTAAGATATTATTAACAAATCAATGTTAAAATATCATATATGATATCATAATAATGAATATGATTATTGTATAATTAAATAACAATTACTTCACCATTATAAATTAGGTTAACCTACCATAGACCAAGGAAAAAGTACAAAGTAAGGGGTTTCTTATCTCACTTTTAATTTCGTGAGAATTCCATTGTTCACCACTTATTTATTGCATGTGGTGTGTGTACTGCCCATGATTGTATTCATTGTGTAATATACTTTAATTTATGGATATTTAAATCATAATTGTGTGATCCTTCTTTCATGGGTGTATGTTTCATAAGTTACCTAATCGATAAGGGAATTTGAAATTTCAATTTCCACTCATTTGGCTTTACGCATATTTCATTGATTATATTACTCCAAGATTATGTGTGGAAACACTATTAATTTGATTATGTCATAATTTCCACTCCCATTTCTATGGATATACTATTGATAAACATAATCACTCCATTGATAATTTTTCAAGTCATTGATATGAATTTGATAAGAGTAATTTTAACTCATTCTCCATTTGTTGAGTTAAACATCCAATTCATTGATGTTGTTCTTACAAGATTATGTGTGAATGTCCTTTGATTGTTTTACACTAAATATCCCATAATATTTAGTGTATTTATATTTTTCACACATAACTATGTCATTGATTTATCCTTAACCTAAGGATACGACCTTTATGAGAGATTTCATCTCAATTTACATTCCATTGAGACTTCTTTGTTGATATACACCAAATCACTTTTATATGGTGTGTATAATGTACTTTGACATAGTATATCATGAATTCATTTATTCGCATGATATTACAATGTTTTGATTACCTCAATTATTTGTATTCAAGTGTCTCTCTTTTGGTTAGAAACTCTAAATAAAATACCATTTTTAATTGTTTTAAAGACTTATTCTTCTAAATCTTTCTCATTAATGTCCATGTTTTAAAAAATGGTTTTAAGGATTTATTTATATAGACATTAAAGTTTTAGAATTAAAACTCCTTTTAAAAGTTTCAAAGTGGTATGGGACACTTTGATTCAAAAATCTATTTTTAAATGGCTTCTTGACAAATAGTGTGACTTTAAATGATTTTAAGAAAAAGGGGGATATTTCTCTCAAATAGTTTTGATGATTATTTTCAACTATGTCAATATCATTCATTATTCTCGATTAAGGATAATATGATACAATACAATCTTCCATATTTTATTGAATGAGTTATGTTTGACTGTGGATGTGTTATTTTTATACCATTCATGGTTTCTGGATAAAGTATTGACATTTCGTATGCTAGTTTTAATACAAATGTTTATGTTATGTTTAAAACTTTTCATATGAGGAATGCATTAGACTTAGTAAGTGACGGGTGGAGCCTGCTATAGCTCCTCGATGCATCGGTAGGTCTCATGAGACAAACTAGTGTCTTGGCACAAGGCCTTGGGAAAATCTTATTTGTAGTCTTGGCACAAGGCCTTGCCTATGTGGTTATGATAGTCTGGCATTATGCATTCCATCATTATAAAAGTGGTTATTGATATTGAATGAGATTATTCGATTAGTAGAATATCCATGTGAATAAGTAAATGGCATTATTTCATTTTATGTTTTCCATACTATGTTGAAGTTCAAGTTTAAAAGGCTTTTGTTTTAGTTATACACTACCTTAAATGTTTATTCTTATTTAGGAAAGTTTCCGCTATATTGTTATCCTTACTGGGCATTTGAGCTCACCCCTTTTCTATGTTTTATTTTTCCTAGGATGTGAAGAAGTAAATTATGAATGACCTGTAGGGATATTATAAGAGGATAATAGTGTGGACTATGGATACAATATGTTGTTGTAGTAGTTTTTCACTTTATGATGTAATGAAAAACATTATGAATATATCTAGTGTTTCCAAGGCTACTAAACCAATCGGTATTTCGAGATTTGATTTTTCTTGTGATTTTGCCAATGTTATGTAATAATGCACCGACTCTAGGTAACTGGGGTCAGGGCGTTACAGTTGGTATCAGAGGAAGTTTAGTACAAACTTTGGAAGCTAAATTTAGATAAACTCTGCTTAGATCATGTAGACCTAAGATGAACTTTGAGGATTAGTATAGAAGAACATCCTAGAATTTTGGTATTGTAGAGATTTTTTGAGTTTTCCGAGAAATACATCCCTATTTGGATACGAGCAGGTAGAGGCGGCTCTGGCACAGATGTACCTAGGGGTAAAACCCAAAAACATTGCTTTGAGCTAGACTCGAACGGGAACTGGTGCACGATAACGGGCCTTGCTGCACTCTTGGTTACGACACTCCCGGGGGATATTCTTAGGATAATTTACATTTTCTTTACTAACTGATTTGAAGTATTAAATATATATGATGAGAGTAAATGACCTTGGTTAATCCTAATGTGTTTCAAATTGAGAATATGGTGACATGTTAATCTCTAAATGGTTTTATGACTACTGTAACTCACACAATGATTTCTGGTTTTAGTCAATGGCTGGATTCCAAGGAAGTCATAGTGACTTTGAGAATGATGTAAAAGGTGGGAACGGTGGTGGAAATGACCAACAAAATGGAATGTTGATAGGCGTAAAAGATATCGTCTTTATGCAAAATCAATTTTCCAAAAATATGACCAACAATATATATATTAACCAATTCCCATACTCAAAAAAGAAGAGAAAGGTGATAAATGATAAGAGCTCCAGCAGTGGAGACCATGGAGAAAGGAATCCTCAATTTCCATCATGCAGGAAATTTGGAAGGAGACACCCAGGAAAGTGTCTCAATGGGAAAAAGAAATGCTTTACATGCGGGAATGAAGGACATAAAGTGAAGAATTGTCGAAGAAAAATGAAGAGTACTATGGAAGAAGATAAAAATGGTCCCAAGAGTCTATTTATAGTCACTTGCCGTAAATGTAGGGGACCTGGCCATTACCCAAGTGAATTCCCTATTCTATAGGATATTTTCTTGGTTAAAGAAGAATCTATGTGGAAATAAATGGTTGGAGAAATGTTTAAAAAGTATGAGTGATCCTTGTTGATGGGTTTACTTTGGAATAATTTTCTCTTGTATTTGTAACCCCGCAGTTTTCCATGTGAGAATGATATTTGAGGAAGAATTATCTCATCTCTTGTGGATATAGTTATAAATAACCATTTGGTTTTATATGATCGTTGGGTTTGAGAAAATTATAAGTTATCATAATTTGGGATAAAAATGCAATGTAGGAGATAAGATTTGTGGTTAAATTATGTTATGGTTATTTTGAGGAATTTATTTCATTTTGGTAATATTATAAAATATAGTTTTTGAAAAAGGACAACACGCTGACCGTGTGACAACCCGTCGTGTCGGATAAAGCAGTGGGAATCAAACCCACAACCAAAGTGCGATTTGGATTTATCACCTACCACTGGACTACGTGAAGTCCCTGGATAGTGTGACTAATTATTTTTAGTTAAATTATTTTATTGATCAATAATAAGTTGATTTGGGTTCTTATGTCTTATTAAATGAATTCCCTTGGTATAGGAAAATGATATGGTGATTAAGTGATAGATGTTATTTTGGAAGTTGTTCACTTTATTGTGAACACTATATGCCCAAGGAAAATATAATAGTATGGGATTTCATTTAAAGAGTAATGGTGGATTTTTATCTATGTTTTTATTATGGATTTATAGTGATTTGGGTTGTTTATGGAAATGATTAGGTTAATTACTTTTAAGTATCTGACTTTAAGAGTGATTAATGTCATTTGGAGATACTATTTAATGTGGAAGACTACATTCTTATAAGTTTTGAGTTTCAATATTAGTTTGGATTATATTGAAGGATTTTAAGGACAATTTATTGTTCAATGATATTTATTTAACTTTGGGGTATTGATGGTTTAATTTTAGAAATTAAGATTAGTTTTTTTTCTCTAATGGAATATCCATTTGGGGGGTCATCAGATATTATACTAACCATTTTGGTTTTGATTAATCTCTAAAGACAAGTTAAATATATAGTTTATCCTACATGGATAATGTATTTCAATAGATGTTTATTCTAGCTCTTTCATTGTGACCAATTCTTCTTGAATACTCATTGTTCAAAAAAAGAGTTAGTGGTAAAAAGTTATTAAATAATAAAACTCTACTTAAAAAGTATGTATATCTCTTTATTTTCTCAGTCAACATCATAAATGAATTCCTTGTCCATATGTAATGTAACTTAAAACAAAAAAAATGTGGTCCGTTTACTTTTCCTACTGGGAGACTAAGGATCGTTTGTCCCAACACAAATTTGTGATTTTCTTATTGTTAAATTTCTCCTGATCATGTTTTCTATCCCTCTCCATTAGAACTGAACACTTATTTTATCGTCCATATCCATGTTTTCCTACATGGAATCCTAGTATGGGTTATCTTGGGTGACCTTTATACCTCTCTTCCTTTCTTTTAAAGTGATAGTTTTATTGACTCTTTTTCTGATGTGGGACTTTCCATTATATTCTCAATCCCAATATTAAAAAAATTGTGAGGACGTAATTTATTGAAGTAGGGGAGAATGTAACACCCCAAGCTTCCATGGTACGTTTACCTTTGAATAATGCAATGGCGTGCATTGTACGCATCTTCGAGATTCTAACACACCACAACCAATCAAACTAGCTGTTATGAATAGTAATACCCACTTTTTGAAATTTTATCAATTCTATCTCTCAAAATGGACTTCATTTTTGGATTCAGAATATCTAAATTAGCCTAGGGTGAAATTTTGGTACTTTTCGGATAACTTTCATATTTTGATGAATAGTGAAAATTACAAAATTTTAATTAAAAACAAATTTTTTAATCGAAATAATTAATATTGATAAATTATGAATTTGAGTGATTTTAATGTATATTTAGAATATATTTTCACCATTTAATTCAATGTTTGTCATTGGACATAATTTCACAATTAAAACAGACATAAACAAGTATCAATCTTTTGATAGTTATTATCTCTTAAAAACACGCTTTTTGTTTTAACAACGGAAATTAATTTTAAATTAATTTCTGCCACTTATGTGTTTTGAATTTGGAAAAATGGATTCCATATTTGGAATCAGGATGTTAAAATTTTGTAAATAGGTAACTTTTATTTTTAGACATTTTGAAAAATTACTTCGGTAAATATTTTATTTACCATGGTTAAGGTGAAATCTGGTAAATAAGGGTTAAAAAATAATATTATAATAATACTAAATTACCCTAAAACATGTCTTAACCATATTTTTTGATTCATGGCCGACCATGTTCATATTTGGGTCGATTTTGGGACCCCATGGATCCACTTGTAAGTGATAGGGACACTTTATTTTAATTAAGTTAAAATGAATACGAAAATGACACAAGCATATATCGTTTAGTAAAACAATTGTTACATAGGGTTATATATATTGTATTTTAGACTATAAATATTCATTAGAAAGCTAAAAGTATTTAATACATAATTATATTTTATTTATAATTTTTAGACATTAAATAATGTAATTTATTTATGACACAATGATGATGCAGTAATTACCAGAATAGTGGATAATTAAAATATTTGATATTATAAATACCAAAATAAATATAATTGGAGACTTTAATTGAATTAAACTAGTTTTATAGGTTAATATGACATATTATTATTGATATAATTGACTTTTTTCTAAGTAATCATTCTGTTATGAGTTTCACAAAAATCAATTATTGAATAGTGTCAAAATTGACATAAAAGAGTTTTTAAAACAAATATTATATTATTAATTGATATTAAATTCCTAAAAATCTAAGGTTCGGAAAAGATACTTATATAATGATATTTGTATCATTAATGGACCAATTTTGGGTCTATTGGATGTATATAGTAAGTTTATTAACCATATAATATAAAAATACAAAGAGACATTGTAAAAGTGAAACTAATTAACTTAGAGTTAATACTTAAAGATAAGATTAATATAGTAACCCAAACCTATCTAAATTATATTGGTTGAGTGTTTTTAGACCTATCCCCACCTTAAACTTTAAATAATAAACTTTGGAGTCATTAGAAACCGAATATGAATTTATTATAAATTAATATTTCTAGCTTTTCCAAAGGTGCCCCTCACCCCTCTTATAAAAGGGCACTCCCACTTCTCATTACTTCACACCTTCAAAGCCTTTTGGTTCGGCCAAAACCTGCCCAAATACTTTCTCAAATTCCCACACTACAACCGAGAGGCCTTATTTTGATCAGAAAGCCAACCTAAGGAGCCCTTTTGATCAAAACAAAAGGAAGAACCCGAAGAAGAGGTAATGTTTTCACCACCCTTTTTCAAGTTCTTTTCTTCTTCCACTTCTTCTTTCTTTGTTATTTCTATTCTAAAATAATAACTCCAGTTTATTCTATATACTGTGATGTTATTATAAATATGGTACAACCATATTCAGTATTCTATCAATCCTTTGAATGGCATGTCTCCATACGTGCGTACGTACGGCTTACCGTCTCCACGTCGTGGTGTAATTGTCATTCAATAAATTATTATTTAGATGAGTATAATTATGACGTGTAATACTTGTAAATAATAAATATAACATGATAATTATTCTGTCTATATGATATACCATCCAATTATATATTATTTTAACATCAAAAGAATGATATTGTCGCTCGTGCGCACGTACGGACTACCGTCTCCACAAACACGATGAGATTCATTCTCCATCATATCCATTAAAGTATAATTCTCATTTGATGATTAAAAATAATTTTTAAGGACTTGATATCATTCTGTATATGAATAATATACATCCCATTAATAACAAATATGGGTCACATAACAAATAATATAAAGTAAAATGAACCCGTTAACACCCGAAATGACGATAATTCTAAGCTATTATTAACAAATCAATGTTAAAAGATCATATATGATATCATACTAATGCATATGATTATTGTATAATTAAATAACAATTATTTCACCACTATACAGTAGGTTAACCTACCTTCGACCAAGGAAAAAGTACAAAGTAAGGGGTTTCTTATCTCACTTTTAATTCCGTGAGAATTCCAATGTTCACCACTTATTTATTGCATGTGGTGTGTGTACTACCCATGATCGTATTCATTGTGTAATATACTTTAATTTATGGATATTTACATCACAATTGTATGATCCTTCTTTCATGGGTGTATGTTTCGTAATTTACCTAATCGATAAGGGAATTTGAAATTTCAATTTCCACTCATTTGGCTTTACATATATTTCATTGATTATATTACTCCAAGATTATGTGTGGAATCACTATTCATTTGATTATGTCATAATTTCCACTCCCCTTTCTATGGATATACTTTTGATACACATAATCACTCCATTGATAATTTCTCAAGTCATCGATATGAATTTGATAAGAGTAATTTTAACTCATTCTCCATTTGTTGAGTTAAACATCCAATTCATTGGTGTTGTTCTTGCAAGATTATGTGTGAATGTCCTTTGATTGTTTTACACTAAATATCCAATCATATTTAGTGTATTTATATTTTTCACACATAACTATGTCGCTGATTTATCCTTAACCTAAGGATACAACCTTTATGAGATATTTCATCTCAATTTTCATTCCATTGAGACTTCTTTGTTGTTATACACCAAATCACTTTTATATGGTGTGTATAATGTACTTTGACATAGTATATCATGAATTCCTTTATTCTCGTGATATTAAAAAGTTTTGATTACCTCAATTATTTTTATTCAAGTGTCTCTATTTTGGTTAGAAACTCTAACTAAAATACCATTTTTAAATTTTTATAAGATTTATTCTTCTAAATCTTTCTCATTAATGTCCATGTTTTAAAAAATGGTTTTAAGGATTTATTTATATGGACATTAAAGTTTTAGAATTAAAACTCCTTTTAAAAGTTTCAAAGTGGTATGGGACACTTTGATTCAAAAATCTATTTTTAAATGGCTTCTTGACAAATAGTGTGACTTTAAATGATTTCAAGAAAAAGGGGGATATTTCTCTCAAATATTTTTGATGATTATTTTCATCTATGTCAATATCCTTCATTATTCTTGATTGAGGCTAATATGATACTATAAAATATTCCATATTTTATCGAATGAGTTATGTTTGACTATGGATGTTTTATTTTTATACCATTCATGGTTTGTGGATAAAGTATTGAAATTTTGTATGCTAGTTTTAATATGAATGTTTATGTTATGATTAAAACTTTTCATATGAGGAATGCATTGGACTTAGTAAGTGATGGGTGGAGCCCTCTATAGATCCTCTATGAATCGGTAGGTCTCATGAGACAAACTAGTGTCTTGGAACAAGGCCTTGGAAAAATCATATTTGTAGTCTTGGCACGAGGCCTTGGCTATGTGGTTATGATAGTCTGCCATTATGCATTCCGTCATTATAAAAGTGTTTATTGATATTGCATGTGATTATTCGATTAGTAGAATATCAATGTGAATAAGTAAATGGAATTATTTCATTTTATTTTTTCCATACTATGTTGAAGTTCAATTTTATAAGGCTTATGTTTTAGTTATACACTTCCTTAAATGTTTATTCTTATTTATGAAAGTTTCTGCTATATTGTTATCATTACTGGGCATTTGAGGTCACCCCTTTTCTATGTTTTATTTTTCCCAGGATGCGAAGAAGTAAATTATGAATGACCTGCAGGGATATTATAAGAGGATAATAGTGTGGACTATGGAGACAATATGTTGTTGTAGTAGTTTTTCACTTTATTATGTAATGAAAAACATTATGAATATATCTAGTGTTTCCAAGGCTACTAAACCGATCGGTCTTTTGAGATTTGATCTTTCTTGTGATCATGCCAGTGTTATGTAATAATGCACCGACTCTAGGTAACTAGGGTCGGGGTGTTATAGTTGGTATCAGAGGAAGTTTAGTACAAACCTTGGAAGCTAGATTTAGATCAACTATGATTAGAGCATATAGACCTAAGATGAACTTTGAGGATTAGTATAGAAGAACTTCCTAGAATTTTGTTATTATAGAGATTTTGTGAGTTTTCCGAGCAATACATCCATATCTGGATATGAGCAGGTAGAGGCGGCTATAGCACAGATGTACCTAGGGGTAAAACCCGAAAACACCACTTTGAGCTAGACTCGAATGGGAACTGGTGCACGATAACGAGCCTTGCTGCACTCTTGGTTACGACACTCCCGGGGGATATGCTTAGGATAATTTACATTTTCTTTACTAACCGATTTGAAGTATTAAATATATATGATGAGAGTAAATGACCTTGGTTAATCTTAATGTGTTTCAAATTGAGAATACGGTGACATGTTAATCTCTAAATGATTTTATGACTACTGTAACTCACACAATGATTTCTGGTTTTAGTCAATGGCTGGATTCCAAGGAAGTCATAGTGACTTTGAGAATGATGTACAAGGTGGGAACGATGGTGGCAATGACCAACAAAATGGAATGTTGATATGTGTAAAAGATATCATCTTTATGCCAAATCAATTTTCCAAAAATATGATCAACAATATATATATTAACCAAATCCCGGACTCAAAAAAGAAGAGAAAGGTGATGAATGATAAGAGCTCTAGTAGTGGAGACCATGGAGAAAGGAATCCTCAATTTCCATCATGCAGGAAATGTGGAAGGAGACACCCAAGAAAGTGTCTCAATGGGACAAAGAAATTCTTTACATGCGGGAAGGAAGGACATAAAGTGAAGAATTGCCAAAGAAAAATGAAGAGTACTATAGAAGAAGATAAAAATGGTCCCAATAGTCCATTTACAGTCACTTGCTGTAAATGTAGGGGACCTGGCCATTACCTGAGTGAATGCCCTATTCTATAGGATATTTTCTTGGTTATAGAAGAAGCTATGTGGAAATAAATGGTTGGAGAAATGTTACAAAAGTATTAGTGCTCCTTGTTGATGGGTTTACTTTGGAATAATTTTCTCTTGTATTTGTAACCCCGTAGTTTTCCATGTGAGAATGATATTTGAGGAAGAATTATCCTTTCTCTTTTGGATATAGTTATAAATAACTATTTGGTTTTATATGATCGTTGGGTTTGAGGAAATTATAAGTTATCATAATTTGGGATGAAAATGCAAGGTATGAGATAAGATTTGTGGTTAAATTATGTTATGGTTATTTTGAGGAATTTATTTCATTTTGGTAATATTATAAAATATAGTTTTTGAAAGAGGACAACACGCAGACCGTGTGACAACCCGTCGTGTCGGACAAAGATGTGGGAATCCAACCCACAACCAAAGTGCGATTGCAATTTATCACCTACCACTGGACTACGTGAAGTCCCTGGATAGTGTGACTAATTATTTTTAGTTAAATGATTTTATTGATCAATAGTAAGTTGATTTGGGTTCTTATGTCTTATTAAATGAATACCCTTGTTATAGGAAAATGATTTGGTGATTAAGTGATAGATGTTATTTTGGAAGTTGTTCGCTTTGTTGTGAACACTATATGCCCAAGGAAAATAGAATAGTATGGGATTTCATTTGAAGAGTAATGGTGGATTTTTATCTATGTTTTTATTATGGATTTATAGTGATTTGGGTTGTTTATGGAAATGATTAGGTTAATTACTTTTAAGTATGAGACTTTAAGAGTAATTAATGTCATTTAGAGATACAATTTAACGTGAAGACTACATTATTATAATTTTTGAGTTTCAATATTATTTTGGATTATATTGAAGGATTTTAATGACAATTGATTGTTTAATGATATTTATTTAACTTTGGGGTATTGATGGTTTAATTTTAGAAATTAAGATTAGTTTTTTTTCTCTAATGGAATATCCATTTGGGGGGTCATTAGATATTATAATAACCATTTTGGTTTTGATTAATCTCTAAAGACAAGTTAAATATATAGTTTATCTTACATGGATCATGTATTTCTATAGAAGTTTATTCTAGCTCTTTCATTGTGACCAAGTCTTCTTGAATACTCATTGTTAAAAAAAGAGTTAGTGGTAAAAAGTTATTAAATAATAAAACTCTACTTAAAAAGTAAGTATATCTCTTTATGTTCTTAGTCAATATCATAAATGAATTCCTTGTCCTTATGTAATGTAACTTAAAACAAAAAAATGTTGTATGTTTACTTTTCCTATTGGGAGACTAAGGACCGTTTGTCCCAACACAAATTTGTGATTTTCTTATTGTTAAGTTTCTCCTAATCATGTTTTCTATCCCTCTCCATCAGAACTCAACACTTAGTTTATTTTCCATATCTATGTTTTCCTACATGGAATCCTAGTATGGGTTATCTTGGGTGACCTTTATACCTCTCTTCCTTTCTTTTAAAGTGATAGTTTTATTGACTCTTTTTCTGATGTGAGACTTTCCATTATATTCTCAAGCCCAATTTTAAAAAAATTGTGAGGATGTAATTTATTGAAAGAGGGTAGAATGTAACACCCCAAGCTTCCACGGTACGTTTCCCTTTGAATAATGCAATGGCGTGCATTGTACGCATCTTCGAGATTCTAACACACCACAGCCAATCAAACAAGCTGTTATGAATAGAAATACCTACTATTTGAAATTTTATAAATTCTATCTCTCAAAATAGACTTCATTTTTGTATTCGGAATATCTAAATTAGCCTAGGGTGAAATTTTGGTACTTTTCAGATAACTTTCATATTTTGATGAAAATTGAAAATTACTAAATTTTAATTAAAAACAACTTTTTTAATCGAAATAATTAATATTGATAAATTTTGAATTTGAGTGGTTTTAAAGTATATTTAGAATATATTTTTACCATTTAATTCAATTTTGGTCATTGGACATAATTTCACAATTAAAACAGACATAAACAAGTGTCAATCTTTTGATAGTTATTATCTCTTAAAAACACGCTTTTTATTTTAACAGGAATTAATTTTAAATTAATTTCTGCCACTTCTGTGTTTTGAATTTGGAAAAATGTATTCCATATTTGGAATCAGAATGTTCAAATTGTGTAAATAAGTAACTTTTATTTTTAGAAATTTTGAAAAATTACTACAGTAAATATTTTATTTACCATGGTTAAGGTTAAATCTAGTAAATAAGGTTTAAAAAAATATTTTAATAATACTAAATTACCCTAAAATGTGTCTTAACCCTGTTGGTTGATACATGGCCGACCATGGGAACATTTGGGTCGATTTTGGGACCCCATGTATCCACTTGAAAGTGATAGGGACACTTTATTTTAATTAAGTTAAAATGAATACAAAAATGACACAAGCATATATCATTTAGTAAAACAATTGTTACATAGGGTTATATATGTTGGATTTCAGACTATAAATATTCATTAGAAATCTAAAACGATTTCCTACATAATTATTTTTTATTTATAATTTTTAGACATTAAATAATCTAATTTATTTATGACACAATGATGATGTAGTAATTACCATAATAGTGAAAAATTAAAATAATTGATATTATAAATACCCAAATAAATATAATTGGAGAGTTTTATTGAATTTATAATTTTCTAGGTTAATATGACATATTAGGATTGATTTAATTGACTTTTTTTGAAGTAATCATTCTGTTATGAGTTTCACAAAAATCAATTATTGAATAGTGTCAAAATTGACATAAAAGAGTTTTTAAAACAAATATTATATTATTAATTGATATTACATTCCTAAAAATATAAGGTTCGGCCAAGAGACTTATATCATGATAGGTGTATCATTAATGGACCACTTGGGGGTATCTTGGATGTATATAGTAAGTTTATTAACCATATAATATAGAAATACAAAGAGACATTGTAAAAGTACAACTAATTAACTTCGAGTTAATACTTAAAGATAAGGTTAATATATTAACCCAAACCTATCTAAATTATATTTTTTGAGTGGTGTTCGAACTATAACCACCTTAAACTTTAAATAATAATCTTTTGAGCCATTAGAAACCGAATATGAATTTATTATAAATTAATATTTCTAGTTTTTCCAAAGGTGCCCCTCACCCCTCTTATAAAAGGGCACTCCACCTTCTCATTACTTCACACCTTCAAAGCCTTTTGGTTCGGCCAACCCCTGTCCAAATACTCTATAAACTTCCCAAACTACAACCTAGAGGCCTTAGTTTTATCAGAAAGCCAACCTAAGGATCCCTTTTGATCAAAACAAAAGGAAGAACCCGAAGAAGAGGTAATGTTTTCACCACCCTTTTTCAAGTTATATTCTTCTTCCACTTCTTCTTTCTTTGTTATTTATATTCTAAAATAATAACTCCAGTATCTTCTATATACTGTGATGTTATTAAAAATATGGTACAACCATATTCAGTATTCTATCAATCCTTTGAATGGTAGGTCGCCATACGTGCGTACGTACGGCTTACCGTCTCCACGTCATTGTGTAATTGTCATTCAATAAATTATTATTTGGATGAGTATAATAATGATGTGTAATTCTTGTAAATAATAAATATAACATGATAATTATTCTATCTATATGATATACCATCCAATTATATATTATTTTAACATCAAAAGAATGATATTGTCACTCGTGCGTACGTACGGACTACCGTCTCCACGAACGCGATGAGATTCATTCTCCATCGTATCCATTAAAGTATAATTCTCATTTGATGATTAAAACTAATTTTTAATGACTTGATATCATTATTAATTTGAATAATATACATCCCATTAATAACAAATATGTCTCACATAACAAATAATATAAAGTAAAATGAACCCGTTAACACTCGAAATGACAATAATTCTAAGATATTATTAACAAATCAATGTTAAAAGATCATATATGATATCATACTAATGCATATTATTCTTGTATAATTAAATAACAATTATTTCACCATTATACAGGAGGTTAACCTACCGTCAACCGAGGAAAAAGTACAAAGTAAGGGGTTTCTTATCTCAATTTAAATTCTATGAGAATTCCATTGTTCACCACTTATTTATTGCATGTGTTGTGTGTACTACCCATGATTGTATTAATTGTGTAATATACTTTAATTTATAAATATTTACATCATAATTGTATGATCCTTCTTTCATGGGTGTATTTTTTTTAAGTTACCTAATCGATAAGGTAATTTGAAATTTTAATTTCCACTCATTTGGCTTTACGCATATTTCATTGATTATATTACTCCAAGATTATGTGTGGAATCGCTATTCATTTGATTATGTCATAATTTCCACTCCCCTTTTTATGGATATACTTTTGATACACATAATCACTCCATTGATAATTTCTCAATTCATCGATATGAATTTGATAAGAGTAATTTTAACTCATTCTCCATTTGTTGAGTTAAACATCCAATTCATTGGTGTTGTTCTTACAAGATTATATGTGAATGTCCTTTGATTTTTTTACACTAAATATCCAATAATATTTAGTGTATTTATATTTTTCACACGTAACTATGTCACTGATTTATCCTTAACCTAAGGATAAGGCCTTTATGAGAGATTTCATCTCAATTTACATTCCATTGAGACTTATTTGTTGTTATACACCAAATCACTTTTATATGGTGTGTATAATGTACTTTGACATAGTATATCATGAATTCCTTTATTCTCATGATATTATAAAGTTTTGATTACCTCAATTACTTGTATTCAAGTGTCTCTCTTTTGGTTAGAAACTCTAACTAAAATACCATTTTTAAATGTTTTAAAGACTTATTCTTCTAAATCTTGCTCATTAATGTCCATGTTTTAAAAAATGGTTTTAAGGATTTATTTATATGGACAATAAAGTTTTAGAATTAAAACTCCTTTTAAAAGTTTCAAAGTGGTATGGGACACTTTGATTCAAAAATCTATTTTTAAATGGATTCTTGACAAATAGTGTGACTTTAAATGATTTCAAGAAAAAGGGGGATATTTCTCTCAAATAGTATTGATGATTATTTTCATCTATGTCAATATCCATCATTATTCTCGATTGAGGATAATATGATACAATACAATCTTCCATATTGTATCGAATGAGTTATGTTTGACTGTGGATGTGCTATTTTTATACCATTCATGGTTTGTGGATAAAGTATTGACATTTTGTATGCTAGTTTTAATATGAATGTTTAAGTTATGTTTAAAACTTTTCATATGAGGAATGCATTGGAATTAGTAAGTGATGGGTGGAGCCCACTATAGCTCCTCGATCCATCGTTAGGTGTCATGAGACAAACTAGTGTCTTGGCACAAGGCCTTGGCAAAATATTATTTTTAGTCTTGGCACGAGGCCTTGGCTATGTGGTTATGATAGTCTGGAATTATGCATTCCATCATTATAAAAGTGGTTATTGATATTGCATGTGATTATTCTATTAGTAGAATATCCATGTGAATAAGTAAATGGCATTATTTCATTTTATTTTTTCCATACTATGTTGAAGTCCAAGTTTAAAAGGATTTTGTTTTAGTTATTCACTGCCTTAAATGTTTATTCTTATTTATGAAAGTTTTCGCTATATTTTTATCCTTACTAGGCATTTGAGCTCACCCCTTTTCTATGTTTTATTTTTCCCAGGATGTGAAGCAGTAAATTATGAATGACTTGTAGGGATATTATAAGAGGATAATAGTGTGTTCTATGGAGACAATATGTTGTTGTAGTAGTTTTTCACTTTATGATGTAATGAAAAAAATTATGAATATATCTAGTGTTTCCAAGGCTACTAAACCAATCAGTCTTTCGAGATTTGATCTTTCTTTTGATCATGCCAATGTTATGTAATAATTCACCGACTCTAGGTAACTGGGGTCAGGGCGTTACATAGTTTAATTCTTGTGAGATTGTTTTTTAATGATTATTATACCAAGTATTTCATTCCCTATTTCTTTTGGGAACCCCATAGTTTTTTCATGAATGTATTCTTTATGAATAGAAGCCCATTCCTTTACATGGGTTATTTTATGTCCAATGTTGATATATGTTCTATGTATAATGCATGACTATGTAAATTTTATAATGTTATGGGTGCACCCAAAATTATATAGATCATTAAAATGTTATGATGTGATGATTGTGCCCATAGTTATATATCACTCCAATTCATTGGGTAATGTGATGTATCTCATGAGATAAAGTGAAATATGTGTGAACATGATGCTAGATTTGTTCACAACTATGTATGGTAGTTGACCACTAAGACATTATGTTTCATTTTTATGTATTTACACAATCCATTCCCATATCTAATTATTACTCTCATGATTAGATTATGGTTATGATTATTACCACCCCATGTTATATTGATTCATCTTCTTATTCATCCTCTTACTGAACTTTTAACTTACCCCTTTATTTGATGTATATACTAAGGTGAATACTTGTACTAAGGACAACATGAGGTCCACTAAGAAGCTACATAAGAAGGAATTAAATAAATTTTTATGTATTATTATGTAAATTTTATGTGTGGCCCTAATTTTCCAAAGACACTAAACCTTTGGATCCTAGTTTTGTAACGCTTTTAGGTTGTTTTACTTTAAAATGATGTAATAATAATGTAAGAAACGTAGAGTCACCATAGCTAATGCATGAAGATATCATGTTTAACTAGAGGAGAAAAAAATTCATGAGTTTTCTTTAGATATGGATCATAATATTTCATCATTGATAGCATAATAATAAATAAGCTTGGTAAAATATGATATTGTTTCAATAAACTCTTACCACTTTGGTAACTTTGAATAAAACTCCCTATGTAATAAAATGACATTAAATTAATCTTAAAATATCATTAAAATAAGTATATTCATTATATAACATGTAAAATGGAAGTATATACACCTCATAATATAATATTGGTACATAATAAAACATGTTTCTCAAAAAATGCAAATTGAGGAAAAACTACCGAATTGATTTGGTAACTTTTGAACCCTAAAACCCCATAAAATAGTGGTCATAAAATGGGTAGGTAAATACCCATAAATTTTAGTATAATTATCATATATTACATTCATGGTAAGTATATACACCACCCAAAACAAATTAATGGTGAATAAGTCATAATTCTCCCAAAAATAAAAGTGAGACTAGAAATCCCTTTACATTATGTCTTGAATCTCATCATTCTCGTTCAAACCCCCTGTATAATAAAATAAGTTTATTATAAATATATTAAATAAACATATTAAATTATATCATATCATATATTATTTTCTTATGACCTTTTATTACCTATTTATAAACAATTTCATGTTGAAGTTATGTTTCGGGTAATAACTACTTCGTTTTTCACTGGTGTTTTGATTTGTTATATTTTTTGTTATCTTACTTATATCATGATTTCCTCATCTCCAGAATGATAAACATGAAATAAATATCATATATATTCATTATATATGTATTTATAATAATATATAAAATATATTAATATAAAATGAAATATACCGTTCATGGAGACGGTAGGCCGTATGTAAGCATGAATGATGTTTCCATTTTGGTATAAGATTAAAAGAAAGAAAGTAAATGACATATATGAATATATATAATTCAAGTAGCATTATTATTTCATATATATCATATAAGTTCAGTAAACTAAACCTTAATTCATTCCATGTTAAGTGTGAATTAATCACATCGCTTTGAGGAGGCGGTAGTCCATGCATCCACAAAAAAAGTTATCATATTTCCAAAAAATGGAATTCATAAAGTTATATGTTATATAGTAATTAAATAAGAATAAATAAATCATAAATATCATATATATCATATAAAAACATAAATTTCATCATTATTTCGAACCTTTAATGGTGGAAATGGAAGAACTAACGACATTGGTTCATGAGGTGGTACTCCATCGTACACACGAATGATGATTGTGTATCCCATTTTATGGAAGTGTGTGTGAGTGTAGGTTGAACCCTTAACATAAAAAAAATCTCAGTATATTTATTACACTGAGGTAATTATTTAATAATGTAACAATTATAGTTAAGGGGGTGGAGAATGAAAATAAAACAAAATAGCTTGTGGAAGGATGTTAACTCTTATTTGGGCTACTCCTTTTGGTTTACAAAAAAGGGATTCCTTAGTTGGATTTCATCCCAAATGGAGTCTTATATGATGAATTAGGGAAGTTTGGAGGATATTTTGGTAGGGTTTTTTAGATCCAAAAGTTCTTAAGATCTGTGAATAAGTGATGGGGTGTGAGTGCCCTTTTATAATAGAGGAAGAGTGGCATTCTTGTAAATATAAAAATGTAAACAATATTAATAGGTATACCTTACATCATGTGCCACAAATAATTGTACACTTTAAATAAAAGAGGGTTATTGGTTCTAATATTTCCTTAAAATTACTTCTGGACACATTTTTTATGTTATTTGGGCCTTAAATTAAATTTTAACCACAAAGTAATCTTGATTTTACCATAATCCCAGTAATTAATTTTAATTACTTTTATAAATATTTTTTATCAAAAACTAAATTGAACATATTATAAATTATAAATTATGATTATTAAAAATATTTAATCCATTTATCCAAATTCTAAACACATAATTTCCATAGAATAATTAAAAATTAATCCCACAAACGTGTTGTGAAAGTTGTTTTTTTAAGTGAAAAAGTCCAAAAGACTGAAATGTTTTTATATCCAATTCCAATGTGAAATTAGTTCTATTAACATAAATTGGATTAATTTATTTAAAATTTAACTAAATATACTTTAAAACTTAATTAAAATATAATTTAACTATATGAATAAATTAGATGAAAAGGTAGTTTTGAATTACAATTCAGTATTGTCACTATTCATCCAAAAAACGAAGTTTTCCAGATAAAATTCAAAAATTTAACCCTAAGATAATTTTGACATTATGAATTAAAAAATGAGGTTTATTTTATAAAATTAAATTTATAAAATTTTCTAAAATTAATTTTATTATTGTTCACAAAAGGATATAAAAAGAAGTACTTTTGAGAAAATAGTATTTTTCAAAGCATATAGACTTTACCAGGAATTTTATATTTTATTATCAATATTTTTTATTTATATAAAAAAATTATAAATAATGTTTAAAAATTAGTTATTACTATTGATATTTCTAATTTTAACAACTATTTTATAACTATCTTGTTTAAATAATTATAAGAATAAAAGATTGTTTTATAGAAATTCAGTGTTGCACGTAACACAAGACAAGTCAGTGTTGCATGTACTGTAATATTATATTGGTGTAGCATAGAAAGAAAGATTAACTTGTTGTAGAATGAAACAGAAGACATCAAATAAAATTAACTTATTCAAAAAAAAGGTTCATAAAAACTTTGGGTGTTACATATTTGGTGTTAGTCGCAACTCCATGCCAGCTAGAGGTGGTATTGGAGTGAAACTATCCACTTACCATCATCCAGGGATGGGTTGTGTTAATTTTGTATTAGTGTGGGTTGTCCTAAGGATGGATTTGGGATTCAGTATTCATGTGAGGACTATTGTATGAATATAAAGAAATGATGTTAAGTGGGTATTGAGTTCATTTATCAGGCCATTGAGACTAGTGTAGGTGTAGTGGTAAACATATATTTCTTATAGGATTCTAATAATATATTAGTCAATATAGAACTCAATGATATTGTTTTGGGTTATAGTTAAGTTTGTACACATAGCCGACAATAGTTAGTTATGGTCTTTTATGTCCTTTATATGTCCTCGCAACTAGATATACTCTAATTCATGTAGGTTTATCCTGTTAGATAAAGGGAGCTTCTCAATAATTTCAATATTGTGTGTAGAGGTTGGGTTTTGACAAGCTAAGGATTATTTTTGGACCTCTAACTTATGATTGTATAGTGTTAAGTATTTTTTTTCTGCGACAGTATTAAGATATATTATTTTCCCATAATAATATGATGTTTGTATCCCATTATTTCGTAGTGAAAATCCTTTTTATATAGTGGATGGTATTTTTTACTGATTTGGATGAGACTATCCATACTTTTAAAATGTATTGTGTGTTATGATGGTTGATACCTCATGGGTTTGTGAGGAATTTCTCCCTTAAGTAATAGATGTTTGTCTTGAGTATAATATTTTTCCTTCTATCTATCTCATGGTTTTTACTCCTCAGATGTTGATTCTTATATCATGCCTCTTATGTGGAATGGTTTACTATTGATGGAAAAAATTCAAACTCATGATAGGGATTCTCTTTTCTGTAAGAGTTTGATATTTGGTTCAAGATAAAAGTTTTATCTTAGATTTTTTAGCCCTCAGTGGTGTTGTGTGGAAATGGTAGAGTGTGTAATGAGGACTGCATATCTTATGATATGTTCCTTAAACATGTTTTTCAGTGGATTTTTTTCAGATTATCAGTTTGAGGAAGATACTTTAGGTGGAGGATTTATCAAGATGTGGTTTTATTTTCCCAAACACCAGCTTCAGGCAGTTATTTTTAGGTAAATAGTATAGATAGATATAGATGTTTGTTGATACATGTGATGGGTGGGTATGGTTGAGAATTAGTGGTTGAAGTTGACTGTATGATTCATGTTTTTTTTGTTTATGAATGATTTTAATTATTAATATAGTCGTGATTTTATGAACCTACACAATATTTTTAGGTGTTAGCGGTTCTAGTGGAGGCCCTATATTGACACTGGCTAACTTAAGTGTTTCCTATGATGGTGTACTTCAATCCCTCACCCCTTTTGTGGAAGGATTATGTACTTATTTGATAAATAAGACCATTCAGACAATTTTTCATTGTATATAAATGTCATAATTATACCCACCATGGTATGAATTAATTTCCCATTATTAGTCTCATGAGGTGTTTGGTGATTAAGTTGATGATGTGAATAATTCCTTCAGTAGAAAGGGAGTCCATATATGTTGTGGAAATTGGGGCTAACCTATTGGTTTATAAGATTTACTTCCAAGTAGGTAGATAGCATGAGTTAAGTTCTTATGTAACTCAATGTGAAATCAAATCTGGTGAATGTGGTATAATACTTGAATGTTTTAAAATGGTAACCTATGGTTTCCCCTTTTTAAAATCATGTTATTTGGATTAACTTGTAATCTAAGTGTCATGATCGAATTTTGTTGAGTTGGAGGATGAGTGCCCTGGGTATTTTGCAGGCTTACTGACCGGACCCTTCTAGGTATTTGTTTGTGTGGAAGTTTATTCATCATCAGAGGTATTTTTCCAAATTTAACCTTAGGAGTTGCACCTATGATGTAAACCGTCATAGTCTAAAATCTTGATTCGATGTTTAAAGTTGGAATTCTTGAGGGTGAATTCATGCCAGTTAGTGGGATCAAAATGGCATAGTGGAAGTACGTTAGGGAATGGACCTTAGTATGGAATTCCCAATTAATCCTTCTGTGTTGACCTACCATAAGAAAACTTATATTATGTGATGGAGGATTGTGTATTCTCAGATTTTTGTGGTTTCTGGTTGTTTTATAAGTTATTAAATTAGGTTTTGCAGCTGAAACAGCAAGTTCATATGAACGGTCAGTATTTTATCATTTGTATTGTTGTGTATTTGGCCGCATGTCGGGTAGGGTTTGATGTTGATAAAGGTTGGTGTTATTCCATTAAATGCTCAATGATAGCTTTTATAAATAATATATGATAAAAAAACATATCTATATTTGAAATTTGATGTGAACTTATTAGTTATCATGGTGTAGACATGGGGATTCCCATAGTTATTCATAAAGATGTTTGGAAAGAAACACCAAGTTTCAATTATGGAAAATCTAGTGACAATGGTTCTATTTGACTTGATAGTAAGAGATGTTAGTGAAGCTGATACAGGTCTGAAAGCACCAACAATTTATAAATTATCTTGGTGTTAGTGAGGCACATTTATGAATCACTGATCATGGAGTTCCTTGTGGGTGGGTTATTTTTATATTAAAAACATAAATATTTATCTTTTAAGGTATAGGGTGACATTTTCCTACACATGCTAACCCTTTCACTACAAAAAAATTGGTCTAAGTTGTGGATTATTTGCATCATTTTTTATAACCATTTTTAATTAATACTTTTTTATTATTATTTAAAATATATTAGTGTTTTAAAAAAACTTCTTCTATTAGTGAAATAATTTTTGATTTAGCAGTGGTTTCATTAAAACAATTTTTATATCCTTCAAAAATAATACTAATTAACCCTTAGCCCCACCCCCATGCCTACCTATGTATCCCTGACCCCCCCCCCCTTGTGCCCCCTCCTTCGATGTCTTGCATCAATGGTGGAGATGCCACCAAACCCCCCCCCCCCCCCACTCCCTCGATGTAGACTGCCACCCCCCCCCCACTTCCTTAATGTCAATTTCTGGCCCTTGATCCACCCCTCTCCCTTGATGTCAATTGTTGACCCATGATCCCCCCCCCATCCCCACTCCCTAAATGTCGACCACTAACCCCCCTCCCTTAACGTTTTTCCCTGACGACAGCGACGCCCCCCGACGGCTCTTATCCCCATGATAGCATCCCCTTTTACCCATTTCTTGGTAACCACTACCCATGATGATGTAAGATCCCTAACCAATTCTCAATGACCATTTCCTCCTCCATGTCTCCCTTATTTCCCATACTCATATCCATTCTTGAGTCGAATGATTCTAGGCTCGTATCCTTGACCTACACGCTGTTTTTTTCCCTCTCCTTTCCCAAGTGACTTTCTTGGACAAATCTGACCATGCTGTTGTGAGGGGTGTAATTTATTCATTTATGTTTTTTTAGTTATATTAAATCATTATTTTGATGAATGTGTGTTTTTCAAAATCAAGACCCTACCCTGGTCAATGAAAAACTTGGGTGATGTAAAAAATTGATTGTACTTATTTGATTAAAAATTTATTTCTTTATATATGAATGTATATGGGGAAGAGTGGAAGTCCAATACCTATGTATAAAATTTTGATTAATTTACCTCAAAACACACCTTGGAATGCTAATGGTTTGTAAGAATTTTTATATTATGCAATTACAACATGATAAATGGATGTTATAATATATTGTATGTATACTTATTGTAAATTAAAGAGATGGTTGAATAAAAAATAAATATATGATCAGTTTATATTGAAATTTTTTCTTGGTTGATATGTATGTTAGATTTGGAATGGATAATCGAATGATATGGAAATTTAAAAAAATGACAATCCTGAAAACCAAATGAAAAGTGAACCTACATTGGAAAATTCAGTTTGAAGGTTGATAAATGATGCATTTTTATTTATAGGATACAATGTCCAATATTTTAACAAATCAATAGAACCATTATTTTATCCTAAGTTGGTAAATATTTCTTGGAACTTTAATAACTAAAAAAATGAGTTTAATGAATTAATTATAGATAGAAAAAAAGAACTATATGAAGGGTTTTCCAAGTATTCAAAGTCTTAATTTTAATTAAGATGTGCCATATTATAAATATTTATGTAATTACTAGAAAATTAGTGTCCATGATTTTAGATTTTATTCATGATACATTTTTTGTAGGTATTATCCATTCATCATTCTACAAGACAAAGAAAATCCTTAACAAAATTGGATTTGATTATATAAAGAAACATGAATTACCTCATGATTTTATACCTTATTGGGGGGAATATTTTGATAAAGAATAATTCATAATATGTCATACAAGTAAATTTAATTCAATGATATACAATGAGAGTAAAAAAATGTAAAATTAGGAAGAAGTAGAAGAAGAAAAATCATGCAAAAGGTATCGTGTTTCTTTTCTCTAAAACCATATTTTCAAGGATTCTTTGTGTTTTCTAAGACTACATATGACATGATGTGGCATGCTCAGAATAGTAAAAATGGTGTCTTGATGAGACATCCAAAATATTCAACGTCATGGAAGGTGTTTTTTCATTATATCCAAATTTTTCTTTGTGTCCTAGGAATTTACGTTTGAGATTGTCTTCTAATGGTTTTAAATAATTTAGTACTTTTTGTACTAATTATTGAATATGGATAGTTTTTTTTAATCTCCTAGAATCTGTCTCAATGTATGTGTATGAATAAGACTTGTTTTACTATTTTCATGATTATTCCTAGAAATAAAATTCCAATAAATGAAATTGATGTACACCATCAACCTATAATCAAAGAATTTTGGGAATTATGGGATGATTTCATGGAAACATATGATGCTTTAATGAGAAAATTATTCAAAATGCATGATTCTTTAATGTGAACAATTATTGACTTCCTGGTCTAGGAAACTTATCTAGTTGGAACACTCATACTGGTTTTTCTTATCAAGTTTTTATTTTTTATTTTGAACCTCAATGATGACCTCATAGTAGAAAATGGTGTTTCATATGTCATTATTGATTTCTTGATTCTTCTCATAAGTTGAGGTTTAACAAGATACAATTCAATGGAGATATTTATTTGAGAAATTCATTAAAGGTGTTATCTAGTTTGTAAATCATGAGGGAATTAATGAATCTCAATCTAGAATTTTCAAAATGTAATCAGTTTAAAGAAGGTAGAAAAGGGTATGAGGTACAATATTTGAAGCTCCTCAAAGACAGTAGTGGAATAAAATGAGTAAATTTTAAAAATATCCTTATTGGGAATTTGATTTTATATGTCAAAATCTTGAAATAATTCATATTGAGAAGAATTCCTATGATTATTTATTTTTTACATTTCTTAATGAGTAGATTAAATCAAACGATTACCTTAATGCTCTTAAGTATTTATAATAAATGAATATAAAGGGTGTTTTGTGGGAAATTGAGAATGTAATGTATCCTTTAGATATTTTAATAATGAAAATTCATGAGAAATACATATTCTTTAAAACTTTAAATAATATAAAACTTATATATGGATATTAAATTAAAATTTCATGATATGTTGAATTAAAACATTGAATGTGACATGGATTGAAAAGTCATGAATAAAATATTCAAATAGATTAATTACAGACACTGGAATTGCATAATATATTCTTGGAAAAAGTAATTATAGTTCTAGTTGAGTTTTTTTCCATATTCAAAGATATTTGTAGAAAAACTCTAAATCCAACTGATCTTGATAATCTTCAATAATGAATTGTATTTTAATTTTTTCATTTAGAGATGTTATTTCCCACTTCATTTTTCACAGTCATGATTCATTTGACTATTCATTTGGTTGAATAAACTAAACTTATTAGACTTGTACACTGTTGATGAATGTATAAAATTAAAAGGTGCATTAATATTATTTTTATTTTCATTGTTGAATTCAATTTTATCAAACCATTGTGTAAAATTTCTTAATCTGTTTCTTATTTTTCTCACCATGTACTCAGGTCATTTGAAATCATATGTGAGGAATAAAGCTCAACCAGAAGTCTTTATTATGGAAGTTTATATATCCAAAGAGTGATTGACCTTAGGTTCAAGTTATTTGGATGGGATTGAGACTAGATTCAATCATTTTGGATGTGTTTATGAAATCTACACAAATTTTCATTTTGAAAAACTAGTCATTTGTATTTATAATTATTGGATGACTAATGGAAAGGGGTTTAATTTTACACTGACTGAATTGGATTTAATACAAGTGTATAGATTTTTTCTACTTAATAATATTATAATAGATCCATTTATAGAATAATTTAGATTCCAAACAAAGATATGACTAAGGGTTCGAGCTCGAAATGAGCTCGAATTAACAAATGTTGTTAATAAGGATATTTTTTAATGGTTTACCAATTGTTTAAGTATATACTCATATAAATATTATTTTATTGTAGTTATTTAGTCTATTTTAATATTAAAACATTATATATTTATCTCTAGATAATGAATTTTGAGATTCAATATGAAATATCATATGATTTAAAGTTTTTTGATCGAGGACCTATAAGTAAGTATAAACGGTTTGATGCCTATAATATTCATGTCTTCACATTCTGTACATTTTATTATGAAGGAGGATTAAAAACTCAAAAATTAGTTTATTTACACTTATAGAGATGGGATACTATGTAAATTTGATTGATATAATCAAATTAACTATCAGGGTCAATTTTTAGTTTTCTTATTCAAACATAAATTGATCAATATTGATAGGGGTATAATGAAATATTTTTTTCAATTTACATCTATCAAAATATCTCACTTGATCCATAATGATCAGCATGTAGAGAAGGATCTATTTATCTTGGATTCACAACTGTACATGGTTTATTATGTGGATAATAAAATACATAGGGTTTGGAGTGTTGTTGTACACTTAAAATATATAGAATTGTATGGTATGGGCAATGAAGGTCTATTGGTACTTTGTGACAGTGAACATCATCAACCATAGAACATTCAATATTTCTAACCTAAAAATATTGAAACTATATAAATTGTGATAGAGGGTAAAAATAAAGGACTCATAGAAATTGAGGATACTAACAATGAAGACAATTAAGATGATGATTGTAACGACCCAAACTTTCATTAATGGAAATCCCTATTGATCTAATTAAATGTCTATTTATGTAAAAAAATTATATAAAATGTCAACTTCATTGGTTTTATGTAAAGAATTGTGACCGTTTCTAATATAGTTGTTGAACAGTGATCGCATTATTAGTATAAATATAGGGCTTTAATAAATCCAATTTACCCAGACAAAGGAAGTGATGGCCTCATCTAGTAGACGTGCCCCACACGAATCCCATTTTTCAGAACTCAGAAATGAGGTGACATCATTGGGATTTGCTCTTGACCAAGCCCAATCCTAGCTTGAATATGTTAAGCTCGAGCGGGACCGCCTATGAGAGAAATGGAAGTTGATAGAGATTACCACCCGAGCAATGTTATCCGAGCCACCCCAAGAGTCTGTCACCATCGCACAACTTAATCTTCGGTCTTATGAAAGTTTTATAAGGTGTTATGTAACAAGACCTTAGTTCTATGGTTTTGTACATTATTTTTGTATATAATAATTAATATACTTTCATTTTATTATTGTTACCTTGTAAATAGTTTTTAAAGCACAAATAGTGTTATTAGTTAATATCCAACTAACAAATATATTTTGATGAATTAATGGATTTTGAATAAAATTATATTTTTAAAAAATATTATTATTATTATTATTAAATTAATTTTTATTAAATATAAATGATCATATAATTTTATGAATGAAATTGTAATTTTTATTAAGGTTTGAAATCCATTTTTGTCAAAACCCGTGAATTTTCGATAAATGTCCATTTTTATTTTAAAAGTGAAAATTAACATATTTATAAAATTATTTATATAAAATTAATATTATTTCTAAAATCAAGATGTCGAAATTATCCAATGGTGAATTTTTCATAATTTTCTGAGACAGTCAAATTTTTGGGAAAAAATTAAATACCATTTAAATATATAATGTGTTTTATGACATCATAATGACCCAATAGTGATGTAATAAAATACTATAAACTTTATGTTCGGCCAATATATTTATTACCATTAAAATAATGTGTTTTTGGGTTTGTTTGACTTATTTTACAAAGCATTAATGGACTCTTCAAAACTTATTAAACATCTTGTCTTTTTAAATTGATTTCTTTGGGAGTGTGACTCACTTCCACATAAGAACCCCCATTATTTTAAGAATTTCAGACTTCGGCCTTATAAAATATTTTTTTCTACTTCCCTTTTACAAAATCATGGGCAAAAAACATGGGTTGATTTGTGGTTTGGATTAGTTTAATGTGAGGTGTCTCAAACCTGAATAATAAAGAATTCCATCACCTTTCCTATATAAACCCACCCAAGCTCTCACTTCCTCCTCACTCAACACCTTTTGAGTTCATCGAAACTCTGAACTACTCTTTCTAGAATCCTTCCAATGTGCCCCAAGCTCCAAAAAAGCATCTCTCAATCCTTTGGAAGCACACTTCCAAATAAGGGTTTTTCTTCCTTTCTCATTTTGTCCAATTTTCTTAATGTTGTTATGCCCTTTTAATTTCGATTATAAATGTTGGGGTATGGTTTCTCACCTCCCCCATACTTACCTATTTATGTTTTAATGATGTTATACCCCTTTATCTCTCATTAAATTTCTCCCATTTACACCTGTAACTATGCCAAAATTCCAAAAGGAATTTTTCTCTCCTCATTTACATTCAAGGAATTCTTTTGTTTCATGAATCTAATTTCCATTACATTTGTTGGTAAAGTTATCTATATGACCCCCTTACTATCCATATAATGTAAATATGATGATACACCTCTTTCTCTCTCATCAACCATTTTTATGAATTCTTACGTCACGCTGTTACACTGCCGAAATTACACCGATTTTCCAATCCAATGCCATTGTGTGGTGAATACCATGCCCATTTCTCTATCAAGGGTATTCACCTTTATGAAAATTAACTTATTGATTATAAAGTTCATGTATGAATTCCACATTCCTTTATCGTGTAACAAATGATTATGTTTTATGAATCCATGTTATATGATCCATGTGGCACACTTATGCATGAAATGAAATGTTTAAGAAGGGTGCGCCCTTATAGCGCTCTAATGCATTGGGTAAAGTATAGCATCATGATACGTCATTTTCAATGGGTGTTTACTCATTATAATTCAATTGAAACGTGGTTTTACTTGTGCTTCATGTGCAATGAGTATTTACTCTTGCTCCATGTGCAATGATCCTTGGCCCATGCTAATTCCATGTTAAGTGTTGTTGACACATTTCCATGTTATGATTATCAGGCTTTATCATTCCTTTATGTTTATGCTTCTCTTATTCTCTATTGATATGCCTATTGTCTAACATGTATTGTATTCCTCATGTTATTCCATGATTATTCCCTTACTGGGCTTTATAGCTCACCCTTTTCTTATGCATGTCCTCAGGTTATCCCATGCAATGCTAAGTACGAGGGAATGTAGTGGTCATATAAAGGAAATTTTCAATAAAGATGTTGTATTTCATGTTTTATGTTGTTATGTAATGATCATAAGCCCCAAATACACTAGACCTATCAATCTTGTATATTGTGTCAAGTGAAGTTTATATATTAAATTATGTTTAATTGTGTAATAAAAGATCAGGGTTGTCGTAGTTGGTATCAGAGAATAGGTTTAGTTTTTTTATTAGGATTAGAAAACCCTAGTGAAGCCTTAGAGATAAGACTAAGTATAATAAAAACATCCCTAAGTTTTGGTGATTATTGAGTAAGTGGTTTATCAAGAAAATACTTCCCTGTCTGGATACGAGTAGGTAAAGGCGACTCTAGCACAGATGTACCCTAGGGGTAAAACCCAAAAACACCACTTTGAGCTAGACTCGAACGGGAACTGGAGCAAAAAAATGGGTCTTGCTACACTCTTGGTTACGGCACTCTCGGGGGATATGCTTTGGTAAATTCACAAGCTAATATGAACCATTATTAGGGGAATTAAAAAAATGCCCCAAAGAATATATGTTAGAAAGTATATCATGGATAACATAGACTGAAGCTAATAGATTCATATGTTAAGGAAACAAAATTTATTTATAATTCATCAGTTTTGTCCTTGTATTAACCTTTATTTGTTACCCCTAACTTTTTTTTATTCCAGCTAATGGCTAGTAATAGGAGGACTCAGGATAAAAATTGTTGTGAAGATCAATGTGATGACTGTACTAATGAGATGCCAGTCCAATGGGAGTGGGCATCGCAAACTTTGTCACACTTCTCTCTCAGCTAACTCATGATTTTAATAGAAACATGGGTCAAGAGGAATGTTCAACCACCCCCCCCCCCCCCCCAAGAAATAACAAGTCAATATCTTGAGCTTCATGAGACAAAGGCCTTCGACTTTTAATGGATCATCTGATCCCTCAATCGCTGAACAATGGATCAAATCCATTGAAAAGATCTTCTCCATCCTTCAATATTCTGAACACGAGAAGGTTCTCCTGGATGCTTATTGTATGGAAAGGGACTTCCTTTTCCTCAAGAAAAAAAGAAGATGAATCTGTTGGATCGTATGAGTAAAGCTTCACAAGGATTTCCAGATATGCTTTTGGATTTTTCGTTACCCCTGAATACAAGGTTGATTGTTTCTTTGGTGGGATAAAACCTGAACACCAGAAAGTGCTCGCGATCCGTGACTTCGACAGCTATGAGGAAATTGTCCAATGTGCACTCAAAGTTGAAATGGTGATCAGATAATCTCAGGGGTATCATGGGGATAAGAAGCATAAGGTGGACTTCAATTCTGGTGGTCTGATGGATAAATCCAACGGTGCTAAGAAGATCCACCACCCCACTTGCCAAAGGTGCTGAAAGAAGCACCCTGGAAATTTCTTGAAGGGGTGAGGAAATGCTTTGGGTGTGGAAGACAAGGGCGCCTGGCTGTTAACTGTCATCAAGAAAGACCCACGGTTGTGGCAGAGGATAGGAACGCTCCATTTGAACCTCAATGCGTGGTTCATTGCTAAAACTGCAAGAACCAGAGCATCTTGAAAATCAGTGCCATAATCCAAGGTTTTTTTTAGGCAACCAACAACCTCCAAGGCAGCAAGGGTGAGCTTTTTCCATCACTACTGCCGAAGTGAACCCCGAAAACGACGTGGTAAAAGGTACGCTAGTTATTCATTCAAGAATGGAGAACATACTTTTTGATTCAGGATCTACGCATTCTTTTAAATCTTGAAAGTTTAGTAGAACAATCCCATCACCACCACAAATCATGGAAGTGAAGATGTCGGTGAGTACGACAAATGGGGAAATCAATGCATCCATGAATATAACTTCTCCCCTATCATAGTCTGTAGATTAAACTTCCCGAAAAACCTCATCATACTCCCTCTGGTGGAATTTTATGCAATTCTTGTCATAGATTGGATTTCCTTAAATAGAGCCAACATAAATTGTTGTGAGTGGAAAATCACTCTCCGTGTAGAGAATCAACCCCCAATTCTTTACAAGTGCAAGGAGGAAGATGAATCTTCTTTAGCTCCATCATCTAAAGTGTGGATATTACTGCCCTATGAGCATGCGTATTTGGCTTAGATGATTGAGTCTAAAGAGGAAACCATCCTAGAGGACATGCCTATTGTGAGGGAATTCGCTGAAGTGTTTCCCAAGGAATTGCCTAGTCTTCCTCCTAGAAGAGATGTTGAATTCTCAATTTATCTTATACCTAGGGCGTTTCCAATATCCAAGACTTTATATTGAATGGTTGTTGCGGAGCTTGATGAGCTTAAGAAACAACTGCAGAAGAATATGGATAAAGGGATTATACGCTCAAGTGCTTCACCATGGGGTGCACCAGTCTTCTTCGTCAAGAAGAAAGATGGGTCAATACACTTCTTCATCGATTATAGTGAGCTCAACAAAATCATGATAAATAAAACGTATCCTCTCCCACGAATTGATGAATTCTTCAACCAGATGCATGGAGAAGAATACTTCTCCAAGGTGGATTTGCGGTCAGGATATTATCATGTAAGGCTGAAGAAGGAAGATATACCTAAGACATCTTTTCATACAAGATACGGGCACTATGAACTCATATTAATGCCTTTAGGACTCACTAATGCTCTAGAAATATTCATGGACTTTATGAATAGGTTCTTTAGAGATTACCTCGACAAATTTTTGGTAGTCTTTATAGATGATATTCTGATATACTGCAAAACCAAGAAGGATCATGAGGAGTATCTAAGAACTTTACTAGAGACCTTGCGGAAGGAGAAGCTCTATGAAAAGTATAGCAAGTGTGAGTTATGGTTGAAGGAGGTCTCATTCTTGGGCCATATCATCATAAGCAATGGGATATCTGTGGATCCCTCCAAAAAAATGAAATTGAGTGGTGGTCAAGACCAACATCAGTAACGGATATCTGTAGCTTCTTGGGGTTAGCTAGATATTATTGGTGATTTGTGTGAAATTTCGCTTGATTGTCCAACCCTCTTACCAAGATAACTCAAAAGGGGGTAAAGTTTTCTTGGAGTGATGAATGCGAAGAAACCTTCAAGGAGTTGAAAAGGATGCTTATCAATGCGCTCGTTCTCACTTTACCCACAAGTGGATAACTTTTTGTGGTATTCAGTGATGCTTTGAAGAAGGGCATGGGATGTGTGTTGATACAAAATGACAAATTCATTGCCTATGCTTCAAGATAATTGAAATTTCATGAACAGAACTAACCAACACATTACCTCAAGTTGGCTGCAGTGATCATCACTTTGAAAATTTGGAGGCATTATCTCTATGGGGAGAAATGTGAGATTTATACTAACCACAAGAGTCTCAAGTATATATTCACACAGAGAGAGTTGAACATGTTCCAACAAATATGGTTAGAGATGATCAAAGACTATGGCTGCTCAATCCATTACCACCCTGGGAAAGTGAAGAAGGTGGCGTATGCCCTAAGTATAAAGGACCCAGTGATTTTATCATTTATTAGAATTGAAAAAGATATAATCTTCTTATATTTGATGAATATGGACATGGGAATCATAAATAAGGGAACATCATCAATCCTTTCACAAATAATTTCTCAACCATCACTTTCAGAAAGGTTAAAAGATGCTCAAAAAGATGATGTGGGAATTCAGGAAAAAGTGGAAGCTATCGAAAAAGGTAAATCCTCAGATTTTAATGTTATTGAAGAAGGAATTGTGAGATTTGGGAAAAGACTATGTGTTTCATAAAGTCTGGAGCTAAAGAAGGAACTTTTAGATGATGAACATAGTTCGAATTTCTTTATTCACCCATGAAACACAAAGATGTATCCAGGTCTCTGAGAGCATTATTGGTGGGATAATATGAAGAAGAAGATCGTTGAATATACATCAAAGTGCCTGGTGTGTCAGCAAGTGAAGTAAGAGAGGCAAAAGTCTAAGGGGATGATGAAACTAGTGCCCATACCAGAATTGAAATGGGAGAACATAACCATAGACTTTTCCACTGGACTTCCAAATACATCCAAAGGCAACAATACAATTTGGGTTGTTGTGTATCATCTTACAAAGGTTTCACACTTCATTGTTATTCTATGGGATTTCTCATTGGATCAACTAGCACGGATATATATTAGGGAAGTGGTAAGGTTGCATGGAGTACCATTATCTATTATTTCTGATCGAGATCCAAGATTCACCTCTATGTTTTGGAAGAGTCATCAACATGCTCTGAATACTGATCTGAACTTTAGTATAGCCTATCATCCTCAAACTGATGGCCAATCCGAGCGGACTATCCAAACACTTGAGGACATGTTGAGATCGTGCTCAATGGACTTTAAAGGAGTATGGGATCAACATATTCCTCTGGTTGAGTTCTCTTATAATAACATTTTCCACTCAAGCATCCAAATGGAACCATATGAAGCCCTTTATGGGAAAAGGTGTCGAACACTGGTGTGTTGGGATGAGGTCGGTGAGCAAAAGCTACTTGGACCAGAAATGGTCGAAGAAATGGTGGAGAAGGTGAAAACCATTCAGCAGCATATCAAGGTAGCCCAGAGTCGACAGAAGAGTTATGCAGATAATCGTCAATGAGGCCTTGAGTTTAAAGATGGAGACTTGGTATTTCAATTCATATCTCCGTGGAAGAAGGTCATGAGGTTTGGAAAGAAATGGAAATTAATTCCAAGGTACATCGGACCCTTCGAGATTTTTGATCGTGTTGGGTTGGTGGCCTATCCAATAGAACTTCCACCTACCATGGCCAAGGTACATGATTTCTTTCATGTATCCATCTTAAGGAAGTACATACTAGACCCTTCACATGTACTCTCTTCAGAGGTGGTATAGTTAGAGGATGATCCTTCTTATGAGGACCAACCAGTGAAGATCTTAGACCATAGATAAAAAGTTCTATGAAATAAGAGAATTCCCCTCATCAAGGTGTTTTGGAAAAACCAAAAATTTGAAGAAGCGGCGTGGGAATCAAAGGAAATTATGAAGTAGAGTTACCCACATCTGTTTTAGCGTGGTAAAAGAAAATTTCAAGGGTGAAATTTTTTAAGGGGGGAAGATTGTAACGACCCAAACATTCATTAATGTAAATCCCTCTTGATCTAATTAAATGTCTTTTTATGTAAAATGTTTATATAAAATGTCAACTTCTTTGGTTTTATGTTAAGAATTGTGAGTGTTGCTAATATAGCCATTGAATAGTGATCACATGATTAGTATAAATATAGGGCTTTAACAAATCCAATTTACTCAGACAAAGGAAGTTACGGCCTCATCTAGTAGACGTGCCCCATACGAAGACCATTTTTCAGAGATCAGAAAGGAGGTGGCGTCATTGGGCTTCACTCTTGACCAATCTTAATCCGATCTTGAATATGTTAAGCTCGAGTGGGACTGCTTATGAGATAAATGGAAGTTTATAGAGATGACCACCCGAGCAATGTTATCTGAGCCACCCCAAGAGTCTGTCACCATCGCACACCTTACTCTTTAGTCTTAGGCTGGTGTTACAAGGGGTTATGTAACAAGGCATTTTCACTATGTTTATGTACATTATTTTTGTATATAATAATGAATATACTTTCATTTTATTATTGTTACCTTGTAAATAGTTTTTAAAACACAAATAGTGTTTTAGTTAATATTAAACAAAGAAATCAATTTTGATGAATTAATGGATTTTTTAATTAAATAATATTTTAATAAAATATTATTATTATTATTAAATTAATTTTTATTAAATATAAATTATCTTATGATTTTATGAATGCAATCGTAATTTTTATTAAGGTTTGAAATCCATTTTTGTCAAAACCTGTGAATTTTCGATAAATGTTTGTTTTTATTTAAAAAGTGAAAATTAACATATTTAGAAAATTATTTAGATAAAATAAATATTATTTCTAGAATCAGGATGTCGAAATTATCCAATGGTGAGTTTTTCATAATTTTCTGAGACAGTCAAATTTTTGGGTAAAAATTAAATATCGTTTAAATATATAATGTGTTTTATGACATCATAATGACACAATAGTGATGTAATAAAATACTATAATCTTTATGTCCAGCCAATATATGTTTTACCATTAAATTAATGTGATTTTGGGTTTGTTTGACTTATTTTACAAATCATTAATGGACCCTTCCAGACTTATTAAATATCTTGTCTTTTTAAATTATTTTCCTTGGGAGTGTGACTCACCTCCACCTAATAAAACCCATTATTTTAAGAATTTTGGACTTTGTCCTTATAAAATATTTTTTTCCAATTCCCTTTTCCAAAAAAATGGGCAAAAACCATGTACTGGTTTGTGGTTTGGATTAGTTTAATGTGAGGTGTCCAAAACCTAAATAATAAAGAATTCCCTCACCTTTTCTATATAAACACACCCAAGCTCCCACTTCCTCCTCACTCAAAGCCTTTAGAGTTTTTCCAACCTCTGTAATACTCTCTCTATAATCCTACCAAGTTGCCCAAAGCTCCAATGAATCCTCTCTCAGCCCTTTGGAAGCACACTTCCAAGTAAGGGTTTTTCTTCCTTTCTCATTTTTTTCCAATTTTCTTAATATTGTTATTACCTTTTAATTTCGATTATAAATGTTGGGGTATGGTTTTTAACCTCCCCCATACTTCCTTATTTATGTTTTAATGATGGGAGACCCCTTTATCTCTCATTAAATTCTTCCCATTTACACCCGATACTATGCCGAAATTCTGAAAGAAATTTCTCTCTCCTCATTTACATTCAAGAAATTCTTTTGTATCTTGAATATAATTTACATTACATTTGTTGGGACATGTATCTATATAACCCAATTATTGTACATATCATTTAAATATGATGAGACACCCCTTTCTCTCTCATCAACCATTTTTATGAATTCTTACGTCATGTTGTTATGCTGCCGAAATTGCACCAATTTTCCAAGCCAATGTCATTGTGTAGTGAATATCATGCTCATTTCTCTATCAAGGGTATTCACCTTTATGCACATTAAATTATTGATTATAAAGTTCATTTATTAATTAAACATTCCTTTATCATGGAATAAATGATGATGTTTTATGAATCCATGTTATATGATTCATGTGGCACACTTATGCATGAAATGAAATGTTTAAGAAGGGTGTGCCCTATAGTGCTCCAATGCATTGGGTAAAGTATAGTATCATGATACGTCCTTTACAATGGGTGTTTACTCATTCTAATTCATGTGAAACTAGGTTTTACTCGTGCTTTATGTGCAATGAGGACTTACTCATGCTCCATGTGCAATGAGCCTTGGCTCATGCTAATTCCATGTTAAGTATTGTTACCACATTTCCATGTTATGATTATCATGCTTTATCATGACTTTATTTTTATGATTCTCTTATGCTCTATTGATATTCCTATTGTCTAACATGTATTGAATTTTTCATGTTATTCCATGATTATTCCCTTACTGGGCTTTATAGCTCACCCTTTTATTATGCATGTCCTCGGGTTATCCCATGCAATGCTAAGTAAGAGGGAATGTAGTGGTCATGTAAAGGAAGTTTTCAATAAATATGTTGTATTTAATGTTTTAAGTTGTCATGTAATGATCCTAAGCCCCAAAGACACTAGTCCTCTCAATCTTCTATATTGTATCCAGTGAAGTTTATGTATTAAATTATGTATAACTGTGTAATAAAATATTAGGGTTTTCATAATGATAATTTAATGTATAAATTGTTAATGAAACAATATAATAATTTCTTATTTATAAATGTTTCTTAAAAGTATAAATGGTTCTATTTTCTCTTTTTTTCTAAAAATATTTCACTTCTACTTTTTTATACATTGAATATATTATAAACCTTTTAATTGTAGGAATGTTGAGAATAAAAGAATTTAAAGATCCTTTCCAATAAACATCTCGGAGCACACCACCACTAATATCAACTTTAGTGGATTAAAGTGATTATATTATACCATATACTTCAAGTGATCCAATAGCTTCCCTATAAACAAAATTTAGGTGTTTTAATACACTAAAACAAGAATTAAATGGTACAAACCGTTTGAAACTACCTCTTAATGATGAGTAATAATTTTAAAACCATTGTGTAATTATTTTTTACATGTACGAGCAGAAAACACATCAATATGATATGAGATGTGCTCAAAATTACTCAATAAGAACTTTTAAAAGATGCTAGAGTCTTTAAAAACAATCTTCATGGGATAAAAACTAATAAAAATGCATTGATTTCATGTAATGGTTAAAATAAAAGAAAAAATCATATTGAAATGTAATCATGGGAAAAAACTATTGAATTATTTTTTATTTGTATGAGTAGTCAACACATCCATTTGATGTGTGGTGTTCGTTTAATGACTCAATAAGTAGTTTTAAAAGATACAAAAGTCGTTAAAAACATGTGTCAGGTGTTTAAAACTAAGAAAACAGTGTTAGATGGTTATGAAATCCTAGAAAAATGAATTTTAAATTATTTTTGAAATATAGGAACTGATACCACATCAATCTGAGTTATGGTTTTCCCAGGATTTCTATAAATACATTTTCAGTGTTTTAAAACACTAAAAGATGAGTGTAATGGAAAAAACCTTAGAAAACGACCTCATATTGACATGAAATCATCTAAAACCCATTTTTTAATTATTTTTGACATTTAATAGTAGACCAGATGTCCATATGATGTGTGGTGTTATCTGGATGACTCAATAGTAGTCAAAAGGCCCAGGGATGAATCAAGGATCCACCCCTACCAAATTTTATTAAAAAATAAAGTCCAGAAACAAGGTATCAGAAAGGAGATTTACAAAGTCTGATAAACACAGTGCCACAAGCGTCTGCCTCAACAAAGCGCATGCAACATTTAGGAGCCATAAAGGACCCTTCAGAAATTGACTCTTCGACAACCAACTTTGATAGAGCAACAGCCACTGGATTGGACTCCCTGTAAACATGTGTCACATCAAAGATAATATCATCAAGAAGGTAAATAAATTCAACCCAATAAGGTAGCATATCCCATGGGACATTCCTGTATCTCTGTTTGATTAAATCTACCACCACCACAGAATCAGATTCTAGACATATAAAATGCCCACCAAAATGAATTGCATATTTTATTGCTTTGATAATAGCCCATAATTCAGCTTCAATAGCAGATCCCTACCCAATAAAATGATAGAAACATCCTTTAAAAAAGCCTCGATAGGTGTGAATGACACCACCGCAGCCTGAAGGTCTAGGTGTCCCTGCAGCCGCTCCATCAACATTAACTTTTAGCCAAGAACAGATGGGGGGAATCCATCTAATGGACTTCAGCATTAAGGATTTTTTGGGTCTACCACTAACACCAAAATTCATCATAACAATAAAGTCATTTAACTCATTTTTCATGAAACCAGTTTGAATCCTGGAAGCTATGAAAACCGCCCTGTGAATAGCTTTGACACCAGAATAAAGAGTGGGAGTGATATCATTAAAGAGATAGGAATTTTGTGCCTTCCAAATGAAGCCTATAGAGGCTGCAATAGCAACCATAGTCAGATTCCTCACCTATTCACTACATTGAGCATATGCAGCAGAACAAATCAGCCCTTCCATCGAGATGATATTTAAAGAACACCCTATCATTTCCTGAATATAATTCCAATGATGACTCAATAGTAGTTTAAAAAGATACCAATGTCTTTAAAAACATGTGTTAGGGGTCTCAAAACCTAGAAAATGGAGTCAGATGTCCATGAAATCATAGTAAATTGTTATTAGATTTATTTTTTAAATGTATGAACTAACTCCACATTTACGGTTTCCTTGAGATACTCATATGTATGTTTTTAGTGTTTTGAAACATAAAAACATACGTGTAATGATCAAATCCATATCAAAATACTATATATTAAAATGAAATCATAAGGAAACCACCATTAAAGTATTTTTTAAATATTAGAAATTCTACCATATAAATGTATTTAAAATATTTTTATTGAGTAATTTTAAGCACATCACATGTCTATTTAATAATTTATTAGATTGTTATATACTTTTCCTATTTTTTTGTTCCAAGTGTTGAGTCATATCTTAAATAGGTAAGTATATGTTATCAAAGTGTTCAACCTGATATATTGTTTTCTTATTTTACAATTAATTTTGTAATGTCTTGTTACCTTATTTCTTGTATTTATTATCACTCTTTTCATTTCTCTCTTTTTTACGGGGTGTTTTGCGCCTTCTTAGGATGGAGACTGTTTTCTATGAGAAATGAACTAAAGTTCAAGGATGTATGTTTGTTAGAATTAGTAGAGTATGGGTATAAATCTGAAAAGGATTCAGAGTATGTCCTTTGGGGTCTAAGTTTACTAGAGGACTTTTTCAAAATATTTCTCTAGAATCTGTCTATTGGGTATTTTCACATCATGAACTGGTTACACGAAATGAAACCTTTTTTGGGAAGATGTTTTGAACTGGTGAAAATCATGAACGGTTTATATTATTTTAAAAGGTTTATTGGTGGTTTTATTAACTTAATTTATTCCTTTTTTGAAATATATTTATCGCAAGGATTTCACATTATGAACCCAGGATTCACATCATGTAATGTACGCAGACTGTAGGTTTTTATATGTCGAATGTCTGATTCTTTTTCATTCAAAAATAGGGATCCTCTCTCAAAACCTAGGATCTATACCTAGTGATTTTGGTGATCTCTTATCCTTTTGTATCATTTATTTTAGTTGTTTATCTTCATTGTATTTTCACTACGTCTCTTCAGGTAAGTATTGTTTTTGCTTCTTTGTTGTTGTAGGTCATAGTAGCACCACTATGCTACATTTTTAGATCTATTGGTCTTGTGATGTTTATTCTTCTTGATCCCTTAAATATTAATTGTTAAATATTCCTCCATAGGATGACCTTTATGTTGATTAGAGTGTGGTGTGTGATTTCCTTAAGGTATATGTTTTTTTATCTTCCCTAATGACCAATTTTCTTGTTGAATTGATTTTGATAAATAAGAATTGATTCTAGGGAATCCTTTTTTTATCCTTCCGTATTGGTGGATTATGTTGTAGGCATGTGAAACCTAATTTTTAAGTATGTGGTTTTTTCACTATCCTATGTTGGGTGAACCTTGATTACTTTGGTTTTGATAAATTGTTTTATAAATAAAATGGCATGATTTATTGATTGATTTTTGTGCATGTGTAAATTGACTACCATTGTTCAAGCCATTTGGAATGGAGTCATTCATCCCGCCTGGCCACTCAATACACTTTGGATGAATTTCCCGAATTCGCTACAGGAAATTGACGACATTTCCACACATGTCTTCCGTGAAGCGAATGTTGTTGCTGATGCCCTTTCCACCAAAGGTGTTCACCAGAGCATGACTTGGCTGGATGCGCTGCTAGCTGATTTATTTCACCTCTTTTAAAGAGATTGTAATAAGATCCCATCCTTTCTACTCATGTAAACTTTTTCTTCTTTAATTAATAAATGGTGCTTCGTTCCTTAATCGAGGCATTACCCAAAAAAAAATATGATATGTGATACATGATTTGAAAGCTTTTATTTATGTGATATACTTTGAAATTTTTTTACCTTCATTATTTTTAAATGTGGAAAAGGTCACTTTTTTACCATTATTTTGATATAAATTTTTTTTAACTAATTATCATGCTTTATTTTCATTAAAGTTGAGAATTATTCATATTTCTGTATAGGGGTATATTATTGAACACCTGGGTGAGATCCTACTAAGCATGGTTAGCTCACACCCTATACACCCCTTCAGTAATGCGTATACATTGTTATGCCTTTTGATATAAGGAAAGCCAAGGGTCGCACTAAGGAAACAAGGTTTTTGTTAGCAATGTCTGGGTGGATGGTGGTGAGATGGTGAGATTTTTACCATGATATCACATGGAGTATATATTTTAGTTTTAGTTTTCCTTTACTATTGGACTTGTACCTTGGAGATATTTTATCTACTCTTGAGTTCTATCAAATCTTTTATTTACTTTTTTATAAGAAATATATTTCTTATTTTACTCATCCATTATTTATTTCTAACCTTTATATATATATATATATGTCATGTTATCTTCTTTGGGTTGGGTGAAATCATTCCCTCTAGTTTTTGTTGATTCCTGATTGCTATTCTCTAGCCTGTAGGGATCAAAACCTCCCTTCAGGTATGTTAAAATTTGGGTAGGGTACTTATTTGATAGGGTATCTGGGTTGTTTCATTAAAGTTTTGTATTAGAGGATGGTTTTCTTAGTTTTGGGAAGTTGGTAGACTACAGATAAGATTTTATAAACATAAATGGTAGGTTTCATTGAGTGCCTGGCCAGCTCTTTCCTTGAAGAGACTAAAGCTACCATGAGATATTTGGATATATGTCTCCAATTTTGAGTTCTTGATCTTAATCTCAGTTTTTTATTATGGTTATTTTTGTTTGAACTGAGATTATCCTATTTTCTGATTGTTTCTTATATTTCAGTGTGTAGTGGTATGCCTCTAAGATGTCTTCCATGGGTTTCTCAAGAGGGTGCAGTAGATGATCCTCAAGGGAATCTTCCTCTAGATCAAAATTTTATTAGGGATATCATGCAGTTGTTGAGGTATATCCAGGATCTGAAGGATAAAGTAATCAGTCATGGGAGTTATTACTCTAGAATCCACCATCTTTTAAGTGTATGAGTAATCCCTAAGAGGTATAGGATTGTATGGACAGGAATGATCACATATTGGACTTCATGGATACACCTAAGAATATCAAGTTAATGTGTGAAACATTCATACATGAGGGTCCTGAGAAGTGATAGTTATATTTAATGGTATAAGAAGATAGACGCATGGTTTTGGATTTGAAGGGTTTCAAGACCCACTTCTTTTAGTAGTTTTTTTCAAAGACATTAATGATGGTGAAGTCTCTAGAGTTCCACTCCTTGTAATAGGAAGAGAATTTAGTGTCATAAAACACTAATCACTTTGTAGATATAGATTGTTATTATATATAGGTAGTAAATAATTAATAACTAAAGGTTGTATTTTCAGGGAAATATCTATGGAATATCCTTGATAAGGTAAAATTTTTCTTTTCATGGGAAAAAACGTGGAACATTCTTGAGATTCAGAGCTTCATGGTCTTTTGGGTATCACTAATGGTTCATCAAGTATTTCTCAAAGTCTGCATCAACATTGACTACTCTTACTAGGAAATGGTTGAAATTCATATGGGATGAAAAGTTTCAGTCTTCTTTATATGAACTAAAATGACTTCTAACATCATCTCCTATTATGATCTTACCTGAGCCAGAAATGGGTATGTAATTTTCTGTGATGCTTCTGGTGCTAGTTATATTTGCATGATTATGTGGGAAAATCATGTGGTGGATTAAATATCTCTCCATAATAAACCACATGATTATAATTACCCTAATCATTATTTTTAAATTTATGTAGTTATTTACATGATTAAATATTGGTGGAACTATCTTTTTAGTGATATTTTCATAGCTTTTTCAGACCATAAAAGTCTGAGCTATATATTTTATAAAAAAGACTTGAATCCCATATAGTGGCTATGGATAGAATACATTTATACATTTGAACTCAAAATTTCCTACATCCCAAGGATGGGGAATGTCATTTCATATGATCTTAACAGGAAATTACCATCGTGGGATATTCTAGAATCAAAGTATGAGTGAAACCTTATAGGGATCTTTTCTTAGTTTCCCTCAGATGATCAGGAGGACGTTTCATGTATGGTTATGAATAGTGTTCAATTATCATCATCTCTCCATGATTCCATTATTTTGGATCAGTAGTTGGCTGATGAATTTAGGGGAATTTGAGAAACTCAATCTAGTGAAGAGATAGTTTCTAGTTGGTCACTCTCTTCGGATTGTGTCCCGGTTCTGGGAGCCGCCCAGAGGTGCCCCATACCCGGTTGGTCACATGGCCTCAAGTGAATTTCCCCAAATGACAGAACTGTCAACTAGAAATGATGTCCTTGGGTGTGATAGTGGGGAAACTATGCCCTCAGTGGTAGAGTAATGTAGCAGAAAATAACATATAGCAATAGCAGAAGCAGTTTTAATACCAGACAATAGTTAAACAGCGAAAGACTGAAGAAATGAACAACTGGAGCATATATATATAAATTATACATGATAAATATGTCTATGAAAGTATCGAAACAAGTCACAAATATTATTACATCTATGGAATCCATTTTTACAAATTCTAATCACATAATTTTCATAAATTAATTCAAAATTAATCCCACGGACGTGTTGTGAAAGTTGGTTTTTAAAATGAAAAGGTCCAAAAGTTTAAAATGTTTTTATATCCAATTTAAATGTGAAATTGGTTCTATTAACCTAAATTGGATTAATTTATCTAAAATTTATCTAATTACACTTTAAAACGGAATTGAAATATAATTTAACTATATGAATAAATTATATGAAAAAGTAGTTTTGAATTACAATTCACTTATAAAATTTCACCTCTTCTCCTCCATTATTCACACCATTTTATATTTATATATTTAAAAATACATCCTAAAAACCCATGATAAAATATTTATCTTCATTATAGATATTCTGTTATTCTCCAATACCAATACTTCAAGGATTTATGAGTAAGGCGAAGGAGGTCTCTCAAAGAAGAGGTATAGATCTTAACCAAACTCTTTCAATTTTATTTCTTCTTCTACTTGTTCTAAACATGTTTAATACATAAGAAAATTATGAATAAATTATGATAAATTTGATAATGTTTTATTATGATGATGTAATAACCATTTACCACCTCTTCTCAATCCAATGGGAGATGACACTATCGCTTATGCGTGCGTGTTGACTACTGCCTCCAGGTAATAATACAACTCATTTTTCACCAAAATAATTCATGGTTAGGAATTATGATAGATTTAATATTCATATATGATATTTATGTTATAATAAAAATTATGTAAATTTTACTAATTATTTTCATTTCTTTTTTTCATCTATTAAAAAATGGAAACATCACTCATGCGTGTGTATAAATAACCATCTCCACATACTGATATAATTAATTTTTCATCACCTATTTATATGAATGGTTATAAATATGTATATAATGGATATATATGATATTTATATCATTATTAACATTATATATATGATTTAATAATGATAAAAGTGTTTGGATCGTGATTTATGAACCAAAAACATACAGGAAAAATAAAGAAGCTAACACCAGACATAATGATGATGTTGAAGGATTGTTATTGAATAAGAGATAAGATGTTATCAGTAAACCATTTAAGTAAAACTTCAAGTTTTTATGAATTATATTTTTCCAAACTAAATTAAATTTCTTCTATGGATTTCACTTTACAAAAAAAACAAGTTAAGATTTCACTACATGAAACACTAGGTTATCTTGCATTACATACAATACATATTCATAACAAAACCATGATATATTGTTAATATTATTCAAACGTGATAGTTATAACCTATAAATTAAACCTAGAGGTATGAATATTAATTAATAATTTCTAAATATTATTTATAATGGTTTTATATAAATAAAACATATTGATTAAAAATACTTACTTTTTGGTAAAGTTTGAATTTGTTTTGAAAATACTATTTTCCCAAAAAATGTATTTTATTTCCTTTTGGGAACAATAAAAAAATTGAAAATTTTAGAAAATTAATTTTATAAAAAAAATTGAAATAATAATTTCAAAATAATCTTATTTTGAATTTTGGGTTTTTTTCGAAAAAGTTTCATTTTTTTAATAAATAGTGAAAAATACTGAATTTTAATTAAAAATTGTCCTTTGGTTTAATTTATTTATAATGTAAAATTATATTTTGAATATATTTTAAAGTTTAAATATTTCAATTATACATCCATTAGTCCAATTTAGGTAATTTAAATCAATTTCATATTGCCTTTTTATATAATAATTTTGTAAATGTTTGACTTTTTCACTTTAAAAATTTGTTTCCTCACCCTATCTACAGGATTAATTTTAAATAAAATTTTGGAACTTATGTGAACATAATTTAGATAAATGGATTCCATATTATTAATAATCCTAATTTATATTATCTAATTATTTAAAATTACTTTTTTACCAAACTAAATAGTGAATTCGGTAAAAATTAATTACCATAGTTAAGATAAAAATGGATTTATTGGGGGTTAAACATAAAAGATACGGGTAAAAATGACCTATAAACTTGTATAAAAACTATTTTATGGACATATTTATACCTTTATACCACTAAGTGTCGATAATGTATCATTTTGGACCCTTTCTTCATATGAAAATGTGGGATCACTCAATTCTTTTCAAAAACACTGAGTGTGTCCTCTCCCCCACTTATAAAAGTCCACCCACATGCATCTCTTCTTCAAGCATTCAAAAAAATTTGGATAAGCCAATAAATACCCAAATAACTTCTAAAATTCCCTAAAATCATCCTATAATCCTTATTTTTTACATAGATCCATCCTATGACAGATTTTAGTGAAAACCTATAGAGGACAACTGAAGAAGAGGTAACGTTCCTCAATAGTTGTGTTTGTTTTATTACTTTATCCACCTCATTAAATTACTATTATAACATTATGATATAATAATATCAATATAATTAATATAATGATATATTTTTTTGTTAATTTAATGACCTAAAATCATCTTCACTTCCATCAAATGGGTTACAAAATCATTGTTCATGTGTACGGCGTACTACCATCTTGTGAACCGATGTCATTCATTTTTACATAACCACCTATCAATGATAATTTTAATGATGAATTTATTATTTATATATGATATTTATAATTTTACTATGATTATTTAATTATTATATCACATGTACCATTATACTATTCATTTTTTAGAAATAATATAGCATCGCTTGTGTGGATGGTGGACAACCGCCTCACGGAGCGATCTGATCCATTCATGCTTTACATAGAAGGTATTAAGGATGGGTTTAAGAAACATATGTGATATATATGATAGAAAAATGGTTATATAATTATTATATATCATTTTTCTTTATTTATTTTATTCTGAAAAGAAAATTGAATCAATGTTCATTTGTACGTACGGCCTACCATCTCCATGAATAGTGTATTTCATTTTTTATCACTGAATTTTATGGATTACTATAAATAAATATATACTAAATATATATGATATTTACATCATGGATAAATTTATATATATTATGAAACCATGATCCAATTCAGATGAATTAAAATAACAAATCAAGACATATATGAAAAACAAAGTGGTTATTACCCGAAGTGTGACATTAACATGAAAATGTTAATAATTGTGAAATGAAAAGAAATAATTAAATCATATATGGTATGATATATATAAGTATAAGTATGTAATATATTTATACTAAACTTATATTTATTATAAATGATTTTTGAACTAGTAGTACAAAAGTTAAGACCTAAGGTAATAGATTGTTTTCCCAATTTTCCTTTTTTGAGACGTATGTTATGTTGCACACCTATATTCTTTCACAAGGTGTATATACAGCTAAGTTTACATTAATAACGTGAATTTATTCATAATAATTATATTTGAAGTATAATTTTATGTTATTACTTTATTGGTCTTATGATTCAAGGTTACCAAAGTGGTAAATATTTTATATTACAATCTCATCATTTATTATGATTGTTTATGATTATGTTTCTCTTGATAAAATCTTCTGATCCATATCTCTAGAAAATCATGAATTTTCTTATAAACTAGTTATTTAGGATATTTTAAATTAATAATTTCATTTTTCAATCTTTTTTAGTTCAAATAATTAATAAAAGAATTCAATCAAATATGATATTACTTCTATCTTCGGTCAAAAATCCGTTTTCTTCCGAAACCCTATTTTATAAAAAAAATGTTCTCAAAAATGTTATATTATTATCCAAATGATTTATAAAAAAATTTACCTATTCTTTTTTTCATAAAAAATTTAATGTAATATTTATGTCATTCTTTAAACACTTCCCTTCTATATTTTATCAAAAATGTGATAGGAATATTCCTTTTAACATGTACGGCATGAATAGAATTTTCTGACATCATAAAAAATATTTTATTAAAAGATTCCATTGTAATTTCCAAGTTTATTTTCAAATAAAAATATTTCCAAAAAAAATATTTTTTAAAAAAATTGAATAGGAAAGGGTATTTTTCTCAAGAAATTTTTAAATGATAGATCAAAGTCATTTTTCATCTAAGATTATATCTGTTGATACTCCCTATGACTTACTGGAGATATGATCCAAGGAAAACATTTTTTTCTTAGAATGGTTTATGATTATGAAGTAATAGTGTTTATGAAAAACATTTATATTCAAAGTGTTATACCATGAGGAAATTCTTATAAAACCTTCTTCTTTTCATGGGTTATGCTATGATTAAATGACTATGAAACATGTCTATTTTCCCAAGATTATGATATGATGAAATTTTAATGAAACCCATTTCATTTCATGGTGTATGATATGATTAATTTTTTATTAATTTTGTGCTTTTTCCACTTAAGTAAAGGAATATTCCTTTAAGAAAATGGGTGAGACCCATATCTCCCCCCAATGCATTAGGTAATGATTTATATCTCAGGACATATACCAGACTAGAATAAGGAGTGAACTCGGATCAGTAAGCTAGTTTTACCACTATAATGGTCTTGGGAGTGAACCTTGACTAATATGATGATTTGGTAAGTGAACCTATTCTAATATGATAGCCTTGGTAGTAATCCTTGACTAATATGGAAATAATTTTCTAGATTTATGTATATACCACAAATCTATGTCGTATGCCAATGTTATGCTCTCATGGATCTTGTGATTTGATTATCTTATGATTCATGTCTTATGAACTATCAATAACTATTCTATGATTTGATATTGTGATCTTTTATATACATGGTATGGTTTTTAAATGTTATTCTCAAGTCCTCATACCCTTAAGCTTATTTTATTCTTACGTATCTCCTTTTTTACCCTTACTGAGCATCTGAGCTCATGCTTTCTTATGTATATTTTCCAAATGTTATGAAAAAATGTATTATGTATTATATTTCTAAGAAGGGTGGTGGTTTTTAAGTATTTATTGGGAGATTATGTTTCTTACTTATGGACCAGTGTTTATGTTTCCAAGTTTCCAAAGGCACTAAAAAATTATGGTCCTCAAGAATGTGTTTATGTGAGGTAATGAATATTCATAAAAATTGATGTAATATTTATGTATGATAATTTTGGGTTTCTATAATTGGTATCGGAGTATAGTTTTAGATAAAATTTAGAAAATAGGTTGATAAAACCTTAGTGATATCCCAAAGTATATGTCTAAGGATAATTCTAAGTATGATTAAAAGTATTGGAAAATTTCCAAAAATTTTGGTAAAGGATAGCGTGAGTTTTTTCAAAGAAATTAAATCCCTATATAGATACTACATGTGGATGTAGCTCTGAAACAGAGGTACCTAGGGGTAATGACATTGAAAAGGGTGCATTTAGTTGGGCTCAATCATCACCTGTTTCACAATAATGGCCCTTTATTCACACCATCTTTGACACACTTGGGGGGATATGATTTTGAAATTCATAAACTCTTTACAGAACATAATTAAGGATTTAAATTGAATATGACTATGAATGATCTAGGATAAACCTATAGTGGCATAGATTAAATAATATTGTGACATTATTTATACATCGTATAAGAACTTTTTCATGACTATGTGGTTTCCCACTATGATTATTGTTTCATATACTATGTTTTTTGGATTCATTCAATTGATGGAACCTAAAGGAACTACATTAATACTGATTATAATGGAAAATTAAATGATTATCCTTCTAAGCTTCAAATTTTTATGGGATATGGAATGAAAAATCTCCTTTCTATTCTCACATAACTTTCCCAATATATGAGTCATGTTGAACTTACAAATGAACAAAGGAGGGAACAAAATTTTGTTGATTCCTTCATGATAGAACATCCAACTTCCTTCAATGGATCTGTTGATCATATAGTTGATAAGAAATGGATTTGTACCATTGAAAAGATATTCTCATTTATCTAGTGTTCAGAACATGAAAAAGTTATTTTGAATGTCTACTGTTTGGAGGTTGAAGAAGATCAATGGTTTAATCTTGTCAAGAATATATGGAAATGGATGAAATTGACCATGGATTGGGATGTTTTCAAGAACTTACTTTTGAATAATTACTATCCTTTTATTCTTCATAAGAATATGGATAATTAGTTCCTTTAGTTAAATTAAAAGTATGATGAATTTTTCGGTACTTATAAATAAAATTTTACAAAACTTTTGAGTTATACATTTGGTATTATCATTCAACATGAAATTAAGGTTGATCAATTATTCAGTTGATTAAAACCAATTCACCAATGGGCGTTATCCATAATAGACTTCAATAGCTATAAAGATATGTTTTGATGTGTTATCAAGGTGGAAATGGATGTTGGAGTTACGTATCAATCTCCTGGTTTTGATAAGAAAATGAATATTGAGTTCAAAGGAAAATCTAAAAACCATGGATAGAAGAATATGAAATTTACTTTATCCTCAAAGTGTGGGATGAAGCTCAGAGAAATTTCCTTAAGTGAACTAGTAAATTTTTTTAAGTGTGTAAGGGAAGGTCATTGGGAAATTGATTATTGAAGTGATGGAAGGAAGTTATCTAATTATGTGAATAGATAGAAAGTTTCAAAAAATATACCACCCACACTCAAGTGTTTCAAATACAAGGAGTATGGTCACTATGATAACCAGTTCCTAAATCTTAAGGTTAATGATGATGATCAATGTTAGCAACATCTTAAGTGGAGAGAAAAAGGTAAATCTCATGAAATCATTATTTCTGATGAGGGGTGTGATAAAAATGTGGTTAAAGGTACATTTAACATCCACTCTATAACTTTTAATATATTTTTTGACTGTGGTTCTAACCATGATTTCATTTATAATGAATTTTCAAAGGGTATCAAGGTGACACCAAAATGATTGTGTATGGAATTAGTAGTAAAACCCATTAATGGTAGAATGATCGCATCTCAATTTTTTGATTCCTCTCTAGTTGACATTTGTAGGAATGTGATTCCTGAAAATGTTTTCATTCTTCCTATGGTGTAATTTGGCATCATCTTAGTCATGGATTGGTTTTATCTGCATAAATCTCACATCAATTATTAGAGAAGGTAAGTCGCATATAATATTCCAAACCAACCTGTGATTATCTATCAAGGTGATGATAATGATGAACTTCTTAAGCATATTACATCCACTATATGAGTATAATTTCCATTTAAAATGGGTTTTTATCTCATATCTTTATGGAGAAACATGAAATCAATGATATACCTATTATGTGGTATTTTTTTATGTATTTTGGGAAGAATTGCATAGTTTTCCACCAAAACATGAATTTGAGTTCTCAATATAATTCATACATAATTCACACCAATTTCAAATAATCGCTATAGAATTTGCATAACTGGGTTATAGGAATTAAAGAAGAAACAACAAGGGAACCTTGATAATTGATTCTTCATCCAAGTGTGACACATTGGGGTGAACCAGTTCTTTTTTATAAAGAAATATAGATCAATGAGTCACTAAATTTATTATTATTAATTGAACAAGATCGCAATCAACAACAATTACCATCTACCCAGAATTTATGACCTATTCGATCAACTACATAGAGCTCAACACATTTCCAATTCTAACCTTCATTCTAGATATCATCAATTGAGGATGGAGAAGGAGGGATATACCCAAGAAATAATTCCACTCAAGGTATAGACACTATGAATATATAGTGATTCCATTCAATTTTATTAATTCCCCCACTATCTTCTTGTATTTAATGAATAGAGTATTTAAATAATACCTTGATCAGTTTGTGGTAGTATTTATAGATGATATTATTATATATTTAAATAGAAATTAAGAGCATAAACACACCTTATAATTCTACTAAAGACCCTTTGTAAGGATAAAATATATGAAAATTTTAAAAAATTTGATTTTTGGTTATAAAAGGATTCATTTTTTTATCATATAATATCAACAGAGGGTATATCAGTAGATCCATCAAATACAAAGGCTATTCAATGTTGGCCCAGACCAACATTGATGGTTTATAGAGAATTTATTATGACTATATAATCTTTTGAACAAGTTAACTTAGAAGTAATCCAGGTACCTCTGGATAGATTAATGTAATGAAAATTTTAAGGAATTGAATAGAATATTAGTCAACACACCTATGCTTAAATTACCCTATAGTAGAGAAGGGTTTTTACTTTATAGTGATGCATCCAAAAAATTATTTTGAGGTTTAATTAAGAATAATGAAAATTATTTATCTTATTCCTTGTTAAAATTGAATATTCATGAGAAAAAATACCCAACTCATGATTTGGAGTTAGCTGCGGTGATTTTTGTATTAAAAATATGGAGGCATTATCTTTATGGAGAAAAGTGTTATATATATACTAATCAAAAAAGTTTAAACTATATATTTACATAGGAGTTGAACATTCATGGGAAAATATGATTATATATGATTAAATATTATGACTGCTCAAAACATTACCACCTTGGGAAAGCGAACAAGGTGCCTCATGCTTTGATTCAAAAGGATCATACTAGTTTATCCATGAAAAGGATCACAAAAGTTATAATATTTATGGATGGGAAATGGGTGGATATGGAAATACTTAAGGAATAATAAAAATATTAACTTTCTAAATTGAAGGTTTATCCTTCTATCCTAGAGAAGATTAAAGAGGCTCAAAAGAAATATATAGAGTAGTAAAAGAAGGATAGAAATATTCCTGAGTTTAACCTTGATCATGATGGAATGATAAGCTTTAGGAATCGTGAATGCATTTTGTCCATAACATAATTAAATAAGGAGTTTTAAGAGTAATCTCATAGTTCTTAATTCTCTATTAATCTTGGAGTTAATAATGTGTATAGAGATTTGAAAGAATATGTTTCGTGGGATAACATGAATAGAGATATCCTATATTTTGTATCTCAAATATTGATATGTCAATAAGTTAAGGCTAAAATAAAAAAGTCTATGGGGATGTTGCATCCATTACCCACTCTAGAATATAAATGTAAAATCACCACGGATCTTGTCATTTTACTCCCCAAAATGTCTAAGTAGAATAATGTTATATGGGTTGTAGGGGATTACCTTACTAATTCAGTACAATTTTTTACGATCAAAGAATACTTCTCTCTGATAATATTTCGAGGATGTAAATTAAGGAAGTTGTAAGGTTTCATGGAGTACCCAATTCCATTTTATCTATTCAGGATTTGAGGTTTATATGAATGTTCTAGTGAATCCTTCAACAAGATCTTGATACGGAGTTGAGTTTTAGTAATGCATATCATCCTCAGAAAAATGATCGGTCTAAAATAAAAATTAAAACCACAAATGATATTTTTAGATCTTATTATTATGATTTAAAAGATTTTTGGGATCAGAACCATCCTCTATTAGAGTTTTCTTACAACAATATCCTTCACTCAAGAATTCAGAAGGCTCCTTAGAAATATCTCTATAGAAAGAAGTGTAGATCTCTAGTGTTCTAGAATGAGATTGGAGAAAGAAATCTATTGGGATATGAGATAGTAGATGAAATGGTAGATAAGGTTAAATCCATTCAAAAACACATCAGTTAATATTATAGTCACTATAAATTTATGCTAAAAATCATTAATGAGATCTAGAATTTGAATTTAGTGATAAGGTGTTTCTAGGAATTTCTCCATGGAATAAGGTTATGAGATTTGGGATAAAAGGGAAAATGAGACCTTTATATATCACTCCCTTTGAAATTATTTATCATATTAGGACTGTAACCTATCATTTTTTCATTCCACCAAACCTCTATCAATCCAATGATGTGTTCTATATATCTCTCTTGGGGAAGTACATACCAGACCCTTCACATATACTGAACTGAAAGTTTACAGCAATGGAGAAAGATATTTTATATGAGGAAAAACTAGTGGATATTCTTGATCATTAAAAGATATTTATTTGAAACAAGGCAACTCAATTGGATAAATTTTTGTGTTGAAAAAACCATTTTTAATAATATATGTGGGAACTTGAGGATATTATGAGTCGGAATTATCCTTATTTTTTTGTGTTGAAGTGATAAATTTTGAGGGAGGAATTCATTTTAATGGGGGTGGAATGTAACACCCTAAGTTTTTATGAATTATTTTGTTCTAAATAAATTAAATTTCTTTGATTTATTTTACAAAAATCATCACCAAGTTAATATTTTGCAGCATACAATACTAGGTTAGCTTGTGTTAGACACGATGCTGAGTTTTAGCAAAACCATGATATATTATCAATATTATTCAAATGTGACCATTATAACCTAGATGTCAAACCTAGTGGTACGAAAATTAATAAATACTTTTAAAATATTATGTATAATGGTTTCATATTAATAAAAAAACATTGATAAAAAATTCTTTATTTTTGGTAAAAGCTTTATATGTTTTGAAGATACCATTTTCTCAAAAAAAATCTTTTTGTGAAAAATAATATCATTAATTTATGATACTTTTTGAAACTAAATTTTATAATACAAACTTCATCTTTAAAATCATCATGCAAAAATTATCTTAGGATGAATTTTTGGATTTTTTTTAAAAGTTATATTTTTTTGATGAATAGTGATAAATATTGAATTTTAATTGAAAATTTAATTTTTATTTAATTTATTTATAGAGATAAATTATATTTTAAATTTATTTTAAAGATAAATTAGTTAAATTATACATCCATAAATCCAATTTAGTCATTTTAATCAATATCATACTAATTATTTATATAAAAACATTGAAAACATTTAAACCTATTTTCTTTAAATCCAGCTTCTTCGTTGTGTCTATGTGATTAATTTTAAATTAAATTTTTAAACTTCTATAAATAGAATTTGTAAAAATAGATTCCATATTTTTAATCATTTTAATTTATATTATCTAATATGTTCAACTTAATTCTTGACCAAAATGAAGAGTGAATATAATAAAAATTAATTACTACAGAAAAGGTAAAAATGAGTTATCAGGGGTTAAACTAAAATGATAAGGGTAAAAATGACCAAGAAACTTGTTTAAAAATTATTTGATGGAAATATTTAGACCATTAAACCTATAATTTTCTATAATTTCCCATTTTTTTCAGTTGTGACATATGAAAAATTTGGGAGCACTCAGTTATTTTAAAAAATATCAAGTGTGTCCTCTCTCCCACTTTTAAAAGGTCACCCCCTCTCCTCTCTTATTCACTCCTTAGTACTCTATTTTTCAAGCAATAACAACCCAAATTACTTAAAAAATTCCCTACACTAATACTAGAATACTTATTTTGGATATAGATCTATCCTAGGAAGGGTTTAGTGAAAACCTAAAGAGGATACCTGAATAATAGGTAATGTTCATCAACGAGTGTTTTTTATTTATTTCTTCCTCCACCTCTATAAATTCTTATTATAACATGATAATATTATAATCTAAGTATCTTATGTATACTAATATGTTTTTATGTTATGTTAATGACCTAAAATCATCTTCACTTACATCAAATGGGTTATAAAACCAACATTCGTGTGTACAGCGGACTACCATCCCACGAACCAATATCATTCATTTTTCCATTACAATCTATCAAGGAAAGTTGTAATGATGGATTTATTATTTTTATATTATATTTTTTATGTTATTATTGTTATTTAATTTTTATATCACACATAATTTCATACTCTCTATTTTATGGGAATATGAAAATGTCGCTTGTGTGTACGAATGACTATTGCCTCGCAAAGCGATGTGATTTTTTTATGCTTTATATGGAAGGTATTAAGTATGTTTTTAATTAAAATATGTGATATATATGAAAAAATTATTCTATAATTATAATATATTACATATATTTCTTTCTTTTAATATGACAAGAAAATGTAATCAACGTTCATACGTACATGCGACCTACTGTCTTCATGAATGGTGTATTTCATTTTTGATCACTAAATTTTATATATTAATCTAATAAAATAAAAAATGAAAATATAAGATATTTATATCATGTTTAAAATTATGTATATTATGAAACCCTGACCAAATTATGAGGACCAAAAATAATAAATCAATACATATATGAGAAATAAAGTAGTTATTCCCTGAAATGTGACTTTAACATAGAATCATTAAGAAATAGGTAATAAAAAACATGAGTCAATAATATATGGTATGATATATATAATTATATTTATCATATGTATTTATAATAAACTTATATTTATTATACATTAGGTTTAAATGAGTACGGCAGAAGATAAGACTTAAGGTAATGGATTTTGGCCTCAATTTTTATTCTTTGAGATATATGTTATGTTATGCACCTATATTCTTTCATGAGGTGTATATAAATACCCTTTAACATGTAATATCATTAATTGATTCATACTAATGATATTTTATGTTTAATTTTATTTTATTTCTTTTGTGGGGATTACGATTCAAGGTTACCAAAGTGGAAAATATTTTATTTTCCAAACTCATGATTTATCAAGATTATTTATGATTATGTTTTCGATAATAATATATTATGATACATCACTTGATAAACTCATGAGTTTTATTATCCTATGTTTATTCATCATATTTTAAAGTAATAATACCATTTTTACACTCTTTGGTAGTTAAAATAATTGATAATGTTTTTTAAGAAATCTGAAATTATTTATCTCTTCAGTCAGAAACCTGTTTTCTTTAAAAATCATATTTTCTTAATAAAAAATGATTTCAAAAATATTTTATTATTCCCAAAATTATTTATTAAAGATATTTCGACACAAGTTTTACTTTTTACAAAATGTTTTTTAAAGTAATATTCATGTCGTTTTCCAAACAATTCCCATTTCGATTTTACCAAAAAATGTTAAAGGAATATTTGTTTTAACATGTAAAACCTGAATAGAATTTTATGACATATTTACAAATAATTTATTTTAATAATTAATTATATGTTTTCAAGTTTTTTTTCAATAAGAATATTTTCATTTTTTTATTTTTTAAATAAAAAGTTTCAAAGTGGAAAGGATATTTTCCATGGGAAATGTTTTAAATTATTGATCAAAATCATTTTCTATCAAAGATTACATCTATTGATGTTACATATTATTTAATGGGGATATGACCTCAGGATACCATTCTTTTTTTTCTCAAAATGGTTTACGTTTATGATGGTGTGATGTTTATGAAACCTATTTCTCTTTCACAGGTTATACCATGAGGAAATGCATATGAAACCCACTTCTTTTCATGGGTTATGCTATGATGAAATGATTGTGAAACCTATATATTTTCCATAGGTTATGATATAATGAAATGTATATGAAACCCATTTCATTTCATGGGTTATGATATAGTGAATGTTTTATGAAATTTTGGAAATATTATGTATGATTTTCATTATGAGATCTATGGAAACATTATCTATTACTAGTGCATTGAGTAAAAATGTATATCTTATGAGATGGAGAGGACTGGAATATAGAGTGAAATCAGTTCAGTAAGGAAATTTTTCCACAATGATGGTCTTGGGAGTGAACCTTGACTATTATGATGGTTTTTGGAGTGATCCCATTCCAATATGATAGCCTTGGAAGTTATCCTTGACTAATATACAAATGATTTTTTATACTTAGGTGCATGTCATAAATCAATGTCTTATGCCAATGTTATGCTCTCATAGATCATGTTTAATAATTATCTTATGATTCAAGTCTTATGAACTTCCAATCATTATTCCATGATTCAGTATTATGATATTTGATATGAAAATTATAGATTTCAAATGTTATGCTCATGTCCTCATACACTTATACTCATGTTATACTTTTGTATCTCCCTTATTTACCATTACTCAGAATCTAGGCCCATCCTTTATTATGTTTCCTTTTACAAGGTTATGAAGAAATGTATTGTGTATGATATTTCTAAGAATTGTGCTAGTTATTAATAACATAGTGGGAGATGACATAGCTCAATTATGGAATAGTGTTTATGTTTCCAAGTTTCCAAAGGAAATACACAATTATGGTTCTCATGCATGTGTTTGTATAATGTAATGAATATTCATAAAAATGATGTAATATCTATGTATAATAATCACGTGTCACTATAATGTATGGTATCATAGGTATAATTATGGTTCTCATATGTAATTAAAAAAATAAATTTATTATACAGGATCTTAGAGTGATTTCCAAGCAAGATGAAGTTGTGGTAAGGGTTTTATACTACAATATCATTTTAACTGGGATTATTTATTCTAAAATTTCTGATGATGAAATTATATGATCTATATTTACCAAATATTACCGATATTATTCTATATTTTTATTTCTATAGATTAAATGTTTTCCTATCATTGTCATCTCTTTAATTACTCAAATGATAGAAAAGATGTTTTTACAGATTACTGCCTTTTCGTCTCTCTTTGATTAAGAATAATTTCTTCCATGTCTATATTTTACTTAAAATTTTTTCAAGAATTTTTTTTATTATATACTGATTATTTAAAGTTGATTTTAAATTTATTTTAATTTTTTCACCACGTTTTAAAAATAATTTTTTTATCATTTTCAAAATAAGGTATATTTTACTTTTTACCCAAAATGTGAAATAGATTTTTGTTTTAATGTACACTACATTAAAGGGTTTCTCCGCATAATAATTAATCTTTTTTTAATATTTCTTTATAATTTTAATTTTTCATTTTAAAATTTTTTTTTACTTTATATTTAAAAAATAGATTCTAAATAAGTTATTTCAAATTAAAATGGAATTTTATTTAAGAAATTTTCTAGTGATATTTTAAAGTTTGTTGTCTATAATAATATCATTTGATGTTTATTATGATTTAATAGGGATACGATCCAATGTAACCATCATTATTGTTTCTCTGGATGGTTTATGATTATGATTATGAAACATTTATTAAACTCGTATCCTTTATAAAGATTAAGATATGATGATATGTTGAAGGTTTTATGAACGTTTGTCACACATATCAATTGTTTTCATTATATGATGGGTGGTTATAGAGACCATATCCTTTTAAATATAAAATTACATGATTTTTAGAATAATTATACATCAAATTACAATCCAAGGATCTTAAATTCTAGTGTCTTGAAAGACTAGGTACATAACCAAATAAAAAAATTATTTATACTTAATAATGAGCTCTTATCTTCCATTGTGCTCATAAATCTGCATAGGATAACCTGGTGAAAACATGGACAAAGGGATGAGATAAAATCCTAGTAATGGATTAACCATAAGAACAAAGCATTAGCACATGGGATAGAAGTCATGACATCTTGACATAAAACAAAAGGCATGTAACATTTGGAATCATAACATATAAACATGGAATAATATAAAAATTGAGTCGTAGTAATGTGTCAGAAACATAAAACAAGTATTTAGTACCAGTTAAGGAAAACTTCCAAGACTATTTCCCATAGTAGCATAAGCCAAGCTAACCGTCAAGAACTCTGCACATAATAGCACAAGCCAAGGCTAACCGCCAAGACCGTCTCACATAACATCTTCTGAGACTCAACTTTACCCAATGCATTAGAGAGCTATTTGGACATAATCATATTACCTTTTCATGAATATTTTCTCCACATAAAGAATCATACATAATCAATCATACATAAACATAAGGGTTACCCATGGAAAGAATTGGGTACCACAATCATGTCATAAATCATAACCAATGGGCGTATCATAAAAATGTCCATGAAAGAAATGAATTCGAACATACATGGACATACATAAGTTAAAATATACATATATCATAGTAATTGATGTCAAACATAAGTGACAACATGTAAGAAATGTTTTTGATAAATTTTAGCATCAATACATTTTTGTGTGGTTTTAAGGAAAATAATATAGATATTTTTAAAATAGAAAAGGGTACATTACTTTATATAAAACCATAATTGAACCAAAATGGTTTTCATAATAAAACATATGGTTTTATAAAGAAAAATTTGGCCTAAAATAGAGGATATAGGGCACTTGAAATTTGGGTAAGAATTCGGGAAGCTTCCTTAAAATAAGTTTTCTTATCGGGAAGTATTGAGGAGGGAATCACTTAAAAAATGTATATCCCCTAAAGATAATGATGAAAGTGTCTGGATAAATGAATTTGTTACATGTGAACAGAATTTATAATATTCACATAAAAATATAATATAACCTCGTTTTGGTAATAATAAAGACGAGGAAACCCGAAGGACTAAAAGAGATTAGGGTATAATTCCATACAGATTATCGGCATAGTATCAAGTGTACTTAAAAGAGATTCATGAGGGATAAAGGGGTTTATAATAACTTATTAATCATTAGGGAAGTATTGGGGATGTTCAAAATCATACCCCAACATTAGGTATTACATATAAAATGGCTAGCATAGATGACATTTTTGAATAAAAGTGAAATGGAAAGGATCCCTTACCTTAAGTCTGATGGGGTAATCCACTTGATATTAATGACCTTAATAATCATATTATGTCCATTAATTAATAATTACAGTACCTATTATATATTTAAATAATTTATTACAACCTTTTTTAGTTCATTCATAACCTTTTTGATTGGTTATGAGGTTCAATTCATTGTTCGGGTCCGTTAGTTTCCTTTGTTTTAATGATTAGTTCACTAATATTCATGTATGAAAAATCATTTAAAATGGGGATGGTTGTCCAGAATTGGAGTTATATCATATTATTAAACATAACTAATGTTTCATGGTTTTAAATTTCATTTTTTTACTTGGATTGAATATTAATCATTATGTAAAACTTTAGTGATAACTTTTTTGGTTAATCGGTGGCTTTTGGCCACAAGGAACATGTTGTGTTTTATAAAATAAAACCATGTGTAAAAAAGGATTAAAGAACCATATATGATATATAAAACATATAGTATTGTATTTTTCAACCATGAAAATGGTTTCATGACCAGAATTTAAGACGGTAATGGAAATTGAAAACCCATCGTCCTTGAAGGTGGTAAATTAGCACATCTCGTATGGTGTTTTCATTTTTAGTATAAATTAAAGGGAAAGAAGAGATGATGATGAATTATTAGCTTATCATGAAAAAATTATATTAAATGTACTTTACTGGATTAATCACAACATTTTGATGAAAGGAGGTGAGTAAATAAAAATAAATTAAATGAACTTGAAAATAAAATAAAAGTTGAGAGATCCCTTATGAAAATTCGGCATCCTAACAGCGTCACTTAAAATTTCATAAAATATTTTGATGATATAAAAAAGGGTTATATAATCATTATAACATAAAATTGAATATATGGGGGTTATGAAATTATGTATCCCAAAATAATTCAATTGAAATTAAAAAGAATAACATAAAATGGAAACTTGAAAAGAAGAAGGGAGGTAGATTCCCTTACCTTGTAGAGTAACTCCTAAAACATGACGGTTGGGACCTTAGAGGATTTTGAACAACATAAGAGTACTTATAAGGAGGTAAAAACACCAGATCTTAGAGTATTATTTATTTGGAATCAATGAAAATGAAGGAAAGAGTGGGTATTTATAGTAAAATAGGAAGAGTTTTTTATTAATTTCAAAGGACACCTCATTAGTGGTTTTTGCAAAACCATGGACTTTCCGATGGTATTAGCCAATTGGGAAACATCATATCGTATTTTACTATAAAAATTATGACCAACATTTTTTATTATTTATTATTTCATTATTATTTCATTAAACATACTAAAAACTCAAAACAGTATTTTTACTATTCATGAAAAAAAATTCAAGTATTTTAGAAAAATCCCAAAAATTCACCCTCACCATTTTTCGACATTTAAAATAAAAAAATGAACTCTATTTTTTAAAAATAATTTTCTAAAAATTTTTAATTTAATTTTTTAAATAAAATCATAATTTATTCAATAAAAACAACATTAAAACTATAACTCATTTTATAACACCTTAAAATGTAACCAAGGTCCCATAAAATTATCTTATAACCATAATAAAATGATGTAACAATTTATGATAACATTTTATGAAAATAAATTTCAATTTTAAATTATTAAATTAATCATAAAATTGTAAATAAAATATTTTTGACACACAAAAATACCAATACTTATATTATGATTGTTTTTTTTACTTTTAAGATGTCTAAATTGTATTTATACATTCATGGGTAAAGTTTATTTTTTGGCCAATTTTCTATACCTTACTATTCATTACTATTAATAAAGGTATGCTAATATTAAAAAAGGTGTGTTACTATTCATCAAAAATTAATTTTGTCTTATCAGACTCCAAATAATTTACTTGTCACAATTGTAGATGACTATTTTTTGAAATTCAAATCACAGAAGTGACAAAATTATGTTTGAAGGTCACATAGTACTTATTAGTTCATTTTGTTGTGATATCATGTGATTATATGACATTTTTATAAGAAATTAATTTCCAATAATAAAACATCGGGTCGTTACATTCTTCCCCCCTTAAGAAATTTCACCGTCAAAAATTCATTTTACATTCTCGGCCATAAACAGGTGCAAGTAATTTTCCTTCATTACTTCCTTCAGTACCCATGTTTTCTCTTCATACATATAGTTCCACCATAGTACCTTGACTAGGTGAGTAGTCTTGTTACATATAACTTTATATCTATGATCCAAGATCTTCACTAGCTTCTCCTTATAATAAATATCATCCTTCAACTATACCACCTCTGAAGATAGTACATGTGAAGATTCTGGTATGTACTTCCTTAAGATGGATACATGAAAGACATCGTGTACTTTGGACATGGTAGGTGGAAGTGCCAGTCGATAAGCCACAGCCCTGTTATGATCAATAATCTCAAAGGGGTCTATGTATCTAGGACTTACCTTTCCTTTCTTCCCAAAACTCATGACCTTCTTCAACGGAGATATATGTAGAAATACCATGTCTCCAACTTTGAACTCAAAGTCTCATCAACGGTTGTCTGCATAACCCTTTTGTCGACTTTGGGCAGCCTTGATGTGCTCCTGAATGGTTTTCACCTTCTCCTCTATTTTTCAACTATTTGAGGTCCTAGTAGCTTACTCTCACTGACTTCATCCCAACACGCCAGTGTCCTGAACCTTTTTCCATAAAGGTCATTGTATGGTTCCATTCGGATGCTTGATTGGAAAATATTATTATAGGAGAATTCAAATAGTGTAAGATTTTGGTCTCATCCTCCTTTTAAGTCTATATAACATGCTCTCAACATAACTTCCAATGTCTTAATAGTCTACTCAGAGTGGCCATCCGTTTGAGGATGATAGGCCGTACTGAAGTTCAGATTAGTTCTTAGAGCATGTTGGATACTTTTTCATAACTTCGAGTTGAATCTTGGATATCGATTGGATATTATAGATAGTGTTACTCCATGTATCCTTCACACTTATTTTATATATATCCAAGAAATTTAATACAATAATAAGTCCTCTTGAATCGTGACAAAGTGAGATGTATTTGTAAGATGTTCTACAATGACTCATATAGCATGGTTTCCTATGGATTTCCTTGGAAGTCCAATGACAAAGTCCAAGGTGATGTTCTCCCACTTCCATGTTGGTATGGGTACTAATTGCATTATCTTCTTAGACTTATGTCTTTCAACCTTCACTTGTTGAAATAATAGGCACTTTGATGTATACTCAACAATCTCCTTCTTCATATTTTCCCACCAAAACTTCTCTCGGAGATCTCGATACATCTTTGTGCTCCCTCTATTAATAGAGAAGGTTGAGCTATGTGCATCATTCAGATTCTCCTTCTCTATCTCTGGATCATATGGTACACATAATCATGACCTAAATCTTACAACACCTTCCTTATCAATCATGAACTCAGAGGATTTCCCATTTCCAATGGCTTCCACCCATTTCTGAATTTCCATATCTTTTCTTTGAGCATACTTTATTTTATCCATGAGGGATGGTTGAGAAATCATTTGAGAAAGTATTGATAATGTTCCTCCCTTGATGATTCTGATGTCCATCCTCTAAAAATCTAATAATGTCATATCCTTTTCAATTTTCATCATTGATAAAGATGTAGGATCCTTTCTATATAGAGCATTTGCCTGCTTTTTTTCCTTACCAGGATGGTAGTGGATTGAGAAGTCATAATCCTTGATGATCTCTATACATCTTCATTGGAACATATTAATATTTTTATATGAGAATATATATTTTTCACTCTTTTGATCGGTATATATCTCACACTTCCCCCCATAGAGATAATGCTGCCAGATTTTCAATGTAAATATCATAGTCTTTAATTGAAAATAATGTGTGGGATAGTTTTTCTCATGGATTTTCAAATACCTATAGGTGTAGGCTATCACTTTATCATTTTGCATCATCACATAGCCTAATACCTTCTTTAAATCATCACTATACACCACCAAGAGTTATCCACTTACTGGTAGTGTGAGTACTAGCGTAGTGATTAGACTCTTTTTTAACTCCTTAAAAGAGTCTTCACATTCCTGAGTCCAGACAAGCATTACTCTCTTCTATGTCAGTTTGGTCATTGGGTTTGAAAATCATGAAAAGTTTTTCAAAAATCATCAATAATACCTAGATATAATTAGAAAGCTATGGATCTCCATTATAGATGTTATCATGGGCCACTCTTCAATTTCCTCTATCTTGGAAGAGTCCACAGATATCCCTTTATTGGTGATAACATGCCCCAAGAATGATACTTCCTCCATCCTGAACTCAAATTTACAATACTTTGCATACAACTTCTCCCTTTGCAAAGTTTTTAACAAAGTATTCAAATGCTCTTCATGTTCTTCCCTGCTCTTGGAGTATATTAGAATAATGTCAATAAAGACTACCAAAAATTTGTCAAAGTAATCTTTAAAGACTCTATTCATTAAATCCGTGAAAATTTTTGGGGCATTAGTGCGTCTAAAGGGAATCACTATGAAATCATAGTTTCCATACCTCGTTCTAAATGAAGTATTGGGAATATCATCCTTCCCCACCTTTACTTGGTGATATCCCAACCAAAGGTACACCTTAAAGAAATAACTATCCCCATGAAGCTAATCGAACAATTCATCTATCTGTGGTTGGGGATACTTTCTCTTTATCATTATTTAATTTAGATCACAATAATCAATGCAGAGGCACATTGAACCATCCTTATTCTTGATGAAGAGGACATGTGCACCCCATGATGAAGCACTCGGGCATATAGAACCCTTCTACATATTTTCCTGTAGCTACTTATTTAGCTCTTCCATCTCTACGGTTGCCATTCTATAAGGTATATTTGATATAGTCAGAGATCCAAGGATAGGTCTAATTGAGAACTCAACCTATCAATCGAGAGGTAGACCAGCCAACTCTTCTGAAAATACATTAGTGTAATCCCTCGTGATGGGCATGTCTTCAAGCATGATTTTCTCCTTTGTCTCAATCATTTGAGCTAGAAAAGTATTCTCATAAGGAATTAATATCCATATGTGAGACACAAATTCTAAAGGAGATTCATCTTCCTCCTTACACTTGTAAATAATTTGAGGATTCTTAGGAATTTGAAGATTCATCTCCCTTTCTCAAAATTTGATGTTGTCTTTGTATAAAGATATCCAATCCATGCCCAATATAGCATCAAACTCCACTAAAGGAATTATGAAGAGATTTATTGGGAGTTTTAGTCCACAAACATTAACCGAGGAGGAGTTATAAACCATGGATGCAATAATTTCCACATTTGTTTTTCCCAAAGATAACATATCCTCCAAATTTTGAGGTGGTGTTTGAATGGTTCTAATAAACTTGAAAGATATGAAAGAATGTGTAGAAACAGAATCAAATAGTATGTTCACTATTCTTGAATTAATAACTAGCGTATCTATCACCACATAATTATATGGCTCTATTTCAACATTAGTTATATCATAATCCCTTCCTTGTTTCCTTGGAGGTTGTTGTTGATTGCCTCTGAAAACCCTCAGCTTAAGGAAATTGTTCGCATAATGTCCATGCTCCTTGTAGTTGTAATACTAAACTACAGGATGAGTGTTGATCTGAACCTTCCTTTCTTCTTCCACATTAGCAGGATTCTTCATTTCCCTTCAATAGTTGTTGGTTATATGTTCCATATTTCAAAATTTTAAGCAATTCCTGGTTACCTATATGAAGTTACCAGGATTATTCTTCCCAAAACTTTTATAAGTGGGATATTCGGGCTTCTTTCCATCATGGGATTTGTTTGTCGAACCACCCATGTTGTTCTCTATTTTTTTCTTCTTGTCACTGATCCCATGAGACCACTGAGAATCACCAATCTCCATTTAAACCTTGAGGGAACAGCAGACAATCACCTCATAATAGTTGAATTATCTAATCTTCAACACTTTTCATAGACTTTCATTTAATTTGATAAATAAGGGATCCACCTTACTTTTGGTGTTCATGAAAAATCCTGAGGCATACCTTGAAATATTTTAATGTTTGCTTCATATTCCTCGATTGACTCTTCTTCTTTCTACTTGATTCCAAGGAACTCTCTTTACATCTTGATATGGAGGGTTTTAGGAAAATATTTATTGAAAAACATCCTCTTGAATTCCTCCCAATCAATAGAATCAATTTCCTCTTAGGACATTGTATTCTTGATCAGTGTCCACCACTGATCAGATCCCCCATAAAAATGATAGACTGAGAGTACAATATTCTCTTCTTCTAAGAACTAGAGTCTAGAGAAAAACTTTTCAATGGAGTTAATCCATTGTTCTGCGAGGATGGGATTAGAGTAGTTTCTTTCCATGGGAGGCCTTTTCCACATAAAAGAAACTACAGAAACTTGATCCTTTCATGGAGGATGAGAGCCTTCCACATAATTCAAGTTATTATTCATAACTTGATCCAACTGACCAAGTATTTTCATGAAGTTTGGAGAACCCATTCCCATCATATCAGGCATATCATTTGGGAAATATTTACATTCCCTATCACATTGATTGTTGGAACATGTTATTCTTTTTCCCTCCATTAGCTAATAAAAAGAGTGTACAATTAGAGGGATTTAATACTTAGCTATTGAGCATAAAAAAGAAACTTTGAACATAAGGGGACAAACATGTAAAGTAGAAGTATATCATAAATTTTGATTCACTATATTTCAATCTAGTTTATCCTTGCTTTATTTATTAACATATATTCTTATGGGTTTTATTTAATTCCCTTAATAATGGTTTGTACCAATCTTGTGGATTTACCAAGGAATATCCCCAGGGAGTGTCAAACCAAGAGTGAATCATGGCCTGTTGTCGTGCACTAGTTCCCATTCAAGTCTATCTCAAAGTGTTGTTTTCGGGTTTTACCCCTAGATACATCTATGCCAAAGCCACCTCTACTCATTTGTATCTATACATGGATGTACTTTCTTGATAAACCACTTAATCGATACTTACCAAAATTCAGGGATGTTCTCTTATAATTAGTCTCATCCTTAAGGTTCTCAGTAAGGTTCTCTATTCCTAATCTCCAAAAATAACTATACCATCCTCTGATGTGAACTATACTGACCCTATACTTTTACATGTAACATTACATGATTTTAATCATAATTATACATCATAGTACAAGCCAAGGATCATAAATTCTAGTGTCTTAGAAGACAAGGTACATAATAAAACAAAAATAATTATTATTTGAACTCCATAATGAGTTTCTATCTTCCATTATTCTCATGCATCTGCATAGGATAACCTAGGGATAACATGAAAAAAGGGATGAGCTAAAATCCTAGTAAGGGAATAATCATAAGAACAAAGCATTAGCACATGGGATAAAAGGCATGACATGATGACATAAGCCAAAGGCATGTAACATATGGAATCATAACATATAAACATGAAATCATATAAACATAGAATCTTGGAAATGTGTAAAAAACATAAAACATGTATTTAGTATGAGTTAAGGCTAACCGCCAAGACTATTTCCCATAATATCCCAAGCCAATTTGAACTGTCAAGATCATTGCACATAGTTGCACAAGCCAAGGCTAACTGAGAAGACCGTTAAACATAACATCTCATGAGACTCAACTTTACAAAATGAATTGGAGAACTATATGGTATCACCCATCTTAACTTTTCATGAATACTCTTTCCACATAAATAATCATTCATAATCAATCTTACATAAACATAAGGGTTACCCATGGAATGAATTGGGTACCATAATCATGTCATAAATCATAACCAATGGGCGTATCATAAAAGTGTCCATGAAAGAAAGGAATTAGATAAATTAGGTACATACATAAGGTAAAATAGGCATATATCATGGTATGTGATGTCAAAAATAAGTGACAACATGTAATAAATGTATTTTAGAAGTTTTAGTATTAAAACATTTTTGTGCGGTTTTAAGGAAAATATTGTAGAGATTTTATAATAGAAAAGGGAACTATATTTTATATAAAATCAGAAGTGATCCAAGAATGTTTTAATAATAAAAAATATTATTTTATAAAGATGATGGTGGCCAAAAACATCAGATATAGTGCACTAGAAAATGGGTACGAATTTGAGAAGTTTCATTAAAACAAGTTTGCTTATTGGGAAGTATTGAGGAGAGAATCACTTAAAAACATGTATATCCCTAAAAGGGAATAATGAATGGGTCTTTATAAATTTATTTGGTAAATTTAAACATAATTTATATTTTTCACATAAAAATATAAAATAACTTCATTTTGTTTATAAGAAAGAGGAGGCAACCTGAAGGAAGAAACAAGATTATGGTAGAATTCCTTATGGGTTATCGGCATGAAATCGGGTGTACTTAAGAGGGATTCATGATGGAAAACGTGTTTTATAATCACTTATGTATGATGAGGTAAGTATTGGTAGGTGATAAATCATACCTCATCATTATTTATCACACATAAAATGGCATAGCATAGAGTAAATTCTTGAATAAAAGTGAAATGGAGAGCATCCCTTACCTTAAGTCTGATGATGTTATCCACTTGATATTAATGACCTAGATAATAAAATTATATTCATTAATTAATGATTTCAGAACCTATTATATATGTAAATTATTTATTACAACCTTTTTTAGTTCATTCATAACCTTTTTTAATGGTTATGAGGTTCAATTTCATTGTTCAGGTCCGTTTGTTTCCTTGGTTTCAATGATCAGTTCACTTATATTCATGTTCATAGAATCATGTAAAATGGGAATGGTTGTCCATAATTGGAGTTATATTATATTATTGAAAATATATAAGGTTTAATGGTTATAAATTTCATTTTGTTACTTAGATTTAAGATTAATCATTATGTAAAACTTTAGAGATAACTTTTTGGGTTAATTGGTGGTTTTTGGCCACAAGGTACATGTTTTATTATATAAAAAACATCTGTAAAAAAGGATTACAGAACCATAAATGATACATAAAACATATATTTTGGTCTATTTCAACCATTAAAATTATTTCATGTCCATAATTGTAGACGTTAATATAAATTGAAAACCCATCATCCTTGAATGTTGTAAATTAGTAGATCTCTCATAGTATTTTCATTTTTAGTATAAAGGAAAGGGAAAGAAGAGATGATGAATAATTATTCCTTTATCATGACAACATTTAATTACAGGTAATTTATTGTATTCATCAAAACATTTGTATTAAATTAGGTGATGAAAGAAAAATAAAACAAATGAACTTGAAAATAAAAAAGAAAAGTTGAGAGATCCCTTATGAAAATTCAGCAGCCTAACGACATCGCATAAAATTTAATAAAATATTTTGATGAGAGAAAAAAATGGATATCTAATAATTATTTCATAATATAAATAGTAATGGTGGTATGAAATTATATATCCCAACATAATCTAATTGAAATTAAAAAACAATAACATAAAATGAAATCTTGAAAAAGGGAAGGGAGGTAGATTCCCTTACCTTGTAGAGTAAATCCTAAAACATGAAGGTTGGGACCTTGGGGGATTGTGGATATCTTTGTAGGACTACTATGGAGGTAACACCGCCATATATTCAAGTATTAGGGATTTGTAATCAATGAAAATGAAGTAAAGGGTGGGTATTTATAGTAAAAGAGGGGGAGTTTTTTATTAATTTCCAAGGACACCTCATTAGTGGTTTTTGCAAAACCATGGGCTTTCCCATGGTATTGGCCCATGGTATTAGCCACTTGGTAAAAATCATATAATATTTTTTTGTATAAAAGTATACCATCTTCTTTTATTAATTATTACATCATTATGATGTCATTAAGCACACTAAAAACTCAAAACTGTATTTTTACAATTCATGAAAAAAATCATGTATTTTAGAAAAATAAAAAAAAATCACCATAACCATTTTTAAATGTGTATAATTCAAAAATTAAATCCATTTTCGAAAATAATTTTTTAAATATTTTTAATTTAACTTTTTAAATAAAATCATAATTTTTTCAACAAAAACAACATTAAAACTATAACTTTTTTTACAACACCTTGAAAAATTAATCAAGGTCCCCTAAAATTATCTTATAACCATAATACAATAAAGTAAAAATTTATGATTCCATTTCATGAAAATAAATTTCCATTTCAAATTATTAAATTAACCATAAAATTGTAAATAAAATATTTTTAACATACAAAAATACCAATACTTATACTATGATCTTTTTTCACTTTTAAGATGTCTAAATTGTATTTATAGATTTATGGGTGATGTTTCTTTGTTTTTCCTATTTTATATTAATTTTTATTCATTATTATTCATAAAGGTATGTAACTATTAATATGGGTATGTTACTATTCATCAAAAAATTATGTTTGTCTTATCAGACTCCAAATACCTTACTAATCACAATTGTAGATGACTGTTTTTTGAAATTCAAATCACAAAAGTGACATGCATATCTTTCAAGGTCATACTATGTAATTATATGAAATTTTTATAAGAAAATAATTTTCATTGATAAAACATTGGGTTGTTACAGTGGTTCTATAATAAAATAAGGATGAGTGGTTACATTATAAATAATGTTTGGGTGGGTCATTTATATCACTCCAATTTATTAAGTAAAGATGGACATCTCATTAGATAATAATAACTGGAATGGGAAGTTATCCTAGTTCAATAAGTGACTTTGTCTAATAATATAGTCTAGGGTTTGAACCTCCACTAAGTAAATGATGGAATGAGGAGTTAACACAATCCACTATGATAATATTATTAGTGAGCCTTGACTAAGAAAATTATTTTCAATTTTTATGTGTATTCCATAATTTTTTTATTATGATTATGATATGTTCTCATGGATCATTATTTATTGTTGATGATTATGACTTTTTTCATTATGTATTTTGATTAATAAAACATTATTCCTTGTTTTATGATTATGGTATATTTATTGATGGGTATAATTTTCTAATTTTAAGCTCATGTTCTCATACCCTTAAAATTATCTTATGATTGCTTATAACCATTGATTGATATTTCTCATGTTTACTTATACTTCGTATCTAAGATCGTCCTTTCTCATGTTTCCCTTACCCTGGTTATGGATAAAATATTTAAGTATTTTATATCTAAAAAGTGTTTTGTTTTCAAGAAATTAATGGGAAATGATTTAGATCATTTATATACCGATTTTTTATGTATCCATGTTTTCAAATACACAAAACCTCTACAGTCCTCATGTTTGTATTGATTCGGGCTCGGTGTTCGAGGAGGCTAGCGGTGACCTGTTTTGAAATTTGAATTGTGGTTTGATTTTCGGATGTGATGATGTAGTTGAAGACTGTAGGGGTACCGGCAACCCCTTAAACCGGCTTCAGAAAATGAAAAAAAAATGATTTCTGGCATCTAAAATGATGTGCCATTTATATATGAAAATTTTGGGTCTATATAGTTGGTCTTGAAGGCATAGTATAGTAAATTTTATAAACGAAGATGGGGAAACGTTAGTGAGAATCCTTAGCATAAGACTAGACGTAGGAGAAAATCATATATTACAATAAATAATGGTGTGTGGTTTCCCTAGGAAAATATATCCATGTATGGATACTACAAGAAGATATGGTTTTTTATAGATACACCTTTGGGTGAAAATCCCAAAAATAGTTGTTCGAGCATTTCCCGTCCATCATTTTGGAGCTTGATGAATGGGTCTTTATTGTGCACCTTTTTTGACACTCCCAGGGGATATTATTAGGTTAATTTTCATTTTTTTAAGATATATTAAGAATAATTTTAATATATAATAATCATGGAATATGTATGTTAAACATAAGGTGTCAAAGATTTAGAATAATGTGTCAATATTGAGTTATCGTATAAATTATTTTTCATGATTAATTAGTCTAAATAACGAATCTTGATTTCCATGATAAAATTTTTGGATTTAGTAAGGGATAAAAGATAAAATATTAAATTTTAGGTGGATACTGGTATTCTCAAATATTTATGTACACTATTTGAGATTTGTTAAATGAATTATTGTATATCATTAAAAGTCTGAAGGAATTTTAATTCCTATCATCATTGATTAAATAGAAATAAAAACTCATAATGGTATGATCATCTAATATTAATTCTAAAAATCTTCCCCTGTTAAATTTTGTGGAAATTTTATCAATGAAAATCTTGTTGTTCATACTTTATTTGAATTTGATGTGATTTTATGCATGGATTAACTTTCTTTAAACAAATCACATATCAAATGTGGAGTAACGGAAGTGAAATTTTATATTCCAAACCAAACTATGAATTTATATTAGTATGAGGATAAATATGAACTTCCAAGGGAAATTACATATATTTCATGGGTCTTGATTCTTATTTAAATGGGGTATTTATTTAAAATAGTTTGGAAGAAACTCAACATAGAATATATGCCTTCTTTACAAGAGTTGTTTGATGTCTTTTTAAAGGAGTTACATAGTACTCCTCCAAATAATGAAGTTAAGTTTTCAATAAAACCCATACTTGGTAATAAATATTTTTCAAAGATTATATATAGAATTTAGTTGAATTAAGTGAAGTAATTAAAGAAGAAACTCTATAAGAATCTTGATAAGGGATTCATTCTATTACAAACCAACTCGAATTGACCCTAAACTGGTCACCCAAGTCAGATTGTAACAAGGCTGAAGAGGCGTTCTAGATCTTCCCAGGCTGACAACTAGTGTTAGACATCAAAATAAAGTAATTAGGAATGATTTTTCCCAAAAAAATAATAAATAAATGAATATAAACTAAACAATAAAAACAAACTTGTGCAGTGAAAATAAATAAACTACTACAAGTACCTCCACGTGACCTCAGGAGTCACCTCCTACCGCTAAACCAACATCTCCCCATGGCGACCGAATCTAAGATATAAGAATCACAAGAAGATAAAAAATGAAACTATATGTGTGAGAATTAAAAATCAGTAGGTGTACTTGGAGAAACTATACCCTGTTTTTTACCTTTAAAAATAAACCCATTTCATGCTTGTTTGAAAATACAACCATATAAAATAAGGTATTTCCATTAATTTCAAATTCAAGTAACTAGATTCCAATTTCAAGAAACGTATTTTCATTCCATCACATTTCCAAAGTATTTTACAAGAACCAAAAACATTTCAAAATGAAAGGAAAGAAAGTTATATTAAAACATGGTTTTCAAACATTGTGGAAAAGAAATCAGGAAGCAACTAAAATGGAAATCACATCACAAGCACCATATACACAAGGTCCACTACATACCAACGGTGACCACCACATTTTAAAGAACAATGTCACAAGAGATAACCATGGGTATTACCAATAGGAAACTTGCATAAGTGTGACACTATAAACCTGATGCCTCAATGATCAAAATCATCCCAACTCAACTATCAATAGATTTCTTATACACAATCCACTATAGAGGATCTCAACCAACATTCTAGTGGTCCAACAGTATCCTCATGCATGATCCACTAGTGAGGATCCCATTCAAAGTTCTAATGTTCTCCAATCATATCACTTGTTTAGTTAGTGTCGTAGCACTAATCCATCTAGATGAATCTAGTCCTTGGCCCCTTCTAAATCTACTAGTGTACTAGTTCTAGTTTACCCACCTAGTACCCGATTTTCCTATGAGCTCTATTTCAAATGGTGGTGAATTGTTATCAAGTAAATATATATGTACATATCATTTTATTTACCCAAAATCCCATCCAACCACACACCACCAACCTCCCTCCTTGAGTGCATCCCCCTTTTTAATTCACACAACAACACACAATCTTATTATCTAGGCACAACTCACAAATCACACATTAACACTTACATCACATTTTTAAAATAAGGGGGCATGCCTCAAGAAGGGTTTTACACTTCCAAAAATCATTATCAATGTTCCAAATAGGCCTTTCTATTTTAAAAATAATAGTTTCACTTTATAAAGCATAATTTTCCAACACTTTTAATTCCAAAACCATATAAAATTCTGACTAAACAACCAGTGAACCAAGCATTTAAAAACAAGGTTGAAACCATGCTTAAATTCAAGTAATAAATTAAATAATTAAAATCACCATTTAATCTAAAATTAAATCCAAAACCCATGCACTTTTCCAAACATACAAAAACGTGAAATTTTACTTTTTTAAAATCACTTAAGAACCCATTTTCATTCAATTAAACTTTCACGAATATTTTTCACACACCAAACACCTTTGTAAATAACCATCAAACACCCAAACCCATTTTTGGAAACCACTTTTGAGTTCTTAAAAAATTCAAACGTGTTGTTACACTTTTATAACAAAACTAGTCGAAAGTCCAAACATCTTTGTAAATTTCAATTTCCCCAAATATAATTTAGTTGGAAAACCAATCAAGCACTCAATAATCCTATAGTTACAAAACCAGCATGGAGAACATGTTTTAATAATAAAAACTCATAGTGCAACATAATTAATGTACTGAAAAACAAGAAATAAACCAATTGTGTTCAACATTATATTTTTCTACAATTTAATAAATTTATAATATAATGAAAACACCCAAAAAAACATGCAAGAAATTACAGTTTTTAATTTGAAGGCCCAGACATAGGGTAACCAACCTCAAACTCAAGGTGCACTATTAAATTTGATGATAACTCGAACCTTATATTTACTTATTGCACACATATGAAAATTCTCCTATATTCAAGGACACTTATCCTCCATGTATATATTTTCATGGTCAAATATTTAAAATGGGATCCTTACACATAGGCTAATATGTGAATATACCCATTTTCACTTACACACATATGCATTTTCATATATATGAATGTAAGCACGCCTAGGCCCATTATATATATTAATCCTTCCATGGGTGAACAAATATAATGGCAATACATACACATATTTATTCCTACCTATACATACAAAGATAATCCATCAACAATGGCGGCTTGAATCCATCCCAACAAAGACCAAAACACGCTACAGAAAAAATACTAGGAACTCAAAAACATTAAAACTGCTAAATTAAAATTGATCCAAAGTAAGGGGAGAAAAGACCCTTACCTAAAACTAAACTAAAACTTGTTTACATTAATGGTGGTGGCTAGAAACAGTCTCAATGGGACCCAACGAACCCTAATCATCAATATTCAAAAAATAAAACACCCAAAAATCGATTGAGGGTTCAGCTAAGGTGTGTGCACCACATGGAAGAGAAGAAAACCATGAAATAGAGGGAGAAGAAGGGAGATGAGACCTACTAGAGAAGAATTCACACCAAATAGGGTGGATAAGTAATCGCTAGAGAGAGGGAGGTGGGGCATCATAGGGGCTTTGGTCGGTGGGGAGGGTCACGCGATATAGAGAGAAGGAAGGGGGTTTCGCTGCACCTGGATGGAGGGGGAGGAAATGGGGAACCCCTATTTTGAGTGTTCAATTAAAAAAATCAACATCATCATCATCATCATCATCATCGGCATCGTCGTCGTTGTCGTCATCATCATCATCATCATATTATTATTATTATTATTATTATTATTATTATTATTATTATTATTATTATTATTATTGTTATTATTATTATTATTATCATCATCATCATCATCATCATCAAAATAATCCCTTATTATTATTTTCCATTTTTTTTCCATTTTTTTCATTTTATTTTATTTATTTTATTTTATTTGAAAATCGGGAAGTCCGCACGATTTTTTCGCAATATTTCCAGACTGTGCGATAACCATGCATAACCTACTAGAGGAAAGGGACCCTAGAATGGGTTATTCGGGAAGTTTGAGAAACCGTGTGCCAACCATGAAACTCAGCTCTATCTTTTGAAAGATCCACTTTGAATGTTTTACTTACTCTTTTCTCTGACTATACACAAGTTGCGAACCTCATTCCTAAAGCCAAAATAAAGTATCAAGGTCAATGGTAGGCCTCACATAGTTTGGACCAAACCATTCCCAAATTGTTTCTAGGGCCAAAACATCCCAAAAACTCCAAAACTGAAAAAACTTCATAGGGAAGTCGAGTTGAACCTTGACCAAAATAATGAACACCAAAAAAATTATAAAAATAAAGATAAATCATGGTTAGGGTGTGATAGTTCTCCCCACAAAAAAAACCTTATGCCCCTAAAAATTTACCCCGTCTAATGGGGAACGAAACCAAAACAGGAAACTATATGAGGCTGAATAAAAACATGAACCTTGGTGTAACCTTTTAACTCCCTATGTCACACCCGACCAACTCTAGGGAGAAGAACAATAAATGGAACCATGGGGGTAAGAGTGTACTTCCCATGATAAGAACACAACTAGAATGACCAACATTGAAAATCCCAACACATCAACTCTGAAACTACCAACACGAACTAAAATGGGAACCCCCAACATGGACCAACCTAGGAACTCCCCACATAAATCAACCCCCACTACAAGGGGGCCTGAAAAAAAAACCCAAACCGAGTATTGAACCAAACCATGATTCAACATCTTTATAGGATGCAATAATAACTAAAATGAGTACAACCCAAAACTTAAACCAATCCAAAAATAAACCATCATTCAAGGCTTATATTTATAAGACACAATCAAAAAACATGAAACAAAAAATACCACCAAGCCTTATTACAACCAAGGAGAGGATTCCAAAAAAATAAGGCTATAATAAGGAAAGAAGGACTCTATTCTATTTACAAAAAAAATAACCTTTATAAACAAAGAAAACTGTAATAAAGAAGACTAAATTTTCTCCACTACATCACTGGATACAAAATATGGACCATGGTTCTTCACACCCCTTTGATTCATAAATACTTGAAAGGATTCACTCTAATACCTATCGCTATGGTACTGGTGTCTTGAAGCATCTTCTTCCCTGCAGTTAGGAGCTAACAATCTTCAACTAAAACTTCTTCTTTTAGTAGTGCCGCTTACAGAACCCCTTTAGATGACCCAAGAAACCACGCCAAACAAAAAATATTTTTCTAAGCCTATATTAATGTTATATTCTTCTATTTTTTAGCTAACAAAGGCTAGAGACAAATAAAAAAGTCTCAGTTGTGGTCTAAATTTAGGAAAGGATCTCAGTCAATCACTCAATTCGGAATCAAGGTAGAGTCATCAATGGGAATACTCAGAGAAACACTTATTCAATATTTCCTCAAAAACCCTAACCACCTTAATTTTGACAAGTTCAAACAACTTAATGATTACCAACACTGATTCCCAAAACTAATCTTCACCTAAAAATAAAGGAAGACATCTTAGATTCTGACCATACACTCCTTACCGGAACTTTTCTCGGGCATACTCAAAAATAATAAGCACACAGCCAAATCAGAAGGAATCATAGACCAAAATTCCACACATCAATCGCAAACCAAAACCCAAAATCAAATCACCATTATGACCACAATTATAGTATTTAAAAATAAACAGCCTATAAAAGTGGATTCCAAACATGAAAAGAAATATACTAAACAATTGCTCACTCACTTTTCAAAACATTGAAATATCCCTTTTTGAAAACCATTTTCTAGTAAAAAAACTTAAATATCCACCTTTGGTATTCCATGAAGTCTCACACATATATATATCAGTATGCTAGATTAGGAACCCTTCCACATATACAACCAATTATCCACTTTCCACATGCATAAATCTATATATGTGATCATTCATAGAAATATCAAGGGTCAATTAAAAACATTTCTCATTTCCAAAACAGGTCATTCAACCTAAATCCCAAATTCCCAAATAATTTTAAGATTCCCCATACCATTAAAGCAACACATTTCAAAACTTCCAAGAAACATTCATTTCACATTCCAAAAATTATTTCTAAAATCCCAAAACTATTTCCAAAACAACATCCATTTTTTCTTTTGAAACCACACATTTAATTAAAATAAAATTATTTCCAAAAACCATTTTCATTTTAAAAAAAATACATTTTGACACTCCAGAGACCATTCCCCATTTTTAAAATCTCTTTTCTAGAAACCATTTTCATTTTTTAAATCCAATTACGCTAACCAAAACTTATCCCAAACATAACACACATAAAAACTTCCGTGAATAAAGAACTTATGGATATGCCTAACACAGAAACATGTCTTAACAGATCATGCTCCAAGTGATAATCAACCACAAGAAGGATCTTGAATTGTGCACTCAGTTTACACATGGTTCACTACTCTATGAAATATTTTCATGTAACACTAGCTCACTCTCATTGTCATATCTTATCCACACAAAACAAACAAAAGAAAAATCCAAATCCTAGACTCGCCCTGGTAACTCGAGGCTCAGGACATGTAAGGGTTCGGGACATCCTCCCTACACCTAGATCTCAAGTCCTCACAGTCCTAACATCCAGGAAACCTAACACCCAAAATAACAATGGCCTCCTCTGATGCCATTTTTTTACAAACCAACCCAGGTCAACCCTAAACTGGTCACCCAAAACGGACCACAACAAGTCTCAAGAGGTGTTCTCGATCCTCCTAGGATTAAAACAAGTGTCAAGCATAAAAATAAATCAATTGGGAATAATTTTGCCCATAAATAAATGATAAATAAATAAATATAAACTAAACAATAAATATGAACCTGAGAATTAGAAATAAATAAACTATTACATAAACCTCTTTATGATCTCATGGGTCACCTCCAACTAAAAAACCCACATCACCCCATGACGACCGAATCCAAACTAAAAGTAGAACCAAAAGCTAAAAACAAAAATGAAACAATAGACATTAGTATTTAAACTCAGTAGGCATGCCTGGATAAACTATTCCATATTCCTTACCTTTAAAAATATGGTATTTCCATTAATTTAAAATTAAAGTAACAAGCTTCCATTTTCATGAAAAACCTTTTTACTTCCATAAAATTTCCAAAGTAGTTCCGAAGAACACATAAAAATTTCAAAATGAAAGGAATGTAATTTAGATTGAAACATAGTTTTCAAAAAATGGGGAAAATAAAGAATGAAGCAAATAAAATGTAAATAACATCACAAGAACCATGTACATAAGGTTCAATATATATTGATGGTGAGCACCAAATATTAAATAACCATGTCACAAGAGAGAACCATGGGTAATCCCTATATGTAACTAGAATAGGTGGGACCCTAGAAACCTCATATCTCAATGATCAAAACCCTCCAACTCAACTACCAACAATGTTCTCATGCACAATCCACTTGAGTGGATCTCTTCCAAAGTTCTAGTGGTCCAACAGTGTCCTCATACATGAGCCACTAGAAAGAATCCTATCCAAAGTTACAATGGACTCCGATCATATCACATGTTTAGTTAGTGTTGTAGCATCAATACTTCTAGATGAATATGGACATAGTCCCCTTCCAAATCAACTAGATTACTATTTCTAGATCTCTCACCTAGATACTCATGTTTCTCATGTGCTTTATTCCAAATGGTGGGGGTTTTATCAAGAAAACATATGTGTACATATCATTTTCTTTACTCAAAATCTCATCCAACCTCTCACCACCAGTCTCCCTCCTTGAGTGCATCCCAATATTTATTTCACACAATAAATCGTAATCCTCTTCACTAGGAACATCTCAAAAATCACACATTAACACTTAAATCACATTTTTCAAACAAGGGGGTATGCCTCAAGAGGTATTTTCCACTTCCATAAATCATTCTCAAAGTGATAAATGGGTCTCACAATTTTAAAAGGAATAATTTAACATTAGAAATCACAATTTCCCAACACTTTTAATTACAAAACCATATAAAAGGATAATTAAATAACCAATGAACCACACATTTAAAAACAAGTTTCAAACCATGCTTAAATAGAATCACTCTATTTTAGAAGTAAAATCACCATTTAACCTCAAATTCACACAGAAACCTGTGCACTTTTCCAAACCTTCCAAAACATGAAATTTCCCCTTTTTGAAATCACTTATGAACCCATTTTCATTCAAGTAAACTTGAAAAACTATTTTTCACACACCAGACACCTTTTAAAATACCCATCACACACCTAAACCCATTTTCGAAACCACTTTATAGTTCTTTGGAAAGTCAAACAAGTAATTACACTTTTATGAAAAACTGGCCAAAACACCAAACATATTTATACATTTCCAATTCTCCCAATAAAATTAATTTGGAAATCCAATAAAGTTATCAAGAATCCTAGTGTTACTAAACAATCATGTAGAACATGTTTTAAGAAGAAAAACTCATAGTGAAACATAAAGAATGTGCTAAAAAAATATAAAATAAACCAATTGTGTTCAATGTTTTATTTTTCTAAAATTTAATAACTTTAAAATATAATTGAAACACCTAATAAAACATATAATAAATTATAGTTTTCAATTTAAAGGCTCGGACATATAGTGACCTACCTCAAACTCATGGTGCACTGCTAAAGACGACAATAACTTGAACCTTCAATTTACTGCTTGCACACATTTTCACTTTCTCTTATATACAAGGACACCTAGCCCCTATGCACATATTTTCATGGCCAAATATGTACAAGGGGATCCTTACACATAGGATTATACATAAGTATACCCATTTTCACTTACACGCATAGGCATTTTCATATATATGTATATATATAATCATGCTTAGACCCATTATATATATTCATCCTATCATGGGTGAATATATATATATAAAGGGGGAACGTAAAGATATGTGTGCCTACCTATAAATAAAAAGATAATATTTCAATAATGGAAGCTCAAATCCATCCCAAAAAATACCAAAACGCACAATATAAAAAATATCAGGAACTCAAAAACCAAAAAACCACAAAATTAAAATTAATCCAAAGAAAGGTAACCAATGAACCTTACTAGAAACTGAAGTAAAACCCACTTCTCTTGATGGTGGTTGATATAACCAGCCTTTATGGGACCCAAAAAACCTTAATCATCAATATTCAACAAATAAAACACTCAAAAATATATTTTGGGTTCATCCAAGGTGTACACACCACACGGAAGAGAGTAAAATCACCAAAAAGAAGGAGAAGATGGGATGGGATACCTAATAGAGAAGACTGCACACCAAATTGTAAGGAGAAGCAGTCTGTGAAGTGAGGGAGGTGGTGCACCGGAGGGGCTTCTTCTATTGGGTGTTGCAGTAGACATAGAGAAGGAAGGGGGTGCACTGTTCATGGAATGAGGGGTAAGAAAAGGGGAACCCCTATTTTGAGGGTTGAATTAAAAAATAATAATAATAATAATGATAACAATCAGCATCATCATAATAATAATAATATTATTATTATTATTATTATTACCAAACATTTTTTAATTTTCCATTTATATTCATTTTATTTTAATTTATTCATTTAACTTAATTTATTTGTTTTTTTAACACAGGGTAGTTCGTACAGTTTGGTCGCATGATTTTGCCATATGGTTTAGCTAAACGGTCTTTCAGACAATGCACCAACCATGTTCAACCTATTAGAGGGAATATACCCTCCCACAGGTTGGTCGAATGGTTTGAAAAACTTTGGGCCAACAGTGAAACTCATCTCTGTCTCTTGAGAGATCCATTTCACATACTTGTAGCATGGTTTTCTCTGACCATGTGAAAGTCATGTGCCTCGTCCCTGGTGCCAAAATAAGGTAATACAGTCATTTCTAGGCCTCTCATGGTTTGTAAAAAACCATGATCAAATCGTGCATAGGGACTAACCACCCAAAAACACCAACACTGGAAAAAAAATTCATTAGGAACTCAACTTGAACCTCGATAAAAATATTGAAAACCAAGAAAATGAGAAAAATAAATAAAAACCATGGTTGGGTGTGATACATTCAGCCAATTGTGTCAACATGGGGTGAACCTAATCATTTTATTAAGAATAATGATGGATCAAAGTGTCTATTTATTGATTATCAGAAACTTAAAAAGATCTTAGTCAACAATAGTTATCATTTCCCCCATTTTAATGATTTTTTCAATCAATTATGGGGAGATGAATATTTTTCCAAAATTGATCTATGATCTAGATACTATCAATTGAGGGTAAAAAGTGATGACATACCCAAGACAACCTTATAATCTTGGTATGGAAACTACGAATTTATAATCACTTCATTGAGACCTATATTTTTCCTTATATATTCATGGATTTAATGAATAGAGTCTTTAGATATTACCTTGATAAGTTTTTGATTATCTTTATAGATGATATTCTTATATATTCAAAGATAAAGTAAAAACATGAAGAGAACTTTAGGATTGTATTGAAGACCATAAGGAAGGATAATTTGTATGAAAAAATTAACAAGTGTATATTTTGGATATATAATGTTTCATTTTTTGTCATATAATCTCATGTGTGGGTATATTTATGGATCCAACAAAGATAGAAGTTACTAAACATTTTCCTAGACCAAAAAATGTGACTGATATCCATAGTTTTCTTGGATTTAATCGATATTATTGTATCTTTGTGAAGGATTTATCATATATATTCAATTCACTCATAATGTTAACTTTGAATAGAGTTAAGTTTCTTTATACTGATGAATGTGAATAAACTTTGAAGGAACCAAAGATAAGTTTGGTCTATGCACTTATGCTCACACTAACCTTTAGAAGAGAAGGGTTTATGATTTATAAATATGTATCAAAAAATGGGTTGGGTGTGTTCTTATATAGAATGGTATGATGATAGGTTATACCTTAGGCCAATTGAAGATCCATGATCAAAATTTCCCAACTAATGATTTGGATTTAGTAGTGCTAAAATTTTCATTAAATATATAAAGGATTTTTATTTATAGAGATTGGTGTGACATATATACTGATCATAAAAGTTTAAATTATATATTCACAAAAAAAGTTAAATATAAACTAAATAATATGTTTAGATTTGATCAAATAGTATCACAGCTCAATACATTACCACCCAAAGAACACAAACAAGGTAGCTAATTTTTTGGGTTGAACAGATCATGACACCTTAACAATGATGAGGACTACAAAATATCTAATATTTATGTATTGTAAATTGATGGATCATGAAATATTAGAGTAAGGGGATAAATATTATATGGATAAAATGATTTTCAAACCATCTATCTAGGTAAATATTAAAGAGGTGTAGAAGGAGGATGTAGAGCTATAAAAGAATGTCTAAAATTTTCTTGAGTTCAACCTTGACTATGATGTAATGATAAAGTTAAAGAACCAAGTATGGGTCCCTTAAATACCAAACCTAAATAAGGAACTATTGGAATCAGCTCATAGATCACAATTCTTTATTCATCATTGATGTATAAAGTTGTGTAGATATCTGAATGAGCATTTCCATTAAGAGAACATAAAGATAGATATTATAGCGTATGTATCTCAGTGTTTGGTATGTCCAAAAGTTAAGTATGAGATACCAAATTATTAGGGTATGTTGCAACCATTACATATACTATAATGGAAGTAGGAAAACATCACCATGGATTTCATCATTAGACTCCCTAAAATATTTAATGTTCATGATGTTATTTGGGTTGTAGTTTATTACCTTTTGAAGTCGTCACATTTCATTACTATCAAATAATATTTCTCTACCGATCATATTTCTGGGATATAAATTATATAAGTGGTAAGGTTATATGGGTTACCACATTCTATTATATCTAATCAGGATCTGAGTATTACCATGAATTATTATAGAATTATTTAGTAAGATCTAGATACAGAGTTCTATTTCTGTGCTTATTATCATAACTATAATACTGGTTAGTATAATAAGACTATTCAAACACTATAGAATATTTTGAGACCATGTTCATAATATTTCAATGGTGGTTGGGATCAACACCATACTTTAGTATAGTTTAATTAGAATAATATTTTTCACTTGAACATTCAGATGGATCCTTATGAATATCTATATTTAATGAAGTGTAGAACTCTGATATAATTGGATGAAAGCTTTCAAAGATAGCTATTGGGACCTTATCTAGTTGAGGAAATGGTATTCAAGGTAATATCCATTCAACATCACATAAAGGTAGATCAAATTTGACTGAATATTTATGCTACCAATCATCAGTGAGATATGGAAATCTATGTTGGTGATAAGGTTTTACAATAAATTTATCCAAGTAAAAAAGTTATGAGATTCTAAAAGAATGAAAATCTTATCCCAAGGTATATTGGTCCCATTGAGATTCTGGATCGATTATGGATTGTAGTTTATTTCTTGACACACCCACCAAACCATTATCAAGTTTATGATGTGTTCCTTGTATTTACCCTAATGAAGTATATACCTAATACTTTACATGAATTGAACTCATAGGTTATACCATTGGAGCGTGATCTTTCTTATGATAAAAAATATGTAGAAATCTTGGATTATAGATATAAATTTTAATATAACAAGAATACTTGATTAGTTAAATTTATTTGGAGGAATAAAAAATTTTAGAAAGATATATGGGAACCAAATGATGTGATGTAATAGGGATATCTTCATTTTTTACACCAAAGTAAGGGAATTTCTTGGAATAAACTTATTTCATGGTTGTTATAATGTAACACTATAAGATTTTATATGTTCTTTTACTTTGAAATAAACATAAAGTATTAAATAACTTGATTTACATGGGGCACTGAGTCTATAGGAATCATGATATAGAAAACCATTATAACCAATCCATTAAATAGGTAGATATGAATTTTAATACCCACTTTATGAAAAATAAGTAAAAAAAATTTACTAATGAGAATTTATTGATTAATGTATATTCAATAAATACTCATTTTTTTGTAAATTCATTTTACTCTTTGAAAATATATTTTATTCAAAAATAGTTTTTATCAAATTTCATCACACAAAATTTATAAATAATTTATACCATTTTTATAAATTTTATTTTAAAAAATTAATATCATTTTTTAAATCATCATGTTGGTATTATCTTAAAGTGAATTATTAGGAATTTAAAAAAATGATTTATTTTACAGAGAATATTGAACAATACCGATTAAGTAAATGTACCATTATGTACTGTATTTGATCATAAAGTTACCCAAGTCTCGTTTAATTAGATATTTTCTAATTAATTACATATTAATCATCATTATTCTTTATTTTGTTATAAGTTCATTTTTTGGCATAAAAACATTTTTTTTTCTAAAAAAATATTTATTCATGAAATTGTTTTTATCTTAATAAATTGATTTAATCTCTATTGATCAATGTTTTTAATAAAACGTATAAATAATATATTAAAATAAAATTTAATTTTCATTTATTTTTTTTTACAAGTAAAAAATGGATGTAAATTAAGTTTACACTTTAAAATTCATTTTTCAAAAATAAGATTTCATTACGAATTTTATGATTAATTAAAATTAGGTTCTTCCACTTATAGAAATTGAATATTGAAAAATGGATTCCATATTTATAAAAATATTAATTAAAATAATTTAATATGGTAAACTTAATTTTTGGCCAAACTGAATAGTAAATACAGTAAATTTTGTTGCCTCAGCTAAGGTTAAAACAGGTTTACCTAGAAATTAAATCAAGAGATAAGGGTAGGATTTCTAACCACACCTATATAATTCTTATTTTTAGAACAAATTTCAACCATATATTATCATATAATCAAATAAATATCCATTTTTATCCACTTTCCCTAGAAAGTGACCATATATCATTGAACTATTTAAACAAATTTCATGGTTGTCCCTCCCCTCACTTATAAAAGGGAACCTCTTCTCTTCACTTTTTCATACCATATGATCCATCTAGATCAAAATAACATACTCAACAAAAATACTATAATCCTTACCTTCATTCTAGATATTCTGGTATTCTCCTAAGAATAATCCTAATAGGCTTAAGAAGTAAACCAAAGTAAGTGTCTAAAATAAGAGGTGTATATCGAAACGAAGCTCTTTCAATTTTTTTTTATTATTATATTTCCTATAAAAATTTTATATATATTAAAAAATAATTAATCTATTATAATAAATAAACTGAGATATTATCATGATGATGAAATAACCATTTACCACCACTTCTCAATCCAATGGGAGATAAAGGTACCGCTTGTATGTATGGGTGGACTACAGCCTCCACATAGCGATACGAATCATTTTCAACCAACATCATTCATGGTAGGTTATTTTGATATATTTAATGTGTATATATTATATTTATTTTATAATAATAATTTTTTAAAGGTGAATTAATATTTACCTTCCTTTCATTCCATCAATTTAAAAATGGAAATGTCACTCGTCCATGCATATGGACTACCATGTCCACATAGTGATGTAATTCATTCCTCGTCACATATTTATATAAATAGTTATATATATATATATAATTAATATATATGATATTTATATCATTATTGATATTATTTAGATTTTTTATCTATGATGGAATTGTGTGAAACATAATTTTTGAACCAAACATACATGAAAAATTAATCAATTAACACACTAAACGATGATGATAATGAATGATTGTTATTGAATAACTGACAAAACATTATAAGTAAGACATTTATGGTATTATATGTTTGAGTATGATTGTATTATATAATTATAATAAATATAAATTTACTATACATGGACTTATAGATCTTATGAAGTAATATGGACTTGAGGTAAGGGTTTTATATTACATTCTCATTTTTATCAAAAAATATTTATGTTTAAATTTATAATGATGAGATTATATGATCTATCTATCCAAAATATTACAATTTGTATTATAATATATTTTTTCTATATATTACATTATCTCCATTTGTTTTACTCACATTAAGTACTCAAAAACTGAAAGGATGTTTTTATGAAAAACTGAGTTCATTTCTCTCTTCATTCGGGAATATTTTCTTTCATATCAGTATTTTCTTAAAAATGATTTTAGGATTGTTCTTAAAATTATAAAAATATTATTTAAATTAAATTTTAACTATATTTTAATTTCTTTACCAATGTTTAAAAATAATTTTATTATCATTTTCCAAACATTGTACTTTTTGACTTTTTACCGAAAATGTGAAAGAAATTTGTGTTTTAACATAAACTGTAGGAACAGATTTATCTACCATCATAAATACTCTTTTATTTAAAGATTAAAATATAAGTTACCTTTATTTATTACAAAGAAAAAAATACTAGATATTTTTTGAAATCTTTAGATTTTATATAAGTTGTTTCATTTGAAAAGGGTATATTCCTAAAGAAATATTCTAGTGGTCTTTTCAAGGTATTTTTATCTATAACAACATCGTTTGATATTTTTTGTAATTTACTAGCGGTATGATCCAATGGTAGTATATTTATTATTTCTATATATGGTTTATGATTATGATGATGAAATTTTTATTAAGCTGGTATCTTTTCCATGGGTTATGATATGGTGATGTAAAGAATTTTTTAGGATCTTATGGCACAAATATGTATAGTTTTATTATCTTATGGGTTGTTTAATTATAAACCAAGGATATGTGGTTATGTTATAAATCAATTAAAGGTGGTTAAATTATAAACCAAGGTCGGTTGGTTCCATTATAGACCTGTAATGCATTCGGTAAAGATGGATATCTCATTAGATAATAAGAACTATAATGGGGAGTGAACCAAGTTCAGTAAGGGGATTTTTCCAATAATATAGTCATGGGAGTGAACCTTAACTAAGGAAATAATGAAATGGGGAGTGAAACAAATACACTATGATATTCTTAGAAGTTATCCTTCATAAAGGAAATTGTTTTCTATACTTATGTGTATTCCACAAACTTATGTCTTATGGTTATGATATATTCTCATGGATCATGGTTGATTATTGATGATTCTACACTCTTATGTCTTATGCCTTTTTATTGATAATTATTTATGCCATGTTTCATTATTATGATCTATGAATTGATTTTTATGATTTTATATTGGTAATGTCTTATTCTAATACCCTTATCCTTATATTATACTCACTTATGATCATTGATTGTAACTATTTTTTTACCCTTACTAAGCATCTGAGCTTATCCTTTCTTATGTCTCCCTCTACAAGTTATAAATAATGGTTTTAAGTATTTTATTTCTAATAATGGTTTTAATTATGATGAACTTAATGGAAAATTATGTAGAATGTTTATGTACCGGTTTTTATAGATCCATGTTTCCAAAGACACTAAACCTCTATGGTCCTTAGGTGTTTATTATAGTTAAATGTATTGAATATTCATCTAAAATGATGTAATATTTATGTATAAAAATTATGGTTCGCTATAAAACTTATCATATTCAGGGGAATGTGATTCAATTATTCATTTTCAATGTAGTGTCACAACACATCCATTCAGTAATAGAGGAATGATAATAACAAGTTAGAGTTTTTCATGCTCATTTCATATCACCCACTTGTTTACTAACATGATGGTACTGTCTACTATTCATATATAATAATATGCATAAATTCCAATATACCTAACGAAATATATAATATAAAACAATTGACATATAAAATTAAAATCATATAATGTATATAGAAAAATATAAAAGTGTAATTATAAAATAGGGGTTATAAAAATAAATTTATCATCTTTTATGAATTACTAGGAGTAAACCAAAGAATTTATTCCTAGAAAATTTAAAATGAAATGAATGATTGTTAATTAGTAATATCACATGATAAAAATGTAAAACACATACAAGATTAACTAAAAAAATATTAATTTAAAAAATGATTTATAAAAATTTTATTAGTTTCAAACTCTATATTTATATTATAGTTACTCATATACAAAAAAACACTAGTAAATCCCTCTATGATTATAGGGGGGTGATGTAGTACACCTACTAAATCAATTATTAAAAGTATTGGAGGCTCCAAGTGAGATAAGGGATTCTACTAACATTCTCATTTATACCACCTATAAATGTGTTAAAATTTGGTCATAATTATAGTTATTGAAGGGATTATAATTTGGAATGTGAACCTAAATGGTTACATCTAACTCACTTGGAAGAAATACCCACAATAACTAAACTAAAAAGAATCTGATTGGCTCAAATAATTCCAAAATACCATGAATTTGTAGAACACTGTTTATACCAACTTCAAAAGGTAAATGGGGATATAGAGAAGATGTGGAAGTTTCTTTTTACTAAGTTATCCTAGTTGTCTAAATGTATCTATATAGATCATGATTTAATTATGGATAGTTTGAGAGGAAAGAAAATGAGAGAGAGAGAATGATATTGAGCATAATGCATAGAAAATGAGTAAAGACCCTATATAGGTGTGATCTATGGGGATAAATTTATCACTAAAAATAACCAAAAAAAAAATTTAAAGAATTTTTTCCCAAGTGTCTATTAGTCACCTAGTACAATGACACTGTAATGGCCTAGAGTTCTCCCGATTGAGACATGGCTGAATTTTGAGTTTTAGAGTCTTGGGACCTCTCTAGGGAAAAAATGGTAAATTTACCCATGTCGAAAACCCTGAAAGAAAATTCCAATGGTCTCGTTGATCTGAGGGTATAGTGTTTACCCCTAGGCTGGGTTTTAGTGAATTTTATAGAAAAAGTAATTTCATGGAATATTTTATATTTAAAACTAAAAATAATAATCCTCTAAGCTCGATGGTGATGTGATGAGCAGTATTTATGGTGTTTGAGCCTTGGAAATATTTCTATGTTTCATTTTCATGATGAATCACAAAGTTGAAGTAATAATTCCAGTGATATAGATCCTTGAAAATAACACAATAAAACTAATATATTGTTTTTCAAGTGATATTGAACATAGTGGATATGTGGAAACAGATTAAAAAATGTAAGAAGAAAAAAAAAAGACAACATGTTGAACCTCAAGCAACTATCACGATCTATATTTTCAAAGAGGCATCAATCGACTATAAGTCAAAAAGATCAACTAAACAAGTAATCTATCAACCATAGACAATTTATTTTCAACCTATGCATTAACCACGTGAGAAATATATTGACCGTAAAGCTATATGGAAGAAACTATGTGTCAGAAATCTCAAAAAGTATTGATTGAACACATAGAAAGATTGGATTGACCGCATATTGAAGGAAGAAAACATATGTGAAATGTGAAATTTTGAAAAAGTAAATAATTGATCACATGGATAAATTAAGTGACCATGGTCAATAGTTATAATTTGAGAAAGTATTGGATTAATTCTAATACTAGGTGATTGATTATCAGTTCAAATGAACGACTATATGACCTATCATGGAATTAGACTAGAATTGTCTCAATATATTGAAGCAAATGAGAATACTGATGTGGAAAACTTATATTGACTATGTATAAAAGTAATTATTATATTATTAAATATATTAAATCAACTAATTTTCTATGATAAATCAAATTCCAATTAGACTAATTTAATTAACTTGTATTTCATGCTAACGTACAAGGATCTTCAATGATGATTTCTCAAGGTCAATTTTGGAAGAAATCTTCTACCTTTTAAATGTCGAACGACACATGTCATGAGATGGATAGACAAAGAGATATCATAATTTTTCATGAATAAAAACAATGAACATATGATCTATTTCGAACATATATGATACTCTATTCAAGCCTTAACTTCAAAAAAACATCGGATAGCATATGAGTGTCTTCATATATAATTTTAAAATCAAAATATAGAATCGTGAAGCGAATAAGTACCTATATAAAAATAAAACTACTATCTATTCTACATCAAGTTCTTTAATATATCTTACTATTTTTTTCTTATATTTTTTGAGTTGTGTGTAATTTATGTTGTATATATTTTAATAACTATCTCTTACACTAAACTGGATAATTCTAGACACTATCTCTCATTTCTTGTTATCATTTATCACACATTGAACTTTGGAAGATTTTTTGTATCATGTATTGCATGTGTGAATTTTTTATCTTTTATTCTCCCACATAGAACTGTGGAATAGAATTTGTGAATCCTAGATGGGATTATTCACTATTGTATGTAAAAACATGTCCCATGTTGGGGATCAATTTATTTTTATTAACAAAATTCTTTCCATTAGGTGATTTCTATGTGGATATAACTAATTCACGGCTTGTGACTGATCCTCTTGTATTTATTCAGCGTTATGGTTTCTTATTTTTTTATCTATTTTAAAACAACCCAATATATGTTTTAAAAACCATAATTGAAAAGAATTAAATTTATATTTAACATTAATTTTTGTTTTATATAATATGTTTGATTCTAGTTAATCTATTTTAAATGTTAAAATAGTCTTAAACCAATTTTAATGGAGTTTTGATCAAAATTATAAGAATATTTTTGAAATATAAAATTGTATATTTCGATAATTTTAGTTAATTGGGTGTTTTTAATAAAAAAGAAATATTTTTTTAAAATCATTTTTAATAAAAAAATTAATTGGAAACTCAATTGAACCCTCTCTTGAGTTGTCTACAACGACCAACATTTGGCACCATAGGATTTCACATTTCTTTTTAATGTGATCTAGTTTTACCTCAAGATCAAAATGTTATGTTATTTATAAATTTATATATTTTTGGATAGTAATATATTATAATGAATGGTCACTAACTCACCAATTTATTTTAATGGAAAAAACTATACATAGTGGAAGATGAAAATGAAAATCCATACAGAGAGCATGGGATTCAATATTTAGACTGTAATTGAGGAAAAATATGAAAAACCCAATGTTTCTATAGATTAATAGATCAATCCCACTATAGATAAATATGAATCTAACTGTGAAGTCATGAAAGTAGTATATTATTAATTAGTAGAATAGAAATTTAATATAATGTCTACTCGTTCAACTACTTTGGAAATATGGGGTATTCTTGCTATATCCCCCCCCCACATGAATGGACTGAAGGCCTTTTTTTCGATAAGCCCCCCCCCCAAGGGTTGAAGGGGAACCCTTACATGACCAGTAGGACCAAGGCACAAGGACCATACACAACCCAATACATGACCTTAAAGTCCTAAGACCTAACACACTTGAAATAGTCCATCCCCAGCATCTGCATCTTGAAGGCACCTAACTCCCCACCTCCTATGGATGATCAGTTAGCATTACCCCATGAAAATAATCACTGTGCCTAATCCCAATGACATTTTTCATACCCTATCATTCTTCCAATCTGGTTAGCTATGCTCTAGTGGTTGATATTTCTTCTCTGAATCGTCATCTCATCCTGCTCATGTGTGTTCTTCCCTTCTTTGGTCTTTTTTATGGCCTGAAATCCCTATGACCCAAAGGTCATTGGTGGCCCAAAGTCCCTATAACCCAAAGACTTTGTGCCCCAATGTCCTTTGTTGGCCCGAAGTCCCTAAGACCCGTAGGCCCAAACCGATGGCCTGAAGTCCCAAATCAGATGAATAGTACTGGCTGCTACAATACTAAATAGTAATTCCTATAGTGCTGATACAGTACCTGAAAATTCACCCTTACCCATATTTGATCCTGGGTCTCTTGGATGCCAAGTAGGAGCCTTTACCACTTAGTTACAAGCTCGTTTTCCTCTTGAAATATATCATGAAGGAACATCCAATGTTAAATAGATATGCTTAAATACTTATACCATTAAATATGACACATTAAAAATGAAACATGATCAAATGACTTATCATATGTATCTCAAGTTTAACAAGATCATGAACACAATGCAGACACTTGGGAAGACAATAGAAGATAAAAATCAAATGATGTATAAGGAGGAACTAAAAGTGAATAAATAATAAAAAGGGGAACCTAAGAGGAAGGAATTAAATTTCAAGACTTTTGGATTAATAATAAAATAAAAAATAAAATATGATTATTTTAGTGATGATGAATCACCATCGGATAGTGATGATAAAAGGGATCAACTAGCCTTGTGATTAAATAAATTCTATAAGAATAATAAATTCATCAAAAATAAAAAATTACAGATGAATGTATAACTTAAAGGGGAATTCAAAAAAGTAGAATCAATCAGGTGAAGTAACCTGTTATGAGTGAAAAAGAAAATTGGAACATCAAGTTTGAATATCCTAAACTAAAATATAAGAAAATATATGAGGAAAAAATAAAAGGAAAAATAATGCTATGAAATCCAACCGGAGCACCAGTGAGGATATTCCAAGTGACTCTAACTCATACAGATAATAAAATTATGACATAGCTAACATATATTTTATGAAAAACACATTTGAGCTATCAGTAATTATTCCTATATTATTAGTTCATATTTGAAATCTTAAAGATAATGAAAAAAATGATGAAAATATGATAAATGAGGATTTATTAGAGTAATATAATATGATGGAAGAAAAATTCAATGAAATTAAAGATAAATATAAATGTTTAAATAATAAAAATGCTCTGCCTATTCATTCTAAGTATGATTTTGCTATAGAAAAAGAAAAAAATACTCAATTATTAAAAGAAAATAATGGAATTAAAAATTTTCAATGATAAAATCATGAATGATTTGAAAATATTTAAAATGGTATATAAACAATGATTAATATGTTTTGTAAAAAAATTACACCCATGTATACAAATTGGATTGGTTATCAACGAAGTCAGCGGAGAATTTATAAGAACAATTTTCTTCCTAGATCATGCTCCACTAACTCTATAAAAAATTATTATTCGTATAGACTTAATAAAATTTTTATTTCTAAGAACCAAAAAAAATGGTACACCTATTAAAAACATTATATTTATAAATATTTTATTAGTAACATTTTTGGACCTATGAAAGCATGGGTGCCAAAATAATTTCTGTTTTAATTTTTATATGGGAAACCATCTTGATGAGTATGAGTAAAAACTTATAGTATCTAGATAGTGGATATTCTAGAAGCATGACTGGGTACTACTCAATTTTTAAGAACCATATCAAGGTACATGGTTTACATATTACTTTCGATGACAATTCCAAAGGAAAGATAATTGGACTTAGTTAGATTAGTAATTCCAGTATTGTTTTGATTGATAAAGTATTATTTGTAGATATGTTACAATATAATTCTCTTAGAATATAAAAACTATGTGATGATAGTTATCATGTCAAAATTAAAACTAATGCTTAAAAAATATATGATTTTAATCATGCTTTAGTTTTTACTACAATGAATAATGACAAAGTTTATACTCTTGATTTTAATTTTTTATTTTAACAAAATACTTTTTTTCTAAAGTAAATTTCACAGAGAGTCCTGGTTATGGAATTATATTTTTGTCTATTAAGACCTTCACTCACTTAGAAAGATATCTATGAAATTATTATTTCATGATCATCCTAAACTAGTATTCGAAAAAGACAATGTTTGTAACCCATGTCAAAAAAGTAAATAGCATAAGATCACTTTCAATCCAAATAAAGATGTTTCAATTTCTCATCCACTAGAGTTTGTTCACATTGAATTGTTTGTAACCTATAGAGTTTCTAGTTTAAATGGAAATTATTATTCTTATGTTTTAGTAGATTAATTTTCTAGATACACTTGTGTATTCTTTTTAGCTCACAAAAGTGAACTTTTTTCATATGTTTCCAAATTTGAAAAATCAATAAAAAAACCTTAGAAGAGTTACTATTTAGACCTTAAGAAGTGATTATGGCCTTGAGTATGAAAATTGGGAATTTGAATCTTTATGCTCACAATGTAACCATGGAAGAATGGTGTTATATAAATTAAAAAATAGAAATCTTTAAAAATGGATTTAGAGCATGCTTAATGAGTATGACCTTTCTATTTACTCTTGGGAATAATATTTGAATACAACTTTCTATATTGTCAATACAGTAGTTTTGAGACATTTTTTAAATAAAAACTCCATATGGATTATATAATGCGAGAAAACCAAAGGTTAATTACTTTATAGTATTTAGATTTAAGGTCATTATACTCAACACAAAGGAGAATTTAGAAAAAAAAATCATCCAAAAGTGAGGAAGGGATATTATTTGGTAATTAAACATCAAATAAATAATATAGAGAATTCAATAAAAGAATCAAACTTTTAAAAGTATATGTAAATGTAAAATTTAATTAAACTAATCCACATGATCCTAAGACCTCTTTATAAAACCTTGAGTATGATCTTTCAAATCTGAATAACAATTCCATAACCAAACCTAGTAGTAATTTTATAAAACCTTATACAGAAAAATAATCTGGTTTTATATGATTTTTTGATCCTAGACCTCAAGAAGAAGATGAAGTACCAAATACTTTTATTTTTATAGCCATTAAGACTCATAGATATTATCCCATAGATTTTTTAGTTGTAGATCTAGATAGAGGAACTCATACTCAAGACTCTCTAAAAAATGGTTGAACATAAAGTCTTCTTATCATATCTTGAACCTAATAACATCATGGAAGAAATAGATGATGAGTTATAGGTAACAGATATTCAAGAAGAATTGAATCAGTTTAAGATGAATAAAGTCTAGGAAATAGTAGAATGACTAAAGTACTTCCAGATAATCGGTATTAAGTGAGTGTTTCAGAATAAAGCTGATGAGAATGTTACTATAATTATAAATAAATCAATACTTTTTGAACAAGGGTACAAATAAGAGGAAGTTATCAACTATGATGAAACATTTTCACCAGTATTAATACTTGATGCCATTAGAATGTTTCTTTATTATTTAGTGCATTTGGATTATAAATTATATCAAATGGATGTCAAGAGTGACTTTCTAAATAGTTATATAATTGAGGATTTTTTTATAGATTAACCCCATATATATTAAGTCACAATTTTCCAAATCATTTTTTTAAATTAACAAAATCACTTTATGGTTTAAAACAAGATCTTAGAGCTTAGTATGATTGGCTCATCTCATTTTTAATTTTTAAATGTTTTCCAAAATAAATAGGTGATACTACTTTATTTATTAATATAATTTAAAAATATTATTTAGTAGTTAAAATATATGTTGAAAAAATTATTTTCAGATCATCCAAAAACTTTTTATGCACTGAATTTTCAAAAATAGTGCACAATGAATTTGAAATGAGTTTAATGGGTGAGTTAAAATTCTTCTGTGGTTTTAAGATTTTTTAAAATAAGGAATTAATCATTTAAAACTAACTCAAGTACACTAAATATTTTTTAAAACTTCTTTTCTTGGATAGTACTAAAGGTAGTTATACTTCCATGAGTATAAGTTGAAAACTACACCTTGATGAAACTGGGAAACCAGTTGATGAAACCACTAATAGATGTATGATGGAAAGATTATTATAATTAACTATTATCCAACCTGATTTTATGTTTATTTTTTCATGTGTGTATGTTTTCAATAAAATCCAAAATAATCACATTTGAATGATGTCAAAATATTTTTTAAATAGCTCAAAAATACAACCAATTGCGGATAATTTTACTCTTACAGAAAATAATTTAATTTAGTTAGTTATTTGAAAGTAGATTTTTATAGTTGTAAGGTAGAAAAAAAAATAACCTCTATAACTTTTCACTTTTTAAGAAAGTATATAGTTTATTGATGTAGTAAGAAATAGAACTCTTTTGTATTATCCACAATTGTAGTTAAATACATAGTTGTAGGAAATTTCTATGCTCATATTCTATATATGGAAAACACATTACTTGAATATGGATATAGATTTTGATATATATGTTTAAATTGTGATAATAAAAGTTTTATTAAAAATCTTTAGAATCATTTACCACATTCTAATACAAAACAAATTGATATACAACATTACTTTTTAAATGTTCATTTTCAAAAAGTATATATCACTCTGGAATTCACTGGCACTAAACGCTAGCTTCCTGATATTTTTAAAAAGCCTCTGAATTATGAGATATTATATTATATCAAACATAAATTAGGTATGATTAATTATATTTAAAATGTTGTATGATATAATTTTGGAACTATTATTTTAAATATTATTATGAATAAAAATATGTTCTTCTTATATTAAATAATATTTTAATTATTTTAATTTAAAATATACTGAATGGGTTTAAAAATATGTTGAAAAAATTATTTTATTTATCAAACATTATTGTTTAAAGATACCAAAAAAATTAAAATTTCATATCAGAAATCAAATCATCACACTTATTTCTAACCTGAACCAAACCCTCTTTTGAACCCCCTTTCTCGAACATTTCTTCATTGAATACCTAGCTTATTATATCCTAAATCATAGTCTATATAGTTGAAATGAATAGATATGTTAGAAAATATACTCTAGAACCATCCAAAATATATAAATACATCTTGGAAAAATTTTAAAAGCATATGAGTCCCCGTACCTTATTTTTTTAGGTCATCTAAGAAAATAAAGTGGATATTAAGTGGTTCAGAACAAGTCGATTGTTGGTATGGAGAGTCATTCTTCATAAAAAAATAGATGAGTTGGTTCATGGATGAAAATCATCACATTCAACCATGATTAGTAAAATATTTTTTACTTAAAATGGTGTTTGAAGCTAGATATCATGAATATTTTATTCAAATTTTTATTTATGGTTAGGAGTGTGAGTTCACTTAAACATTTTGGGTGGATTGTTTAAGAGTTCTAAAACATGGAGAGTATGGTGACTATAAAATTTTATAACCTATGAACCATCCTTATATTGAGATTGGGAATGTTCTAAAAGAGATTATAGATAACTAAACCTATCAAATACTAAATGAAAATGATCTAATTGTAGAGTAGGATTTTATTGAAGTTCATACCAAGCACGATTTTCCCTAGGAAGTGGGATTTTAGATACGTAAGGAGTTAAGATTTGTTATTTTTGTACCTAATGGTTCTTTAAGTTTAGATAAATTATCCTAGGTTATTTATGATGAATATAGTTGAGTTGAATAAACCTTTCTCAATACTCAACACTCTTCCATACCCAAATTTTATTTTGGTAATTCTTGAGTAGTGAATATTAATTCTTCTTGGAGTAGAAAGGTCTACGTATTTGGGTGGTGTCTATTTGAATCAGAACACTTGAAAATGGATGAGGGTCATCTAAAATCACTAAGAGTTAATGTGGATAGCTGATGAGGATAAGTTTTAAAAAATTGTTCTAATAATAAACCCTAATATACCATGAGATATCATTGTCCCTAGTTTGGAACTAGGTGTGATTGTTGAGGCTAATTATTCTTTTGATGAAGATGAGTCTCAAGATCCCATTAATTTTTTTTTAGGAAGAAAGAAAAAATTTTGAGGATATATTTTTTGGAACTTTTGTTCATCAGTTTTCAAATGAGGGGGGTCCTATAAGAGAGGAGGTATCCCTTGTTTATAATGTTCTACAGATTTCTAAAATTCTATTTGAAGTTGAAAATGAACCTGATATTCCTTTGGTGGTTGAATTAGTAAGAGAAGGATATATAACTCCTAATGGGGAGAAGATTCTAAGATCATTGTTGTTTGGACCATATCTCAATAATTTATAATTTGATAAGGATGTGGATCCAAATTTTTAGATTCCTCTCATGTTTGAGATAGGAGGAGCTCCCATCTTTGATTCCACACATTCTAGTAAATAAGTCACTCTAGACAACCCTTTCATTGTCATGGATGCCTCTGATCATGATGATACTAATATTGAAAATGGAAAGGATGATAATGATGATGATTCACTAAAGCTAAAAGGACCTTCAATTCATATTATCTCAAGAGAGAAATATCTTTTTGTTCTAAATATTTATTCATTTCTTATTCCAAAAGGAACAATCCAACCTGGGTATGTTGAGGATATTTTATAGTTTTTAGATACTCCTCCCTCTCCCAGATATTTAAATAAAAATAGTTCCTAAGAAGAACTAGTTTATGATTATTCTCCAAGGATATAAGTAGCACCCATGTAATATTCATAGGAAGAATATAAGGCCTCTCAAAGCGAAATTGAGTGACCAGTTGGGATCATTTCATATAAGGAATAATCCTAGATAAAAACTATTGTGTTCAATGACTAAATATATTCTTCACAATATATAACTTTTCCTTCATAATCTTTTCATGTTTTTTCTCATCAAGTTATACCTTATTATGTTCAACCTTCAGTAATAACTTCTACATACTCCATCCAATTAAAGAATGTTCTTTTAAATATCAAAAGGAAGAATTTTTTAATATTGGTTGGACTAATACTCATGATAGAAATTAGGATATTTTCTGAAATATTGAGAGTATAGTAGAACATATCCACTTGAGGTTGTTCATAAAATCTTATCTATGCAGAATGAGAGTTCTTGTTTCATAAGAGATATGAAAATATTTAGAGGTCAAATTAGATCCCCGCTAGTTGATTTGATATATATGTTGGATACCATGGATAGAAGGAACCTTTTGGTTGTTACTGTTACATATTTACCTTCAACCTATACATCATCACATCTTGAATCAGTATAAGACCTTATAAGAAGGTTGATTCTTGAATAAAATTAAAATATCCAAGAGAGTGTAAAGGATATTTGAAATAAAGTGTAATTGGAAATTGTGTATTGTATAAAAGAATTAATATTTTCTTAAAGATAGATCAATCAACATTTCCAAATATAAAGGTGTAATAAATGGTACAATAAATTTTTATCTTAGACTAATTTACACTAAGGCTGACCTTAATACCCAATTTCTATCATTGTCTAAAGATTTGAGGATATCACCTCTAACTATTTCTTTCAAAGATATTGTGGAGAAGTTGTTTTTGATGACTCCTCTTCTCAATTAATTCACGTCAGAAAAGGACAAGTTCCTTCATAATATAGAGCATAGAACATGGGATCTAATAGATATTACAATGATTTTGGAACCCTATATGTATGTTACAAATAACCAAATGTTATAACCTCCATCTCAGCTAATTATCAGAGTTTCAGCATCAGTTACAACTTCATTTTCAACAGCATCATTAACCCCAAATTCTAGCTCTCTTTTTTTACCTCAGATAAGAAATTTTGTTCTATCTGTTTCCAAATCCCTTGGAAATATCATTCCAGTTGTAAATATTATAACTATTCTTATAATTCATGTTTCCTCTCAGCCTCCTCCTTCTTATACTACTATTATCAAAAAAGGGAATGATCCTTTTTACCCTTCTACCCATCTATAGCTTGAGGATTTTTATTCTAATTAGATTTTGATAGGGACTTTGGTAAACTTTTTGAACAATTAATGGAATATATATTAATTCATAATTCTATGTATATGTTATTTTTCTTCTCTATACTTCATTTTCTATTTATTACATCTTCACTCTATTCTCCATTTAGGTCCTTTTTTTATAATCACAAAGGGGGAATAAAATATTTGGTATAAACTAGGGTAGAGTAAAAAGTAATGAATATGATTAAATTATGGAATTTTTTCAATCTGGCCATGATTAATTATTTGTGCCACTTTCATGTTACAAGAGATTGTAATATTTAATGTTTCAATAATAATATTTTTGTATGGATATTTTTATAATGATTTTTTATCATCAAAAAGGGGGATAAAGTGGGCTTAGTCTAGAAATTCCTTATTTTAAGAATCAAAAATCATGTTTATGTTACTTATAAATTTTCTTATGTTTTATGAAAGATAGTTTTCTTTCTAGAAAAAAATGGAGTTTTCATAAGTCTTGAATTGATCATGAATTTTATCTAGATTCAATCAACAGCATGTAAAATTCATTGATCACAGGGCCATTAAATCAACCATAGTGGATATATAGAAAATGGCTCAACTGAATATAAGAAAATCCAAGAATTCACACATTGAATATCATGTGACCTCCACAATCAAGATTTTTTCAAATGCATGGAATGAATGAAAACTAAAAGGATTGATTGCACAAGAAATCTATCAATTTTAACTGATTTATCACTAACTTTTGGATTCACCACATGAGTAGTCGATCTATAATGAATACATATGGAAGAAAATTTTTGTTATAAATATTGAAAATGATGGATCAAATATAAAAGAAATATTTTATCGACCACATATTGAAGGAAGAAACCATATGTGAAATAATAAATTTTAATGATATAAAGAATCGATTTCAAGAATGAATTAAGTGGTTATGTTTAGTATTCATAATTCAAAAAAGTATTGGATCAACCATAGTAATAGGTCATAGACCATAAGTTAAAATGATCGGTCGTATGACCTATCGAGGAATCATACCATAATTTTCACAAAGTATTAAAGGGATCAAGAATGCTGATGTGGAAAACAAAAAGCATATGTGTCTAAAAGAAATTATTATATTATTAAATATATTAACTCATCTAAATTTCTATAAATAATTAAATTTTTTTTAGAATCATTTAATGAATTCAGATTTCATACCAAATTATGAAGATATTTAATGATGATTTCTCAACATCTCTTTTCAAAAAAATCTTCTTCCTTTTAAATACTAAAAGACATGTGGCATGACATAGATAGACATAGAGATATTATAATTTTTAATGAATAAAAATGATAAAAATATGCTCTGTTTTGAATTTCTATGACACTATATTCTCACCTATACTTCAACAAAACATTATAGAACATATGAGCATCATCATGCATCATTTTCAAATAAAAATAAGACATCAAGAGTGTAATAACTACTGAGAGTACAATAGAAATACTATATATGGTGTATCAAATTTTTTCATTTCTATTACTATATTTTTCTTATATTTTTTTTGTTGTGTGTGTTTTATGTAGAATAGATTTTAATAACTAGCACTTATGCTAAAATGGATAGTACTAGACACCCTCTATCAATTATTATTTTTTGCTCTCCCACATAAAACTGTGGATGATTTGTATAGCCTGGACTGTCTGTGTGCAGTTGTTTATATTTTATTCACCAATGTAGAATTGTGAAAGAGACTTTGTAAAACCTGGATAGCCTTGTGCGCATTTTTATGTAAAAACTCAATCCAAGTTTTTAATTTGTGTATTTTATTGATAAACTTATTGGTAGTGGGTGATTTCCAATTAGAGAGGACTAGGTCTCGATTTGAGATTGGACCTCATGAATTTATTTCACTTTGTGATTTTATATTTTTTATTTATTTTAAAACACACTAGTATCTGTTTTAAAAAATATAATAACAAAACATTACTTTAATGGTTCACATTAATTTTTATTTTATATACTATGTTTTATTCTAGTAAATATATTTTAAAAGTTACAGTATTTTCAAAACTATTTTAATTAAGTTGTGATTGAAATTATTATACACTTTTTTAATGATAAAATTATATATTTATACTATTTATTTAATAGATAATTTTTAATAAAAAGTTAAATTTATATTTTAAATCTTTTTTATCAAAAAAAAATAATTAGAAACTAAATTCACTCCCCTATTCAGTTTCCCACCTCGACCTAAAACTTTGGTTTGGAATGGTTTGTTTACATTATGATAAATCTTAGTTCAGTTTTCATTGGACCCTTAGGTGACTTATATTACATATGGATTAAAAAATTAATATAATTATTTAATTAATTCTATTATTTAAGGTAAACCCCTAGAAATTCTTCTATTTTAATACTATAATATTATCTTCCGAAGTTTATAAATTTTTGAATATATAAACCCAAGGAAGGGAGATTAAAGGGAGGATCATGGTGGAAACCATGGTGGATTGGAAGAATAATACTAGATCTAATGTTGTATTAAATATAGGATCATATGGCAGCATCAATGAATTGAAGCGAGGATCATTATGCCATGAGTTAGAGATTCATGTTTTATGAAGTTTTATTCTCTATAGAATAACTATTTAAAAAAATCATAGAATTTGTTTTCCCTCCAATCTATATGAATTTTTTGAAAAATTATAAATTTGGATCTATCATTCCACAACATTAATCTGGTGTAATTATTCCCTCAGTATTGGTGAGAAAACAGTTAAAAACATATACTAAATAAAATATAATTAAAAATAATAATTCTATTTGATGAATAAGATCATGAATACATATAATAAATAAATGTAATGATAATTTTTGATAATTTTTTCATGCTATAAATGGTTCATTGTGTGAATTACATCTTCATCAATGATTGAAGATATTCTAATGTTTGATTTTATCCTTTGTTTATTAAATCTGCATTGATCAGGTTTTATGTTCTTCAACATACACTGATGTTAATTAGTATTGGTTGGACATGTTTACCATAATATAGCATCTCCCTTGATTCATTCAAATTTATATTTTTCTCATTCTTATTGTTGTTTGATGATGGAAGTGCACAATGAAATGTAAGGTCTAGTTTGGTGATGTGGTTTCATAGCTGTGTGTTGTGAATGTGGGAAGAATAATGTGGTTTTATTGTATTTTGGAATTTTATTATAGGTTTTCTAGAATGAAAAGACATAATAATATTGCATCACTCTTATAAAAAATTGAAATCAATAAATTAGTGGTTTAAGTGAATTAAATTTAACCATCTATACATGTAATACATGTTAAGGAGGGAGGGGTGAGCTCACTGGTTTGGTGGAATGCATGAACTCTTTCTCATTTACAAATTATTTTTAATATTTTATAATAATATTATTATTTATAAAAAAATGAAAAGGTGTGGGATTTGTTAGATTGGAGGGATAAATGGCTTGAAGTGTGACCCTTTTCCCCCGTCGGCTTTAATTTTTATGTTTTTATTTTTATATTAAATCTATTAGTATTAGTAATATTTACAGTGATAGTATACAAAAATTGGGTTTGGTGTACTTGAACTTGTTTTATTAATCATACATTATATACTATTACGTTGATTGTGTATATATATATATATCCTATCAGTCTTTGGGTTACCATGTGTAATGAATATTTTATCTAGTGTAAGATGACATAGGCTAAGGCCTCTTATATTCTAATATATGTATACTCTATAGTGAACCTCAGTTAAAATGAATATCCATTAAATAATTTTTGTAGAATAATTAATACATTAAATAAAATATTCTTAAATACTAAATTAGTTTAGTGCCTTTTGAAACATGGGAATATAAGCACAGACACATAAGTGAGCTACATTATCTACCACTTGGTTCTTCATGACTAGAACCCATCTTAGAAACATAATACATAATACATATCTTCATAACCTAGGGAAATGAAACAAAAAGGTGGTGAGCTCAGATTCTTAGTAAAGGTAATCAAGGAAGATATGTAATAATAAATATGATCATAGAGGTATGATAATGTGATCATAACATTAGAAGATCATACCATGCATATCAAGAATCATAAACATGAATCATGGTCCCAAGATTAGAAATTCATAATACATGAATCATAAAGGAAATAATAGAATAATCCATGAAATTATAACATAGTAATAAAATATGGAATTGTGGAAAACACATAAACATATAAAATAATTTCCATAGTAGTCAAGGCATTACTGCCAAGTCCATCTTAGTAGAGTGGGTTCACCCCCCAAACCATCTTAGTTTTCAAGATTCACTCCTCAGACCATCTTAGTGAACATATTCCTTTACTAAACCAAGTTAACTCCCCATTCCAGACATGTATATATAATGAGATATAAATATTTACCTAATGCATTAGAGGTAGATATATTCCCCACCCATCTTATAATGAAATAATATGTGTGTGTGTCACTAGATCATAAAAATTTAATATATCATAACTTATGAAATGAAATGGGTATCATAAACATGTAATCATATCATAACCTATGAAACATATATAAGTTTCATAATCATCTCATCAAATCATAACCCATTAAAAGAAGCGGGTTTCATAAGTAAATAACCTGTGAAAGATAAAGGATTTTCATAAACATCATGCCATAAAAACATAAACCATTAGGAGAAAGAATATTAATAGAAACCTTGGAAAATATCCCCGTAAAGTCTTAAGTAACACAAAAGGGTTTCAAACCATATGGAAAATAATTTTTATAGATCCTTTAAAAATAGTTCTTGAGGAAAATATTCTTTCTTCTTTGAAAAACACCTTTTAAAACATAAAACATTTTTTAAAACCATTTTATTTAAAAATATATATGAAAATTTATAAAGGAATAATTGAAAACCATAAAACATTTTTAAAATCATTTTTCTTTGATAATTATAATAAAATATCATTTAAAAAACATTTTTGAAAACAAAAATTGAAAGAATGGTTTTTTGAATAAAACAGATTTTTGACTAAAGAGGGAAATAAGGTCAGATTTTCTTAAAATCGTTTTCCTTAATTATATTAAGTATAAAAGAGTATAAAACAATAAAAATTAATTAATATATCATGGATAAACCATTGGATAATAAAATTAGTTATGTTTCTTGATATATGCATCATAAAATTTTATCAATGGAAGCATAATCAAAAACAACCTTGATAAACAATGAGATTGTTGAAATAAACTCTTACCACTTTATTAACTTTGAATAAAACTCACCATGTAATAAAAAGACATCAAATTAAGCATAAAATATCATGAGAATAAATATATTCAAGATATAACATGCCAAATTTCTATATATACACCTTATAAAATAATATAGGTGCAAAACAAATATGCATCTCAAAGTAGGCAATTTTAGACCAAACTACATTACTAACTTGGTAACTCTTGAACCGTAAACCCCCATAAAATAGATATCAGAAAATGGTTATAAAAATAAAAATAAATTAAATTATAATGATCATATATTACATTCATGGGTATTATATACACTACAAAAAAAAAAGAAACAAGTGGTGAATGAGGTATAAGTATTTCAAAAATAAAAGTGAGAGTAGAAATCTCATTACCTTATGTCTTGGCTCTCATCATACTCATTCAAACCTCTTGTATAATAAATATAAGTTTATTATACATATATTAAAGAATCATATTAAACTATATCATACCATATATTATTTTTTATGACCTTTTATTAATCATTTATTAACAATTTCACGTTGAAGTTGTGTTTCGGGTAATAACCATTTTCTTTTTTTCATGTGTTTTGATTTGTTATATTTTTGTTACTATTACTTATATAATGATTTCATAATCTCCAAAATGATAAAAATGAAATAAATATCATATATAATTATTATATATGTATTTATAATAATCTATAAAATATAAAAATAGAAAATGAAATATATTGTTCATGGAAATGGTAGTTCGTACATATGCATGAACTTTATTTCCATTTTCTTGTCATACTGAAAGAAAGTAAGTAAATAAAATATATTATTATATATATATATATAATATCATTAAATTATAATTATTATGTATTATACATCATATATTATCACTAAACCTATCCTTAATATATTCTATGTAAAGTGTGAATGAATCACATCGCTTTGAGGAGGTGGTTTCCACACATCCACAAACGAAGTTATCGTATTTACAAAAAATAGAAAACATGAAGGTATGTGTTATATAATAATTAAAAAAGAATAAATATATCATAAATATATTATATATTATATAAAAACCAAAATTATATTATTGTTTTTAACCTTGAAAGGTGGCTTTGTAAGAACGAATGTCATCGGTTCATGAGGCGGTAGTCTGTCGTACACACGAACGATGATTGTGTATCTCATTTGATGGAAGTGTGTGTGAGTGTAGTGATAAAACTTTACATAAAACAATATAAGTATATTTATTATAATTATGTTATTATATAATCATGGAATAATTATATTTTAGGGGGTGGATAATGAAAATAAAACAAAAGATTCAGTAGAAAGATGTTACCTCTTCTTTGGGTAACTCCTTTTTGTTTTCACGAAAGGGCTTCCTTGGTTGGATTTATGAAAAAAGGGATATATCTAGGATGATGGAGAAAAGTTGGGAGGATATTTTTGTAGGTTTTTTATAAGAAAAAATTCTTGAGAGTTGTGAACAAGTGAGGGGGTGAGTTCACTTTTATAGTGGAGGAGGAGTTGTATTTTTGTAAATATAAAAAGGTAAACACTATTGAGGGGTATCCCGTACATCATAGGGATCAAATAATTTTAAATTTTAGATAAAATAGTATAATTGGTCAAAATATTTCTATAAAATTTCTTTTAGACATGTTTATATGTTATTTGGTCGCTAAAATCAATGTTTAATCACTAAGTAATCTTGTTTTACCCTAATCGTTGTAATTAATTTTAATTACTTTCACTAATATTTTTTCTCAAACAAAAAATTGACATTATTATATATTACAAATTAATATTTAATAAAAATATGTAATACATTTTTCTAAATTATAATAATATAATTGGTAGAAATTAATTCAAAATTAGTTCTGCTGATGTGTCACAAAAGCGGGTTTTAAAGTTAAAAAGTCCAAAAATTTGAAATGTTTTTATATCCAATTTCAATGTAAAATTGGTTTTAATGACCTAAATTGTATTAATTTATGTAAAATTTATCTAATTAAACTTTAAAACCAAATTAAAATATAATTTATATATATATATATATATATTAGATGAAAACGTAGTTTTGAATTAAAATTTAATATTTTAACTATTCATCAAAAAATGAATTTTTTTTAGAAAAAATCCCAAAAATTCACCTTAAGATAATTTTTTCATTATAAATTCCAAAATTATTTTTATTTTATCAAATAAAATTTCTAAAAAAATTTAAAATTAATTTTTTTTCACAAAAGGACATAAAAAGCAATTCTTTTGAGAAAATGGTATTTTTCAAAACATATAGACTTTACCAAAACTTATATATTTTATTATAAATATGTTTTATTTATATAAAACCAGTATAAATAATATTTAAAAATTGTTTATTACTATTCATATTACTAAGTTTAATGTCTATGTTATAACAATCTCATTTAAATAATTATAATAACAAAATGATGTCTTGTAGAAAATCAATGTTACATGTAACACAATCCAAATAGTTGATACATATAGTGAAAGATTATCTTGGTGTAGCATATAATGAAAGCCTAACCTGGTGTATTTTTAAATGAAATAAATCAAAGAAAATTAATTTATTCAAGAGAAAAATGTTTATAAAAACTTGTGGTGTTACATTCTACCCCCCTAAAATGAATTTCACCCTTGAAATTCATCATTCTGATAAAAAAATGAGGATACTTCTACCACATCATACCCTCAAATTTCCATATAACTTGCTCTAACTATTTATTTCTCCATAAAACTTTGACCAGGTGATTTTTCTTATTTTGTAGAACTTTCTCGGTATGATCCATAATTTCAACTGGTTGTTCCTCATAAGAAAGATCTTATTATAGCAGTATAACCAATGAGTTGAGTACATGATAAGGTTCAGGAATGTAATTCCTTAGGATATATATGAGGAACAAATCATATACTTGAGAGATATTTTTAGGAAGTTCCTAGAGGTAAGATATTTTCCCGATACGATCAATAATTTCAAAGGGACTAATATACATAGGTCTTAGTTTCCATTTCTTATCAAATCTCACAACTTCATCTAGAGAGAGATTTATAGAAACACCTTCTCACCAACTTCAACTTCAAGATCACCCCGACGATTATCATTATAACTTTTCTACCAAATTTAAGCTTCCTTGATATACTGCTGAGTGTTTATAACCTTCTCATGCATTTCTTTAGTGATATGAGGTCCCAATAGCTTTAATTTTCTAACTTAATCTCAGAACATTAGATCTCTACATTTCTTCCCATAGAGGAATTCATAAGGATCCATATAAATGCTTGAGTAAAATCTATTATTGTAAGAACTTTTTTTCTTTAAAACTTATCTTACTGGAATATCAAGCACTAAGATATAAACTCTATGATATCCCACTTCATTCCATCCCACTAGATGTTTTATTTCAAGTTTATATACATCTTCATACGTCTAGGGTGAATAGAAAATTAAGAATAATGAGATTCCTATAACAGTTCATTCTTTAAATCTGATATGGATGGAACACATACATAGTTTCTGAACCTTATCATTTAATCATAATCAAGGTTATGCTCAAGAAACTTTTCAACCTTATTTTTCAACTCTATATCTTCCTTCGGTGCCTCTTTAATCTTCACTTGGATAGAGGGTTGAAAATTCAATTAAGAAAGATAAAATTTTTACCCTTCCTTTAAGATTTCCATATCCATCCATTGAAATTCCAGAAATATCAGATTCTTTTCTATCCTCATCATGGATAATCCAGTATGATCATTTTGACTCAAAGAATTGGCTAACTTGTTCTCTTTCCCAGGGTGGTAATGTATTGAGGAGTCATAATCTGTTATAAGATCTAACCATATTCTCTAAATCATGTTCAACTCCTTCTGTGTGAATATATATTTTATACTTTTATGATCAGTGTATATATCACAATATTCTCCATAATGATAATGCCTCTATACCTTTAATTTAAAAAACTACCACAGCTAAATCCAAATCATGTGTTGGGTAATTTTTCTCATGAATATTTAATTTTCATGAGTCGTAGGCTATAACAATGTAATTTTTCATAATAACACATCGTAATCCCTTATTGGATGCATCACTATATATTATAAACCCTTCTTCATAATAGGGAAATGTAATCATATGTATTTTGACTAACCTTCTCTTCGGTTCCTTGAAATTTTCCTCGCATTTATCTATCCATGGGAACTTACAACCCTTTTGAGTTAACTTGGTCATAGGATTTGATATTGATGAGAAATTATCCTCAAATCATTGATAATATATATCTAAACTAAGAAAACTATGGATCTCTATCACTGTGGTTGGCCTGGGCCAAAATTCAATAGCCTTCGTCTTTGATGGATCTACTTTTATACCCTCTCTTGAGATTATATGACCCAAAAATGAAACATTTTTCATCAAAAATTTAAATTTTGTAAATTTTTAATATAGTTTATCTTTACTTAGGGAATTTAGTATAATTATCAATTGATCATCATACTCTTCCTTTCTATTTTAATAGATAATAATATCATCTAGAAAGACGACCACAAACTAATCAAGGTAATCTTTAAAGACACTATTCATTAAATCCATGAAGATATTGGGAGATTTAGTAAGACCAAAAGGAATAATTATAAATTTATAGTTTCCATAAAATGTATGGAATATTTTCTTGGTTATATCATCCTTATTGACCCTCAATTTATGATATATAGAATAAAGTTAAATCTTCAAAAATTATTGAGCTCCACATAGTTGATTAAAAAATTCTTCAATACTGGAAAGAGTGTACTTGTTCTTGATCATTATCCTATTAAAATCCCAATAATAAATGTAGAGTCGCATTGATCCATATTTATTTTTCAAAAAAAATAGGTGCACCCTAAGGTGACACACATGGCCAAAAGAATCCATTTTCAAGGTTTTCCTGGAGTTTATTCTTCATTTCTTGCAAATCAATTGGGTCTATTCTATAGGGATTCTTTGAAATTGGTGTGAAACCAGGTATGAGTTCTATTGATAAGTCAACTTCATGTTTTGGTAGAAGGCTATTCAACTCTTTTGGAAAGACATCCACAAATTTCTAAACAATAGGAATATCATCGATGACGATTTTCTCCCCAACCATTTGATATAAAAATGACTTATGAATGTGAATTAAGACCCTTACGAAGGATATAATTCCCATAGTAAGTTCATACTTATCATTATATTGATATAAAATCATATATTGGTTTGAAGTATAAAATGTAACTTACCTTCTTTGACAATTGATGTAGGATTTATGTAGATAAATCCAATCCATGCCTAAGATGACATCAAATTCAACCAAAGCAAGAATAAAAAGATTTGCATAAAGAACATTCTCGCAAACATCAACTATAGAGGAATCATAAACTTGATATGTAATCATCATATCATTAGAATTTTTCACTACTAATTCCACATATAATCATTTGGGTGGAATCTTAATACCCTTAGAAAATTCTTCAGATATTAAATAGTGGGTAAATCCATAATCAAATAAGACATTAACAGTTACAGAGTAGATGGTAAGTGTACCTTTCACACCATAATTGTCACACCCCTCATTAGAATCAAGGATTGCATGAGATTTACCCCTATGAATAAGCTTAAGAGGTTTCTAATGTCAATCATCATAATCAACCTTCTAGTTTGGTCACTTGTTAGCATAATTTCCATTCTCTTTGCACTTGTAGCACTGAAGTGTTGGTGATACATTATGTGAACCTTTCTCCCCATTCACATTATTGGATAAATTATTCTCATCTCTTGGATAATCAAATGTCTGATGACCTTCCCTTATTCACTTAAAACATTTATTATACCCCTTAATACAATTTCCTTCATTCTTATTCCCACACTTAGAGCGTGAAGGAAGGATCATCTTATTCTTTCCATTGTTTTTAGATTTTACTTTGAACTCCAACTTCCTTTTCTTGTCAAAACCTTGATATTGATACATAACTCCAACCTCTATTTCAACTTTGATTCCACAATACACAATCTATTCATAGCTAATAAATTATCTTATGTCTAGTACCCTTTTGATCTTGGCTTTAAGCCACTAAAAACCTATCAAATTTACTTTCAGGTTGGATGATAATTCTAGAAGCATACCTCATAAGACCTATGAAATTAGCATCGTAGGTACCAACAGATTCATCGTCCCTTTTTTTTAACTCAAGTAACTCTTTCTCCATATTTGTATAAAGACTAAGAGGAAATTACTAATTAAAAAATAATTTCTTGAACTCATCCCAATCCATGAATAAAATTCCATATTGTTGTCTTGTATTCTTAATTAGACTCCACAACCAATCAACTTCACCTTCTAACCGAAAAACATCTGGAATGAATTTATCATGTTCCAAACATTGGAGAATGGAGAATATATTTTTAGTGGAACTAATCCATTATTCAATAACTAGTGGACCATAAGACCCACTGAAATAAGGTGGGTGTTGCCTCATGAAGGACTCAAAAGAATGTGGTTGCCTCCTTTTCTCATTCAGAAATCTAGTATGATTCATATCTTTAGAATGTTGGGAGAGCATAATAATGAGATTTTTCATTCTGTCTCTCATAGAATTCAGATTCTCAAGAGAATAATTATTTCAATTCCTATCACACTCAGTATTGATGTAGTTCCTTCGAGTTCTATTCATTGACTAAAAACAAAAAACATAGATTAAGAAACAATAATCATAGAGGTTAACCACATAATCATGAAAAAACACCTATAAGATGTCTAAATTATGATACATTCTTTAATATATAACACCTTAGGTTTATACTAGATTATTCATAGGCAACTTATATTTAAATCCTTCAAGATGGTTTGTGAAAATTTTGTGAATTTTCAAATCATATCCCCTAGAAGTGTCAAACTAGGTGTGCAGTAAGGCCTGTTTTTGTGCACCAATTCCTAATTGAGTATAGCTCAATGCAATTTTTTTAGGGTTTTACCTATATGTACATCTGTGTCAGAGACACATCCAATTTTATTATCCAGACCGGGATGTATTTCTAGGGTACTATTCACTCTATCCTTTTCCAAAATTTCCAAATATTTTCCTATACTTTGAATAATACGTATAATTATCCTTAGATAAATGTAATTATAGATATCACTATGGTTTTATCACCCTAGTTTCTAAAGGTTAACTAAAATATTTATATGATACCAACTATAGTGACCCTCCCTTAACATGAATATACATTACAACATTTTTGTGTAATAATTAATACATTACAAAAACATAAACCCAAATACCATATTATTTTAGTGTCGTTGGAAATATGGAAACATAAACACAGGTACATAAGTGAGCAACATTATCTCCCAATAGGTAATTCATTACTACCACCCGTCTTAGACACATAATACATAATATATAACTTCATAACTTGGGGAAATGAAACATAAAAAGGGGTGAGCTTAAATTCTCAGTAAGGGTAACAAATGGAGATATGTAAGAATAAACATGAGCATAAGGGTACAAGAACATGATCATAACATTAGAATAGCATACCCTGCATATCAAAGATCATAAATATAAATCATGGAATAAATATTGGTAGTTTTTAAGACATGAATCATAAGTGAATAAAGTCATGATCCAAAAAATCATAATATAGGAATAATACATGGAATTTCGGAAGACACCTAAACATATAAAATTATTTCCACAGAAGTCAAGTCATCACGGTCAAGGCCATTTTAGTGGAATGGGTTCACTCCCCAAACTATATTAGTAATCAAGGTTCACTCCCAAGACCATCTTAGTATTCATAGACCTTTACTGAACTGATTCCAATCCCCATTTCAGTCATTTCTAACTTCTGAGATATAAATATTTACCCAATTCATTAGAGGTAGATATAGGTCTCACCCATATCATAATAAAATCATACATATGTGTTCCACTATATTATAAACATTCATCATATCATAACCCATGAAATGAAATGGGTATCATAAACATGTAATCAAATCATGGCCTATGGAAAAGTGATAGGTTTCAAAATCATTTCATCAAAGAATAACCCATTAAAATAAGTGGGATTCATAAGAATATAACTATTGGAAGAGAAATGGGTTTCATAAACATCATTTCATCAAAACATAAATCATTCATAAAAATAATATGAATGGTACCCTATGATCATATTCCTAGAAAGTCATGAGTAACACCAAAGGATGTCATCTAAGATGGAAAATAATTTGAAAATATCCTTTAAAAATATTTCTTTAGGAAAAAAACATTTTTCCTTTGAAAATAGTTTTTAAAACATAAACCATTTTTGAAAAACTTTTTATTTAAAAATAGATTTGCAAACTTATAAAGGAAGATTTAAATATCATAAAAAAAATTAAAATCCTTTCTTCTTAAAAATGAGCTTAAATAGCATTTTTAAATAAATATTTTTGAAAAAATATTATTTTGAATAAATAGATTTTCGACAAAAGAGAGAAATGAGGTCATATTTTCTTTAAAACGTTTTCTTAATTATCTTAAGTACCAAAGAGTAGAAAAATGGTACTAATGTAATAAACCAAAGTTTATCAATGGAATTATTTACTTTATTATAATTATGTTATATGGTATAAAACACTTACATAGAATAAAGAGTCCAATAAAAATATCATTCTTATAAAATAATAATGGAATAAGTGATATTTAAAGAAATTAAGGAACTTATACCAATGGAATAGTAACTTGACCATTAGAATAGTAACATGGACATTAGGAATAGTAATCGGAACAATAGAATATTAACCTCACCTATGAATATATAAATAAAATTCAAGCATCTCATAAATGAAAATATGATATAGTTATATCACTGTATAAGTAAATAAATGTTTTAAAAATGATAATTTTTTTATATTTTGATAAAACATAAATGTTTATTTACAAATTTATAATTAATATAATCATTTAAAATAAAATTTATGTTCATACAAAAATCATAAATTAATATTAATTTATATTCTGATTATAGGATAATTTTATGAGACCACAATTAATTTTTCAAAGTGACAAAAAATCAGTTATAATTTTAAAATTGGTATTTTTCGAATAAATGATTATTTTGATTAGTAATTAAATTTCTCATATTTAGAAAATTATTTCATAAAATTGAGTTAATTTTTTAATTATAAAAGTTGAAAAATGGATAGGGTAAATTTTTGGTATTTTTCTAAAATAGTTGAATTTTTTTTATTTTTGAATAGTGAAATTCGGTAATTTGCGATATATATACATTATAAGTTAAAAACACTATTACTTGAGTCATTTATGAATTAAGATTCATAATATAGAACACCCTTCATTGTTTAATATATTTAGTGATAATGTTCTAACTATTCATAGTCTTAATCCCAAATAATAAAGTAATGAATAAAATAATGAGAAAACACTCCTCTCCTCCTATAAAAGTACCACCCCTCACCACCAATTCACCTCACACCTTCCAATACATGAATCTTATCCAAGTTTTTTCCAATACTCTTCCAAATAATCTAACCCATATCCAGGATCCATTGGTCTCATCAAAATACCAAACCCTTTTCCCTAAGGAGGTTCTCAAGGGGGAGAAATTCAAGAGGTAAAATCCACTTTCTTTTCCTTTTAATTTCTTTTCAATTTCATTTCTTTTCTTATCCTATATTCACCTACACTTATCCAAGTGGCATGATAAATACATTATATTTTATATAATATAATTTTATTTTTTTAATGGAATAATTCATATCTAAATATCTTCCCTTTTTCTTTTATTCTAAAAATGAAAATATCGTCTATGGTGAGTTGATTTACCACCATCGTGGACGATGCATTTTCATTTTTCACTAACACCTTCAAGGATGGTAATAAAACCATTATAATGGTTAAATGAGATTTTATTATACATATTATAAGTTATATAATGTTCAGGAAACAATATATAAATATTATGTTAATTAAAATGATATAAGCTCATAATGGTTGTAAAAACTGCCAAAATAAATTAAATCATTTTCATTAGTGTTATATCTAATAAATCACCATAAAAATATATAACCAAATGATATATAAGACCAATTAAACTTATTTATGTTCATTGATAACATATAATTTCAATTCTTAATAATCATTCTTATAATACATGAACTTCAAAACTTATAAACAAGATAACCAATCATGAAAATGAAGAAAACAAACACTCTCGAATGATGAAATTGAAATATATAACTCATGAAAAAGTAAATAAATGAACTTAATAAAACTATAATAAATCCAATAAATGTAAAATGGGTTCTAAATTTGTTAATTAATGAACTTAATTTTATTATCTAGAATATTAAAGTGAAGAAATCACTCGGACATAAGGTAAGGGGATTCTCGAACCCAACTCCATTTCCTTGGGCTTTCCCTCTTTCACTCCATTTTCAGTATGGATGTCATTATAATGTTCCTTAAATGTAATTTATTTATATTTACCTTATATTTTCTAGGATATACATGTTCCCAATCTGATTTTATGACAAATTCAATGATTTTTCTAAAATAAATCTTCTTCTCAAAAATACATCATTAACTTCTCGTGAGGTTGTTTATTGATGATTCTTATACCAAGTATGTTATTCTCTATTTATTTTTTAGAACCCCAATGTTTATTCATGAATTTATGCTCTATGAAATTAAACCCATTCTTTTCTAGAGGTTATTTTATGTCCAATATTTATATACATTCTATGTGGGATGCATGATTATGTAAATGTTATGATGTGACGGGTGTGCTCGGAATTATAAAGCGCATGTAAATGTTATGATGTGATGGGTGCAGCTGAAATTATATATTTCTCTAATGCATAAGGTAATGTGATGTGTCTCATGAGATAAATTGAAATATGTGTGAATATGATTTTTGGTATCCTTTAGTTTTAATACTCAGAAATCATGTTTAACTATGCTAATTATGATTTATTAAGATACATTGTGTTTAATCATGTTCAAGTATAATTTTAACCTCTAGTGTTAGTGTTTACATCATAAGTCAGAATTATAAATTTGGTTAAGTATGAGCTGCCGATACATTTCTTGCTGATAAAAAATTCACTAATACATAAGCTACCAATAATTTGAGTCACCGATAGAGCAACTCATAATTTTCACTAAGTATAAGTCATAGACTTCTTGACCTATCAATGCCTGACCAACCGACATCCAACCTACTAATAGAGTGACTGATCGACACTCATAATTTCTCTAAGTATCACTTACTAACAGTCAAGATACTGACACATCACCTACCGACATCCAAGCTACCGACACATCACCTTCTGACAGTCGAGCTACTGACGCATCACTTACCGATAATCGAGCTACCGATGCATCACCTACCGACATCCAAACTACTAAAGCATCACTTAATAACAGCCAAGCTACCAATAAAACATATATTGACATCCTGATTGACCGATTCAAGTTTGATCTACTAAAAGAAGTGATCTACCATCATATTGAGTAACTGATGATCTATCTCTTAAATTCAAACATACCTCTAATGGTCATATTTATGAAATTTAGTATTTCTTATTATATTAATGAGATTGTATGTATTTTTTAGACAAAATTTAATGATTTTAGAGACCAGTATGAGTTACACAGTACCGTAGATCATGTTTCTTATCTATATAAAGGGAATATCTAAATCAATAATAAAGGAAGTGAGAAAAAGGTGACCTGGAAGAGATATACAGATTTGTTTATGCACATTTGAGAAAAAACAAGATATTCCTACTATAAATACATGAAGATACTGCTAAGAACCAAAAGACCACAAATATATATAGAAAAAACTTAGAATAAAATAACACTTTGAAGCTAACTAAGAATATAAGATAGGGGAAAACAATGAATCTCTGTTTTTCTATCTATTTTTGAAAGACAGCTGCAGCTTCACGTCTACTTTCTTGATTGAGTAAAAAAGCTGCATAGAATATCACACAGATCATTATAAACCCTATTATCATTACATTTCTCTACATGTGCATAATATTTACATTTTGAGAAGTGTGTGTATCTTTGTTTTATAAATACACACTAACTTCTGTGTTAAACTAGAAGATACAAAGATATATTCACTGACTCATCTTTTTACACTTTACATTATCCTGGATAACAGTAGAAGAGGTCCATATATGGAACGTCCATTTTTTTTACACTCCCACAAGAACTATGGAATAGTTCTAGTGACCTGGAAAATTTGTAGGCTATTGTTACCCTAATCTTGGGTGTGGATCAAGTTTTTTTAATATAAAATTATTGGTGTAAGGTGATAACCAAGTAAAGAGGATTATTCCATAGCTTGAGACTGAACCTCTTGTTTACTAATGTTATGTGTTTTTAAGTTTTGTTTCAATTGTCTCTGTAATTATTTCAGAAAACTTAAATTTTATTTGATACTTAATATTAGATAGTTTTAATATTAGAATTTGTTTTAGTATACTGATTTCAAAAGTTATAATAATAACATATATTGTTTTAACTGAGAATAATCAATATTTGGAACAAACAAAACTTTTATAAATCTGCTACTTTGGTTAACAGGATTGTGTTTTTTTTAAATTGGGGGGCTTTTAAATAATAATTTTTAGATGGAAATTTTTATAGGAACTAAATTCACCCCCCCCCCCCTCTTGAGTGTCCTACTTTGACCAACATTTGGTATTAAATGATGTTTTTTTAATCTTTTGTTTTCAATGTTTTAAAATTTACAAATCTTTTTAAACTTTGATTTTAGTTATGTTTTAAATATATATAAATTTCTGTCAGTTCTAAATTTGTAGTTCTTTAAAAATTATTTTTACTATTTTAATATGGACAATATACAAGAATGTTTCACTACCAACATAGCTCCCTAATTTAACGGAACAAATTATTCTTAGTGGAAAATTAAAATTAAAATTCATTTGTAAAGTATGGGTTTTAAAATTTGGTCTTTAATTATAGATGAATATAAGATTACTGCTATTGCTATGAGCACTTTGGATGATTACACTAAGAAAACCTACAATAATAACTATAAATATATGAATGCCTTATACTTCTTTTTAGGGATGAATAATTTAATAGGATTTCTTCATGTAAAACAACACATAAAATTTGGGATACACTGGATATTTTACATGAGGGAACCACTAGTGTTAAAGAAATGAGACTTAATATATATACTACTAAATATGATAACTTTAAGATGAAACCCAATGAACACATTTCTAACATGTATCTCAGGTTTTATGAGATAGTAAATATGGTGGTATCTCTGGTAAATACAATCACATCCAAGGAACAAGTAATGTGAATTCACATATGCTTACTAGAAAGATGGAGAGGAACCATAGTGTCAATAAGGGAATCCTATGAAATCAGTACTCTACTAGTAAAGAATATGATAGGTAAGTTGATGATGTTTGAGTAAGAGTTTAAAGTAAACAAAGAATAAGATTATGAACCAGATAAAAAGTTAGTGGCTTTGAATACCACTGCATCCAAACAAAAAAAAGAAAATTCAAGCTCAAGCTCAAATTTCCAGCAATGAAGAATCATCAAGTGGAAGGGATGAGAAAATTCCTCAATTATCTAGGAGATTTAAAAAGTTCTGTACATGTAAAAAGTTCTTTATAAATCTTAGTTATAAAGGGAAATATGAGAACAAAGAAAACTGGAAAAGGGATTGGAAGAAAAATGAAATTACTAAATAAATGGTCTGTTATGAATGTAATAGAAGGGTACCTATAAAGGATGATTTTCCTAAGTTAATGTCCAAAAGGAAATATGAATACAAAGATAGAAAGTAAAAAAAGGTGATGAAGGACACCTAGAGTGCTTCTGAGGATAGCTCTAATGAATCAGAATCTTTACATTATGGGAAGTATGACAAAGCCAATATGTGTTTAATAAAAAACACTTCTGAGGTAACTCTAAAATCTCCTATATATAATTATTATTATTATCGAGATGAATCTGATTATAAAAATATGAAAAATGAATAAATGTTTGAATACTTTGAAATTCTTGAGGATACATGCAATGAATTGAAATTTAAATATAAATCTCTCAATAAAAAACATGCTCTTACTATTTTTGTTAAATCTGAACTTACTATTGAAAAGAAAAATAATGCTCAGCTTCTCAATGATAATAATAAACTTAAACTATCTAATGAGAAATTAAAGAAATATTTAGAAATATTCAAAAATGGTAAAGATACCTTAGTTCAAATTCATGGAAAATAGGTTGTTCCAAAATATACAACTCATATTGGCTATCAACCTGGAAAAATAAATTTTGTTAAAAATAGTTTTGTATCAAAATTTGGAAAATATGGTTTTATGCCCAGTTCTGGAAAATTTACTATATGTTTCAGTATTGGAACATCTTCAACTATTTTAAGTTTTTATAGACCAAATAAAGTTTATTTTTCTAAGACTTTACAAACTATTTAAGTTAACCTGTGAAGCAAGTATGGGTTCTTAAAGCTTTAATTACTAATTTTACTAGACCCAAACAAGTCTGGGTACCAAAATATTTTTTATTTGATTTATTTTTTGTAGGAAAAATATCTGAATAGTTCCTATAAAATCTTGTTGTACTTGGGAAGTGGGTGTTCAAGACATATGATAGGGGCTATTCGAGCTTCATGAACCTTATCAAGATCAATGGTGGGTATGTCACCTTCAGTAACAATGCTAAAGGAAAGATAATTATTCTTTTCTAAATTGGTAACACTAATTCATTTTAAATTTCTATATTTATTCTTGTTGATGGTTTTAAGTATTATCTTATTATCATTTCAAAATTATGTGATGATGGATTTCATGTTAAATTTGAAAAGTATTCTTGTAATGTTTTCAATTCTAAAAATGATTTAGTATTCACTTCTTTTAGAAATGAAAATGTTTATACTGTGAATTTAGATTCTTCAGTTTCTCAAAATGTTTCTTGCTTGAGTGATTTTCACAAAGATCCTTGGATCCAGTATAGGATATTAGGCCATTGTAACATTAAATCCATTAGAAATATTACTAGTGAAGGAATAGTCAAGTATCTACCTAAATGTGAGTTTCTAAATGACAAATTTTTTAATCCTTCTCAAAAAGGAAAACATCATAAAATTTATTTCAAACTGAAGAAAGAAGTTTCAACTTCTAAACCTCTTGAGTTGGTTCACATGGATTTTTTTGGATCATGTAGAGTATCTAGTATAAATGGGAATCATTATGTCTATATTCTAGTATATTAATTTTCTAGATATACTTGGACTTTCTTTTTGACTCATAAGAGTGAATCTTGTTAATACTTCACCAAGTATGCTGGAACTGTAGAGAACTTAAGTGGTCTTGGAATTAAAACATTAAAAAGAGAATTTGGCTATGAGTTTGAAAACCAAGAGTTTGAATATTTTTTATCACAAAATAGCTATAATCATAACTTCTTTGCTCCTAGGACACTCCAACAGAATAGATTTGTAGAAATAAGGAATATAACCTTAAAAGAAATTTCCCAAACTGTGCTCAATGATTATGACTTGAATATTTATTTTTGAATAGAAAATGTGAATACATGTTGTTATATAATTAATAGAGTTTTAATTAGACACATTCTTAAGAAAAATCCCTATGAATTGTGGAATAATAAAAAACCTAAGGTTAATTACTTTAAATTTTTTGGTTGCAAAGTCTTTATCCTTAATAAAAAGGATAATCTTGATAAGTTTTCCTCTAAAAGTGATGAAGTAATTTTCCTAGGTTATTTAACCTCTATAAAACCCTATAGGGTCTTCAATAAAAGAACTAAGTGTATGGAAGAATCTGTACATATCAAATTTGATTAAATAGATCCATATAAACCTAAAACCTCCCTATAAAATATTGAGGATGATCTGTCTAGTCTGAATATAAATGAAAAATCTTTAGACTCTACTGTTAAGCAAATTGTAAAATACTCTAGCTTTGGAAAATCTCTAGACTCTATTAATAGTGAACCTAAACCTATAGATGAACCTAAAATCAACATCCCTTCTTTTCCTAGATCTTTTATTACCCTTAAGAAATATCCCTTACATTTTGTAGTTGGAGACTTTGATAAAGGAACACATACTAGATATTCTCTAAGGAACTAGGTTAAAAATCAAGCCTTTTGTCAAATATTTAACCTAAGAACATAAATGATGCAATCAATGATGGATTTTGGGTAATAGATATGCAAGAAGAGTTGAATCGTTTTGAAAGAAATAAAGACTAGAAACTGTTTGATAGAACCAAAGGCACATTGACTATAGGCACTAAGTGAGTATTTAGAAATAAAGTAGATGAAGTGGGTTCCATAGTAAGAAATAAGGTTAGACTGGTTGCACAGGGATATATTCAAGAAGAAGGAATTAACTATGAAGAAAAAATTTTACAGGTTTCTAGACTTGAATCCATTAGAATTTTTCTAGAATATACAACACATCTCAATTTCAAATTATATAAAATGGATTTTAAATGTGCATTCCTAAATAGGTATATAGTTGAGTTTCTTTTTGTTAAACAACCCCCTAGTTTTACGCACCCCCATTTTCCAAATCATGTCTTTAAATTAACAAAAACATTATATGGTTTAAAATAGGATCCAATTGCTTGGTATGATAGGCTCAACACTTTTATTATTTCTAAAGGTTTTACAAAAGGAATAGCTAATACTACTCTTTTTATAAAAATAATTTCTAAATATGTTTTATTTGTTAAAAATATATGTTGATGACACTATTTTTGGATCTTCTAAAAATTATTTATGTATTGATTTTTCAAAAATTATGCAAAATGAATTTGAAATGTGTTTAATGGGTGGACTCAAATTTTTTCTTGAATTTCAAATTTTTCAAAATAAAGAAGGAATTTTTTTAAATAAAAGTGCACAAAAGATCTTTTGAAAAAGTTTGGATTTAATAGTATAAAAAGTAATGCTAATTCAATTATCACCACCTGTAAATTGGATCTTCATGAAAATGTAAAATCTATTGATCAAACCAATTATATGGGGATGATTGGAAGTATACTCTAATTGACTTCTAGTTGGCCTCATATTATGTTTAGTGTGTGTATGTTTTAACATTTTTAAGAAAACCCTAAAGAATTTCACTTTAAGTGCGGTTAAAAAAAATTCAAATACCTCAAGTATACTAATAAATTAGGATTATTCTATCCTAGAGAAAAACCTTTTAATTTAGTAAGTTATTTTGATGCTAAATTTGGAAGTTTGAAGTGAGATAGAAATAGAACCTCAGGAACATGACACTTTTTAGTAAAGTCTCTAGTATTATGGTGTAGAAAAATGCAAAATTTTGTTGCATTATCGACTGCTAAATCTGAATACATAGTTTATAGTATTTGTTTTGCTCATATTTTATAGATTAAATTCACATTACTATATTATGAATATTAGTTTAGGCATGTCCCTATAAACTGTGACAATAAAGTGCAATTAATATTTCTAAGAATCCATTTTCTCACTTTATAACAAAACATATTGATGTAATACATCACTTTTTGAGAGATCATTATCAAAAAGGTGACATAACTCTTGAATCCATTGGTACATAACATCATATTGCAGATATTTTCACTAAGCCTTTAAATTCTGAGAGGATAAGTTACATTATACATGAGTTAGGCATGATCAATTTTTGAGAACCAACCAATGATGTCTCACTGACATGACTCACTAATGACGTCTCACTGACGTGATTCACTGATGATGTCTCATTGATGTGGCTCACCAATAATTTATCACTACCATGACTCACCAATGATGTCTCACTAACGTGACTCACCGATAATGTCTCACCGATAGGATTCACTAATGGTGACTTACCGATGGCTATCACTAATGTGTCTCACCAACCTTTAATTGATTATTTCACTATCTAGAATTTGAAATGTCATTATTTTATTTATTTTATTTTATTTTAATCTACATTTAGTATTTTGTGTTTTAAAATCCCAAAATGATAAAATTAAGGGTTGTTCAAATACTTTTTACCCTCACACTCTTACTCTCAGACTCTTACCCTTGAACCTTTCTCTCTTGAGCTGCTACCTTTCTCTCTTGAACCAAAACTACTGAATCTCTTTCAATGGCTCATCTCAAGTACAATTATAAAAGATATGAGGATGAGTCGGTTCCATCCAATAAGAAAAAAGAAAAATATAGTCGGCCTAAATCTAAGCCTAAGCATGTTCATCCAAAACTCACGAACCATATCGTAACCCCTGAGAAGGAAGTGCATTCAAAATGGTTGTTGTCGAGTAATTCTATTATGTTAAATGTATTGCAAACCCAAGGCTGGTTAGAGTGGTTATCCAACAATGAGAGGTCATATTATCCAAGGATGGTGTGTGAGTTTTACCAGTATTCTATGTTTCTACTAGAAGGATTTGAGTTGTTTTGGATAAAGTCGATAGTGGATGGAAATTGAGTTTCTTTTTCATCCAAGTAATGGGTAGAATTCTTGAAGGCACCCCATGAGGGTATTTGTGATGACCATCAAGGAATTACTTCCACTAGTGACCTCTCTAGTTATGAGGCATCTTTGGCTAAGATGACAGGTAATAGAGAGAATAGGAGGCCTATTTCTATATATCTTGATGTTGAGTTCAAGATTTTGTTTAAATTCATCCAGCATCAGTTATGTCCCAAGAAATGGGACTTTTATTCTCTTAAGTTTCAAGATTTTAACTTTTTGTATTTTTTAAAGAAAGTCAATAAGGTAAATTTATGCAGATACTTCATGGTTAATATCAGTGAAATGATCAAACCCTATTGCAAGAAAAATTCTTTATTTTATCCAAGAATTATCCCTAACATGTTAAATGATAAGGGATTTGTAAATGAAGGTGAAGAGACAGTATCTAGTTGTGATAGTTTCTGTGTGAACAAAGTTATCTATAAGAGGATGAAAATTAACTGGAATCCCTAGAAGAAGATGTGGGTTGAGGATAATGACAATATGTATGAGAAATTTGATCATGTTGAGAATACCTCAAGTCCAAGGAACATGTATGATCTTGGTATAGGACCAGATGAAGTTGTTGAGTATTCTGGTGAGAATATGGATGAGAAAGTCCAAGGAAATGAGTCTCCTATAGATGATAGAAGTGATCCTAACATTTATAACAGTATAGTGAGGATGAATTATGGTTATGAAAGTTCACTTAGACCTATAACCTCTAAGGAACCACTCCTACCTAAGAATGATAGTGAAGAGACTGAAGAGTTAAAAAATGTTGAGTATGAGAGTAGGTTTGGAAGTGAAGAAGAATCTGGTGATGAAAAAGAAAATGGGAGTGAAGAAGAAGATGAAGCTGAGGATGTTGGTGGAGCTAAGTAAGATGATGGAGAATCTATAAAGTATGATGGAAAAGAAGGAAGTGAAAGGAAAGATGAAGACAATGATGGATCTGATAGTGAATCAGATCATCCTAGTGATAATCAAGGTCCTAAGGCTAAACCTATTGATCTTAAATTAGATCCTTCTAAGCATGAAAGTCATGTTGATGCACCTGTAGGAGAACAAGAACCTATTGTGGAATCCCATGGGGCTACTGAAAAAGTTGTGATTGAGGAAAGGGATCCAGATGCTCATGTTGAATCAGTTGTGGTTGAAGAGATAGCTCCTGTTTACCAAGTTTATGAGGAAGTTCAGGATATAAGGCATATATTTGTGACTCCGGTAAGGGAGTTAGTTTATTCAAGAAAGAGGCTATCAGCTAAGGGGGAAAGGAAAGCTATGAAAGCAAAGGTTAATGTGATTTCTCCCTTAGATGATATTGGTATACCTATATGGAGGAAGGACCCATGGTGTGTGACTCTTGGATTGGATTATTTTGATGTATAGGAGAGTATTACTCCTACTCCTGTGGTTGGTTTAGAATCTGTTGAATATATCACCAAATCTGGTTTTAATTCCTTGAAGAGTTTTTTGCTATTGTTAGATCCACCCCTTCAGAGACACCTTCTCTAATTTCCAGAATCAGTGAAAGTGATGTTGAGTTAATTACTAAGAGATTTGTAACTTAGATTGATCCATGGTTGATCACTCTTGTGGAAGTTGTTTTTCTAGATAATCAAATGATGATTAATGAGTTAACTGTTATGGTTTCAACCATTAAAGTTCTGAAAATTGAATATATAACTTCTTTTGAAAAAGTTTTGAAAATTCTTGGAGACACCTCTTCTGAATCTTATAAGGAATCTACTCCTTCTTAGACTCCAAATATTGATCAAACTAAATTAATATTTGATATTAGAGATATATTTTAAGGTGAATCTTGCCTAGAAGCTCCTATTTTTCACTCTTTAGATATTGAGCTGGTTAGGAATGTGATTAGAGAGTAACTTCAGAATATAATCGGTATCACTAGCCAAAAGAGTATCTCAAAAATAAGGTAGAATTGAGATCATATTTATGATATGGTTAAATTTTATTCCAATGGTTCTAAAAAGGCTCTAGAATAAATTACCAAGAAATTGGATTTCTATTTCAAGATAATTTACACCAAAAACAGGTTGACTAGTCACTTTAAATATTTAGTGGAGAATTTGAGGCTACCTCTAGTGACTCATTCATTCAAAGAGAAAGTTAGGAACTTGAAAGAGTTTAATCCTACCCTTGATAAGTTCATGGAAAATAAATATGATTTTGATAAGTAAATTGAATATGGTGGTGGATTAATTAAGGATTTCATAAATTTTCTCAAAACTTACATGCACCATCATAGTAGAGCCATCATTGCTCCTCCTGTAGCTCCTATTAGACTAGTCCTACCTACTTCTACCTCTTATTCTTCACCCATGTCACCTTTGACCATGACCCCTGCTCAAGTTCTCAGCTAGATTAGTCCTATCGTCTAATAGGAACTCACAGGTCCTACTTCATCAACTAGACCCAACCATTCTCATTGAGTCTTTACTGGAGTTCCTCTTCCTTCCCTCAATATCCACTATGTGCCTTTCACCACTCCTACTATTGAACCTTCTGCTCCTCCCTCCTATGCTTATGATAAAGTCAATGAAGTTATGGACTCTGTTGTTCCCAAGAAGTAGTTGGATCACCTTTTGATAGGGATCTTATGTAATTTTTTCTTGTACTATTTTTATTATCCCTTGTACTTATTTCTTAATGTAATACCCTCAGTGATTTTATCTTTTATTAGTTCCTTATCTATTATTTCCTTTTTATTCCTTTTTTATAATCCCAAAATGTGGAGAACTAATATGGAATCTCACTTAGGGGTAGCTTAAGATTAATATTGAGATTAAAAGGGAACATATAATTGATTAAGCTTGAGATTAAAACGGAACACATAATTGGCAAAGACCATTTAACAAGTACTTTGTACTAGTGTTTCTTTTAAAGCTTCATCTCAATAATATGTACAATATGTTAAGAATATTTTTTCTCTAATCATTATAAATAAATTCAATTATTGTGTTATATAAATCTATGATTTATGATCATCAAAAGGGGGGATATTTTTGGCCTCCTCTAGTTTTAATGCTCACAAATCATGCTTAACTATGCTAATTATGATTTATTAAGATACATTGTGGTTAATCATTTTCAAGTATAATTTTAACCTCTGGTGTTAGTGTATACATAATAAGTCATAATTACATATTTTGGTTAAGTATGAACTACCAATACTTTTCCTATAGATATACAAGTTATAGATACATAAGCTCCCGATAAGCTGAGTCACTGACAGAGCAACTCAGAATTTTCGCTAAGTATGACTCACTGATAGATTGAAATACTGATGCCTGACCTAACAATGTCCAATATACCTATAGAGTGACTTACCTACACTCATATTATTTATAAGTATCATCTACTGATAGTCAAGCTAACGATGCATCACATACCAATAGTCGAGCTACCGACACATCACCTAACGACAACTGAGCTACCGACTACCGAGCTACTGACGCATCACCTACCAACAACTGAGTTACCCATGTAACATATACTGATAGATTGATTTATTGATGTAAGTTTGATCTACTAATAGACATGATCTATCGATAGAATGATCTACTGACAAGCTGAGTTACCGATGATCTGTCTCTTAAATTTGAACTTACCTCTACCAGTCATATTTATGAAATTTAGTACTTCTTATTATATTAATGAGATTATCTATATTTTGTAGACAACATTTAATGATGTCAGATACTAGTAAGAGGTATCAGGTTCTATATATCATGCTACTTGTAAATATAAATGGAATATATGAATCAACAAAAAAGGAAGTGAGAAAGAGGAAACTTGGAAGAGATATACAGAGTTGTTCGTGCACCTTAGAGAAAAACATAAGAGTTACTGCACATACATGAAGATACTACTAAGAAACAAAATACCAAAAATATATGTAGAAACAAATTATAAGAAAAGTAAACTTTGAAGATCATTAAGAATAGAAGACAAGAGAAAACAACAAATCTCTGTTTTACTATCTATTTTTTGAAAGACGACTGCAGCTTTACTTATACTATCTTGAAGGTTTCCAGAATATGAATAGAAAATCACACAGAGCATTCAATGCCCTTTTTTCATTAAATTTCTATGATTTTGTATAATATTTACATTTTGAGCAGTGTTTGTATCTCTTTTTTACAAACACACAATAAATCATATACTAATCTGGAAGATAAAAAGATATCTTCACCAACTCATCTTTTTACACTTTACATTCCCACGGATAATAGTGGAAGAGGTCCCTACATGGCATGTCTATTTTTTTTCTTTTACACTCCCACGAGAACTGTAGAAGAGGTCTAGTGACCTGGATAGTTTGTATATTATTGTTACCCTGATCCAGGGTTTGGATAAATTTTATTTAATATAAACCACTTTGTGGAATGTGATCACAAATTGGATATTATTAGGTCTTGGCTTCAAACCGAACCTCTAGTTTACTTTTGCTATGTGTTTTCAAGTTTTTTTCACTATCCCTTTAATTATTTCAGAAAAATTAACTATTCTTTGATAGTTAATCTTAGATAGTGTCTATATTATAATTTTTTAGTAGAATGATTTCGAAAGTTATAATAATAACATATATTGTTTTAACTAAGAACTAATCAATCTTTGAGTAATTTTTTTAATAAACAAAACTTTTATAAATCTGCTACTTTGGTTAACTAGCCTCTATTTGTTTTAAAATTTGGGGATTTTTAAATAAGCATTTTTAGATTGAAATTTTTATAGAAACTCAATTCTCCCCCCTCTTGAGTGTCCTACTCCGACCAACAATGATGATATATTTGTTAACAACTATTTGTGTTAGTTAACCACTAAGACATTATGTTTCATTTTTATGTATTTCCATAGTTCATGCCTTTATTTAATGCTTCCTCTCATGATTATAATGATGATTATGATTATTATCACCCAATGTTATATTGATTAATGTTCTTATCTATCCTTTTACTGGGATATTAGCTCACCCCTTTCTTGTATGTATATCCTTAGGTGAATACTTATACTAAGTATAAAATGAGAGCCACTAAGAATATATATTAAAAGGAATTAAATAAATGTTTAAGTATTATTATGTAAATGTTATATATGGTCTTAATTTCCCCAAGACACTAAACCTTTGGATCCTGGTTGGGCAATTCTTTGATGTTGTTTATCTTGAAAATGATACAATAATTGTGTAAGAAAAGTAGGGTTTCTATACTTGGTATCAGAGCATGGTTTAGTTAATTTAGGAATTAGTATTAGAGAACCTTAGTGAAAACCCTTAGTATGAGACTAAGTATAACTAAGAACCCAAGAAGATTTGTTTTATAAAAATTCTAAACATAGGGATCCCACAAGATATGCCTTTAGAGTTAATTTCACAAAGGAATAAATTATTCGTGACTTATTGACTAATATTTTGTTCAAAACTTTTCTATTTTAGAAAATAGTAGAAACCAGGAGAAACCAGGACCACAACCTGTGCAAGGGATAATGTACAGATTTTATGAATGAAATCCCAATGCCTTGGGATGTGGAGTTCAAAATTTTATAGTGATGCTTACCCAGCTGTCTCAAGCTATAAATAATAACCTGAACAATATGGAGCATCCACCTTCACCTAAGAGGGAGCAATTAGATATAAATTATTTTATACAGCAATGACCACCAATGTTTAGTGGATCTTCTGATCCACTTGTCATGGAATAGTGGTTCAAATCAATAGAAAATACTTTTTTGTGCTTCGTTGTTCTGAGATGGAGAAGGTGACTCTGGTCATCTATCGTTTAGATAGAGAGGTCGGCCAATGGTGGGAGTTGATTAAGAACACCAAGCCAAAGGATGAAATTGAATATATGGAGTGCGAATACTTTAAGATAATGTTTCTTAACAATTATTTCCCTCAAACTCTTCATAAAAATATAGAGAGATAATTCATAGAGATAAAGAAAAAGGATGTTGAATCTTTCACGACCTATGAATCAAATTTTAGAAGGATTTCAAGGTACGCTTCAAGTTTTGTTGTCAATAATGATAGAAAAATTGATATATTCTTTTGTGGTTTAAACCTACACATTCAAAAGTCTCTATAAATTTGAGACTTTGGGAGTTATGAAGAAGTTTTTTAAGATTATATCAAAGTGGATATGGAGTTTAGAGAATGGTCCCATGGATACGGTGATAAAAAATTATAGAGTTTCAATCTATGGATCAAATGAGAAAGGTGGAAAGAAATATAAACCACTCACATGTCAAAAATGTGGGAAGAATCATTAGGGGAACTACCTTAAAGGGAAGGGTAAATGCTATAAGTGTGGGATAGAAGGCCACCAAGATCATGAATGTCGTAGAGACACAAAGAAGTTGGACAATGTGATAAGTAAAGGAGAGCACCACCCATGGTTCAATTATTAAACTGTAGCTAGAAAGGGTGTTATGCAAGCTAGTGTACTAAACCTCAATTCCTCAAGATTAATAAGAATCATCAGCCACAAAATCCAAAGAAATAAGGGAAATATTATTCCATCTCTACAGCTAAAGTAGAGTAAGAAAATGAAGTTTTATAAGGTACACTTCCTATTCACTCAAGAATGGAAAAGGTCTTATTTGATCTTGGTTCTACGCATTACTTTATATCCGGAAAGTTTTTTAGAACTATTAAATAGAATCCCCAAAACCTTGAAGTAGAGATATCCATAAAAATACCTAGTTATGAAATTATTTCAACCCAAGTGTTGGACTCTTCTCCTATTGATGTATGTGGTAATATTATTCCAGTGAGTCTTGTGATACTTACCTTTTCATAATTTGATGCAATAATGGGTATGGATTGGCTCTAATTATATAGATCACACATCAACTATTAGGAAAATGAAATATATTTTCATATTATAAACCATCCCATGCTTCTCTACAAATGCTTGGAAGACCATGAATCTCCTTTGGAAGATCTCTCAACAGTGTGGGTGTTGATTCCCTATAAATAAGCATACCTCACAAAATTGGTTGGGTTAAAGGAAGGTATTAACTAGGGAAATGAAAATTGTGAGGGAATACAGTGATGTATTTCCTAAAGAGTTACATTAACTTACCCTAGATCTTGAGGTAGATTTCTCAGTAGAACTCATACCTAGAGCTACTCTTATCTTAAAATTTCCCAATAGGATGTATTTTATCGAACTAGATGAGTTAAAGAAGTAGCTTTAAGAGAATTTGTAAAAATATTTTATACACCCTAGTGTATTTCCTTGGGGTGAGCCAATGATCTTTGTAAAGAAAATGATAGATCAATGTGGTTGTGTATCGACTACCAAGATCTCAACAAGATCACCATAAATAACAAGTGTCCCCTTTCATGGATTAATAACTTATTCGATCAAATATGAGGAGCTCAATACTTCTCAAATGTGGATCTTCATTCAATATATTATCAATTAATGGTGAGAAAGGAAGATATTTAGAAGACTTCTTTCTGTACAAGGTATGGGAACTATGAGTTTCTAGTGATTCCCTCTGAACTTACTAATTCCCCTATAATCTTCATGAATTTTATGAATATAGTCTTTATACGTTAACTTGAAAAAAAATTGGTAGTGTTTATCAATGATATTCTCATCTACTCAAAGAGAAAGGAGGGACATAAAGAACATATAAGGATTGGGATGGTGACATTGAGGAATAATAAATTGTATGGAAATTTCAGTAAGTGTTACTTTTGGATGCAGCAAGTCACATTCTTGGGACACGTGATCACAAGTGACGGAATTTTTGTGGACCCTTCAAAAACAAAGGTGATTGAGGAATTTCCCAGACCCTCTAGTTTTATGGAAATCTATAGTGTTCTTAGCTTATCAGTGTACTATCAATTTTTTTTGAGAAACTTCTCAGGGTTTTATAGACCGCTAACAAAGTTAACAAGGAAAGGGGTAAAGTATGTATAGATGGAAGAATGTGAGGAAATATTTAAGGATATATATAATAGGTTGATAACTACACATGTACTCACATTTCAAACAATAGTAGAAAAATTTTTAATATAAAATTATGCTTCAAATAAAGGCTTGGATTGTCTACTCATGCAGAATATTAAAGTAATAGCCTATACATCATGACATTTGAAGATCCTTGAGTAGAACTACCTTATGAATTATTTGAAGCTAGAAGTTGTGATTTTTTCCTTGAAAATCTAGTGGAACTACCTATGTGGTGAAAAGTGTGACATATATACTAACCACAAGAGTCTAAAGTATATACTCATACAAAAGGAGATCAACATGCATTAAAAGAGATAGTTAGAGCTAATTAAGGACTATGATTTCTCTATTCACTATCATCCTGGGAAGCAGAATAAGGTTGTTGATGCTCTTAGTAGAAAATAACCTGCTACTCTATCCATTATTTGTATTGAGAAAGATCATATCTTCATGGATATATAAAGGATGGATTTGGAAATCATAATGGTAGGGAATACATCCTACCTTTCCCAAATAATCTCCCAAAAATCTATCTGAAAGATGATTAAGGAGGCACAAAGTAATTATCTTGAGCTTCAAAAAATGGTAAAATTAGTAGAGGAAGGGAAGATATAATAGTTTCATAATTATGATGATGGTTTGATTCGGTTCAGAACTAGGATTTGTGTGCCTTCATCACCTGAGATAAAGAAAGATCTATTCGATAATGCACATATCTCAACTTTCTCTATCCATTCTGGAAGTACCAAGATGTACTATGATCTTTGAGGACACTTCTGGTGGGACAACATGAAGAATTAGATTTCATAATATATCTCAAGGTGCTTGATATTTCAGCAAGATAAAGTAGAGCAATATAAGTCCAAATGGATGATGTAACCACTCCCTATACCCATGTGGAAATGGGAGAATGCCACTATGAACTTTGTCACTAGTATCCTGAAGACATTCAGTGGAAACAACATGATATGGGATATTGTGTATTGACTCACCAATACTTCCAAATTTATCATTATTTAGGAAGATCTATTGCTAGAACAACTTTCCAAGATATATGTGAAAAAAGTGGTGAGGTTGTATGGGGTTACACTTTTGATCGTATCTAATCATGGTCTAAGGTTCAAATCCAAAATCTGAAGAATTATAAAACATTATTTGAGTACTAAATTGAATTTCAAAATGGCCTATCACCCTCAAACTGATGTCCAATCTGAAAGGTAAATTTAGACACCCAAAGACATGATAAGATTTTACTCAATGGAATTCAAAGGTGTATGGCATCAGCATATCCTATTGGTTGAGTTCTCATAAATCAATAGATTATATTAAAGTATTTATATGGTTACATATGAAGCTATATATGGAATGTTATGTAGAACTCCAACCTGTTGGAATGAAGTTGGTGAAAGAAAGCTACTCGGACCTGATCTTGCACAAGAGATGACAGATAAGGTTTAAGCAATCCAACAACATATCAAAGCTGCTCAGAGTCTGAAAAAGAGTTATTCTAACAACTTTATAAGGGGATTAGAGTAAAACATTGGAGATAAATTATTCCTTTTAATATCACCATGAAATAGAATCATGCGGTTTGCAAAGAAAGGAAAGCTTAGCCCAAGGTACATTGGCCCCTTTGAGATCCTTGATCGCATAGGATCAGTGGACTATTAGCTTGAAATTACACTAATTATAGGTAAAATTCATGAAATTTTCCATGTATATCTCCTAAGGAAGTACATACTAGATCCCTCACATGTACAGAACTCGGACGTGGTATAACTGGAAGATGATCTCTCTTATGAGAAGCAACTGGTAAAAATTCTGGACCAGATAGATAAGGTTATATGAAATAAGACAACCCACCTTGTCAAAGTGTTAATGAGGAACCATAATTATGAATAAGGGACTTGGGAACCGGAGGAGGTAATGGAGAAGTACCCTCACCTATTTATGAAAAATGAAATTTTGAGGGTGAAATTTCAAACAGGGGGAAGAATGTAATGACCCAAACTTTTATCAATGGAATTATTTACCTTCTTATAATTATGTTATATGGTATAAAACACTTATATAGAATATATATCCCAATAAAAACATCATTCTCATAAAATAACAATGAAATAAGTGATATTTAAAGAAATTAAGGAACCCATACCAAGGGAATAGTAACTTGACCTTTAGAATAGTAACATGACCATTAGAAATGGTAATCTGGCCAATAGAATAGAAACCTCACCTATGAAAGTTTAAATAAAAATTAGGCATCTCATAAATGAAAATATGATATAATTATATCATTGTATAACTAAATAATTTTTAAAAAAAATGATGAAGTAAGTTTTTTTATATTTGTAAAACATAAATGTTTATTTACAATTTAATAATTAATATAACCATTTAAAATAAAAATTATTTTCATAAAATATATTCATAAATTAATATTTTTTTGTCTTATTATTATAAGACAATTTTATGAGACCCTAATTAATTTTTCAATGTGTCATAAAATCGATTATAATTTTAAAATTTTTATTTTTTAAATAAATAAATATTTTAATTAAAAATTAAATTTATCATATTTAGAAAATTATTTTCATAAAATGAAGTTAATTTTTTAATTATATAAATTTAAAAATGGTTAGGATGAATGTTTGGTGTTTTTCTAAAATAGTTGAATTTTTTGTGAATAGTAAAATATGGTAATTTATGGTGTATATACATTATAAGATAAATACACAATTCCTTGAGTAATTGGTGATGTAAGCACCATAATATCTAACTCCCATTCATTATTTAATATATTTAGTGATAATATTAAAACTATTCATAGTCTTGAGCCAAAATAATAAACAAATGAATAAAACAGTGAGAAAACACTCCTCTCCTCCCCAATAAATACCACCCATCACCACCTCTTCACCTCATGCCTTTAAAGACTTTAATCTAGTCCAAGTTCAGACCCATACACTTCCCAAACCCATGCCCCATTTCTAGGTTCCCCTGATCTCATTAAAATACTAAACAATTTTCCCGAAGTAGGTTCTCAATGAGTGGAAATTCAAGAGGTAAAATCCTCCTTCTTTTCCTTTTAATTTATTTTCAATTTCATTTGCTTTCTTATCCTATACTCACCTTTACTTATCTAAGTGGATAAAATATATTTTATATACTATAATTTTATTATGTTAATAGAATAATTCATCTTTAAATATCTTCCCTTTTCCTTTTATTCTAAAAATGAAAATATCATCCGTGGTGAGTCGATTTACCACCACCATGGATGATGTGTTTTCATTTTTCACTACTGCTTTCAAGGATAGTCATAAAACCATTATTATGGTTAAATAATATTTTTGTATAAATTTCATAAGTTATATAATTTTCTAGAAAAAATTTACAAACATGATGTTAAATAAAATTATATAAGCTCCTAATGGTCGTAAAAACCGCCAAAATAAATTAAATCATTTTCATTAATGTTCTATCTAATAAATCATCCTAAAACCATATAAAAATGATATATAATACCAATTAAACTTTTTTATGTTCATTAATAACATACAATTTATATTTTGGAGTATCATTCTTATTATATATGAACTTTCATAATTATAAACAAGAAAACTGATAAGGAAAAACAAGAAAACGAACACTCAAGAACGATGAAATTGAACACTATAACTCGTGAAAAATAAAATAAATAAAATTAATAAAACTATAATAAATAAAATACATGAAAAATAGGTTTTTTATTTTCTAATTAAGTAATTTAATTTTATCACTACTATAAAACATGCCTTTAACAACGTTGTTACTTATCAAACCTAGAAGAAACCACTGATAAATGGTATATTTATTAGTGTTAAGGAAAGTGCTGATAAATCTAACCTTTTATCAGCACTTTCATTTTAGAACAGATAAAGGAAACCTTTATCAGTGTTTTATTTTTAGTATAGATAAAAGGTATCTTTTATCAGCACTTTATTTTTAGCCATGATAAAGGGAATCCTTTATCAGTGCTTTATTTTTAGCACTGATAAAGGGTACGATTTATCAGTGCCATATGTTTAGTGCTGATATATATTTATTTCATCAATAAATTTTTAGTGGTGAGAAATAAAATAATTAAATAAATAAAAACTAAAAAATTTGTTTATTAAAAAATATTACAAATTTTATTAATTAAATAATTATTGATAAAAATGAATTGATTGATTATACATTATTAAATAATAATCATTTTATTAATTAGATAATTATGATGATAAATGTTGTGAAATTGTATATATTAAATATATAGATATATATTAATTTATCTAAATATGATTTATATATTACAAAATATTTATGCGCTTTACAATAAATTGTCATATATTTATTAAATAATGGTATAAAATTTAAATTTAATATGAATTAAAAATATTAACTAATTTCATAGTACTCGACATATAATTGAAGGTGGTTTGATTTTTCAATTTCATATTGATTAAATGTGTGTTATATTTATTTCACATATACGTAATTAATGCATTTTTATATACAATATGGACACACAAAGAACTTATCCATTTTTTCAATATTTTTAAAGTGTACCTATATTCTAAATTTATTCAATTTCACTCATTTTGTATATATATGCCTGCACTAAAAATTATATATTAATTAATAATGTTAAAAATATATTTTTTTTAAAAAATACTTATAAATAAATATATTTATAAATGTACATTCACTATATTTATACAATTATATATTTATAATTTAAATAAATAAATATTTCTTAAAAGTATTTATATAATTATAAATAAATAATTATGTATATTTAAATAATTATTAAATTTATAATAAATTTACTTAAATAATGAATATATTTACTATATTTAAATTTATATATATTTATTAAATATATATATAATTATATAAATATATATAATGATATAAAAAATATTTTTTAAAAAATCAATAATTATATATAAATAATTTAAAAATAATAAATATATTTAAAAGAAATATATTTAATATATTTATATTAATATAAATTTTTTAAGTATTTATAGATATTTGCAATTTTTTTATTTATAATTATAATTATAAATCATTTAACAGCGCTCCAATAATAAGAGCTGATAAAAGAATCTTTATTGGTGCTTTTTTCACACTAATAAAGATGGGGATTTATCAGCACTATAAGTTTAGCGCTGATAAATATTTGGTTTATCATCTCTTTTTTAGCACTGATAAAAGTGTCCCAATCTATTTTAAAAACCCTAAACATTTGTGAACCCGTCACGATATAGAATCTTTCTACAGAATCCTCTTGTCGTCGGTGCTCCTCCTCAGTGAATCAAAGGTTGAATCACACCACTCGACTGCCTCTGAATAAATCACCCAACATCCAAAGAGGGTCTTGAATTTTCTTCAACCTAGTGATGTAGGCCTTCCAATTTTCTTTATGTATTTTTGGTTTCATTTTTTATTTCTTTTTCTATGATTTTTTTATGATTCATTGTTTACAATTTGTTTGTGATCTGTTGTTTAGGGAGTGATTTGTTGTCTATTGTTTGTATTGACTACCAATGTATGATCCGTTGTTTATATCTAACATTGAACCTTGTATTTATTCATTGTTTTTTTATTGCTATGTTTTATATCTTCTTACTAAACAATTTTTTTATATATGTGTATAAATGTGTAGAAATTTTCATGTGTATTCTTGTATATTGAATACTAATTTGAGGCACATTAGTGGTTCTCAGATGATTATATATATACTGAAAACTTTCATGGACACCTCAGTGGGCATGAAACTTCATATGCTATTTTTTCAGGAAATAAGTTAGTGGAGTGATATATGTTCCTCTATTGATTACAAGGATCATAGGATCTAGTTCATCTTATAATTCACTAAGTTCTTTAGTTTTATTATAGAGCATATTCAAATGGGCCATAACAAGTTAAGAAAATGAGGTTTTATCACATCAAGCCTTCAATTTTTGAACCATTATAGTTCTTTTAGTTCATGTTATGTTTGAATAGCAGGTTTTTATCTATTTGATATTTCTTATATACTATAAGTGAGTGAGTTTTTATACTATCATGACATTTATGTGTGTCTATATAGCTATTGCATTATTTATTTTCATAGTTTTTTATCTAACAGGTAAGCCTATATCGAGTAACGGTGATTTTGGGTATGTATGTCCATTGACCCCCAGGTACATGCTAGAATTTTATTTGAAAAATTATATAATGGAACATTGATTTAATTTTCATTATTCCTTGCAGAGTTCATTTATTTTTGAAGATTTTTTTTTTCATGTTTCATTCATTTCTAAGAATATAAATGATGTTTTCGCTGCTTAATCACAAAGGTAATATTGATGTTTGCACAGTAAAATCATTGTCTATAAAATTAATTTATTGTTTGATATTTTTGTTTAATTTATTTATTTTTAGTATTACTCACACAATAATTTTTTTCTTATAAATGTGGATTCTTTTATTCGCGTTGGGGTGATCTATCAAAATTTCTTGCTCATTCTCCCTTAAAACATTTTCACCCCTACAGTAGTGCATTTATCACTTTCTTCCAAGTTACCTCCACTCCCTTTGTAGGAAAAGCAATGATGTTTCCTCTGCTCAATCATAGAGGTAAACTTTTCGTTTTCACAGTAAAATCATTGTCCGTAGAATTAATTTATTGTTTCATATATATGTTTAATTAATTTTTTTTAGTATTATTCACATAATAATTGTTTTCTTATATAGGTGGATTCTTTTTTTCGATTTTGGGTGCTTTTTAAAACTCTCATGATCCTTCTCTCTTAAATCCTTTCCATCCCTAAAGTGGTTCATTTATCACTTTCTTTTAAGTTACCTCTACTAAATTTGCAGGAAAAGCAATGATGCTGCGTCTGCTCAAATCACAGAGGTAAACTTATTGTTTCCATAGAATTAATGTATTATTTTATATTTATGTTTAATTTATTTCTTTTCAGTATTACTCATAATAATTTTTTTCATATACGGGTGGATTCTTTTTTCAATTTGAGGTGGTTTGTGTGAAACTACTAATGTAATGTTGTAAGTTCGACAAATAAAGTCAATGGAAATTATTGTAACATTGACAGTTAGGATTTTTTTAAATGTATGAAATAATTTGTATTTATGTAATTGTATAAACTAATATTTAAAATGTCTATAATATAGTGTTTTTCTAGTATTTGTGTTGTAAATTTCATTTCATTTAAATTCTATATTGGGACTTTTTTGTTGATATATGATGTGTTTCTGGTGTGTTTATGGTGTTGCAGTGTTCTATTACATCACACTATAGTGGTGCTATAGTGTTTTTTAACAGCATACTACAGTATGGCCCTTTATCAGTACTTTTAAAAGTGTTAATAAAAAACACATTTATCAGAACTTATTAAAGCACTGATGAAGGGTTCCTTTAGCGGTGCTAAATTAAAGCACTGATAAAGGGGTCATTTATCAATTCTTTTTTAACACTAATAAATAACCCCTTTATCAGCTCATTTTCAGTGCTGATAGAAGTCTTGGTCTTTTAACGTCACTCACATTGTCAATGTTTTTCTAGAACTGATAAAGGTCATTTCTAGAGTTCTTAAAGGACAGTTTCGTAGTAGTGAATTATCTAGGATATTTAAGTGAATAATGTACTCAGACATAAAGTAAGGGAATTCTCGAACCCAAATCTATTTGCATGGGTTTTTCCTCTTTCACTCTATTTTTATTATTGATGTTCCTTCAATGATCCTTAAATATCATTTATTTATTTTTCCCTTATATTTTTTGGGATATACAAGTTTCCAATCTGATTTTGTGACAAATGCAATTATTTTTAAAAAATAACTCTTCTTTTCAAAAATACATATTTTACTTTTGGTGAGATTGTTTCATAATGATTCTTATACCAAGTATGTTATTCCCAATTTCTTTTTGTAACCCCATAGTTTATTCATGAATGTAGTCTTTATGAAAATAAACCCATTCCTTTACATGGGTTATTTTATGTCCAAGATTGATATATGTTCTATGTGGAATGCATGACTATGTAAATGTTATGATGTGATGGGTGCACCCAGAATTATATAGATCATTTAAATGTTATGATGTGATGAGTGTTCCCATAGTTATATAGCACTCCAATGCATTGGGTAATGTGATGTATCTCATGATATAAAGTGAAATATGTGTAAACATGATGCTAGCTTTGTTCACAACTATGTGTGGTAGTTGACCACTAAGACATTATGTTTCATTTTTATGCATTTATACATTCCATTACCTTATCTAATTATTCCTCTCATGATTATAATGATGATTATGATTATTATCACCCCATATTATATTGATTCATCTTCTTATTTATCCTCTTACTGAGATTTTAGCTTACCCCTTTCTTTGATGTATATCCTAAAGTAAATACTTATACTAAGGACAACATGAGGTCCACTAAGAAGCTATAGAATAAGGAATTAAATAAATTTTTATTTATTATTATGTAAATTTTATGTGTGGCCCTAATTTTCCCATTACACTAAACCTTTGGATCCTAGTTGTGTAAATCTTTTATGTTGTTTATCTTTAAAATGATGTGATAATAATGTAAGAAAAGTAGGGTCGCTATAACTAATGCATAAAGATATCATGTTTAACAAGAGAATAAAATTCATGATTTTTCTTGAGATATGGATCATAATATTTTATCATTGAAAGCATAATCGTAAATAATCCTGGTAAAATATGAGATTGTTGCGATAAACTCTTACCACTTTGGTAACTTTGAATAAAACTCCCTATGTAATAAAATGACATTAAATGAATATTAAAATATCATTAAAATAAGTAGATTCATGATATAACATGTCAAATGTAATTATATACACCTCATAATATAATATAGGTACATAAAAAACATGTTTCTCAAAGAATGCAAATTGAGGCAAAATTACCATACTGATTTGGTAAATTTTGAACCATAAAACCCCATGAAATAGTGGTCATAAAATGGGTATGTAAATTACCATAAATTTAATTATAATTATCATATATTACATTCATGGTAAGTATATACACCACCCAAAGTAAATTAATGGTTAATAAGTCATAATTCTCCCAAAAATAAAAGTCAAACTAGAAATCCCCTTACATTATGTCTTGAATCTCATCATTCTCATTCAAACCTCCTGTATAATAAATATAATTTTATTATAAATATATTAAAGAAATGTATTAAATTATATAATACCATATATTATTTTCTTATGACCTTTTATTACCTATTTATAAACAATTTCATGTTGAAGTTATGTTTCAGGTAATAACTACTTTGTTTTTCACTGGTGTTTTGATTTGTTATATTTTTGGTTATCTTAATTATATCGTGATTTCATCATCTCATGAATAATAACCATGAAATAAATATCATATATATTTATTATATATGTATTTATAATAATATATAAAATATAGTAATATAAAATGAAATAAACCATTCATGGAGATAGTAGGTCGTATGTACGCATGAATGATGTTTCCATTTTCGGATGATATTAAAAGAAATAAAGTAAATGACATATATAAATATATATATATATATAATTCAAGTATAATTATTATTTCATATAATTTCGTTAAAATAAACCTTAATATATTCCATGTTAAGTGTGAATTAATCACATCGCTTTGAGGAGGCGGTATTCCACGCATCCACAAACAAAGTTATCATATTTCTCAAAAATGGAATGCATAAAGTTATGTGTTATATGATAATTAAATAAGAATAAATACATCATAAATATCATATATATCATATAAAAACATAAATTACATCATTATTTCCAACCTTGAATGGTGGAAATGGAATAACTAACGACATCGGTTCATGAGGCGGTACTTCATCGTACACACGAATGATGATGGTGTATCCCATTTGATGGAAGTGTGTGTGACTGTAGGTTGAACCCTTAACATAAAAAATCAGTATATTTATTACACTTATGTTATTATATAATAATGTAATAATAATATTTTATTGCGTGGACAATGAAAATAAAACAAAAGAGCTTATGGAAGGATGTTACCTCTTATTTGGGATACTCCTTTTGGTTTATAAAAAAGGGCTTCCTTGGTTGGATTTATTCCCAAATGGAGGCCTCTATTATGAAGTAGGGAAGTTTTTAGGATATTTTTGTAGGTTTTTTTGATCCAAATGTCTTTAGAGGTGTGAATAATTGATGGGGTGTGAGTTCCCTTCTATAGTAGGGGAAGAGTGGCATTCTTGTAAATATACCAAGGTAAACGCTATTAAGAGGTCTCCCTTATATCATGTGCCACCAATAATTGTACTTTTTAGATCCAAGAGGGTAATTGGTTCTAATATGTCCATAAAATGTCTTTTGGTCATTTTTTTATGTTATTTGGGCCTTAAATTAAATTTTCACCACAAAGTAATATTGTTTTTACCTTAATCATTGTAATTGATTTTAATTACTTTTACAAATATTTTTTATCAAAAACTTAGTTTAACTTATTATAAATTAGAAATTATTATGATTAAAAATATGGAATCCATTTTTCCAAATTATAATCACATAATTTTCATAAATTAATTCAAAATTAATCCCACATACGTGTTGTGAAAGTTGGTTTTTAAAGTAAAAAGGTCCAAAAGTTTGAAATGTTTTTATATCTAATTTTAATGTGAAATTGGTTCCATTAACCTAAAATGTATTAATTTATTTAAAATTTATCTAATTACACTTTAAAACCGAATTAAAATATAATTTAACTGTATGAATAAATTAGATGAAAAAAGTAGTTTTGAATTACAATTCAGTATTTTCACTATTCATCCAAAAATGAATTTTTTCAGATAAAATTCAAAAAATTCACCCTAAGATAATTTTGACATTCTAAATTAAAAAATGAGGTTTATTTTATCAAAATAAATTTATAAAAGTTTCTAAAATTAATTTTATTATTGTTCACAAAGGGATATAAAAAGAAGTAATTTTGAGAAAATAGTATTTTTCAAAGCATATAGACTTTAACAGAAATTTTATATTTTATTATCAATATTTTTTATTTATATAAAATAAATATAAATAATTTTTAAAAGGTAGTTATTAATTTTTATATTACTAATTTTAACATTTATTTTATAACTATATTGTTTAAATAATTATAATAATAAAAGGTTGTTTTATAGAAACTCAGTGTTGCATGTAACAGAAGACAAATCGGTGTTGCATGTACCATAAGATTATATTGGTGTAGAATATAAATAAATATTAACTTGGTGTAGCATGAAACACAACACATCAAATAAAATTAATTTATTCAAAAAAAGTTTCATAAAAACTCAGGGTGTTACATATTTGGTGTTAGTCATAACCCCTAGCCTGATAGAGGTGGTCTTGGAGTGGAACTCTCCACTTACCATCATCCAGGGTTGGGTTTTGTTAAGTTTTGATTAGTGTGGGTTGTCCTAAGGATTGATTTTGGATTTTGTATTTAGTATTCATGTGAGGAAAATTTTATGAATATAGGTAAATTATGTTAAGTGGATATTGAGTTCATTTATCAGACAATCGAGACCAGTGTAGGTGTAGTGGTCAACATATCTTTTTTATAGGATTATAATAATCTATTATTCAATATAGAACTCAATGATATTTTTTGGGGTATAGTTAAGTTGGTACACACATCCTATAATAGTTATTTATGGTCTTTTATGTCCTTAATATGTCTTCGCAACTAGATATACTATAATTCATGTGGGTTTATCCTGTTGGATGAAGGGAGCTTCCCAATAATTTCTATATTGTGTGTAGAGGTTGGGTTTTGACGAGCCAATGATTATTTTTGGACTTCTAACCTAGGATTGTATAGTGTTAAGTATTTATTTTTTTACGACACTATTAAGATGCATTATTTCCCCATAAGAAGATGATGTTTTTATCCCATTCTTTCCTATTGAAAATCCTTTTTCTAGAGTGGATGGTATTTTTTACTGATTTGGATGAGACTACCCATATTTTGAAAATGTATTGTGTGTTATGATGGTAGACAACTCATGGATTTGTGAAGAATTTATCCCTCAAGTAATAGAGGTTTGGCTTGAGTATAAGATTTTTTATTCCGTCTATCTCATGGTTTTTACTCATCAGATGTTGATTCTTATATCATGCCTCTTATTTGGAATGGTTAACCATTGATGGAAAAAAATTCAAACTCATGATAGGGATTCTCTTCTGTGTAAGAGTTTGAGATTTGGTTCATGATAAAAGTTTTATCTTATAATTTTTATCCCTCTTTGGTGTTGTGTGGCAATGATCGAGTGTGTAATAAGGACTGAATATCTCATGATATGTTCCCTAACCATGTTTTTTGGTGGATTGTTTTGAGATCAGTAGTTTGAGGAAGATACTTTAGGTGGAGGAGTTATCAATATGTGGTTTTATTTTCCCAAAAACCAGCTTTGGGCAGTTATTTTTAGGTCAAGAGTGTAGATAGACATATATGTCTATTGATACATGTGATAGGTGGGTGTGGTTGAGAATTAGTGGTTGAAGTTGAATGTATGATGCATGTTTTTTTTATGAATGATTTTAATTCTTAACATAACCATGATTTAATGAACCTATAGAATATTTTCAGGTGTTGGAGGTTCTAGTGGAGGCCCTAGCTTGACACTGGCTGAATTAAGTGTTTCCTATGATGGTTAAGTTCAATCCCTCACCCCATTTTTTGAATGATTATGTCCTTATTTGATAAATAAGACATTTCACACAATTTTTTATTGTATAGAAATGTTATAATGATACCCACCATGGTATGAATTCATTTCCCATTATTAGTGTCATGAGGTGTTTAGTGATTCCATTGATGACATGAATCATTTCTTCAGTAGTAAGGGAGTCCATATATGGTGTGGAAATTGGGGCTAACCCATTGGTTGATAAGATTTACTTCCAAGTAGGTAAATAGCATGAGTTAAGTTCTTATGTCGTTCAATCTGAACTCACATCCTGTGAATGTTGTATAATGCTTGAATTCTTTCAAATGGTAACCTACAGTTTACCCTTGTCAAAATGTTGTTATGTGAATTGACTTGTAATCTAAGGTTCATGATCAAATTTTGTTGAGTTATAGGATGAGTGCCCTAGGTATTTCATAGGATTACTGACCAAACCCTTCTAGTTATTTGTTTGTGTGGAAGTTTATTCATCATCAGAGGTATTTTTCCCAATTTGACCTTGGGAGTTTCACCTATCATGTAAACTATCATAGTATAAAATCTAGATTCATTGTTTAAAGTTTGTATTCTTGAGGGTGAATTCATGTCAGTTAGTAGGATCAAAATGGTACAATGGAAGTATGTTGGGGAATGGACCTTAGTATGGAATTCCCAATTAATCCTTCTGTGTTGACATACCATAAGGAAACTCTTATTATGTGATGTAGGAGTGTGTATTCTCAAGTGTTTGTGGTTTCTGGTTGTTTTATAAGTTATTATATTAGGGTCTGAAGCTGAAACAGCAAGGTCATATGAACGGTCAGTATTATATCATTTTTATTGTTGTGTATTTGGCCGCATGTTGGGTAGTAGTTTGATGTTGAGAAAGGTTGTTGTTATTCCATTCAATTCTCTATGATATATTTTATAAATGAGATATGATAAAACAACATGTATATCTTTGAAACCTGATGTTATTTTATTAGTTATCATGGTGTAGACATGGGGATTCCCACGGTTATTCATGCAGATGTTTGGAAATAAAGACAAAGTTTCTATTATAGAAAATCTAGTGACAATGGTTCTGTTTGACTTGCTTGTAAGAGATGATAGTGAAGCTGATATAGGTATGAAGGCACCTACAATTTATAAATTATTCTGGTGTTAGCGTGGAATATTTATGAATCACTAATCATGGAGTTTAGTGTGGATGGGTTATTTTCATATGAAAAACATAAATATTTATATTTAAAGGTATATGGTGACATTTTCCTACATGGGATAACCCTTTCACTACAAAACATTTGGTCTAAGTGGTGGATTATTTGCAGCATTTTTTATAACCATTGTTAATTAGAACTTTTTTATTATTATTTAAAATATAGTAGTGTTTTCACAAAACTTCCTCTATTAGTTAAATGCTTTTTTATTTAACAGTGGTTTCATTAAAACAATTGTTATATACTTTAAAAATAATCCTAATTAACCCTTCCCACCACCCCCATGCCTACCTATGTATCCCTGACCCCCCCCCCCCCCCCCCCCCCCCCCCCCGAGCCCCCTCCCTCGATGTCCAACATCAACTATGGTGATGCCACCTAACCCCCACCCCCCCAGCCACTCCCTCAACGTAGACTGCCACCCCCCCCCCCACTCCCTTGATGTCAATTGCTGACCCCTGATCCCCCCCCACTCCCTTGATGTCAATTGCTAACCCCTGATCACCCCCCCCCCCTCCCTCGGTACCAACCCCCCCTCCCCACTCCCTCAATGTCGACCACTAACCCTCATCCCTTAACGTTGTTCCCTGACCACAATGACGCCCCCCGACGGCTCTTCTCCCCATGATATTTTCCCCTCTTCCCCATTTCTTGGTAACCACTACCCTTGATGGTAGAAGAACCCTAACCTATTCTCCATGACTATGTCCTCCTACATGTCTCCCTGATTTCCCCTACTCATATTTTTTCATGTGTCGAATGATGATAGGATCGTATCCTTGACCTACACACTGTTTTTTGTCCTCTCCTTACCTCAGAAAATTTCTTGCACAAATTTGACCATGTTGTTCTGAGTGTTTTAATTTATTCATTTATGGTTTTTATGTTGGATTAAATCAATATTATGATGAATCTGTGTTTTTTAAAATCAAGACCCTGCCCTGGTCAAAGAAAAACTTGGGTGTTGTTAAAAATTTATTATACTTATTTGATTAAAATTTTATTTCTTTATATATGAATATGTATGGAGAAGAGTGGAATTCCAATACCTATGTATAAAATTTGGATTAATTTACCTTGAAACACACCTTAGTATGCTAATGGTTTGTAAGAATTCTTATATTATGCAATTATAACACGATAAATGGATGGTATAATATATTGTATGTATACTTATTGTAAATTAAATAGATGGTTGAATAAAAAAGAAATATATGATCACTTGATATTGAAATATTTTCTTGGTTGATATGTATGTTAGATTTGGCATGGATAATCGGATGCTATGGAATTTAAAAAAAATGACTATCCTAAAAACCAAACACAAAGTGACCTGCCAATGGAAAAATCAGTTTGAATCTTGATAAATGATGCATTTGTATTTATAGGATACAATGTCCAAGATTTTAACAAATCAATAGAAACATTAGTTGATCCTGAGTTAGTAAATATTTCTTTGAACTTCAATAACCAGAAAATTGAGTTTTATGAATTAGTTATAGATATAAAACAAGAACTATATGAAGGGTTTTCTAAGTATTCAAAGTTTTTATTTTAATTAAGTTGTGTCATATCAGGAATCTTTGTGGAATTACTAGAAAATTATTGTCCATGATTTTAGAGTTTATTCATGATAAATTTTTTGAAGGTATTATCCATTTATCATTCAACAAGATAAATAAAAACCTCAACAAACTTGGACTTGATTATATAAAGATACATGAATGTCCTAATGATTGTATTCTTTATTGGGGTGAATATTTTGATAAAGAATAATTCATAATATATCATACAAGTAAATTTAATTCAATGTTAAAAATGAGAGTAAAAAATGTAAAATTATGAAGAAGTAGAAGAACAAAACCAATGAAAAGGGTATTGTGTTTCTTTTCTCTAAAACCACATTTTCTAGGATTATTCATGTTGTCTAAGACTACATATGACATGATGTAGCATGCTCAGAATAGTAAAAATGGTGTCTTGATGAGACATCCAATATATTCAACATCATGGAAGGTGTTTTATTCATTATATCTAAAAAAATTGTGTCCTAGGAATGTACGTTTGAGATTGTCTTCTAATGGTTTTAAACTATTTATTACTTTTTGTACTAACTATCAAATATGGCTAGTTGTTTTAATATCCTATAATCTACCTCTATGGATGTGTATGGATAAGACTTGTTTCACTATTTTCATGATTATTCCTAGAAATAAAATTCCTATAAATGAAATTGATGTACACTATCAACATCTAATCAAATAATTGTGGGAATTATGGGATTATTTCATGGAAACATATGATGATTCAACGAGAAAATTATTCAAAATGCATGCTTCTTTAATGTGGACAATTATTGACTTCCTGGGCTAGGAAACTTATCTTTTTGGAACACTCATACTAGTTTTTCTTATCCAATTTTTATTTTTTTCTTTTGAACCTCAATGATGACCTCATTGTAGAAAATTGTGTTTCGTATGTCATTATTGATGTCTTGATGCTTCTCATAAATTCAGGTTTAACACGACATAATTTAATAGAGATATTTATTTGAGAAAGTCACTAAAGTTGTTATCTAGTTTATAAATCATGAGGTAATTAATGAATCTCACTGTAGAATTTAGAAAATGTAATCAGTTTAAAGAAGGTGGAAAAGGATATGACGTACAATATTTGAAGCTGTTAAAAGACAGTAGTGGAAGAAAATGAGTAAATTTTTTAAATATCCTTATTGGGAATTTAATTTCATATGTTATAATCTTGAAATAATTCATATTTAGAATAATTCCTATGATTATGTAATTTTTACATTTCTTAATGAGTAGGGTAAATCAAACGAGTACCTTAATGCTCTTAAATATTTACAATCAATTAATATAAAGAGAGTTTTGTGGGAAAATGAGAATGTAAAGTATCCTTCAACTATTTTTACAATGAAAATTCATGAGAAATATATATTCCTTAAAACATTAAATAATATAAAAGTTATAGATGGATATTCAATTAAAATTTCATGATATGTTGACTCAAAACATTTAATGTTACATGGATTGAAAATTCATGAATAAAATATTCAAACGGAGTAATTACGGACACTGGAATTGTGTAATATATTCTTTGAAAAAGTAATTATTGTTCTAGTTGAGTTGTGTTCTGTCTCAAATAGATTTTTAGAAAAAAATCTAAATCCAACTGATCTTGATAATCTTCAAGAATGAATTGTTTTGTAAATTTTTCATTTAGAGATGTTATTACCCACTTAATTTTTCACAGTCATGATTCATTTGACTATTCATTTGGTTGAAGAAACTAAACTTGTTGGACTACTACACTATTGATGAATGTATAGAATTGAGAGGTACATTAATATTTGATTATCCACTAAATGAGGCTAATATTCATTGTTAATTTATATAATATTCATGTGATTTATTATTCATAAACACAATTTTAGTGCATTTTACACTTTTAACATCATTTAACATTATGATTGTAATTACTTCTTAAAATGCACTATTATGTGGTACATTTTTTAACATCATTTAAAGTACCCAATGATTCATCTCATTTTAAGGAATATAATTATAAATATTTTAATTTTATATTTTTGTAAATTTATATACACTTAAATATGAACATGTTTGATTTAGGGATCAATGGATAATTCATGGAAGAAGATGGGGATATTTTGTGATGAGAGGAAACAATTCTGGAGAAGTCAGATTGGACACCATCCCACTGATGAGACTGTGGGGCCCAACATACAGGCCCAATGAATCCCAAATTTCGTGTGATTATAGAATCCAGGTAGAGTCACAAATCACTCTTCATTATCCAATGCTAATTCGGCCTCCATGGTGTCCATTTAGGTGGCCCAAGTTAGAGATAAAATCTGGGCCAGATTCTGTGGCCCAGAAACATGGTCCACTAATATAATCATATCTCCTAAACCACAACTCCAAATGGGCCCAAATTTTAAATAAGGTTAGGAGAAATCCGGGGATACATTGTCTTTTTCTATGTCCCACTCTGATTGGACCATATAGAAGGTCTTTCAAGTGCGTCTGTTCAGTGAATGCAAGCTGGATGCCTTTTCAGTCAAGGGTGAAAAGTCTTCATTCCACAAACTTTCCACCACCCTAAACCTACCATACTCAAGTGAGATGACTTGTAATGTTGGAGGCTAGACCCAAGGGCTCAAAAATGACTACTTAAGGTAGTGGTGGTGGAGTATTTGATAATCTTTGATCTTTCTTTCATTGTAATGTTATGTTGTGGTTTTGTTGTCTCAAATTTGTCTTCCACATGTAAGTTGTTTTAATTCATCCTTGTTTCTTAATAAAAGTTCTTCTTATATTATTATTCTGTTCTTATCCTTATCACTTTTATACCGTTGGTTCAAGGTGTGAACTTGTTCATACCAAAACTTGTGATATTATCACACAACAGTGGAGTGATTGTTATTTTATTGTGTTTTTTTTACTTCTCCATTTCCTCCCTCATGAGTCTACTTTCCGCTTCCATTGAAACCATAGAATAAATGGAGGGCTAACCCACTTATGGGTTGATCCAAGGGAGTAGCAAGAGGATGTATTGGATTTTATTTATCACCCCATTAATGTATAATCACTTCTTTAATTGAGATTTTTATTTGATGATTTTTAAACTCCACCGTCCTTGTTGAATTTAAGGCCACACACTTCATGTGATAATACGAACCTTTACCTTGAAGTGCTCAAAACTTTGATCCTTCAAGTGTATAGGTGATTAGTATTAAAGGGTTTAGGCATTAAACTAGTAAGTGATGATGTTGTTTTATCTTCTTAAATGAACCCATCTCAAATATAAGAAATTGAAATCATTGAAAAGGAAATACGTCCAATCCACCCTGAGCGATAACCTAGGATCAACTCATTATTTTAAATTGAATTCACTTAAATCTGTTAGTTATCCTTTAACCCCATATAAAATCAACCCAATTTGGACACTTCATATCCAAAAACAGTCTATAGAATGTATGTGTCTATAGGTTTCTTCTTAGGTCTCTAAGGATTTGATAACCCATGTTAAACTACAAGGACCGTTCTACCTTCATCTCTTGGGTCAATTTGGGCAAGAATAAAAATTTTGGTGCTGTTGCCGGGGACCCAAGTAAGTCATCTAAACACCCATTCTATTCTCCCCCATTTATTCTTTTCTCATCCAATTTCTCTTATCTTGTCCCTTTCTCGTTTTTTTTCTTTTGGCGCATGTCCGCCTACACCCGCGATCAATCAAACCGTCTAGTTAGGGTGGATAGTCCTGGGGTTGGGGAGTCAAGTACACTAAGGGAACTACTTCCATTAGATATTAATCTTAATAATACTCCAGAGTCCAAAATTGAGCCCATTTCAATGGAAGGTATTCAAAGAAACCAACTCATAAACCCAGGTGGAAACCCAAATGGAAACCCAAATGAGGTAGCCCCAAACTTGGGGAATGCAATTGATCAAACCATGAATGACTACCTCACACCTTCCTAGACAAATTACCCCTCATGCATTAGACATAAATCCCTAGGAGATTCCAACTACATCTTTAAACCCCATGTCCTAAACCATCTTCCCACATTCCATGGAATGGAGTCTGAGATGCCCTACCTTCACATTAAGGAATTCAATGACATTGTAAAAACCATGTGTCCCCCACATCAACTAGAATCAGCTAAGATGAGGCTATTTCCATTTTCTTTAAAGGATTGAGCTAAAAATTGGCTAAACAATTTGAGACCATCATCCATAAACTCTTGGTACCAACTACAAAGAGAATTCTACAAAAAATATTTTCCCCACCACAAAACAATTACACTTAAAAAGAGTATCCAAAACTTTTTTAAAAAAGAGGGAGAGTCGTTATATGAAACATGGGAGAGGTTCAAAGACACTATAAACATGGTTCCACACCATGGTTTTTCTATACCTGAACAAGTGAGAATTTTCTATGAAGGTTCAGGTCTAGGGAATAAACAATTCATTGACATGATGTGTAATGGAACATTTAAAAACAAAGCCCCAAATGATGCTTACGAGTATCTAGAAAGCCTTTATGAACAAAACCAAACATGGGGAACTTCACCTTATTCTAAAAATCCACAAAGAACTACTGGAATTCATACACTTAGAGAAGAGGAAAGCCTTAGGGCTAAACTCGTAGCACTCTCTAGGAAGGTTGAAGAGATAGATCTTAGGAAAGTCCCTGAAATCCAAACTATTGACCCTGTTTGCACAATTTGTGACAAACATGACCATAAGAAAGAAAACTACCCAACCATTCCATCCATCAAGGATGTTATTTTAGGAGGACCCCCAGCGGAAGTAAATTCCTTGAACTTTCAAAAGACTCAATACCAAAACAACTTCAACCCAAGGTATAATGACCACCCAGGATTATTCTGGAAAGATAACCAACAACCTAGACAACCACAGGGAAAAAATCCTTACCCCCATCAGAACTACCAATCCCATAACCAGTTCCAAACCCAACCTATCCAATACCAACAGCCACCGGTCCATTTTCAACAAACTATCCCACCTCCAAAATATCCCCCTGGGATAAACCAATCTTCTCAAGAACCAACCCAAACTATTCCACAAAGCCTACTAGAACAACTGTGAAAAAAAATAGAGAGGATGAACTCAGAATTCTCTTCCCTAAAACAAGAACTTCAAACCATCAAAACTAGAAAGGCACCCATGCCTACTCAGGAGGATCCATCCTCAACTTCAAGGGGAGAGTCAAGTTGTGCTCAAACAACTCATGAACAACTAAAGGTTTTGACTATTTTAAGAAGTGGGAAATCAATTGAGAAACCTGAACAACTAATTCAGAACCCACCTGAAGATTCAAACTTGGATTAAAATTCAAATGAACCACAAGATCAAACTGAGGGAACTGATAACAATGTGAAAGAAACAACTCTTCAACAAACAACCCCACAACCTGCACCATTTCCTCAATGTATTAGGGGGAAACCCAAGCCTAAACTGAGTGAAACATTAAGGGAAATCTTCTCACAAGTCAAGTTGAACATTCCCCTTCTCGATGTCATCCAAACCATACCTGCCTACTCAAAGTACCTTAGGGAATTGTGCACTTTTAAAATAAAATTTTCACATAAAAACCAAGTCCTTTTGGCTGATAATGTGAGTACCACCATTAAAGGGACCATTCCTCCTAATTTGAAAGACCCAGGTTTCCCTTACATCAATGTTGAACTAGGAGAAAGAAAAGTTTTCATGGCCTTGTGTGATGTAGGTTCTAGTGTCAATCTCATCCCATATGTCATGTACTTCCAGTTAGGCCTAGAAGAACTCCAACCCACATCTGTCACACTTCAACTTATTAATCGTAGCATTAGGGTTCCAAAGGGGATTTTAAAGGTTGTTCTGGTAAAGCTTGAAAACTTAATCTACCCTACTGACTTCATTGTCCTTGAAAACCATCCAAACTTAGGAAATAAGGAACAAACCCCAATCATCCTTGGCCGTCCTTTTCTTGCAACAATCAACTCTGTTGTCCGAGTCTGAAATGGGAACATGACCATCACCTTTGGGAACATGAGTCTAGACTTGAACATCTATAATGAAAGATCCCAAATAGGGGATGATGAGGACATTCATGAAGTAAACATGATAGGAAGCATTGATAATGAATCCATGGAACATCAAGGAATATTTACTGAATGTTTAAGTCAGGATGAGATTGATTTCCTTTGTTCACATGAAGGAAGTTTATCTCCTTGGATTGAATCATTTTCAAATTGCTCTTATGATGAATTCTTAGGTCCAAAAATCAGTGAAACCTTTCAAGAAACCACTTTCATGGAAACCAATCAAACTTCCTTCCCTAAATCTGATCAAACCAATCTTGTAGTTGAAACTTCTACATGTGGGGAATCAACCCTATCTGAAACTCTAAAAAAAGAAATTGAACTTTATCCAATGTCCCAATCTTATGCTGAAATTCTGAACCAACCTGATCTTGAATTGAAGGAACTTCCCGCTACACTCAAGTATTCTTTCCTAGGGGACAATCAAACACATACTATAGTCATTTCTTCTTCTGTTGAATCCAATCATGAGAGGATGCTTCTAGATGTCCTTAGGAAACATAAGAAAGCCATTGGTTGGACCCTGTCTGATATTCCCGGGATTATCCCACTTATTGGGACTCATAGGATTGTTCTAGAATCTGATTCAAAGCCATGTCATGAACCTCACCGACGAATCAATCCTAATCTCATAGAGGTAGTAAGAAAAGAACTTCTGAACTTGTTGAAAGCTGGTATCATATATCCCATAGCTGAGAGTGAGTGAGTCATCCCAATCCAAGTGGTTCCCAAGAAGGCAGGAATAATAGTGATAACCAATGAGGATGGAGAGATTCTTCCAACTAGGGTGAGTAGTGGATGGAGGGTCTGTATTGACTATAGGAAGCTAAACTCATTCACCAAGAAGGACCATTTCCCCTTATCATTCATTGACCAAGTCCTTGAGAGAGTGGCAGGTCATGCCTTTTACTGTTTCTTAGATGGGTACTCGGGGTATAATCAAATTGAGGTCTCCCTAGAGGATCAAGGGAAGACTATATTCACATGTCCATTCGGCACTTTTGCCTTCAAACGCATGCCCTTAGGTTTATGCAACGCTCCTGGAACCTTCCAGAGGTGCATGATGGGAATCTTCTCAGACATGGTAGGGGATTTTCTAGAGGTCTTCATGGATGACTTCTCTGTGTTTGCGGATACAATTGAGGGATGTCTGAAGAATGTGGAGAGAGTATTTTCAAGATGTGAAGAAAAAAAGCTGGTCCTAAACTGGGGAAAATGCCATTTCACGATTAAAGAGGGACTAGTTCTACACCATCTGGTCTCAAGTAAGGGGATTGAAGTTGATAAAGCCAAGGTTGACATCATTCGTCACCTTCCATCACCCAAAACTGTCAAGGAAGTGAGGTCTTTCTTAGGACATGCTGGTTTCTATAGAAGATTCATCAAGGACTTTAGTTCAATCTCCCATCCCCTTTGTTCTCTCTTAGTAAAGTATGCTCCATTTTTTTGGACATAAAGATGAAAGGGATTATTCGAAACCCTCAAATCCTCTCTCACCTCTCCTCCCATTATGAAATATCCAAATTGGAACCTTCCTTTCGAACTTATGTGTGATTCCAGTGACTTTTCTATAGGAGCTGTGTTAGGACAACGTTGTGATAAAACTCCTTATGTCATTGATTATGCAAGAAAATCCTTAAATGATGCCCAAATCAACTACACCACCACTGAAAAGGAGTTACTTTCTATTGTGTTTTCCTTAGAGAAGTTTAGGTCCTACCTCTTAGGATCCCCCATCAATGTGTTCACTGACCATTCTGCACTAAAATACCTCTTCCAAAAACAAGATTCTAAGGCTAGACTGATTAGGTGGGTCCTTCTCTTACAAGAATTTGACCTCACAATCAAGGATAAAAAGGGCGTTGAAAATTTTGTATCTGATCACCTCTCTAGGATGGAATTCAAAGACAACTCAAATCACCTTTCTATGTCTGATTCATTTCCTGATGAACACCTATACTCTGTGAGTGACTGCCCTTAGTATGCTGACATAGACAATTTCTTAGTTACAGGAGTCATTCCCAAATTCTTAAGGACTCAAGCTCGAAGGAAATTCCTTTCTGATGTTAGACACTATGTGTTTGATGATCCATACCTCTATAAGTTCTGCCCTGACCAAGTCATTAGGAGGTGTGTTCTAGAATCTGAACAAGATTTCATCCTTAAATTCTTTCATAGTGAGGCATTTGGAGGTCACTTTTCCTCTAAGAAAACATCTTCTAAGATTCTTCAATGTGTTCTCTTCTGGACCACCCTCTTAGGGGACTCCTACACATTTTTTCAAAGTTGTTCTAGGTATCAACAAGTAGGGTCCATCACAAAAAAGAATCAAATGCCACTCACTCCCATCTTAGTGGTTGAAATCTTTGACTGTTGGGGAATTGATTTCATGGGCCCTTCCCAAACTCTAGGGGATATCTTTACATTCTTTTAGCTATAGATTATGTCTCTAAATGGGTTGAGGCCATTCCTACAAAATCCAATGATCATCAAACTATGATTAGATTTCTCAAGGAAAACATCTTCTCTAGATTTGGAATTCCTAGGGCTATCATCAGTGATCATGGAACTCATTTTTGCAATCATCCATTCTCATCACTCATGGAAAAATATGGAATTTCTCACAAAGTGTCCACTTCTTACCACCCACAGACCAATGGTCAAGCTGTGTTATCCAATCATGAAATCAAACAAATTCTTGAGAAAACTGTCAATCCTTCTAGGAAATATTGGTCTGAGAAACTCTTGGATGCTCTTTGGGAATATCATACATCATACAAAACCATCCTAGGAATGTCACCATATAGGTTGGTTTATGGAAAAGCATGCCATTTACCTATTGAAATTGAGCATAAGGCCTTTTGGGCAATTAAGAAAATGGATTATGACCTCTCATTGGCCGGAACAAAAAGGAAATTAGATCTCAATGAACTGGAGGAACTAAGGATGGAGGCTTATGAAAATTCAAGGATCAATAAATCTAGAGTTCAAGCCTACCAATCTAGGAATATCAAGGTCAAACATTTTGAATCGGGAAAAATTGTGCTCTTGTATAGTTCAAAACATCATTTACACCCAGGAAAGTTAAGGTCTAGATAGTCAGGTCCTTTCATAGTGCATCATGTGTACCCCCATGGGGTAGTATAGATTCAAGATCCCACAAGTGGTTACATTTTTAAGGTCAATGGTCAAAGGTTAAAACCATTCATTGAATCATTCAATAAACAGGAAATAGAGGTTAAGTTAACTAAACCAACCTATAAACCAGGAAAAAATTGATAGATTTAGGATCCATGTCAGGCTAACAACATTAAACAAAGCGCTACATGGGAGGCAACCCATGGTTTTCAAGTTTCCTATCATGTTGTTGTTTTAATAAAATTTAAATTTTAAATAGAATTACTTAATCATTTTTATATTAAAAAAAATACTGTTGACCAGTTCTTCTATTATGAGTATGGATGGGTATGAAAGGGGAGCACTGTATTCATCTGTGTCACGCGGTGTGATCCCTGAGTAATACCTTACCCAGAAAATTAAAAGAAGACAATGTATCATTTTTTTGATTTAAAAAAACAGAAAAACAGGAAAAACCATAAAAATGATGATACTTGGAATTAAATAAGTCGTTGTGTTGTTTGTTTTTTCTGGTTTGTTCTTCTTTTTATGGTTCACGTACTATTTTGGGTGATACATGTTTAATCAAGTAGGTGTGTACATCCCCCAAGAGATCAAAAGACTAATTTGGAGCAGTAATAATTTCAACTTCAACCACCGATGACTTCATTCCATGATCCCCATTTTCAATTTCCTTTTTGAACTTTCATTCTCTACCTCTACCCCCCTTCTAAATTTTCTTTTCTTTAAACACTGAGGACAGTGTTATTTTAAGTTGGGGGGAGATAAAATAAAAAATGTTTTTGTGTCAAAAAAAATGAATGATTTGAAAAAAAAATGTGTAAATGGAAGGAAAAATTCCTTTAACTTTGAACATGCTAATACACATTGCACACTTTGAAACTAAATATCAAATAATTTAGCATTCCCTGATTCTGATTTTAATCCTTGTATAATTTCATGAGCCTATATTTAGGAAATTGTGGTTTTTCAATGTGATATTTCATCATTTATATTTTCATCCAAATAAAAAAAGATCACAATGCACGTCCTTTGGATAGTGGGGTATTAGTTTGAGTTCATGGGGTCTCCCAAATAAATAGCATAGGTTTGCCGATCATTTTAGTTTTAATATGAGTATTCAACAAAAAAATTAAAAATAATAATAATAAATTTGCACGTAGAGCAATGAAATGACCTAATGCGTGGATTTCGGCACTTGGGGATCATGACTCCATAGTTGTCTGGCCCAGAGTTAGTAATTTTATCTCTATTTTTGGTAATTTGGATTACTTTTGACTGAGTTAACTCGAGACTATGCCCGAGTATGTGGGATTCACTTGGTACCCTAATCTATTTGAGCCTGGGAGTCATCGGAAAAGTCTCGCTACAGGGGTTGACTCTTTTGAGTGCAATTTCAATTACCATGGAAAAATTTCAAAAAAAACAAAAAACAAACAAAAAAACAAAAAAAAATATTATACAATATTTTTTTTTGAATACTCATCTTAATATTGAAATGTTATTACACCTAGAACTTCTGTCATTTTCTCCTTGAATAAAGATGAACCACCATGTCTATTGTGATGCACAACACATCCTCATACTTAATTGATATTGGATGAAATATGGTAATGAATTTGAACAAAGGAATGGGCTTGGGATTGGGATCTTCTTATGAAACTATCTTGTATTAAAAATATTTTGATGTGTTTCATGATTGTTTGTTATAAGGGTTTCTGGTGATCATTGTGTAATAAATGTTTTTGGAAAAGGGAATTCAAATTTCATATTGTTGAGATATATTTTTCTCGGGACTAGCAAAACTCAAGTTGGGGGGGTGTGATTCTCCACTAAGTGAGGATAATATTCATTGTTAATTTATATAATATTCATTTTATTTATTATTCATAAAAACTATTTTAGTGCATTTTACACTTTTAACATCATTTCACATTATGATTGTAATTACTTCTTAAAATTCACTATTATGTGGTACATTTTTTAACATCATTTAAAGTACCCAATGATTCATCTGATTTTAAGGAATATAATTATAAATATTTTAATTTTATATTTTTTGGAAATTGATCTACACTTCAATATGAATATTTTTGATTCAGGGATCAATGGAGAATTCATGGAAGAAGATGGGGATATTTTGTGATGAAAGGAAACAATTCTGGAGAAGTCATATTAGACACCATCCCACTGATGAGACTGTGGGGCCAAACATACAGGCCCAATTAATCCCAAATTTCTTGTTCTGCTAGAATCCATGTAGATTAAAAAATCACTCTTCAGGATACAATGCGAATTCGGCTTCCATGGTGTCCATTTAGGTGGCCCAAGTTAGAGATAAAATCTGGGCCAGATTCTGCGGCCCAGAAAAACAGTCCACTAATATAATCATATCTCTGAAACCACAACTCCAAATGGGCCAAAATTTTATATAAAGTTAGGAGACATCCGGGGATACATTTTCATTTTCTATGGTTCACTCTTATTAGGCCATGTAGAAGACCTTCCAAGAGCGTCTATTCGGTGAATGCAAGCTGGATGCCTTTTCGGGTCAAGGGTGAAAAGTCTTCTTTCCACAAACTTTCCACCACCCTAGACCCACCATACTAAAGTGAGATGACTTGTAATATTGTAGGCTCTACCAAAGGGCTCAAAAATGACTATTTAAGGTAGTGGTGGTGGAGGAGTTGATAAACTTTGATCTTTCTTTCATTGTAATGTTATGTTGCAGTTTTGTTGTCTCAAATTTGTCTTCCACATGTAAGTTGTTTTAATTCATCCTTCTTTCTTAATAAAAGTTCTTCTTATCTTATTATTATATTATTCTCCTTATCACTTTGATACCGTTGGTTCAAGGTGTGAACTTTTTCTTACCAAACCTTGTGATATTATCACACAACGGTGGAGTGATTGTTATTTTATTGTGTTTTTTTTTACTTCTCCATTTCCTCCCTCATGAGTCTACTTTCCGCTTCCATTGAAACCATAGAATCAATGGATGGATAACCCAATTATGGTTTGATCCAAGGGAGTATCATGGGGATGTATTGGATTTTATTTATCACCCTATTAATGTATAATCACTTCTTTAATTGAGATTTTTATTTGATGATTTTTAAACTCCATCATCCTTGTTGAATTTAAGGCCACACACTTCATGTGCTAATACGAACCTTTAACTTGAAGTGCTCAAAACTTTGATCCTTAAAGTATATAGGTGATTAGTATTAAATGGTGTAGGCATTAAACCAGTAAGTGATGATGTTGTTTTATCTTCTTAAATGAACCCATCTCAAATATAAGAAATTGAAATCATTGAAAAGGAAATACGTCCAATCCACCCTGATAGATAACCTAGGATCAACTCATTATTTTAAATTGAATTAAATTAAATCTGTTAGTTATCATTAAAGCCCATATAAAATCAACCCAAATTGGCCACTTCATAGCCAAAAACAGTCCATAGAATGTGTGTGTTTATAGCTTTCTTTTTAGGTCTCTGAGGATTCGATAACCCAAGTTAAACTACAAGGAATGTTCTCCCTTCATCTCTTGGGTAAATTTGAGCGAAAATCAATATTATTTTTATTTTCATTATTGAATTCAATTTTATCAAACCATTGTGTAAAATTTCTTAATCTATTTCTTTTTTCTTTCATCATGTACTTAGGTCATTTGAAATCATTTGTGATAAATAAAGCTCAAACAAAAGTCTTTATTACTGAAGGTTATATATCCAAATATTTATTGACCTTATGTTATAGTTATTTGGATTGTATTGAGACTAGATTCAGTCATTTTGGATGTGTTTATGAAATATACACTAATTTTCATTTTGAAAACTAGTCATTGGTATTTATAACTATTGGATGACCAGTTGGAAAGGGGTTAAATTTTACATTGACTGAATTGGAGTTAATACAAGTGTATAGAATTTTTATAATTAATAATACTATTATAGATCCATTTATAGAAGAATTGAGATTCCAAACAAAGATATGACTAAGGGTTCGAGCTCGAAATGATCTATAATTAACAAATGTTGTTAATAAATATATTTTTGAATGGTTTAACCATTGTGTAAGTATGTACTCATATTCATATTATTTTCTTGTAGTTATTTAGTCTATTTTAAAAGTAAAACATTATATATTCTTCTCTATATAATTAATGTTGAGAATCAATATGAAATATCAAATGATTTAAAGTTTTTGGATTGAGGACCTCTAAGTAAGTATAAGAGATTTTATGCCTATAATATTCATGGATTCACATTTTGTACATTTTATTATGAAGAAGGATTAAAAACTCAAAAATTTGTTTATTTACACTTATAGAGATGGGATACTATGTAAATTTGATTGATATAATAAAATTAACTATCATGGTCAAATTTTAGTTTTCTTATTCAAACATAAATGGGTCAACATTGATAGGGGTATAATTAAAGATTTTTTTCATTTTACATCTATCAACATATCTCACTTAATCTATACAGATTAGCATGTAGAGAAGGATCTATTGATCTTGGATTCACAAGTGTAGATGTTTTATTATGTTGATAATGAAATAGATAAGGTTTGGAATGTTGTTGTACACTTAAAATATAGAGACTTGTATGGTATGGGAAATGAAGGTCTATTGGTACTTTGTGATAGTGAACATAATTAACCACAGAACATTCAATATTTTTTCCCTAACAATATTGAAACTATATAAATTGTGATAGAGGGTGAAAAATAAATTACTCATAGCAATTGAGGATACTAATAATGAAGACAATTAAGGTGATGATAATTTAATGTATAAATTGGTAATGAACCTATATGATAATTTCTTATTTATAAGTGTTTCTTACAAATATACATCATTCTATTTTCCCTTTTTTTATAAAAATATTTCACTTCTAATTTTTTTATACATTTAATATATTATAAACCTTTGAATTGGAGGAATATTGAGAATAAAATAATTTAAATATCCTTTCAAATAAACATCTCTGAGCACACCACCACTACTATCAACTTTAGTGGATTCAAGTGATTCTATTATACCATAGACTTCTAGTGATCAAACAGCTTCCCTGTAAACACATTTTAAGTGTTTTAAAACACTAAAATAATAATGAAATGGTAAAAATAGTATGAAACTACCTCTTAATGTTGAGTAATCATTTTAAAACCATTGTGTAATTATTTTTTACATGTATTAGTAGACAACACATCCATATGATGCGCGATGTGATCAAAATGACTAAATAAGAAGTTTTAAAAGATACTGGAGTCTTTAAAAACAATATCCATGGAATAAAAATTAAGAAAAATGCATCAAGTTCATGTAATGGTAAAAATAAAATAAAAAAATCATATTGACATGAAATAATGGGAAAAAAATGTGGAATTATTTTTTATTTTTATGAGTAGTCAATACATCCATTTGATGTGTGGTGTTCTTGGAATAACTCAATAAGTAGTTTTAAAAGATAATAAAGTCATTAAAAACATGTGTCAGGTGTTCAAAACTAAGAAAACGATGTTGGATGTCCATGAAATACTTAAAAATGAATTTTATTTTATTTTTTAAATGTAGGAACTGATACCACATAAATATGAGTTATGGTTTTCCCATGATTCCTATAAATACATTTTCAATGTTTTAAAACACTAAAATGTGAGTGTAATAGAAAAAACCATAGAAAATGACCTCATATTGACATGAAATCCTTGAAAAACCATTGTTGAATTATTTTTGACATTTAATAGTAGACCACATGTCCATATAACGTGTGGTGTTCTCTGGATGACTCAATAGCAGTTTAAAAAGATACTAATGTCTTTAAAAACGTGTGTTAGGGGGCTCAAAACCAAGAAAATTGAGTCAAATAGCCATGAAATCATAGGAAAATGATACTACATTTATTTTTCAAATGTATGAACTAACCCCACATCAATAAAAGTTACGGTTTCCTTGAGATTCTCATAAGGTTTTTTTAGTGTTTTGAAACATAAAAACATATGTTTAATGATAAAACCCATAGAAAATGACCATATATTGACATTAAATCATGAGGAAACCATCATTAAAGTGTTTTTGAAATATACTAAATTCTACCATATCAATTTATTTAAAATATTTTTATTGATTAATTTTAAGCACATCACATGTTCTTTTAAATATTTATTATATTGTTATATAATTTTCCCTTTTTTGTTCCAAGTGTTGATTCATATCTTAAATAGGTAAGTTTGTGTTGTCAAAGTTTTCAACATGATATATTGTTTTCTTATGTTAAAATTAATTTTTTTTAACATATCATTGCCTTATTTCATGTATTTATCATCTCTCTTTTCATTTCTATCTTTTTTATGGTGTGTTTTGGGCCTTCTGATGATGGAGAGTGTTTTCTAGGGAAAAAGAACTAAATTTCATGGATTTATATTTGTTAGAATTAATAAAGTATTGGTATAAAACTGAAAATGATTTAGAGTATGTCTTTTGGGGTTTAAGTTGACCTGAGGACTTTTTCTAAATATTTCTCTAGAATATGCCTATTGGGTATTTTCACATCATGAAATGGTCACACGACATGAAACCATTTTTGGGAAGATGTTTTGAACTGGTGAAAAGAATTAAAGGTTTACATTATTTGAAAAGGTTGATTGGTTTTTTTATTAACAGAGTTTATTCCTTTTTTGGAATATATTTATTGCATGGATTTCACATTGTGAACCCTGGATTCACATCATGTAATCTGCTCGGCCTATAGGTTTTTATATACTGAATGTATGATTATTTTTCATTCAAAAAGAAGGATCCTCTCTCAAAACCTAGGATCTATCCCAGGTGATTTTGGGTATCTCTTATCCTTTTGTATCATTTCTTTTGGTGATTTTTCTTCATTGTAGTTTCACTACATCTCTTCGGGTAAGTTTTGTTTTTGCTTCTTTACTATTGTTGGTCATAGTAGCACCATTGTGCTACATTTTCAGATCTATTGGTCTTGTGGTGTTGATTCTTCTTGATCCCTTCAAGATTCATTGTTAAATATTCCTCCATAGGATGACCTTTATGCTGATTAGAAGTGTGGTGTGTGATTTCCTTGAGGTATATGTTTTTTATCTTCTCTACCGACCATTTTTCTTGTTGAATTTATTTTGATAAATAAGAATTGATTCTACAGAATCTATTATTTCCTTTTTATCCTTCTGTATTGGTGGATCCTATTGCAGGCATGTGAAACCTAATTTTGATGTAGGTGGTTTTGTCAATATCCTATGTTGGGTAAACCTTGATCACTCTGGTTTTAATAAATTGTTTTATAAATAAAATGTAAGGATTTATTGATTGATTTTTTAGAATGTGTAAATAAGTTTTTTATAAAACATGGATTTTCCCTTATTTTAATAGAAGGAAAATGTATTTTTAAAGCATTTTAGGTTGTAAAAAAATTAAATAATAGTTTTTATGTAATGGTTTTGAAAATGTAGCACATGGGAAGCCTTGGGTACTAAGGTAGAAAGTGTAGTAATATTCATCATTTGTTGATACTATCAGGGGGTTCACTCATGGAGTGTTCCTATGCTCCCTAGGCTATTGTTCTAGGGACTTTTTAGACCTTTAAGGAGGTTTACTGGTTGGGGTTTCTTATACTCTCTATATTCGATGCATATATCTATATACTTGATGTGTGCGATTGTCTATGATTAGGTATGAGTGTTCTAGATATCTTATCATGTAGTAATCCTTACCATTTTTACCTATACTTTGATATGTAATAATATGGATTTGATATGATATGTGATACATGATTTGACTAATTTTATTTATGTGATATGATTTGAAATTTTTTTATCTACATTATTTGTAAAGGTGGAAAAGGTGGATTTAATTACCATTCTTTTGATATAAAAATTGTGTAACTAATTATCATGCCTTATTTTCTTTAAAGTTGAGAATTATTCATATTTTTTTATAGGGTATTATTATGGAACATCTGGGTGGGATCCTACTAAGCATGATTAGCTTACACCCTATGCACCCCTTCAGCAATGTTTAGACCTTGTTATGTCTTTTGATGTAAGGAAAGGCAAGGGTCGCACTGAGGAAACAAGGTTTTTGTCAGCTGTGTCTAGGTATATGGTGGTGATATGGTGAGAGTTTTACCATTATATCACATGGAGTATCTATTTTTGTTTTAGTTTTCCTTTACTATTGGACTTGTACCTTGGAGATATTGTATCCACTCTTGAGTTCTATCAAATCTTTTATTTCCTTTTTTATATGAAATATATTTCTTATTTTACTCTTCCATTATTTATTTCTAACCTATATGTGTGTGTGCGTGTGTGTGTTTCATGTTCTCTTCATTGGGTTGGGTGAAATCATTCCCTATAATTTTTGTTGATTATCGAGTGTTATTCGCTAGCCTGTGGGGATCAAAAACTCCCTTCAGGTATGTGAAGAGTTGGGTAGGGTACGGATTTGATAGGGTATATGGGTTTTTTTGTTACAGTTTTGTATTAGAGGAGGTTTTTCTTAGTTTTGGGAAGTTAGTAGACTACAGATAGGATTTTATAGACTTAATAGGTAGGTTTCAGTGAGTGTTTGGCCAGCTCTTTCCATGAAGAGACTAAAGCTACCATGAGATACTTGGATGTATGTCTCTTATTTTGAGTTCTTGATCTTAATCTCAATTTTTTATTATGGGTTTTCTTGTTTGAACTGAGATTATCCTATTTTTTTATTGTTTCTTATATTTCGGTGTGAAGTGGTATGCCTCTGAGACATCTTCCATGGGTTCCTCAAGAGGGTGCAGTAGATGATCCTCAAGGTAATATGCCTTTATATCAAAATCTTATTAGGGATATCATGCTGTAAATTTATGTTATACAAAAAAAATTAACGCAATTCCATAATGAAATTATTGAGGTATATTCAGGAGCTGAAGGATGAATTGATACATCATGGGAGTTATTACTCTAGAATCCACCATCCTTTAAGGGTATGAGTGAGCCCTAAGAGTTATAGGATTGGATGGACAAGAATGATCAGATATTGGACTTCTTGGATACACCTGAGAATATCAACGTAATGTGTGAAACATTCATACTTGAAGGTCCTGAGAAGTGATGGTTGGTATAAATGTTTACCAATGGTTTGAAACTGTTGGTAATAGAAAAAATCATCTTTATACCAACGATTTACAAAACCGTTGGTATAGACATTTACCATCATTTTCCCACAAACCATTGGTAAATATCAAGTAAAAATATCTATTCCAATGGTTTACAAATTGTTGTCATATACTTATACCAACAGTTCACATATAACTATTAGTATAAGTTATGCTTTTACACATATTCCAATAGTTGTAAACCGTTAGCATATCCTTTTTGTACCTGCAGCAGCAAGACAGCTTTCTGGCCTCCCCCTGTGCACCTACAGCAATTCCATCAGCAGGCCTACAGAATTCATACACAACATAATACATACAGGGGGTTGGGGGTGGTCCATTCTGAATACCTTTACAATACCTACACTATTCTCAATACCTGCATAATACATACAGAATACAAAATGAATTCATTTAGAATTCATAAAACACATAATTCATACAAAATTCTGAATACCTCCAGTTCTGTATTTATTTACCCTCTATACACATACAAAATTAACACATAATTCATAAGGTAATTACATCAAGTATACACATACAACAAGTATACCCATACAACAAGTATACACATACAACAAGTATACCCATACACCATTAACACATAATTCATAAGTTAATTAAATACATAAAGAATTAAATTTAGAATTCAAGGGTTTGGGGGTTGTTCAAGGGTTTGAGTGGCTGTCCAAGGGGGGTGGGGGTGTTCCGGGGGATGCGGGTGTCTAGGGGGTGGGGGCTGTCCAGGGTTGGGGGGATGTCCATAGGGGTGTCCAAGGGGGTGGGGTGGTGTTCAGGGGGGTGGGGTGGTGTCCAGGGGGTTGGGGGGCTTTCCAGTGGGTGGGGGTGTCCAGGGGGTGGGGGTGTCTAGGGGGTGGGGGTGTCTAGGGGTGGGGTGGTTTCCAGGGGGTGGGGTGGTTTCCAGGGGGTGGGGGCATTCCAGGGGGTGGGGTGGTGTCTAAGGGGTGGGGGTGGTCCAGGGGGTTGGGGGGCTCTCCAAGGGGGTGGGTGGTGTCCAAGGGGGGTGGGGTGGCTATCCATAGTGGTGGGGGTGTCCAGGGGGTGCGGTGTCCAGGTAGTGGGGTGGTGTCTAGGAGGGGTGGGGTCGTCCAGGGGGTTGGGGGTGTTCAGGGGGTGGGGGTTGTTTAGGGTGGGGGGCTGTCCATGGGTTTGTCTAGGGGTGGGTGGTGTCTAGGGGGTTGTAGAGCTTTCCAGGTGGTGGGGTGTCCAGTGGGTGGGGGAGGTCCAGGGGGTTGGGGGATGTCCAAGGGGGTGGGGTGGTGTCCAGGGGGTGGGGTGGTTGTCCATGGGGGTGGGGGTGTCCAGGGGGTGGGGGTATCCAGGTGGTGGGGTGGTGTCTAGGAGGGATGGGGCGTCTAGGGGGTTGGGGTGCCTAGGGGGTGGGGGCTATCCAGGGTGGGGGGCTATCCATGGGGGTGTCCAGGGGGTGGGGTGGTGTCCAGGGGGTGGGGTGGTGTCCAGGGGGTTGGGGGGATTTCTAGGAGGTGGGGTGTCCAGGGGGTGGGGTGTCCTGGGGGGTGGGGTTGTCCAGGGGGTGGGGTGGTGTCCAGGGGGGTAGGGGTGGTCCAGGGGGTTGGGGGTTGTCCAGGGGGGAGGGGTGTTTTCCAAGGGGGGTAGGGTGGTGTCCAGGGGTGGAGTGGTGTCCAGGGGGTTGGGTGGTTGTCCATGGGGGTGGGGGTGTCCAGGGGGTGGGGGTGTCCAGGGGGTGGGGGTGTCCACGTGGTGGGGTGGTGTCTAAGAGGGGTGGGGGCGTCCAGGGGGTTGGGGCTATCTAGGGGGTAGGGGGCTATCCATGGGGGTGTGGTGTCCAGGGGGTGGGGGCAGTCCAAGTGGTTGGGGGATATCCAAGAGGGGTGGGGTGGTGTCCAGGGAGTGGGGGCTATCCAGGGGGTGGGGGTTGTCCATGGGGTGGGGTGTCCAGGGGGTGGGGGTGTCCAGGTGGTGGGGTGGTGTCTAGGAGGGTTGGGGGTTGTAATGGTTTTAATGTAATGAATTTCATGGATTTTAAGATCATTGGTATTATTAAAATGGTTTTTGGAATAGTGCTTATTTTAATAGTATGTGTTTCTTTAGGAAAAAATGAAGGTTTTTTGTGTGTATGGTAAGAAGGGGGATTTGGTTATTAGGAAATGGATTTCATTTTTATTGTGGGACAAAAATAAAATATGATTTTTGAAATGGAATCTTAAAAGGTATTTTTATAAACCATTGGGGAGTTTTAAATAGAAAGAAGTCTCTATTATGTGATTTTGAAATGGTTTTATGAAGAATTATTTATGATGTATCTTTATGGGATTTGTGATTTTGTGTCTCTTATTTTATAACATCATATTATTTTACTAAAGGTTTTGTTTTTGATAATTCTTTAGAATGTTACCACAATAAATGGATCAAAAAGTCCATAAGGGGATATCTCAGGTAGTCATTATTGTGATCCAGGTATTGTCTTCCTAATCTTGGTCTCTACTCAAACTCTTGTGGAAGTAGAATAGCCATGTTCTTCTCGGATCATTTATTATTCATGGGAGTTTCTCAAATACCATCCACTATTTTTTATTGGTGATCAAGGATCCCAGGAGGCAACAAAGTGGGTATCTATGATTAATGGGATCTTCGAGTTGTTAGAAACCCTATAATTCATAGGAGTGGGGGCTGTCCAGGGGGTTGGGGGTTATCCATGGGGGTGACGGGGTTTTCCAGGGAGTAGGGGTGTCCAGGGGGTGGGTGGGGCTCTTTATGGGGGTACGGGGTGTCCAGGGGGGTGGGCGAGCTGTCCACAAGGGTGGAGGGGCTATCCAGGGGGTAGGGGTGTCCAGGGGTGGGGGGTTGTCCACAGGGGTAGGAGTGTCCAGGGGGTGGGCAGTCTGTCCACAGGGGTGGGGGCTGTCGAGGGGGGTAGGGGTGTCCAGGGGGTTGGTGGGTTGTCCGTAGGGGTGGTCGGGTTGTCCATGGGGGTGGGGGATATCCAGGTGGGTATAGGGTGTCCAGTGGGGTGGGTGGGCTGTCCACTAGGGTGGCAGGGTTGTCCAGGGGGTACAGGGTGTCCAAGGGGGTGGGTGGGCTATCCACAGGGGTGGGCGGGCTGTCCATAGGGGTGGGGGCTATCCAGGGGGTAGGGGTATCTAGGGGTGGGGTCTATCCAGGGGGTACGAGGTGTCCAGGGGTGGACGGGGTTTCCAAGGGGTGGGTGGGGCTGTTTAGGGGGTACGGGGTGTCCAGGGGGTGGGAGGGCTATCCATGGGGGTAATGGGGATATCCATAGGGGTAGGGGGTGTCCAAGGTGGGTGGGCTGGCTATCCACAGGGGTGGGTATGTCCATGAGAAGAGGGGCTATTTGGGGGTGGGAGGGCTGTCCACGGGGGGGGATGTCTAAGGGTCTGGGTGTCCAGTGGGTGGGTGGGGGCTTTCCAGGGGTGGGGGTTGTCCAGGGGATACGAGGTATCCAGGAGGTGGTTGGGGTGTCCAGGGGTGGACGGGGCTGTCTAGAGGGGTACGGGCTATCCAGGGGGCGGGCTGTCCAGGGAGTAGGGGTTGTTTAGGGGGTGGGGAGGCTTTCCACTGGGGTGGGGGCTGTCCATGGGGGTGGCGAAGCTGTCCATGGGGGTACAGGATGTCCAGCGGGTGGGCGGACTGTCCATAGGGGTGGGGGTTGTCCAGGGGAGGGGTGAATTAGTCATAGAAAATCATCAAGTCAAGTTTTATTTTTTATAAATAGAAAAATAAAGATAATGTGACCTACCTAATCAGACATATTCAGGCACAACAAATCAATAGACATCAAAGGTCAGTAATATCAATCGAAAATGAAACGGATCAATCTATCCCTCATCATCATCACTATCATCACCATCATCATCAGCCTCACCCTCATCCTCATCTTCGTCCCCATCATCATCCCTACCCTCCTCAATGCCCTCCTCCTCACCCTCATACTCAACCTCGGCCTCCACACTGTCCTCCTCCTCTGCCTCGGCCTCCTCCTCTCCCTCCTCCTCCACCTCAGCATATTCCTCTCCATCATCTCAACTAGTACTATAATTACCACCAGGTTCACCATATATAGAATTCATCAACGACATACATTCATTACAAGTTATGTTGTCCTCTCGTGGAAGTGTTGGATATAAAACATCCATCAGTTTCATAAATGTAGTGTTTTCCCTAACATACTATTTTTCCATCTCTATGGCCCTTTTTAATCTTTTTCTACCTATGCCTTAACCTTCTATAACTCGGTGGCACTATAACTCATACCAGAGGAGGGCTAATACCTCGTTGGAACTATACCCTTCCCATGTCAGCAGCGTACTCTACCAGGTTGTTCATCTCCCAACACCTGATATAAGTGATCATTTGGACCAGAATTGTCAGGTTCTGAGGCATCAAGGGCCTCTAAAGCAGTATGTTACAATTATAAATAGATTATTAAGTTACAAAATAGATATTAAAAATTTAAATCTATAAAGTAAAACTTACAATCTTCTGTTGAGTTGGTTCATTAACAGCACTTCCATCTTTCTTCCTTCTACTCGAGCAAAACAGTTTTGCTCGAGGCACATGTCCTTCTATATTCAATTTATGCCTCTACAATGACATTGAATGTAGAAAACCATAATTAAAAATATGATACCAATAATTAATTTCATGACTAAAATTATATAAATTTATCAATCGAATAAATTATGGAGGAAGCAATAGAAAGTGCAAGTCGTGAATAAAAATTATAAGTTATCATACATACTGCCTCTCATGATCTAACATCATAGTAAATCCCAATGTGTGGAGGTATTTTTTAGCATCAATGTTTTTTTTATTCTGGATGATTCCTAAATAAAATTCAATAATTATTATTAATGAAAAACATAAATATTTTTATTTAAATACCTCTAATGTGTTTAATACCTTAAACTGGCTAGTCGTCCAATGAGTAATCATCTGTTGATACTGTTCTAATAGACAATCATCCATGACGGGGACCACCTCTAACTATGTGTCAACTCTATCACGCCATCCAATATACAACTCGTGCTTGTAATCTCTCCAAAGCTCACCTAAATTCTTTAAACGTGTCGATCATTCACCCTCACCATCGGGGAAATTAAACTGAAGATGACATGAAAATATTAATTCATATAAATATAAAAAAATAATATATTTCATTAAATACAACAGATTTTTTTACCCATATCTCTACCCAAGCTTTATCCTTGACTTCATTTGGAAACTGTCTCCATGAGAGCGGGCTTATAGGAATGATGTCGGAGTATTTGGAAAGCGTCACCAAAAAACTCTGACATTGCTGCCCTAATTTTTCAATCATTTACTATCTTCATTGTAGTCTATCATCAACTGTGTATGGCGGTTCCACACCTCACACATGCATGTATGCCCTTTCCCCCACCTCCAATAAGTAGATGTATCTATTATGAAATAAAAACAAATATTTTATCAATACATGTTATAATGAAAATAAATAATGGTGTAAATATTTGTTAGGATTGTATAAGTATATCTGCGGTAGTCTGATCAATGGGAACTACTAGATCCATAGAAACTAAAGGAACACCCTTTATAGGTGGAGTGGTTCCCAATGTATGATCCACGGGGATAGACTCTGGCATAGTAGAATTCGAAGAATATGGAATATAAAAGCTTAGAGAGAAGGAAGCAGAAGTAAAAGAAGATGACATGGATGGTTGGCCGAATGCTAGGTGGGGAGTGGAAATCATCATCGGATATGGTATCGATGGGTGAGGAGGCTTAGATGTAAAGGGTGGTAAAAACATGGAAGGCCTAAATATACCGTGTATCCCTAACGACACACCAGGATCAGAATGTGGGATGGATGGTATGTCAGTGGGAGGGGCAGGGTCTAATTAGGTATGCCGACCAGGTCGTCTAGCTCTCATACCACCCCCACCCCCCCTTGTACGAACATCCTGAGTACTAGGACCACTACTAGGTTTCTCATCAAATAAATGTTGTCTAATAGATGGATCCTACAAAAATGTTGGAAACAAAATTAATCACATGAAATTATATATTATTTAAATATATATATTTGAAATAAAATGCTAATTATAGGCACTAGTGGTGGAATTCTCATCTCAGTCATGCGATTATTGTTGTCTATCATATTTTTTCGTTTCCTCTCTCCAATTGGTTTCATTTTATACATTTGAAAACAAATATGGAAGTAATTAGAAAAGGATAACTAATGTGTAACAAAAAAAACAAAATAAATGAGAGGGGATAGGGGGATTCATGGATAATTTAACTATCCATTTTTTTAGGTGAGCTTGAAAAGATATATAATAAAGTCAATAAATCATACAAGATGTAATAAAGAAATTTAATTTTTAGTAGGATGGTTATTTACTAAGTGTCATTAGTCTATTAAAATCATGGAACATTGATTCTACCAGATTCATAAGGGGTACATCAGTTGTTGAAATTAAGTAAAAAATTAATTTCTTTAGCCCAAGTAGATGATGCAGGTTTCTATACATGTTTTGTAGAAGAATACAAACCATCATGTTCATTACCTAGTAAAATGTTAAAGAGAGGTCTTAGAGTTATACTAATTTTATACAAATCATAGTTGAATCATTGAAATGTTCACCAAGTTAGAAATTTTGGTTCTGTAGGTTTCAATACAGTTCAATTCCAAATTAGAAAATGCAATTCAAATAAAATTGCAACCAATAAACTTGGAAAATTCACATAATAGTCAAGTAGGATACAACATATTTGTAATAAATATTAAATCAATTTGAATAGTACCAACATTAACAACCCAAGTCTAGGTAAACCAAAATAATTGAGAACATGAATGGATGATTTTATATATTTCTCACCACAACTTTAGGTTCACAGTCAACTCTGAAAATTGAGCTATTGGAGACATCAAAAGTAATAAAATGATCATTTCAAATGAAAGTAGGGATGATTTCAATTCCATCATCACCATCATCAAAAATATGTCTTGTAATTACTTCAATAATGACACTAAATTCAGGTCAATGATGGTTTTTGACATAAAAACATGTTTCGCCATTAATTCCAATACATATGGTTCATCGGTAGCAAGAGTGTGATTCATATAAATTACTCAAAATCCAAAATTATCAACAAATTTTCCCTACCTCATCATCGAATCAAACCACTGGAATTTCATCATTGTGATTGTCCATGAGAATAATAATCCAATATTATTATTTTTTCAATGACTCCAAAATAACCTACATTTTCAAATCATGGTCTACTATTTGATGCACTAGAATAACAGTCTATTGTGGAAGTAACCATAACACCATTATTTTGTGTTCTCATGTTCTTTTCTCATTCATTGATAATAAATCTATACCCATTGATAATAATTGATTTACAGTCATGAACCACAGTATTAGGACCAAAATCCAAAGCTATTATTTCCTCAGAGAAAGAGTCAGTAGGAAAACTTAATACCTGAAATATAAATGAATATTAAAATTAATTAAATATTGTTTTAATTATTTTAAATATTAATATTATTACCTTAAATTTTAACCAATTAGAAACCTCTTTACTATGCAAAGTCTTCGTCCTTCTCAAAGATAAAGAATGATTCTTTCTATTTATCATCGCTTTATGTTCATTATAGATAAAAATATGAATATTTTAACATATATATATATATAAGATATAAATATTCAATTTACTTACAATATGTAGTCATCGAACAAATCACGGTTGAACAAAACTGTGTGATGTGCCATCTCCCACTCTTCAAGGCTTAAGGTTGTCAATGTATATAATCCATAAATTCCTTCTATTTAAGGAAGTGATGGAAAACTAGCTTCAATTTTCTCATACTCTTCTTATTCATTTCTCATTGGTCTGTTCATTCTTGTAGTAAGATGCAGCATGCATGTGAAAAAATATGGAGGAAATATTTTCTCTAACTCACACAAAATTAATGGGGCATCTAACAACATTTTTTGCAAGAAATACTTGGACAACTTCTTAGCACAAAGATCTCTAAACAAATGGTACAACCGAATAACAACCACCCTTACATTATTGGACAAAATATGACGAATTTCTATTGGAATCAACTCATGAATAAGGATGTGATAATCATGATTCTTCAAATATTTTATATTTAACTCTCTTCTATTGACCCATTTAGATATTTTGTTTGAATAGCCATCAGGAACTATAATAGTCTCTAGAACTTCTAGAAATTGCTTTTTTTCTGTAGGTGTCATCACATAAGAAGCACATGGAAATTGCCATTTATTTTCACTGATATGCATAGGATGAAATTCTATTATGATGCCCCAATACACCAAGTTATGTCAAGACCGTAAATCATATTTTGTGTTTCCTTTAACATTTAGAAGAATCGAAAGCAAAATTTCACATATATTTTTTTCAATGTGAATTACTTCTAAGAAATGATGTAACAAATTGGTTGACCAATAAGTAAAATCAAAGAAGATACTTCTCTTCTTCCAATTGTAATAGGCTTCGATGGAAATATTCTTTCTCTTTCCAGATTTCATTTAACCCTTATCGAATGAAAAAAAATGAAATCTTTAAATTCATTAAGCATGTCAGTTCTAGACATATGCTGAGGTGGATCATTAGTCTCCATGGTATTGTCAGATCTTCAAGGATTATTTCTATATGGATGGTCCATTGTCAAGAATCATCAATGTCCCATAAAACAGAAACTAAAATGGTGTTTCAGTCTTATGGATCATGTATTCTTCATACAAATAGGATATGATAGTTTTCCCTTCGTGCTCCATCCAAACATCATTGCATAAGTAGGAAAATCATTGATCGTCCACATAAGAACAGCACACATCTAAAATATGTCTTTCAAACATGCATCGTAAGTGCACACACCCACATCCCAAAGAAGTCTCAAATATTTTATTAAATGTTTCATATATACATCTATATCTTTTCTAGGTTTAGTAGGTCCAGATATGAGTATACTCATGAAAGTGAAAGGTTTTTTCATACACAACCATGGGGGAAGATTATAAATGTGTATAAAAACTGGCCATGTGTTGTTCAACGTAAGTATCTACCAAAATGGATTAAAACCATCACATGAAAGACCCAACCTCACATTATTCATGTAAGCTGAAAAATTAGGATATCGAGCATTAAATCTCTTCCATGAAAATCCATCTACAGGATGAACCAACTCAACATTAGTCTTCTTTCTCTCAGTATCATTCCATCACATTTTTATTGATATTTCATTAGACATAAAAATATTTTTGAGTCTGGGGATCAATGGAAAGTGCCACATTACTTTTTATGGAACACAGAATGATGTTTCATCAGCTTTTGGCTTCCAACGGGATGTGCCACATTTTATAGAATCATTTCGTTCAGTAGTTTCCTCCCAAAATAAACTACAATATTTCGGGAAAGCATGAATTTGTTTTCTTGAAAATACAAGTTCCTCAACTAACTTCCATTCCATATAGTGGTTTGAGGGAATATCTGCATCATCTAAAAGTAAGTTCTTAAAGAAGGCAAGAATGTGATTGATAGTAGTATTAGAAATCTCATACATAGTTTTCCCATGAAACAATCGGATTAAAAACTCTATCTTTTTCATTTTATCACATTATTAATATACTGGACTCGTGGCAGCATCATTCAATTTTTTCACCCTGAAAACATCATCATTTTCATTACACACATCATGTCTGATCATATCAAAATATTCTTGGGTCGGAATCCTTTCTTTTTCATGATGATGAATAAACAGAAATTGGTCATATAACAAATTCTCAAATATAGTCCTCTCATTTGGATCATCAGTAATTTGTGATTTCATTTTCTCCCCATTGTGATAGCACACAGAGTAGTTTTCTTGAAAACCATATTTGGTTATGTGCTAGCTAACTTCTTCACAGCTCATCCAAGGTCTTCCAACACAATTGTAATAGGGGCAGTGTATGTGACCACTATCTAAAGCATTTTGAAATGAAAAATCTAAAAAAATCTCCAAATTTTTTTGAAAAACACTTGAAATCCAATCGGTTTCATACATAAAACTTCTATCCACTCCATAAAAAAATTATAAGTTATTTTGTCAAAATCAATTCAATAAGATTTAAGTTTCATAAAAAAAATATTTAATTAAACGAGAATTTTTCACTTTATATAAAACCATAACTAACACACTACCCTATATGAGAATCATAATATAAAAGAAAAAAATATATTTATAACAAAATATCTTTGAAGAACTATGCATGAGTGTACAATATCATGTAAGCTTGTGGAGGAGAATTATTCAGATGTTGAGTAAATTTTAGATCGAAGAAATTTTATATTTTAGTAGATTATTTGATTGATCACATACACTTCCCAAGGGGGTGGGGGTGTCCAAGGGGTACAAGGTGTCCCATGGGGTGGAGGTGCTGTCCAGGGGGGTCGGGGGTGTCCAGGGGGTTGGGGTTGTCCAGGGGGTTGGGGTGTCTAGGTGGGCGGGCTGTCCACGAGGGTGGGGGGCTATCCAGGGGGTATGGGGTGTCCAGGGGGTGGGTGGGTTGTCCACGAGGGTGGCGGGGCTGTCCAGGGGGTCAGGGGTGTCTAGGGCGTGGGGGATTTCCAGGGGTGGGGGGTATTCAGGGGGTACGAGGTGTCCAGAGGGTGGGTGGGGTGTCCATGGGGTAGGTGGGGCTGTCCAGGGGGGTACGGGGTGTCCAGGGGGTGGGTGGGCTGTCCATGGGGGTGACGGGGTTGTCCAAGGGGGTAAGGGGTGTCTAGGGGGTGGGCGGGCTATCCATGGGGGTGGGCGGGCTGTCCACGATGGTGGAGGAGCTGTCCAGTGGGGTTGAGGTGTCTAGGGGTAGGGGCTTTCTAGGGGGTGGGGATGTTCGGGGGGGATGGGGGTGTCCAGGGGGTGGTGGGCGGGTATCCAGGTGGTGGTCAAGCTATCCACAGGGGTGGGGACTATCCAGGGGGTACGGGGTGTCTAGGGGGTTGGGCGGTCTATCCACAGGGGTGGCGGGGCTTTCCAGGGGGTGGGGGCTATCTTGGGGGTGGGGGCTATCCAGGTGGTACGAGGTGTCTAGGGGTTGGGTAGACTATCCAGGGGTGGATGGGATGTTTAGGGGGTACATGGTGGGTGTTCGAGCTGTCCACAAGAGTGGAGGGGCTGTCCATGGGTGTATGGGGTGTCCAGGGGGTGGGCGGGCTATCCATGTGGGGTGGGTGGGCTTTCCACGGGGGTGGCGGGGCTGTCCAGGGGGTGGGGGTGTCCACCCCTAAACTAGGGTCATAAAATCCAATCTATATCCAATTGTAGCATGATTTCAAGCCTATTATAGATGAACAAGAAGACTTTTGGTGTAAACCATGAATATCATACATATAAATCACAATACACCCAATTGTAAAACACCACCAAATATCATACGTGGATTGAATTTTATGATCCATGTTTCTATGGGACACTACTCATAGGAGTATGATCCTTGTTATATCTTTAGTTGATATGGAGTTGTACGAATGTTAAATTTGTATGAGATCAATATGGATAGTGGATAAGAACCTAAGTGAGATTTATTTGTAAAGATCACTTCTTCTTGGAAGAGTAAGAGTGAGTGTTGGTATGGAATGTCAAGAAAATTCTTAACATGTGAAAGCAACTATACATTGGTTATATGTGATTCCTATTTTTTGTAGAGTATTAGAGTGGACAACCCCCCCCCCCTCCCTGGACAGCCCACACCCTCCCTAATAGCCCACACCCCCCTCCCCCACCAGGATAGGCCACCCACCACAACCCCTAAACAGCCCACCCCCCCTCCTTGGAGGGCCCACACCCTCCCATACAGCCTCCTGCCCCCCTACACCCCACCCCCCACTAGACACCCCCCCCCCATTTGGACAGCCCCCCCCCCCCCTCTTTGGATAGCCCATACCCCCCCTCCCCCACCTGGATAGCCCACCCACCCCACCCCCTAGACAGCCCACACCCCCCTCCCCTACACCCCCCACCCCACCAACCCCCCTAGACACCCCCCCTCCCCCCCACCTGTACACCCCCCCCCCCCCCCCCCACCTGGACAACCCACCCCCCTCCCTGGACACCTCACACCCCCCTCCCCCACCTAGACAGCCCACCCCCACCCCCCAGGACATCCCACACCCCCTCCCCCACCTGGATACCCCACCCTGACCCCCCTGGACAGCCCTCACCCCTCCTTGGTCAGCCCATACCCCCTCCTCCACACCATTGTAGCCCCCCTACCCCCTTCAGCCCCCCCCCCCCCCACCCCCCTGGACAACCCACCCCCACCTGGACAGCCCCCCCTACCCCCCTATAGCCCCCCTTTTATTTAAAATCATTTTATTCATTAAGAAATGAAAACCATCATGCATTAGACATTTCATTCCAAACAACCCATTAAATTTATCAAAACATGACAAATTCAATTTATCAAAACATGAAAAATTTAATTTATGAAAACATGAAAAATTCAATTTATCAAAACATGACAAATTCAATTTATAAGGCTATATGGGTCACTTAGTAAATGTCATTTGGGAAAAGGGAAGTCAACTACATTGTTAATTTCAATTTAAAAATTGATCCAAGCACTTAGGAGGTGTGGTGGTGTCTAGGAGGTGTGGTGCTGTCCAGGGGGGGTGTCTAAGGGGGTGGGGGTTGTCCAAGGGGGTGCAGGGTATCCAGGGGGTGGGGGTGTCTAGGGGGTGGGGTGGTGGGGGTTTTCCATGGGGGTTAGGGGTGTCTAGGGAGGGTGGGGTGGGGGTGTCCAGGGGGTGGGGTATCCAGGGGGTGGGGGAGGGGGTTGTCCAAAGGGTGGGGGTGTCCAAGGGGGTGGGGGTGTCCAGGGGTGGGGGGGATATCCATGGGGGTGAGGGGTGTCCAGGGAGGGTGGGGGTGGGGTTTCCAGGGGTGGGGGGCTATCCATGGGGGTGAGGGGTGTCCAGGGAGGGTGGGGGTGGGGTGTCCAGGGGGTGGGGGAGGGGTTATCCAAGGGGTGGGGGTGTCCAGGGGTGGGGGTGCAGAGGGGTTTGGGGGTTCTTCAATGTGGGGTGTCCAGGGGGTGGGGGCTATCCAGGGGGGTGGGAGGTGTCTAGGGGGTGGGGGTAGGGGTGTTCACAATTCCAATCCATCACACAACCAACTTCCAATTCATTCTCAATATCAATACCCTTACCATTATTCCTTGAACAAAAACTATAAATACAAAATCCAATCCAATTTTCAACTAAACTAAAGTCCATAAAAACTACCATATCACCCCACTAAGCAAACCCTTTACCATGTTTGAAGTGTAGAAAAAAAAACAGAAAACAAATCAAAGGGTTTGGTACGCCACAGATAGAAAGAACTCTAATTTAGCCCAAATCAAAATAGAAAAAAAAATAAAATAGAGGGAGAACATTAAAACTAAGGTGAAACTTACTAATTTGAAGTGTAGAAATAAAAAATTGATTGATTGAATATGGATCCATGGCTGGAAGGAGTTTCGTGGCAGAGAAAACTTCATGAGGAGATTTGTATTAGGGTTTTGAAATCGGGCTGAGTGGGAGCTGGGGTACTGGTTATTTGGGGGACAAATTTCCCAACAATTTTTAAAAACCATTGGTAAAGCCTCTATTTACCAACAGTTTATTGAAACTATTGGTATATCTTAGAGTAACTTAATATTTCCCAATGGTTTTGTCAAAATGTTGGGAAATCTTAACTATATTAACACATTGCCAACAGTTTGAACAAACCATTGGAAAATGTTTCCTTTTTTTTACAGTATACCAACAGTTTGAAGAAACTATTGGTATATATACTTTGGGAAAACCATCGTTTCTATTATTGAGCATCGCAAGACTTATCTTGGTCCCATTCTCCCCATCTCCATAGCAATCAAGTACCTGAAGTAGAAGGGAACTTGCCCTTATCTATATTTGCAACAATATAATCTGTTTGGGCCCAAAAGCAAGACCCAAACAGGGTGTGAGACTAACCCTAGTAAGAAACCACCCAAATATATATTACTAATAGTCAGTGAATATATATGTTAGGAAATAAGAAAAAATAAACAGTAAATAAGAAAGTACTCAAAAGTAAACAATCCTACAGTTCAATGGCATTCAATTTCGCATATCAAGTAAGCATATAATCACAAACAGGTAACCCTCTAGAAATTACTCACAGCCTAACCCCTCTGGTTCAACCAAAACAAACACAAGAAACCCTCTGGGAAGTACTCACAGTCTAACCCATCTGGCCCATCTTTAGCAAAGACACTCTGAGGAAGCACTCACTGTCAATTCCCCATGTGGTCTTGTATCGGTAACTAATAGGCACTTTGAGGAAGCACTCAACATCTAATTCCACATGTGGCATGTATTGAGGAAACTACAGACACTCTAAGGGAGAACTTACATCCATCCCCCCTATGGTATTGCAATGTAAAAGTAAACAGACACTCTGGAGAATCCCTCAATGTCTATTCTCCCTATAGTCTACTACACCAGTTTCCCATAGCCCTATGTAAGTCAATCATGCACAAATGATACATGGTATCCAAATTAAACCTCAATAACTACTTGGTTAAACAATCTACAGCATATCATTGCATGTCAGATAATAATCACTTCATCCTAACAAAACTAGGCATGGAAAGGAAAGCAGTCTAACAGGAAAGCTAGACCAAACAGTCAAAACAAGAAAACATGGGAAAAAACTCCATAGCATGGAAAAATTAAACCTATTCATAACCAATCAACCTCAATCCAACAAAAAAGGCATAGAAGTAAAAACAGGGCTAAAAACCATAAATGCGCAATACCTTGTTCTTGGGTATTGGGCACTTTTTCACATAAAATTAAAATACTATCTTTAAAAAGGCACAAACCACCTACCTCAATGTCGTTAGATCAATATACATGAACCTCAGTCCTTGAATTTCCCTAAAACTCCATAGATCTACAAAAATGTTAATAATTTTCAACTGAGGATAACTCACAAAAGAGTAGAAATCAGGAAACATGGTTCTAGAAGAAGTAAGAACTCACCAATATGATTCCAACATAACCGACGGAGTTTAGATCAGAGTACAGATGAATATTCAGAAACTCGGCAAAGATTTTCATCGTACGGTTGCTCCTGGATAAGACAGGTGAAGAAGAAGTGTGTTCTGACGATTAGACATGACCCAGGTCCATTTAATGAAAAAAAAAAGTACACGGAATGTTCTTTAAAAGTACATGGTGTGTTCCTTAAAAGTACATGGTGTGTTCTTTAAAAGTACACAGTGTGTACTTGACTTTTTCATCCTCCACTTTAGGCGGTATTTAGGTCACCACACACAGCCATGTACTTGGCCGTTACACGTCCAGTACATGGTCACTCGTAGAAACTGGGTACATGGCGTATACTTTATGTACACAGAATGTACTCCTGAAATTTCCAAAAACTCCTCTTTTCCTCAAAAACAACCAAAAAATAAAAATGTACCTAAAAAGAAGATACGAGTACTTACACTGATGGTGTTCTCTGTTTTTGGGATCAGTTTGTCTTCCAATCATCTGTAAGAATATTAGAATTTTTTTCTTAACATATTTATTTATGATCCATTCATTTGGGCACTAAAAAGATGTATTATAACATGAGACGGTAATTCTGATGGCTGAGTATGAAGCATGAAATTGCAAATTATGGGTCATGTTGTCACACCCACTAACAAGAAAAGGTGGTGCATTTAAAACCTTTTGGTTTTCTCCATCCTCTTTCGGTGCTGGTGTAAAAATGGGATGAGGTTTCCATGGACTTTATTTTTGGATTACCATGGACTCATTGAGGTAGAAATTCTATCTAGTTGTTTATTAATCAGTTGAAAAATTCATCTCACTTCATTCTGATCAGGGACACCATTAAGGTTGAAGACTTGGGTAAGATGTATGTATAGGAGTTTGTTAGGTAACATGGGCTATCCTCATCCATTGTCATAGATAGGGATCCTAGGTTTACCTCATAGTTCTAGAAGAGTCTCTAGGAGGTGAAGGGGACTTAGGTTAGGTTGAGTATAACTTACCATCCACATATAGATAGTTATATATAGAATTCCATTCAGATCCTAGAGGATATGCTCGGTGCGTATATCTTGGATTTTTGTGGGTTATGGGATAGCCACCTAGGAATGGATGAGTTTATTTATAATAATATTTATCAATATTAGGTTATAAAATCTACCTTTAAGGATTTGTATCGTCATCCCTGTATGTCACCTCTTTGTTGGGAAGAGGTAGGTGAGGCCTCTTTGGTAGGATTGATACTCATTCAGGAGACATCGATGAGGATTCTGGGTATATGTCAGTATCTGTTTATAGCTAAGAGTTGGTAGAAATTTTATACAGATCATTAGTATCATTTTTTTGAGTTTTCCATTAGTGACTGAGTTTTCATAAAAATTTCTCTTCATTTGGACCATCATCGGCTTGGAAAATAGGGAAATTTGGCTCTAAGATATGTTGAACCATTTGAGGTTACTAATCATCTTGGGAAGGTTTCTTATCAATTGGCATGTATAGTTTAGTTGATGGGGATTCATGATGTTTTCCACATATCTCATCTTATAAATTGAAATCTGGATCCCTCTCACATTCTATGTTGGGAAGAAATCAGGTCAGATCTATATTTTTCTATTATAGAGAAACCAGTGGAGATCATTGACTCTCATGTGAAAGTATTCCATAGGAATTCAATTCCATTGGTTATAGTATTATGTAAACACAAATCATATTCTCATGAGGCATTGGAGAATGATTCATTAATGAGGGAGTAGTGGTCTCACCTATTTCTATACACCATTTTTTCACATGGATTTTTAGGGATGGAAAGTATTATTGTGTGGAGTTTGTAACATCTCCTACATTCTTTCAGGTATTTCTCATCTCTCTTTTCATTTCCCTCTTTTTTTGGGTGTGTTTTGGTCATTCTGAGTATAGAGAGAATTTACTGGGTAAAATTACCTAAATTTTAAGGATGTATGTTTTTTTAATTAATTTAGTATAGATATAAGTGTGAAAAGGGATTAAAAGGATTTCCTTTGGGATCCTGTTTGACCCAGGGTATTTTTATAAATGTTTCTATAGAATCTTCTTACTGGTAATTTTCACATCGTGAACTGGTTGCACTATATGAAACCTTTGTCAGGCTAATGTCGTGAACTAGTTTAGCATGTGAAATTTTTACACATAGTGAAATTGGTTCATGTCTTGAAAAGTTCTCTATGTGATTTTTAATATAGGTTATTCCTTTTTTGCATATATTTATTGTGTGGACTTCACATTGTGAACTCAGGATTCACGTTGTGTCATGTTCATGGATAGTAGGGTTTTATGTGTTTCACATCTGATTCCTTTTCATTTGATATGAAGTATCCTCTCTCGAAACATGGGATTTATCCTATCCAATTTTGGGGATCTTCACTTCTTATAGATTGTTTAGTTCAATAATTTATCTTTGTTGTAATTACACTGTGTCTCTCCAAGTAAGTGATCTCTTTGATTCTTCATTTTCATTGGTCATAGCAGTGTTTATGCGCTATGTTTTTAGATCCATTGGTCTTATGGTGTTTATTATTATTGATCCCTTCTATATCCATTGTGAAATATTCCTTTGAAGGTTAACATTTGTATTGATTAGGGTGAGGCATGCAAGTTCTTTGAGGTGCATATTATTTTAACTTCTCCATCAACCGTTATTCTTTTTGAATTGATTCTAAGATGTAAGGATAAATTTTAGGCTCTATCTTGTTATCTTTTTATCCTTCCATGTTGGTGGATATGGTTGTGGGTGTGTGTGACCTGAGTTTGAGGTAGGTGGTTCTATCTCTTTCCTGTATTGGACGAACCATGATTGCTCTATTTTTGATAAATTATTTTATAAATAAAATTAAATGATTTATTGACTAATTTTCATGTATGTGAAAATGATTTTTTCAAAAAATATTGTTTTCCCATTATTTTAGTAAAAGGAAAAGGTATTTTCAAAGAATTGTGAAATGTATTTATGAAACGGTTTTCAAATAATGGTTTTGATAAAAAAAATTGTAAAAATTAGCACATGGGAAGCCTTGGGTACTTAGGTGAAAGGTGTAGTAATAGGCCTCATCTATTGATACTATTAGGGGGATCACTCATGGGGTGTTCCTCTACACCCTATACCTATTGTTCTAGGGAATTCTGTTGAGCCTAGGTTACATTTATTGTCAATGAGTCAATATGCTATGGTGGATAAATTGGTGATGACTACGTAATTGTTATGGATTCATAAAATGGAATTGGATTTCACTCTTAGAAAATTCTATTTGAAATTATAATGATCATTGAAGTGATATTCATTATAAAATAAATTTTCAAAAGTCGTTTTAAAGATATTAAAATGTATAAAATAATGGAAAACAGTGAAAATATTTATTTTCATGAAGTAAATAAGAGGAATTAAGGTGACCATAAAAAATGAAATTGTATTTTGCATTAGGAGATTTCTTGAAGTGAATATGGTGATTTAATTAAATACCATGAAATATCTCTTATTGTATGAGGATGATTATGTGAATAATGTCATGCAACAATACATTCATACATATATTTCATAGAGAATAATTGAGGGCTTGGGATTTTTTTATGGGATATATATGGATTAGAGGTGGAATTATATTTGATATTAATTAATTACTAAGTGTATTTGTATGGTTATTTATAAAAAATTGGTCCAACCCACTAGATAGCCCAGTCCAAGCTTAACTTTAGTATTTTGGAACCTGAAGGTAAACCACACTCAAGGAATCAACCCCATCCAGCCCATGGGTAGTAGAGGAGGCATAGTTCCCACTATGTGTGGGTGGGCTCGTATATTTGGTGCATAGAGTTTCCACGCCCTAAGCATGCATAGTTTGGGCCAAAAGCCTGTAGGGTCGAAGCCTAGTGTTGTGTGTGTGGGTGTACCTATACTACCCCCCCCCCCCCATCACCATCTCGAGTGTTAAGTGGAAAGTGTTTTCTAATAAAATACAGCCCAAATGAATTGACAAATCTATGTGGGAAAATATTTCACCTGCATAATTTTCCTCCTCCATTTAAAAGCCATATAGAACAAACATTATTTGATCCATAAAATCTTAACCTTCAAAATTCCTATTCCAATTATATTAAATTTTCTCCATCACCTTCTACCTCTTTATAAGGTTTCTTACTACATGAATAGATATAGTCAGCCACCATGAGTTTTCAAGGAAATAAAGTGATGGATTGAGATCATATAGAATGAACCAATAAAGGATTGAAAATTCTTCTTGCATGCATGATGATTATTTGTAGAATATAGGTTGTCGCATGAAGTTTTCATAAGAACCAGTGATGATCACATGATTATATCACATGATGATCTTAAGATCATGAAATAGAAGGGTGACGATCAATGAGTAATCTCATTATGGAATGAGAACAGTCACTATGTCATTTTATGATGATTATGGATCATGCGATAATGGGGATAAAACCTTAAAACTGTCAAATGAAAAAAAAATCATAAAAAGATTCCATTAATTGTAGGAATTATTTGAAGTATTAAGAATATGTCTACCAATGCATCAAATAATCAACTAAGGGATCATATGAAGATATCATGCAATCCAAGTGATTATTCAAGTAAATCTTGGAGAGGCTAAGACTTATGTCCATTCGAAATACATGAGAGATAATGAGATCTTTAGGCATTTGATGATTCCTCATAACACCTTAAAGATCTAAGAAACACTACCTATATAAACTGAGGATCATATGAGTTACATCTACTGCAATATCAAGAGAATGAGAGAGATACCTCTCATATCAATAACAAAACATCCATGTGATCTCTATATGCTAAGGTAGTTCATTATCATGTGATTCAATTATGCCAATAAGTTCCATGTGAGGCTCTTGATCTTGTGGAGGAATTTTATAAAGAATCCATGGAAAAACCCTATTGTCTCATGAAGAGTTTGAGACAGGGTTGTAGTCAAAACCTTATATCATGTGAAGGTGTTTAAGAAGAATCTATGGATAAACAACTTTTCTAATGAAGGATATCATGGAAAGTATCTTTTTCATGTGAAAGTGATTAATCTGAACTCGTGGATAACCTATGTCTCAAAAAGGATATATTGTGAAGCATTATTTTTCTTATATGAAGACACTTGAGGATAAATCCACATGAATACTATCAGGATACTCAAAGTTAGTTTTTATAGTGTGATCTTATCATGAAAAGGAAATAATAGAACCTGTGAGCCACACTTGGGTCATGCGAAAGAAGTGAACATATCGCATAAACCCTTTCTGATCATGAGAAGGAGGTGGATGAAACTTTTGATATCCCTTAATTTGAATGTAGGAGGAAGGTTCATGAAACCCATGCATACATAAAGAATAATTTCTAGAGAAACAAAGTTGTAAGTTTCATGCATATATGAAATACATGCATGCATAATCTATTGAAAAGAAATTAAAATTTAAAAGAATAACATGCATGTGATCATCAATACATATGCATGTAAAAAATATACCTAAAACATAATTGAGAAGTACATAATAATAAAGATCATAATTGAATGTGTTATGGTTTTGGATTCTACGTAATCCATGCATGAAGTGTAATTAAAATAATAATTCAAGAAGATAGTGAATCGATTTGTGAAATTATGATTATTTAATAAAATATTTAAGAAGATTGTGTGAATAACTTGCACACATTCATTGAGGTCAGGACTTTAGTAGAAGTAATAATTATCATGATAATTTTTTCACTAAAGAAACTAATCAAGTAATGGTGATCTAAAATCATTGAGCAAGACCAACAGACTGCAAAGTTACTTGAACAGGTACATGGGAAAATGTGATCCAACAAGATCATAGAGGAAGATCATTAGATAAACCTATAGTGGATCAATCCTTGAAGATAGAAGGAAGCATCTCAGTTGGAGTTGTGAATAAGAAGTCTCTTGCTTGATTCAGGTGTAGATGTCTCTAGTGTGGATTCTGGATCAAGCCAGTTTGGATTCTGGTAACACTGTGGGATGTAGTATAAATAAACTGTTGTGTTGATTTAGGAGAGATACAGTGTGACTATGTATTGAACAATATAATTTTTTATAATATTATATTGTAGAATCTGTGTTGGGTAGAATAACTAACACAATAAGGAGTGGGTCTTTGTACCGAACCTTGTAAATCCTTGTGTTATGTGCCTTTGTATTTATATCATTATTTGAGGTAAGGATAAGAGACACAAGAAGAGTGGATCTAGGATTTAACCATACATAAAGGTTTAATTTAAAAGAATTGATTTTTAAAAATAAAATAATGGTCGTTGATTCAACCACTCCTCCTCTCAGTGATCTCACACTAATCTAGGTGCTTTAATTAGTATTAGAGTAAAGGTCACCTATAAAAGATCCAATACAATTATGAGGATGGAGAATATAAATTCAATAAATGGTAGTGTCATTCCTATTTTAAATGGTGAGAAATATCATTCCTATAAAAATAAGATGATACAATATCTCCTATCACTTGGGGTATAAGTGAGACATATAGTTACAATAGGTTATCTACACTACATTGAGAATGATCCTATGAATTTTGAATATTAAAGGAACATGGATATGGATAGAAAGGATCAAAATGAACTCCATAACATTCTCATATAATATTAAATGAGAAAAATTTCATCTTTTAAGAAAAAATAAAAAGATGATATGGCCTTTAAATCCATGATAAAAGATAAAACTAGAGTTGAAGAGAAACCAGAATCAAGTCATTCTGAGGATGAAGAAGGTGAATAGTACTAAAATCAAATGAGTTTCTTGTTTACAAGGATATATAATAGATAAAAAAGATAAAAACGAGATAATACACTAAAGTGCTTCAATTTTCATGGGTTTGGACATTTTTCATATGACTATCCAAAGAAGAAATCCAATGTCGTTGAATCTGGTTAAAAAGAAGACTACTTCAAGAAAAATTCTAAGAAATATTAAAAAGGTGACTATGAGAGGAAAAATAATAAATACTCAAAAAAATATAATAAATCTTATTAGTGGGGAAATTAATGAATTTCATCATCAAGGAGTGGGATAGAAGATGAATGGACTTCTAGAAATTATATTTGTTTTATAAAAAAAACAAAATATATATAAAGAAACAATAAAAGGTACATAAGGTGAAGATAGAACTAATATAGAATGGTACTTGAAAGATAATATATAATATACTATTAGGAATAACATGAAGCTCAAGATAGTGAAAATAAAAACTGATAAAGGAAAATGAAGAGTGTGTCAAGAAATAAGTAACACATCATAATGATGTAAGGGTATATGTGAAGAAGGTAGTTGTTCTAGAAAAGAAACTAAAATATTCTTATGAAAATTAACCTAGAAGAAAATAATTCAAAAATGATGATATTTATTTCATTAAAGAGAACAAAAAAAATATGATAATGATAGCTGAACTTGATAAGATGGTGAATGATCTTGAAAAAAACTTGTTGTAAAAGTGGTATAATTATTTAAGGCACAATATTTGTGTCTTTCAACTCAAAGTGAGTTGAAAAATATGAAATAAGACCTCACCAAATTTGTTGATCTTAAGGTTGAATATTCTAAAGCTATTTAGAAGAAGAGTCTATAGAAAAGGGTTTCTTCTATACCTATATGAATCTCAATGTACATCTATTATTTCTAAAAATGAAATCTTAAGAGACAAGACAGACTCTAAATTGACCAAAAGAACAAATGAAAAAAAAATACAAAGGAATATTGAACTAATTCATCTAGAAGGTTTAATAATAAGCTGAAACACCCCCAATATGTGAAGAGACAATAATAAAAATTTTAAGATAAGAGTTATTACAGTCTATAATATCAAGGTTTATAGGATACTACTGGTGTTTTAGAGTGTTTTTTTATAAATATTATTCATGATGGTATAATATGTCACTACCTGGATTGGGGCATGAATCAAGGAGGAGAAATGAGGAAAAAATGAGATCATATTATCAAAAATATAGTCCTATAACCAATACATCATCCAAACTGTCAATATATGACAAATTTGAATGATTTAAGGAAGTTTTTGGAAAATGTGATCAGAATGGTCACAAAGTTTATAAATATAGAGTTATCTCACCAATTGAAATTTCATACAATGTTAAAATGAATATAACACGATTTTTGAAGGATGAAATATTCACCAGTGTATTATGTGAGAAACTAAAACAATCTAAGGACATTAAGAAAGAATGTTTAGTTATATGGCCTGACTAGCTGGTGAAATCTAAAAAAATAAAGAAAGATCAGAAACTTACTAAGTAAAAATGGAATCAATTGGTGATATTTATAGAAGTTAAATTTAATAATAATTCATCTACCTTTGATGACTTTAATTTCATTAAATTTTAAAGGTGTGAACAAATTGGGCCCGACATATGATATTGTATTACAATTCTACCAACTCAAGAAGAAAGTATGAATAAGATATGACAAGTAAAAAACAATGAATATGATACTGAAAAGGAAATTACATCCAAATTAGAAGTGTCAACTGATGAGAAAATAGAAATCACACCTTCTAAATAATCTAAGAAGAATAAGAATTCCTTGTTGAGAGGAAACTATCATTCTAAATGTTATTTTTGAGAAACCAAGAGGTCCCTACTTGTTTTTTAATATATGAATGCTTTTGTATGAACATGTAGGGAATTAAAGGAGATGAATTCATCCCTTTATGGGGGTAATTGATGAGATAAATTTGTTAAATATTCACTATATATTGAATGTGAAACTTCTAAACATATTTATAAAATTGGAATATGAGTTTTTTTATCACACTTTCATCCCTTTTTCTTAATTATATTAATCATATCAATTAAGTGGGAGTGCTTTGTTGATAAAAAAATAAAAAAAAAGTGGGGTATATATCTTTTTTACTTTAACTTTATAATGTGTTTGTTGAATTATGTGAAGGATTTATCATTACATTAATAAATCAAATTATTTCTAACGCCTTTGATAAGAATTAAGAAATTATAATAATGATTTTCCATGCATGGTTGTTATGGATTAATTAGACATACTTGGTTGTATATCTCTTGTTTTATACATTGGGTTAAACCATATAGACTTAGATTTGATTAACTAATGTATATTTTATAAGAGAAACATGTGAGATCATTTCTCTCTTATAAGTAACCTTAAAATTTTTACATAAGGTAGATTATCATTATTTTGAGAAGAAATATTAGTTGAGAGGAACACATTTTCCCTTTTCATTTTATTTTCAATAATGGGTAGAAATGTTAGCATCGCATATTGACTTATGATATGTGCTGATATTGAAAAAAAAATACAAAGGGGAATATTGTTGAGACTAGGTTTCATTTTTTTAATAAGTTTATATGTGGTGGTGGATGAAGTAGTGATGCCTAGATAATTGTTATGGATTCATCTAATGGAATTAGATGTCACTCTTAGATAATTCACTTTTAAATAATTACAATTTTTAAGTGATATTCATTGCCAAATACATGTGAAAAAGTCATTTAAAAGAGATTCACAATTCATACAATAATGGTATACCATGAAAATATTTATTTCATGAAGTAAAGAAAAGGAATTAAGGTGACCATGAAAAAATTAATTATATTTTTCATAAGGAGATTTCATGAAGTAAATATGATGATTTGATTGAAGACCATGAAATATATCTTATTTCATAATGATGATGATGTGAATAATTACATGAAACAATAAATTCGTACATATATTACATGGAGAATAATTGGACCATCCCAATAGAAAGCTTAGGCCAAGATTAACCTCAACATTGTGGGACTCAAAGGTCAACAACACTCAAGGAAGTATCCCAGGACAGCTCGTGGGTGGAAAAGGAGACATAGTTACCACTATGTGAGGGTAGGCCTGTGTTTAAGTCATAAAAAGTTCATGTGTTATAGGCATGTATAGTTTGGGCCAGAAGCCCATAGGGTCAAATCCCAGTGGTGTGTGTGTAGGTTTATAGGTGTTGATACCCCATCGCCAGCTCAAGAGATAAACATCATTAATTTTCTAATAAACTGCAACTCAGAAGAACTATATAGTCAATGTGGGAAAAGTTTTCACCTGTGTACTATTCCTCCACCATTTAAAAGACTGATACAATGAACATTGTCTGATCGAGAAGATATTTGTTATCTGAATTCCCATGCCATGTATATTCAATTTCACTCATTTTATCCTATATATCAATGTGGATTTTTCCTGCATGAATGGAGATAGTAATCCCCCATGAGTTTTCAAGGCAATATAGTGATGGATTGAGATCGGGTAGAATGAACCAAGAAAATCATGAAACTTTTTCTTGCATGCATGATAATTATTTGAAGAACGGAGCCCTTCGTAAGAAATTTTCACAAGAACCAGTGAAAATTTCATGATTTCGTTGTGTGATGATCTTAAAATCATGCGATAGAAGGTTGATAATCAATGAGGCATCGCATGATGGCATGTGGTCAATCATCGTGTCATCACGTGATGATCATGGATCATATGAAAATAGGGAGATAACCTTGATGTTGTTGCATGAATATGAACAATCATGAAAAACTTCTATAATTTGTTGTAATTATTCATAGTATTAAGAATATGTCTATTGAGGCATTCCATGATCGATGAAGTAATCATATGAAGTTATCACATGATCTGTGTGATCATTCTAGTGAATCATGGATAGTATGAGACTTACATCCATTCAAAATCCATGAGATATGTTTAGAACTTTAAGAATTTAATGAGTCCTCATTACACCTTAAATATAAATGAAATATTTTATATATAAAATGAGGCTCATCCAAGATTCACATCCATTTCAACATCGATATAACAAGATAGAGAGAGATCTTGCATTAATAATAGAGCATATGTGTGATCTCTAAATGCCAAGTAAATTCATTCTCATGTGATTCAATCATGTGAAGGAGTATCCTGTGAGACTTACAATATCACAATGGATTTTTATAAGGGATCCAGAGATAGCACCTCTTGTTTATAAAATATTTTGAGAAATACTTGTGGACAACACCTACTATTATGTGAAGTTGTTTGAGAAGAATTTGTGGACAAACAACTTATCTCATGAAGGATCTCATGGACATTACCTTTTATCATGTGAATGTTCTTGACTTAAACCCATATAAAATATTTGTATCAAAAAGGTTATATTGTGAATCATTTTATTTATTACACAAAGACTCTTGATTATATATTCACATAAATAATCCCAAGATACATGAAGGTAATGGACATCATGTGATCTCTTCATTCTAAGGAAAGAATAGAACCTGTGAGCCACACATGGGTCATGTGAAGGTAGTGAACATATCACGCGAACCCTTTCTGATCACAAAAAGGAGATGGAAGACACTAGTGAGATCCCTTCATGTGAAGCCAGGAGGAAGGTGCATGCAGCCCATGCATACATAAAGAATAATTAATTGAGAAAAAAAGATGTTCAGTGCATGTATACATGAAATACGTGCATGAATAATCTATTGAGAATAAAATACAAATAAAAGGAATCACATGAATGTGATCATCAATACGCATTCATGTGAAAAGATACCTAAAACATAATTGATAAGCGTATAATAAGAAAGATCATAATTGAATGTGATGAGGTTTCGAATGTCATGTAATCCATGCATGAAGTGTATGTAAATTTAGAATTAAAGAATAAAGTTAATTGATTTGTGAAAGTATTATTATTTCATAAAATATTGAATAATATTGTGTGAATTACTTGAAAAAAATCATTGAGATCAAGACTTTAGTGGAAAGAAGAATTAGCCTGAGCATTGCTGCACTAAGGCAACTTATCAAGTATAGGTGATCAGAAATATTTGAGAAAGACTAGAAGACTGAAAAGGTACTTGAATAGGTATATGGTAAAGTGTGATTTAGAAGGTTCATATAGGAATATCATCATACCAACCTATAGTATATAAATCCTTGTATATAAGAGGAATCCTCTTAGTTTGATCTAGGAGTAGGAAGTCTCTTGTGTGTTTCAGGAGGAGAAGTCTCTAGTACGGATTCTAGAGTAGGCCAGTGTGGATTCTGGTAATATTGTGGGATGCAGTATAAATAACATTATTTTTGGATTCAGGAGATATAAAGTGTGACTTTTTATTGACCTTTGTAATTGTTTATAATATTATAATGTAGAATCTATGTTGGGAAGAATAACCAACATGGTAAGGAGTATATTTTTGTATTGAACCATGTAAATCCTTGTGTTTTGTGCTTTTTTATTTACAGCATTATTTGAGGTAAGTATGAGAGACACAAGAAGAGTGTATTAAGGCCTTAACCAACCACATAGTATTAATTGAAAAGAAAAAAAAATTAAAAGGAAAAAAAGGATCACTGATTCACCCCTCCCTCTCTCAATGATATCACACTGATCTAGGCACTTCAACTTGTTAGAAATGTGGGGAGGTTCACTTTTGGGGTATCCTATACTCTCTATATTTGATGTATATATCTAGATACATGATGTGCACGACTTTATATGTTTAGGTACGAGCGTTATAGCTAGCCTAACCTATAGTGATCCTTGGTGTGATTTACCTGTGCTTTGGTTTGTACTACTATGGATTTGATATAGTATGTGATACATACCTTGACTACTTTGATGTATGTGATATTATTTTAAATTGTTTTATATATATTATTTAGAAATGTGGAAAAGAGATATTTATCTACCATGATTATGATATAAAAAAATGTTTAACTGATTATCATGCCTTATTTTCTTTAAAATTGATAATTGTTCAAATTATTGTATATAGAGTTGTTATGGAACACCTGGGTGAGATCCTACAAATACTATTTATCATACACCCTATTCACCCCTTTGGTGGTGCATATACCTTATTATGTATTTCAATGTAAGGAAATTCAAGTTGCCACAGTGATTTAGTGAGGTTTTTATCATCTATATTTAGGTAGTTGGTGGTAAGATGGTGGGAGTTTTCCCACACTATCACATGGAGTAGTTGTTTCAATTTTAGTTATCCATTGTTGTTGGAATTGTACCTTGGAGATTGTTTAGCTACTCTTGGTTTGTATCGCTTCTATTATTTCCTTTTTACTCCTACCATGTGTGTGAATATATATCATGTTGCCTGGTTCAGGTTGGTATAAATCATTCCCTCTGGTTGTTTATTCCTAGGTGTTAGTCACCAGCCCATTAAGATTGGAAACACCCTTCAAGTATGTGATGGGTTGGGTTGGGTACTGGTTTGTGATGGTATTTGGGTCAGTTCATTAAAAATTCCATTTGTTTTATTAACAAAATAAAAAAAATAAGTTCAAAATATGAATATATTCTATGCATATTATGTTTTTTATTTCTTTTCTCAAATGTTTTGGGTTGTATTGTAGGTGACAGATATTTGAAATAGGTAGGTGGTTGGTCATTCTAATCTATGAAACTCTCCAGAAGGCAGTCATGATAGCTCATAGTTTTTGTGGTATGGTTACATATTATTAATGATTCTATTGTGATTCTTATATATTATGTTGAATTTTTTTTTCTATTGTTTTTTTTTTGTTCCAGTTGATGACATGATGTGGTCAGTTTTTCATATGATGAATTTAGATATGGAGGTAGTTGGATGCAATAGAGGTGGTTGGATGGATGTATTGGTCATGGGATGGTGTATTTTAGATATTTTTTATCTGTATATATAGTATTTATGAGCTTATGGTTTAATTATGATTCTATATCTATGATTGTGGATGTGTGATTGTATGAATGTATGGATGTATTTATGCATGGATGAGTGAGGATTTTATTATATATTTATGGTTTAGTTTATTGTGTGACTCAGTTTGTTATATAAATATATATTTTTTATGAAATAATTTTTTAAAAAAGATTATTTTATATGTTTCATGATGGTTTCTAATAACCATAACTTACATAATCAATGTTAATTCTTTAAAATATAGTTATGGTGGTTTCAATTAAATTTTTCCTCTAGGAAGGAAAACTTATACTAAATTATTTAGCAGTGGTTATGTTAATTTCCCTATTTTTTACAAAAAAACACTTCAAAATAAATGTAGAACTGCTGCTAGATACCAAAAAATGACACATATAATAACCACTGCTAAACTATAGAAACATTTGCTAAAATATTTTCAAAACTACCACAAATATTACCTTTAACAGCACACAAAAAAGGATTTAATAGTGCAAAAAAATGTTCTTTTCACCAGTTCTATTAAAAGGGGTACCAATTTATCATCACTTTAGTTAGAATTGATAATAGGGGTCCTTTATCAGCACTAGAAATATCATTGATAAAGTCCCAACTACTGTAGTTTTCTATTTGAATAACAGCACACTGTAACAAATACACCTGTATGCAAATACACCTTTATGAAAATACACCTGTATAAAAATACACCTATATGAAAATTCATAATTTAATTGAAATAAAATTTACATAAAAAATAAAAAAAACTATATTATATACATTTTAAACAATTTTTTTTATAATTACATTTGTAATTACTACCCACAATCATTTAAAAATATCAATGTTTAATTGACTTTGGAACACGCAACCCCCTCTCAAAAAAGGTAGATCATGCTATCAGTTGTCGAAAAAACCATCCCAACATGAGAAAAAGAATCTTCCTATATAAGAAAACAATTCTTATGTTACTAATACTATATTGAAATAAATTAAACATAAATATGAAAGAATACATTAATAAAATGTCAATTTTAAATAAAAGGACACACTTGGAGTTATATCAGTTACACCGTCCATCGGATTGGGGTGGGTATGATTTCTACATGTCATAAATGATATATGGATAATTTTATTAAAGTATCGAAAGAATCCAAACATGTTTTCTCAGTTTTCAGTATGTCACTTGTATTTTTTACTAAAATGTTCATTTGAAACTGAAAACACACACTTTGAGTCATATCGATCACGTCATCTGTCGATATGTTGTGAGACTGATTCATTCAAATCAAAAATAACTTATGAATCTTTTTTATAAAGTATAAAGATAATCCAAATTAATTTTCTTGGTTTTTAGTGATTGATGCATGTTTTGAACTAAATTGTCAATTTTAAACCGATAACATGCTCTTTGGGTCATATTGGGTATATCGTGTATCCGGTTGAGGTCTGGATAATTTATACAAATAAAAATGACTTATGGATTATTTTATTAAAGTATAAAAAAAAATTTTAATGTGTTTTCTTGATTTTGAGTATGTTACTTGTGGTTTTAACTAAAATGTCAATTTTAAATAAAAATACACACTTGAAGTCATACCGATCACACCGTTTGTCAGATTGAGGTACGGTTGATTCCTATGAATCAAAAATTACTTATGGATTGTTTTCTTAATGTACCAAAACAATCCTGATTTTTTCTCAGTTTTGAGTATGTCACTTGTGTTTTTTACTAAAATTTCATATTCAAATGAAAACACACACTTTAGGTTATACCAGTCACATCATGTGTCAGTTTGATGTGAGACTGATTTCTACACATCATAAATGAATTATTAATCATTTTGATAAATCATCAAGACAATCAGAGTGTGTTTTCTTGGTTTTTAGTGACTGACACATGTTTTGAACTAAAATGTAAATTTTAAACTGATAACGGACACTTTGAGTCATACTGGGCACATGATGTATCAGATTGAGTTTAGGCTAATTCTTACACATCAAAAATGACTTATGGATCATTGTAATAAATTATAAAAATAACCCAAATTCATTTTCTCAATATTAAGTATATCACTTGTCCTTTTTACTAAAATTAATGTCAATTTTAAATAAAAAGATACACTTTGAGTCATACTAGTCACATTGTGCATCATATTGAGGTTTTTTTTATTTTCACACATCAAAAATGACTAATGTATCATTTTCTTAAAGTATCAAAACAATATGAATGTGTTTTATTGGTTTTTAGTATGTCACTTATCCTTTTTACTAAAATTAATGTTAATTTTAAATAAAAAGACACACTTGGAGTAATTCTTATCACACTGTGCATCGGATTGAGGTTCGGTTGATTCCTACATGTCAAAAATGAATTATAGATAATTTTACTAAAGTATTAAAATAATCCAAATTCCTTTTATTGGTTTTCAGAGTTTCACTTGTTTTTTTTAACTAAAATGTCATTTCAAATGGAAAACACGCACTTTGAGTCATAAGGCTCACATCATGCATCATTTTGATGTGACACTAATTTATAAACATAAAAAATGACATATTAATACTTTTCTTAAATTATCAGGACAATCAGAGTGTATTTTCATATTTTTCAGTGAGTAACACACTTTTGGAACAAAAATATCAATTTCAAACTGATAACGGACACTTTGAGTCATATCGGGCACATCGTACATCAGATTGAGGTTCGAATGATTTTTACACATAAAAAATGACTTATGAACCATTTTCAAGTTTCAAAATAATAAGAATTCATTTTATTGGTTTTTAGTGCGTCACTTGTCTTTTTTACTAAAATTAATGTAAAATTTAAACAAAAAGACACTCTTTGAATCAAATTGGTAACACCGTGTGTCGGATTGAGGTGTGTAAAATTAATAAAATTAAAAAATGAATTATGGATAATTTAACTAAAATATAAAACAATCCTAATTTTTTTTTCTTGTCTTTGATTATGCCACTTGTGTTTTTTACTAGAATGTCATTTTAAACTGGAAACATACGCTTTGAGTCATACTGGTCACATCATGTGTCAGTTTGATGTGAGACTAATTCCTAAATGTCAAAAATGACTTATGAGTCATTTTAAAAAATTATCAAGAAAATAAAACTGTGTTTCCTCATTTTTTAGTGAGTAACATAGTTTTTGAACTAAAATGTCAATTTTAAACTAATAATAGACACTTTGAGTTATACCAGGCACATTGTGTATCGAATTGAGGTGAGGTTGATTCCTACACATCAAAAATGACTTATGAATCATTTTCCTAAAGTATAAAAACAATATGAATGTGTTTTCTCACTTTTGAGTATGTCACTTGTCTTTTTTACTAAAATTAATGTCAGTTTTAAATAAAAATACACACTTGGATTCATATCAGGCACACCATGTATTGAATTGAGATGCAGATGATTTCTACACATCACAAATGACTTATGGATAATTTTCTTTAAGTATCAAAATAATATAAATGATTTTTATTAGTTTTGAGTATGTCAATTGTCTTTTATAATAAAATTAATGTCAATTTTAAATAAAAAGACACAATTGAAGTTATACTAGTCACATCATGCATTGGATTGAGGTGAAGATGATTCCAAAATGTGAAAAATGATTTATGGATTGTTTTCCTAAATTATCAAAACAATATGAATGTGTTTTATCAGTTTTGAGTATTTCACTTGTATTTTTTACTAAAATTAATGTCAATTTTAAATAAAAAAGACACACTTTGAGTCAGACCGATCACACTGTGTGTCTGATTGAGGTGTGGTTGATTTATACATGTCACAAATGACTTTTGGATATTTTTTATAAAGTATAAAAAAAATTAAATGTGTTTTCTCAATTTTGATTATTTGATATGGGTTTTTAACTAAAATGTAAATTATAAACTAAAAATATACAGTTTGAATCATATCGAGCACACTGTGTATCAGATTTAGGTGAGGCTGATTGAGTATGTGATGTGTGTTTTTCTTTAAATTGTGTTCAATGATCCAAAAAAATAGAAAAAAATCCCATTTGGATGGAAGATGAAACGTCATACTTCCTAAAACACCCTATCCAAAATCATCATGTTCTCTCTTTTCTGGCTTATTATAGAGAGTTTATAGAAAAATATTAATTCCCAAAATATCTGTAAAAAAACTAAATGATTATTAGATAAAAATGGTAAGGAAATTTACTTTAAAATAGTATATTAAATGGTGAAAAAATTAACTAATTAAGTAGTAGTAATTCACCTTTTCATGATGTCTATATACATTCTTAACCCATTTCCTTATTTCTTTTATCTCATTTATAGGCTTGAATTCCAGTCTCTCATGAGAAAAAGAAGCTTTAAACAAACCACCCCAACTCAAGATAAAAATCCACCTATATAAGAAAACAATTATTATGTTATTAGTAATATAAAGAAATAAATTATACATAAATATGAAATAATACATTAATAAAATGTCAATTTAAACTAAAACCACACAATTTGAGTCATATTGGGTACATCATGTCTCGAATTGAGGTAGTTGATTTCACTATGTCTTTTTATCCTATAGTGGATGATCATAGTATATGATTGAATCATCCTTTATGATGAAGTAATTGCATCATGGTATCTATGAAAATTAACAAAATCAGTATTAGATAAAAATGATGATGAAATTAACTAAAAAAGTAGATAAAATGATGATAAAATTCACTAAATAAGTAGTACAAAGTCACATATTCATAATATATGTGTACATTTGGACACTAGGTATGCTTCTTAGTCATTTCTTAAAAACTTTTTCATCTTTTGAATATGAGGACTTTTTGTAGTCATGGTAGTACTTTAAAAATATAAATACACAAAGGATTAATAAATATTTTAAATGAAATAGTAATTATTTTATAAAATACCTCTTTGGGGATGTTATTTTGTTGATGGTATATGATATATCTCCTAAATTCTCAAATATAATAACCATAATCTTTTCCATTGGATTGTTTCAGACACTGAAAAAACATTAATAAAAATAAATAATTTTTTTATATGTGTTTTGATAGTGAAATATTATTATATATACCCTAATACTTATCCAATTGTAGAAGTAGATAGGCTCCTTGTATGCATGGACTGTCCTCATGCCATGATTTTCAAGATATGTAAACACCATCCTATCATAACACAATTCTCATTAAAATATAATATAAAATATATAACTTTAAGTTTAGTTATAAAACATTATATGTAGTGTATTAAATATTTACAAATGTCATCATGTGTGGTCAGTTTGTTCGGTATCCATGCATTGAATCTAGAAAATAAATCTTCAGAGTATCCAAATTGGTTGCAATAAGTATCCACTGTTTCCTATAAAAACAAAAAGGAATAAGTAATAAAAGGAATGAAAATATATTTTATATGATTAAGTTGTAGAGTTTTAACCCTATAACGTTAGCAATAAGAAGAGCATGTCTTTACTAAGTTTTCTTTCAAATTTTGCAGCCGATTTTTCCACACATGCATCAATTTGAATTGAATCCAATGAGGTTAGTTGTGTATAAGTTATGTGAGGACTAATGAGTCCATATTTATTTTCATAGGTTTTTCCCTTAAAATGTTATTTATATAGATTTCTACAAAAAAAAATATGAATTGTATTTAGTCATAATTGACATATTATAGCATATATTGGAAAAACAAATCCTTAAAACACACTTCATGTATACATTTACAACTGAGTCTCCTAACCATTAATACTTGAGGATTTCATTTAAATTTTAAAGAGAAATGTAGTCTGTAATGGATCCTCCAAACATTTGTTCTTTAAAATAAACTATGAAATTGCTATCATTTTCTAACCTTGTATTCACATGAATATTGAATGTAAGTAAATGCAGATATTGAATGGGTGGGGTAAAGGTTCTTTGTAAAAATCTTTTTGATTGGTTGGTTGATACTTTAGATAATTTTGATTAAACCTTTTGTTTCATCCACTTACCATTGTCCATCTATAACAAAATTCATTGGTTTATACCTTTTTTAATTAATTGTTAAAGTTTTTTCATAAAAAATAAATTGTAAATGAATACCTCCTTATCGATATATTTTTTTAAAGGATCTAACTTCCATGATATGGATGTTCCAATAGATTGTTTGACCGTATGAATATATGTGTCATCAAGTGTAACGGGTATCTCGGTGCTCAGATCATGGGCTATGATAATCCATACTCTCAAATGACATGTTGGAGGTTTTTTATTGTGTATAGTTTCTTCTTGGATATTGAACATGGTATCCCTAGAAACAAGGCAATGGGTGGGTGTTGATAAATTTAAATCATAATCATTTTTACCCTATAGAATATCATTATAGTAAAGGTATTAGTGTTTTTCTAATTAACTTTTCTTAAAAAAAATTATGATAATATTTATTACCTCATCTAAGATATCTCTTTTAGGGGAATGTTTCACCTCAAAGCTGGTGGGGGTGTGGGGGATCATCACGCAATGGTTGTTCTTGAGTTGTTTCTTCTCTTTGTTTCCTTCCAATAACATTTTCTAGAAAATTAGAATTATAATGAAATTTTTCTTCAAGATCATATAGTTATGACTACATATCTTCCATTTATTTATCTGTATACCCCTATTATTTTCTTTTCTCAAAATATGTTTGGGGTGTCACCCCAAAAACCGCACCTCTAACGCGGCCATACTGTTCTGGCTACTTCAAGGCTACTGATAGTAGTTGTTCATCTAGTATAGAAAATGATGATTCCTGTACCTAAGTTAGATAAAACATATAGTAAAATTAGTAATCATTTTTATGTAATAATAATTTAAAACAAAAAAAATATTATGTCATATATACACATGTTTCCCACACTTTTATGTGTTTTTAATATATTATTATCCCATATTTATTTACATGTGCCTCCTTCCATAGCACATGACATAGGATAGAATTGGATTTGGATTTGGATTCATCAGTATCTATATAAATAGAGGAAGATAATTATGTTGTTGTTTCATGTCACATAAAAGTATGATGATATATTTAAAATACGTATCGATTTTTTTCAGGTGAAATGTACCCCATCCTTACTTTACAATAGGGGTATGTTGGTTTTTATACCTCTTGATTATTTTCAACACTCTGTTGTTGTTTCATAAATTTAAAATTATTAATCATAGTGATTAATACATGTATTGTCAAATAATGTATTAAAAACCATAATGCACCTAAAAATATGTCTCCTTGTGATGACTAGTAAATGCATCACATGCTTCTTGGCTTATCAGGTGTACATGCATATATGGTGGGTGTGGGTTTATTTTCCCTTTATCATCTTTGAGATGAAACTTTGTTAGGATTATTTTAAATCCTCTATGATCTTTTCTAGTAAGTATTAATATAATTTTTTTTGGAATTCATCTACTATAAAAGCACTCTGTAAGGGATAATGAATAGTAAGTTAATGTTTTGTTATTTTATTTTTTAGTAAAATAAAGAAATTATTTCATAATTTTACCCTAATATCTTCCAAAATAAGTGTCTTAATCATGGTCACAACATGGTTCCATAAATCTACATAAATCGGAAAGTACTGTTGAGTGGTGAGACCAATTAAACTACTAGAAATGGACCTATCGGTATTAACAGCCTAGTTGTGTGCATTCCATCCAACCTCAAATTTGATGCCTTTGTTTTTCTACTTAATAATTTTTTATAACATTGCCATGATAAGGTGCTGCTATTTTTTATGGTACATTAGTTCTTCCTCATATACCATTTTCTTAGGTTCAAAATTTTCAATATGTTTCTCCTTTGGATTGGTAGCATCGGCATGTGTAGAAGTTTGTTGTTCCTCGGCATTGGGAGCACCAGCAGTTTGAGAAACCTATTATTCCTCAATATTGGGAGAATTAGTATGTGCATAAGTCATTATCTATAGAAGTGGTTAAATATTTAATTTATATTATGTTAATTCAACAGTGAATAGATAATAATATGAGGTAATGTAATGTATATTACAAAAAATATAACATTATTATTGAACTATCTTGTTTTGAAGGTTGAAGGGATTTAACCCCTCTATCGAGTATCAAAATCCTTTCATTTTGGTCTCCTATGACATACAAGACCCCGTCTATATTGGGACCACTGTGAAATGATTGCGACATCCCAATAAAAGGTTCATACTTAGTTTAATTTTCATATGACCCTTTAATGGTTTTGGTCACTAATAGAACAATTGAAAACTTTTGGTTTGCAGGATTTAGAACATAAAATACATGTACTTCTTATGATTCCATTATAAATGGTTCTTCTTTGTACTCTTACTTACTAAAATCCACTTTCATGAATCCTAATTCATCTATTTTAATAGAACTCCTATTATCAACCCACTTTCATTGAAAAATTGACACTTGGAATGTTGTATAATCCAACTCCCATATTTGTTCGATGATGCCAAAGTATGACTAATTCACATAAATTGGATTTATGTCCTTGGTGTCAGATACATTCATCGGTTCAAGAACAAGTGTTACTCTACTATTTTTCATGGTACTGCTTTCATCATGTTCATTTTTATAGAACGTATAACCATTAATTACATAACCATTATAAGATAATACATTCACACTTGGTCTAATGGATAGCCATTAAAGTCATTCTGAAATTAAATCTATATTTTCAACTGACTACTTAAAACTGTGGTCTTAAGACCATCCTATAAATTTTTGATTATTTTTATTTGATATACATATCTTATCTTTGATATATTCAAATTCATAATAATTTTATTATGGATTTCAAAATATGGGGAAACCTCTAAACTGTTATGAAAAATATAAATGTGGTCCTACTCTTGATCTGTAGTAGTGATTATGACAACATCTATTCCAGAAATTTCTTCACCCATAAGACTCTTAGTGTGATGAGATTTTGGTATCCTAATTATTTTCACACCGAATAGGTAGTCAGTATAGAATTCAATGGCTTCCTCAACAATATATCGCTTTAAAAAACAACCTTATGGCCGACTTCAATTTTTGACAAACCCTTTCAAAATATTCATATATCATTCAATGGAGAACATACATCTATAATGTATAGGACCACATAGTTGAATCTCTCTTACCAATTAAAGCATTAAGTGAACCATCATTTCAAATAATGTTAGGGTGAATAACATTTCCAATTCACATAATATGATGGAAATTTTCTTTTCCATAGTTAGTAATTTCTCTAGGTCTATAACTTTGTTGTATATAACTTTAAAAAAGGAAAATATATTGGTTAATGTATGATGGAAATTCTTATGAAAAATGTAACGTAAAGATACATGCATTAGATCTTGCATCAAAATGTGACAGTCATGTGATTTTAGAACCTTTAATTTTAAATCATTCATTGACATGATATTCTTGATATTTGATTAATACCCATTAGAAGCTTTAAATCATTTAAGAAGTTTCAAAATTTATATCTATCCTTTCGAGAAGGATTATAAGAATCTAGAGTAAGAAAATTATATTTTTAACCTTTCACTAGAGCTAACTCTTCTCGTATTCCCATGTAAATCATTTTCAACCTATAATTAATTATATCCTTTGTTTTTTCAGGTGTATTTAGTAAAGTTACAATGACATTATCCCATGAATTTTTCTCAACATGCATAACATCAAGAAAATTCCTAACATACAAATGATTCTAGTATGTTAATTCAAAAAAAAATTAATCACTTTTTCCATTGAATTTTCATAAGGTTTTTCAAAAAAAAATTACCAAAAGAAGTGTCCATATCTTTTACTTTCTCAAATAGTTGGTCACCAGTTAGTATAGATGGTTACATACATTATTCTAAACTCCCATCGAATGACATTATCCAAGATCAATACTTATGTCATTGGGGTAGAAATATGTGATGTTTTAGAAACATGGTCTCCGATGAATTTTTCAATCTAATTGACTTTATACCTTATTCACAAATGGGGAACCCTTGAGTTCCTTTAATCATTTATCTTAAAAAATTTCCATAAGTAGAAAATTAATTTATCATCCTATAAAACATGGCTCTCAACATGAAATCTTTTTTTTTGTAAGCATCATACAATGTAACACCTGAATACCATAATAATTCCAAATCTTTGATCAATGGATCCAAATAAACATCAATATCATTACCTGGATGTTTTGGTCCTTATATAAGCATAGATAACATAATTTTTTTTATTCCATGAATAACCATGGTGGAAAGTTATAATTTACCAGCATAGTCATCCATGGTGTAATTATCAATATATATTATATATCATGTGATATTATGTGTATCTAGGAGGTCTCTGAAAGTTAATATAATCATATAAATAAAAATACCACCCTTTGTCCTTAAACATGTCAACATTTATAAATATAGATACCACTCATCTCATTACATTTATAAATATAGATACCACTCAACTTTTTTACAAATGTTTTAAGTAGTGTTCAAAAAGGAAAAGAAAATTAGTAAGTGAGTGGATCAAGAATTTAATCAATAATAGAAGATAATTTATTTATATAATCGTGGGACTATGATTAAGTATTCAAAAAAAAAGAGAGAATTATATTATTTCCATTAATGATAAATTTACCTAAATTAAATCTATTTTCTTTACGATACATATATCATAGGATATAAATATTTTTAAATGTTTTAGAATAAAAGTAGAGAAGGATTGTAATTTATCCTTATAGATGACCTGGAAAAATAATGGTATGGAATTTATAATGGGAACAATTGATGATTATTTTGAAAAGAATTTTATTCACAATGTACTTATTGTACCATATACCACATAATAAAATGTTGTTTTTGAACAGAATAATAAAATTTTAGTTGAGATGGATCGAACATTGTTGATAGAAAATACTAAATTATAAAAACAATTGATGAATCTATTCACTATATTTTCAAATCACAAACATCCATTTTAAATTCAATGTGAAATTTAAAAGATCCTTTATTTAGGTCATCATCGAAATCCAAAATATAATCCTCATTCTGAAACATCATATAAATCCATTTTATTAACTTTAAAACCAATAATTTACCCATAAAATCACATTTACATTAAAAAAATCAATGAATATTGTCCTAATAAATAATTGGGACACTTTTTATTAGTTTTTAAAAATGATTTTCATCACTAAAAAACATGTTAACTTTTATTTAAAATAACTTTTTAACATAATGTTTACCCATTAAAAAATATTTTTTGAAAATCAAACACCGAATTCATTTTAAAAACTACCTTAGAAAACTCACTCCTTATTTTCAAAACCAATCACTTTCCATTTTGAACAAATGTTTCAAACTTTTAACAGCATCCAACTCCCTTTGAGAAGCTTAACTCCCCTATTATATAGTACAATATGTATAAAAATTTACATATATGTATTTACATGGAAATATAAAAACATAAAATTTATATTATTTGAAAACCATTTTCATAATAAAAATACAGATATTGAATATAATAATGGTTTCACAAAAAAAAATTATTCTATTTTTTAAAATATTTTCAATAGTGAAAACAAATACAATTAATAAAGTTTGATTAATAGTTCCAATAAACATTAATAATAAAATTATTATCATGAATGAATCATAAAAAAATGTGGTAATGTCACCACAAAAAAATATTGTAAATTATTCAAACTAGAAAACATAATAATAATAATGATTCTTCTAAAAAATTGAATTATAAATTAAAATATAATCAATTTTCATTTTTAATTTGATATTATCATTCAAACTAAATTTGGATATAGGTTATTGAAAACTAGAACTCAGTTTAAAATATGTTGAGTATCAAAATAAGAAGCTTGAGGGAGTTCAATTCAGCCACATGGAAGGCTGGATGATGAAAGATACTTGAAACAACATCAAAAACACCCATCAAATTTGAAATCCATATCCATAAAAAGAAGGAAATAATATTTTTTTATTGATATTTATAATGTTCTCCTAGGATTGGTGCATAGTTGGAATAGAAGGATAATAGAGAAGAAGCACAGGATAGACATAGGAACCTAGGTAATTTTTATTTCTCCTTAAGAGGCATTCAATCATTCTATCACATTTGAATTTAATTTAGGTATTCTCACTTTAGAAAAACTCCAATGAAAATTAGTAATAAGTGAGTCATTGAAAATTATAAGGTTTTTATAAAAATTTCTTTGAATAATAATACACATCCACACACTATACACATATATATTTGATAAATAAATAAACATGAAATATGAATTTTTTTCAATTAAACACACACACATATATAAATACTTGCAATAATAATTAATCACTTTTAAAATAAATTTAAAAAACCCCTTAAAGGATATTAAAAGTATTTCAATAATTAAATTCACTACTAAAGGATATTTGTAATTAAAAGTAAAAAAATTAAAACCTTACCCCTTTATTTTCACCAATAAAATATTTTATTAAAATTATTATTAAAAATGGGTGTTACACTATGGGTAGTGGATTAATCTATTTTCTACTGATTCATATAGAATTTTTTCTAATATATGAAGCGATACCCTCCTTCCTCTCCACGATTTGGCTTAGGCTTCAAGACTTACCTATACCATTCCAAAACCCAACAATCATCAATCTTATTACTAATTTTATTGGTTTTTACCATTTCCCCAATTGAAGAACTAACATAGTTTATCATCCCATCTATCCTTGCATTTTTGTTGATATGAACCCTTAAAAGCTAACACCAAAGGTTTCTTGGATCTAAATCGAAGGTGATTAAATATTTAAATAATCAATTGAGTTTAAATTATAGGTGGATTAATATTATTCCTTATTTATTTAAAGACATTTATCTTTATAATATAGGTAAAATTATATTTGTGTGGAATAAAATCACACTGGGAGTGCATTTTGGAATCCTTTTCAGGTGAGGTAAAGATAATTAGAGTCTTTTTTCACAGAAAAAAGTTCTTCATATAATTTTAAACCTCCAAGAACATAATAAGTAGATAAGGGGGAAAAGGGTTACTTTGATAGCGCCCCCTATAGGATTACACGTAACATCTAACTTCACTATTAATAATGAAAGGGGTGAATCTAGTCCGAACGACATGGACCTAACCCAATCAAGAATAAAAAGATAAATATTGAGAAAGAAATGTGATTCGGGAAGGAGAAATTTCTTTCTCAAAAATAGGAAGGTATTGCCTCAAAACCTGTATACACACAAGAAGGGTACACTACGCAAAAGTAAAACACAATGGAAGAGTAAGGTGCAACCACAAATAGTAACCACAACTAAGTGTAATAGTAAGTACTGAAAGTAAAAGGGAAATAATACAATCCCAACTGAAAAGATACAACTATAAAAGAAAATAGAAAACAGCTCATGAGATCGTCTACCAAGGATCCTACCTGAAGGGTAGGTACAGCTCATCTTCACAGCTCTCCACGTCAACCAACCACCTCCATGTACCACATGTTCTTGGCTCCTATAGTCTTAGTCAAGCTGCTCATCATCTGCATAAGACACAATAAGGTGCGAGTGAATCTCGTGCAAGGGTGAGTATAACATCACCCAGTAGGGTCCCCGAGACCCCCTAAGGTCTCTCATAATTCCACTAAGGAAAACCACAAAGCATGATCTTAATCACAAAGCACAAGTGAAAGACTCAGCTCAAACCATGTATAAATTAAGTACTAAAGTACATATAATTAGTCGTAAAGCTAGATCATCTTATTCTATCAAGGGTTCTACTGCTAATCCACATAGGATCGCTCAGTGCTGATCCACACAGGATCGCTAGGTGTTGATCCACACAGGATCGCTAGGTACTGATCTACACAGGATTGCTAGGGGCTGATCCACATAGGATCGCTAGGTGTTAATCCACATAGGATCGCTAGGTGTTGATCCACATAGTATTTCTAGGTGTCGATCTACATAGGATCACTAGGTGTTGATCTACATAGTATCTCTATTCATTCTTCACGTCTCAGCCAGCCACTAGATTCTCGTACATAGTACGCTTGATTCTAGTAGGATCTTCTCCTCAATCCATTGGTCGTACATCAACTGGAACTAATTCCCCCAAATAATTAACCCAATGATCCATCATGTCATAAGGGTTCCAAATCAACAGACGGCGCGTCAATCGGACGCCCGGTCTGAGAGTTATAGGTATTTTAGTGCTGAGGACCCGGTTGGATTCGGGTCAGATCCAACCCAGTCGTACTCCAACTTTCTCCAAAACTCAGGTAGAGTATCTCAAAAGGACTGTCTCATTCCAAGTATTCCAAAATCGTAGATGGATCATCAAATGGATGTATGGTTTGTAAGATATGGCCTTTTAAGCGAAACTGGGCCATAAAGGGTCTGGGTCTAGTCTGACCCGGCCCGGACCGAACTGGATGGGCCATGGCGGGCTTGGCCCGCTGGGCCATGGACCAGCCCAGCCCGAACCGGTCGGGTTGGGCCGCGATGGGCTCGACCCGCTGGGCAGCGGACCGGCCTGTCCCGCCGGCTGGGCGCGACCCGCGCAAGGGGTCATGCAGACCCTCCTTCCTGAACGGCTCAAGAGTCGTTCGGCTCTTCAACCGGCAGCATCGCCTCGCTGTCCATAGGACCCAAAGGGCGCAGGTCCCCCTCCGTCGCAGCTTCAAAGTCACAGCCTCCATCTGTAGCGCGCAACGGGATGCCGCCCTTCCGCCAACGCGGCCGGCCAAAATTCGGCCGCCCCTGCTGGTCTGTCGCGGCGTCGTGCAGCGCCACCCCCTTCCGCAGCCGGCGAGCATCGGTGGGGCTTTCACGGGCCACTGAATGATCTCTGGTGGTCCATTTTCCCTTCCGAAAGTGCCTATGGGCCTCTCAGGATGCTTTCAACACTGTGCATCCCCCAGGTTCATCCTGTCGCTCTGTTTCCTGATTGCCCATTAAGAATGCAACAAAGATCAAAGCGGCAGAGGGTCCAGGCCTTGTTCATTTGGCATGTGCCCTCCGTGAACAAAGGTGAGATTAATTCATCTTCAAAATCTTAGAATTAATGAAGACAAAACCCCTTACTTCATGAACCGTTGAATGATGTCGCGGTCATGGAGGGAGAATATTCCTTGTTCGTTGAAGTCGTCGGCGTTCGTCAATCCCAGATCGATTCCCCCAACAATGTCTTTCAAGCCTCCATTCTTTGTTGGTGGAAGACCATGCGGTACTTTGTCAGAGGTTCTTAACTTCTGTCTCAAAAACCCGAGCCCGAGCTCCATTTAAATTGACGAGAGAACCAACTGTGTTGTATAACATTAATGCGGTTCATTTATGAACTACATTTAATGTTCCAATGTCAAGGTTATGCAACCCAAGGGTCATGCCCTTGAATAACCCATTTAACTTTGCGGTCCTGCCACATCACTCAAAGGTTACAAAAAGGAAATAAAATAACTTGTTGAGTTTATTATTATTATTATTTTGTAAAGCTAAAAATTAACTTTTCTGTTTTCCTTTTTCCGAACAAATTAAGCTTCACTTAAGAAAATCCTGGCACTGTGAGTCCAACGGTGCCCTCGGATTTCAATTTCAAGCACTGGTTCAAAAGTTAGAAAATGTCGTCTGCACATTTACTGAATGTACCTTAAAAAAGTTCAAAATTCTGTTCCAGAATCTCCAGGCCTCAGAATCATGTTTCATCAATTTTTACAGACTCATAATAATCCCAAATAATTTAAACAAAATTATATGGAATTTCCTGGTCTTTACAAGAAAATAGAAAACAAAAGAGTGGCAACAAAAACAGAAACAATAATCATAAACAAATATAGAAAATTAAATGGAAAAGAGTATTTATGTGCTTTAGACCTCATCGGTACTACATGCATGGAGTTTGGAGGGGGTAAAGACCTAGATGGAAGAATTGATTAAATAAAAGAATAAATAATCACATACCTTAGATATTGAGAGGATCTATTCATTGATAAAGTGTGGAATGGGTTCAGTTGTGTGAGGGTTAGATTCTGTGAGGGTTCGGTTTCATGAGTGTTAGGTTCTATGAGATCTTGAAGGTGCAAGGTAGGAGGACTCGGTTAGGGTTCTATTTAAAACATCGGGTAAGGTTTTTATCAGTGCTTTCAAAAAATTGCTAATAAAGATGCATTTTATCAGGGCTAAAATTGTAAGCACTAATAAAACTCTTCTTTATTAGCACTAAAATTCTAGCATTGATAAAGAGTTATTTTATCATCAATTTTTTTGTGCTGATAAAGATGTATCTTTATCAGCGAGAAAAATGCACTGATAAAGATCTAATATTAATAATATATTTAAATAATTATAATTATAATTATAAATAAATATATTTAAAAATATTTCTATATATTTATAAATATTTGTATATATTTATAAATATATTTATATATTTATATATATTTATATTATTATATATATTTATATTATTATATATATTTATAAAATTATAAATATATTTACTATTTTAATATAGTTATTATAATTTTTTAATTATTTTTATATTTATTTATTTAGTTATTTATTTATAATTATAATTATAAATAAAAAATTTATATATATTTATATATATTTATATATTTTATATTTATATATATTTTTTATATTTATTTATATATTTTATATTTATTTATATATTTATTTATATATTAATATAGATATATATATAATTATAATAAATATATTTATTATTTAAATATATTTATTGTAATTTTATAATTATTTAAATATATATTTATTTATTTCTAATTATAATTATAAATAAATACATTTAAAAATATTTCTATATATTTATATCTCATGGTCTGCACTGCTTTGGTATATTTATAAATTTATAAATACCAACACAGCGTGAACCATGGGTTGATGCCCATGATCTCGAAATTTACTGAAAATAAAAAAGCAAAGTATGATGGGAAATGGCAAGTAGAAGCGAGGAAAAACCAAAACTCCAAATATGAAAACATTCCACAACCTAGAGAATAGTAAGCATCATCTTTGGAAATAGAAACTGCCTCTACCTCACATATGACGGCCCCTCCTTCATGTTTTAGGTTGCTTCCATGAATCATTATCTACTTATGACCCAGTATTTCCATCCAATGGGATGGTATCAACAAGTGGCTGAGGAATATGATCCCCAACCATGTTTTTCCTTACCTTAGTAGCCTCAATACCTGAGGATTTATCTTAAATTTGAATGGTCCTATAGACATTACCAAATTATTCACTAAAGGCTTCCCTAATATTGGACTTGATTAATATATCAAGTAAGCTGAGTTTACCAAATAACTCAGCCTTTTTGGGACAAGATACCCCTTGATCAGGGGTGGAAACTATTGGAGTTGGTTCCCTTGAACCAACTTCTATGTACTTTATAATAACCTATATTCATAGTTTTGAATATTAATAAACTTCTTATCACATCATGATTGTTATTTTGAGTAACATAGTATCTAATAATGTCTCAAGAGTAGTTGTCACACTAAAAGGTCATAGCAATTCCCAATTATGATGAGAACCCAGAAGTGTTACAACACTATTATTAAATATATGTTCTGTATCTAGATGATATCATTTGAGGGACACAAATGATTCAGGATGTCAAGTGTGGATACTCATAGATCTTTGAGGCACCTTCTCATGGTGTACGCCCTTGGTAATATCCATTAGGATATTATGAGAACAAGACCCTCCAATAGGAAATCCACATTTATATGTGTCATTGGATGTTCCTATCTATGGATGTGTGTATTTTTCCTTATAATTTAAGATTATTATTAATGAGTATTATGAGTCACGTACTTTGATGTATTTATAAGAATCATGATGACAGATGTTCACATCAAGGTAGGATACGTTGGGTGTGTCATGAGTAATATTTCATTAATGAATAATATGAGAAAGGATTTTTCCCTTCTATTCTTTAATGAAATTTAATACCTCATTCCCTTTTATGGAAATTATATATCCTAAATAAATCCATTTCCATGGTGTTATATAGGCAAGTTCAATTTCCAAGAAGTTAAAGAAAGAGAGATCAAGCATATAGGTTGATAGAACCAATATTCAACCTACTTGATTAGATATATTGTGATAAAGAGATTATATTACACAGTAATCATATGTATGAGGTCTTATGTCATTACGGAATCGATTTCTTTTTCAATGGGTTCCTTGGCATGTTGCTAGACGCTAACCTTGGACATTAGGCTTCTTCGCCTAAAGCCACTAAGAAAAAGTCCTAGAGGGTCACACACTAAGTGTATCTAGTATCTCAGTTAAATAATATTATTATTATTTATTATTTTACAATTTTAATACATATTATTATCGCACGTGGTATAATAATTATTCATGTTTTCTTGATCACATATATTCCATTGCTAGTTATTTGAGAGAATATAATTTGATAAGAATATTTAATAAATATGTATTTTATATTTAGTGAATATAATATTTATTTATTTATTGGTGAATAATGATGTGATATTTATTCAATAAATAAAGAGTCATTATTTAAAGCCCGATAAATATTATGGAGGAATGGCAGATCGAGTTTAATAGTCTTGTGAGAAATAATAAATATTGAATATTATTTGATTAAATAATATTTAGTTTAATTCTCAAGTTAAGTGCATGTCAAGAAATAATAATATTATTATTATTATTTGACATGGGGTTTTATAGAGATTAAATAAATAATAAATATAACTTGTGCAATTATTTATTTCTAACCCTAGTGATAAATAAACTCAATTATATTATTTTCTCTAAGAGCCAATTCATTTGTTTGTTTGTGCATAACGGATTTGGAGAATCCTCTCAATCCCTAGAGAGCTCCATTATCCAAGAATGATCCTAAGAATGGTGAGCTATCTTCTTCCACCTCACACTCTCAAGTCAAGATAGATCAAGTAGAATGCTTTGAAAGTGGATCTCTAGGAGATCAAAGGTGGAAGATGCAAGTTATAGGATATGCTACTATAGAAATTTCAGATTCCTATAGTGGGGTTCATAGATTTTTGGGACATGTTTGGATCACCAATAGAGGGAATCTACTCTTGATTCCTACAATTCAATGATGGAAGAAAGAAAATATGTTGTCAAATACATCAATAAAGAAAGAATTGCATCAAGGTAATTCTTTAATTAATTAAATTAATTATAAATAATATGTGATGATCCTCTCTATAGTTCTATAATTCTATCCCTTTTCTATTTTCTTTGATTCAATTCTATATATCATGATGATTATCATTGTGTAAATCTTAGATTGATCATCGATCATAATAAAAAGCAAAGTTGGTCATGACCCATCGCATGCTTCTGCTGCACCCAGAACCTACAAGTGGTATTAGAGTGATCACATAATTATTCATAATTATTTAAAGATCATTGATTGATTTATGAAATTTTAATTTATTTTTTAAGTCAATATTAATCATTATTTTAATCCAAATTGAGATATTTTCTTCTTCCTCTTTTGTTTCTCATAGATCTAATCAATGTGATTAATTTTATAAATGAGATAAAATCCAAGAACTAAACTAGGGGTGCCAAGGATTCTGGCCGGATAATATAAAATTACATGTTGTGTAATTGGAGTTATAGGCTATGTACTTTTGTTCAATGCTTTAGGAATTAATTCAGCAATTAATTCAAACCATGTGCATTAATGACACATAGTGTATCAATTTCTTACATCACATGTTGGACGGTCCAGGGTGGTTCACAGTTATCTAGAGTATACACCATGTAGCCCATATACACTGTGTGTAGTCCCTTTGAGTCATGGATGGGTCATGTATTACTATACATGGCCTACCAAACTGGTGACCATGTAACTTGGAGACCACACATCGTGTAGTCACTTATACACATCATGTACTCTAATTGTTCGGGGCACAATCTACATGTTGAGTCCCTAGGAATATGCCTCAGATACATAGTGAGAGATGTACACACCATGTAAATCAGCTAAACATGTCATTTACTTATACCAAATTATGAAAATTTAAAAATTATTTATTATATTGTGTAAATATTATCGACATGTGCTTGTGTGTGGTCATTAAGTTGATAGGACACACCATGTGATGGGTTTTAATATGTGTGTATGTGTGTGTGTGTTTAATTAATATCTGAGTAATGTTCAGATCTTCATATCTTGTATGATTCGTATTATAGTTGTTACTCCACGTACATTAAAGCATGACACGTTATAGAAAAATCATGTAATTTTTGTAATCATTAAGTTGATACTACACATCATGAAAGTACGTGATAAGTCATGTATTCTATATGTCACAAGAATAAACTATATATGATTATAATACATGTTGGGTAGATTCATATGGGTATTCACCATGTTTCTTCCAAGGTATATTTATGTACACTATTAATTTTAAATAAATTTATTTAATTTTATTAAAATTATAATGGATAATAATCTCAAGTAAATTTGTATGAGAACTAATATAAAAGAATTTATTAATTAAAGATGATAATTAAATGATTTGAGCATGACTTATCTTAAATAAGAAGGATTAATAATTGAATGCTAGTTTTATTAAAACTTTAATTTGTTAAATTCATGTGCATGATCATGAGTATAACACCAGACCTTTGTATGAGATTGGTTTCCTTTTAATTTATTATTATATTAAATTGTTATCATGCATACCTTCTCTCCTTTTATTATATAAGGGCATGTGTGTCCACCTAGGTCAATGGTTAGTTTATCAACCACTAGATAAACTAACCATTAATAAAAGCTCATGATCATACCACTTTATTATTTTATTTCTCTCAAGTTTCATGGTTATTTCATTATGGATGTTTTTCATGATCACATGAATTAATAAAATTAACAGGCATGCAAGATAGAAGTAAAATAAATTAGATTATGCATTAATATTATCTAAGATATGGTTAATCACTTAAGAAAATCTAGTTAATATTAAAAAACATGTAATAAAGATAATAATTGGCACTTTACACATAAAAGAATAAAATACCTCAATTTTATATATTAAGTTAGTATATCCTTCCAATACTTCAGTTAAAATTGAACCATAGTTAAAATTGCTTGACCAGTCAAAGTTGGGTTGATTTCAATTATCAAGATATTATAAATTGAAGTTTTGGGTTGAATTAACTTAGTTAACATCAAAGGTTGACTGGAAAAGAAGGACTTTGTGTAACTAAGAGGTAAGGGTTGAGGAAATACAATTTAAGGATTTCAGGTTTGGTGAGTCCACTCAAAAGTTCAAGGAACTATGATTTAATATAGTTGGAATTTAGAATCTCTACCTAAAACCATTCAAGTTTCTTGACCAACCAAAATTGGGGTAATGAGAAGCATAATATGGATCCGTGTCACTATAATGTCCAAACAACAGGATATTTCTAAGACAATGGTGAGGGGTATTGGATTTTGATAAAATAGTGGGAGACTAATAAATTTAATATTTATTTATTTGTCTAAATTTTATTAGTTAAAGTACTAAAAATTTTCTCATCTTATTTTTAGAAACATTATTAAAATGACTTCAAACATATCTCTATGATCCATACTTGATAAGGATAAACTTCGCACTGGAAAAAAATTACAAGAGTGGAAAAGGTGCTTACGTGTTATCCTTTACCATGAAAGGAAATTGTATGTACTGGAATAAATTATTCCTAATGTGTCTAGTAATGAGGAAAATGATGAAGAGTTATCACTCTGTGATAAACATTTAAAAGATTCCATATATATTCAATGTTTCATGTTATCATCCATGTACAATGAAATTTTGAAGCAACATGAGGACATGGATGTGTATAACACGATGTCTCACCTTCAGGGTCTCTATCAAGAGAAGGCGAGACAAGAGAGGTATGAGATCTCTAATACTTTTTTTACAACTAATATTAGATATTTTATGCCAGTTGGGCCTCATGTAGTCAAGTTTATTGGCTACATTGAACACTTAGACATCTTAGGGATTAAATTCTCAAATGATTTGCATATAGATATTATACATTCATCACTACCTAAGACCTTCTCTAGATTTATTTTTAATTAAAATATTATAAATAATGATAAGAGTATTTTGGAACTTCTTACTTTGATTCACCAAGTGGATGAGGACATGGGGCATGATAAACCTTCGATCCTTATGGTGAATAATAAAAGGAAGAACAAGGAAAAGGGGCCTAAACCTCATAACAATTATAAAGCTCCCAATAATTGTCCTTCTAAGAAGAAGAAGATATAAAGGTAGGGTAAGGAAAAGTAGGTAGTATGTTTTTCATGTGGAAAGTTAGGCCATTGGAAAAGAAACTACACCCATAAGCAAGGGGAATATAATGGTTTTTTCATTGTAGAGTGAAATATTTTAATATCTATACATTGGGTATTAAATACAACTTTTTGTGCTCACATCTGTATCCAAATGTAGGAACCAAATAGATTTTGAAAGATTTCTAGAGGAGAGGTGTATCTTAGAGCTACTAATGGTGTGAGGTTGTTGCCTTGTCCATTGGTGACTACCATCTTTCATTGTCAATAAGAATGATTTTGATTTTAAAATATTTTTATTATGTACCAACGGTTACTAAGAACATAATTTTTGTATCATGCCTAGATTCATATGGGTTTATTTTCAAGTTTAGAAATAAAATTTATTTCTTTTATAAAGATAACTTATGTTATGGTATGGAACATTTAAATAATGATATTTATGTATTAAATTATAAAAACCAAGTATTTTAAATTGATAAAGAATCATGTTCACATGACTCATATAACACTCATCTATTGAATCACCATTTTGGTCATATAAATGAGAAGTGTTTTACAAAGCTCTGTCAAGATGATTATTTAGACTCTTCTAATCTAAAACCACTTGAAATATTTCATGATTATTTATAAGGAAAAATAACCAAACCACCATTTTTTGGACAGGGTGAAAGGGATACAAAGCTTCTAGGATTGGTACACAATGATGTTTGTGGACCATTTTTGGTAGAAGCTACAGGTGGATATTCTTACATCATAACTTTTTCTGATGACTTGATTATATATGGTTGGGTTTACTTAATAAGGTATAAATCCAAGTCCATTAAGAAATTTAAGGAATTCAAGAATGAAGTAGAGAATAAACTTGGTAAGAAGATAAATAAGCTTTGATTGGATTGAGGTGGTTAATATCTTAACCAAGAGTTTATCAAATTTTTACAGGATTTTGGGATTCTATCTCAACTCACTGCACCTTATACACCATAGTGGAATGGTGTTAGTTAAAATAGTAATTGTACCTTATTAGACATGGTACGGTCGATAATGATTCATTTTGATGTTTCATTATCCTTTTAGGGATATGAATTACAAAATTCGGCATACACATTAAACTGGGTACCAACTAAAGTGGAAAATGGAATTACCTTAAAGTTATGGAGTGGAAAGAAACCTATTTTATCACATACACATGTATGGGGTTGCAAGGCATTTGTTAAGTCCTTATTAGGAAATAAACTAGTACCCCAGGTCATAAAGTGTGTCATTATAGGGTATCTCAAGGAAATAAAGGGATACTGCCTATACAACCCCTTGGACAAGAAAGTGATTATCGCAAGACAAACCATATTTCTTGATAGGGAGCACATCCTAAAAAAGGATGGTGGGAGAAATATTGACTTCGATGAATTTTATGCTCAAGTTACACAAGATTTGGTATAGGAATAGATTCCATAGGTCTCCATCAAATAAGTAGTTCTCGAAACAAAAGTACTACATAGGATCATAAGAGAGGTAAGAGAACTAGAGGGATATGGTTTTTTAGTCACTGAATATGGTGACTCATTATTAGTTCAAAATGATGAACCTCTCTCCTACAAATAGTTAGTAGAGATCTCAAAAGCTGCAAGATTGAAAGAAGCCATGAATTTTGAAATGGATTCTATGTATCAGAAGTAAGTTTGGGTTCTGGTCGATGTGTCAGTTGATGTAAATCTCATTGGGTGAAAATGGGTATTCAAGAGAAAACTAGACATATAAGGTAAATTAAATACCTATAAAGTAATGATAGTGGTTAAATGGTTTAAATAGTGCCAAGGAATTGACTATGATGAAACCTTTTCACTCATTCTCATGTTTAAATCCATCATAAATATTCATTCTATATCATTTTACCATGACTATGAGATTTGGAAGATAGATAGTAAAACCGCATTCCTTAATGGGAACCTTTAGGAAGATGTCTATATGATACAACTAGAAGGGTTTGTGACTCCAGGTGATTTTAAAAGGATTTTCAAGTTTCATATATCCATTTATGGATTAAAAAAAGCATCTAGGTCATGGAACATTCAATTTGATGAATCCATTAAATAATTTGGTTTCATTAATAATGAATGTGATCCATGTGTTTACAAGAGGTTTATTGGAAATACATTAATTATCCTAGTATTATATTTTGATGACATATTACTTATTGGAAACAATATACCAGTCTTATAGTCTATTAAGGATTGGTTAAACAAATGCTTTAACATGAAGGAATTGGGTGAAGCAGCCTATATTCTAGGGATCAAGATCATTCATGATAGATCCAAGTGGCTTCTTGGACTAATTCAAAGTATATATGTTGACCAGATACTAAAAATATTTAGTATAGAAAAATCCAAGACGGTATTGGTTCTAGTGTCACATGGTTTACATCTTTCTAATAAAATGTTTCCTCAAACACAACATGAGAAAGATAGAATGAGTAAGATACCATAAACTTTGGTGATAGGATCAATCATGTATGCCATGTTATGTACTAGACATGATGTTGCCTATGCATTGAGCATGGTAGGTAGATATCAAGCTAATCCATGAGAACAAAATTGGTCTATTGTTAAGGCTATACTTAAGTATCTGAGAAGAACTAAGGATATGTTCTTGGTGTATATAAGAGACGAGGAGGTGGTCATCAGTGGTTATATTGATTCTAGTTTTTAGATATATCATAATTATATAAATTCACAATAAGGATATGTTTTTTGTCTCAATGGAGTAGTTGTGAGTTGGAAGAGTTTAAAGTAGTCAGGTTTTGTTGATTCTACAATAGAGTTTGAGTAGATATCAGCTTATGATTCATCCACAGAATCCATTTGGATATGGAACTTTATACAAGATCTTGATCTGGAACCTAGAAGTAAATACCCTATCACATTGTATTATGATAATACTACAATGGTGGCTCTTATAAAATAACTGAGGTCACACCAACGAACAAACCATATAATTTTTAAGTTTCAACTCTTGAGGGATTTTTATTAAAGGGGTAAAGTTGCAGTGAGTAGATTACCCATGTAAGAGAACATTTTGGACCCCTTGACTAAAGGTCTATCTCAGTAGAAGCATGAGTATCATGTGAGAGCTAGTAGACAAAAGTTTGTTAGCATTTGGATCTAGTGCAAGTAGATTCTGTTGGATTTGTCTCCCTAGAACCAACTTATGTGCACTTTATGATAACCTATATTCATATATTTTAATATTAATAAACTTATTATCACATCATAATTGTTCTTTTGCATAATATAGTATGAAATAATGTCCCAAGAGTATCTATCGCACTAAAAGGTCATAGTAGTTCTCCATAATGATAAGAACCTGTAAGTTATACAACACTGTTCTTAAATATATTTTTGTAGTTAGATGATATCATTTGAGGGAAACAAATGATACATGCTATCGGGGGTGGATACTCATAAGATTTTGAGTCATATTCTCATGGTGTACGACCTTGGTAGTATCTAGTAGGATGTTATGAGAACGAGACCCACCGGTAGGAAATCCACATTTATATGTGTCATTAGATGTTCCTATCTGTGGATGTTTGTATTGGTCCTTAGACTTTAAGATTATTATTCATTAGTATTATGATTTGTGTACTTTGATGTATTGACGAAAACTTTGATGACAAATGTTTGTGATGATATAGGATATGTTGGGTACATCACAAGTAATATTGCATTAATGAATAAAGCGAGAAACGATTTGTGCCTTCTATTCTTTAAGAAAAGTTAATGTATCGAGACCTTTGATGGAAATGATATAGCCTAAATAAATCTAGGTCCATGGTGTTCTATAGTTAGGTTCAGTTTCCAAAAATTCAAAGAAAGATACATTGAGAATATAAGTTGATGGTACCCGCGTGTAACCTATTTTATTAGAGATATCATGATAAAGGGACTATATTACATAATAAGTGTCTATGTGAGGTATTATTCCATTGTGGAATTAACTTATTTCTTTATAGGTGCCTTGTCATGTTATTATATGTTAGCCTTGGACTTTAGGATGCTTCGCATAATGCCACTGAGAAAGAGGCCCAAAGGGTTACACACTAATTGTATCAAGAATCTCAGTTAAATAATATTATTATTATTTATTATTTAATAGGTTGAATAAATGTTATTCTCACATTTGGTTTAATAATAATTCATGTTTGATTGATAGTATATATTATGTCGCCAATTATTTGAGAGAATATAATGTGATCATAATATTTAATAAATTTTTATTTGTTATTAAGTGAATATAATATTTATTTATTTATTGGTGAATAATATAGTGATGTTTATTTAATAAATAAATATTCATTATTCAAGGCCTGATAAATATTGTAGAGGAATGGTTGACTGATTTTAATGGTCCAGTGAGAAATAATAAATATTGAATATTATTTTATTAAATAATATTTAATTTAATTTTCAAGTTATATGAATTTTGAGAAATATTATTATTATTATTATTATTTTACATGGTGTTTCATAGGAATTAAATAAATAAAAAAGGGTACTTTTGAAATTATTTATTTCTAACCTTAGTGGTATATAAATCCAATTATATTATTTTCTATGGGAGCCAATTCATTTGTTTGGTTGTGCACAATGGATTTGGAGAATTATCTCAAGACCTAGAGAGCTCCCTTATCCAAGAACTCTCCCAAGAACGGAAAGTGATCATCCTTCACCTCTCACTCTCAAGTCAAGAGAGATCAAATAGAATGATTTGGAAGCAGTTCTCGATGCGATCAAAGGAGTAAGATGCAAGTGATAGGATCTATCGTCCTAACACATAAAGATTCCTACGGCAGTATTCAAAAAAATTGTAACATGTGTGGATCATCTCTATAGGGAATTTACTCTTTATTCTTATAGCACAATGATAAAAAAAATGCAAATTTGTTGTCAGATCTATCAATGAAGAAATAATTACATCAAGATAATTTTTTAATTAATTAAATTAATTATAAATAATATGTGATGATCCTCTCTATTTTTCTGGAATTCTATCCCTTGTATGTTTTATTTGATTCAATTCTATAGATTGTGACTTTTATCATTGTTTAAATATTGGATTGATCATCGATCGTGACAAAAAATAAAGTTGGGCATGACCCATCGCATGCTTCTGCTGCACCCAAAACCTATAGAAACCTCCTTAGAGGGGGTTGTGGCATCACATTGAGTCTGAACCAGAGCTTGGCGTGCCCATTATTGAGCCTTGGAAGTTCCCATAACCCCCTCTACCTTCTTGTAAACATCCTATATAGGTGAGACCAAAAATAATTCACCCACTTGGACAATATTCAATGGTACTGTTATAGTGACCTTGATTTTTCTTACCTAACTATTACAGTATTTTAAAGATAAATAACATAATAGTGCTAAAAATCTAGGATCCAAAGGTTTATTTTCTTGGGAATATTAGGATCATACATAACTTTTACATAATAAAATATAAACATTTATTTAATTCTTTCTTCTCTAGCTTCTTATTAGCCCTCGTGTTCTCCTTAGTACAAGTATTCACCTAAGGAAATACATAAAAAAGAAGAGGTGATATAAAATCCTATTAAGAGGATGAATAAGAGACATGAAACATGGGTGAGCATAATCATCATCATAACATCATCATAATCATCATAATCAGGATTGGAATCATTAGATAAAGTCATGGAATGTGGCAATGCATAAAAATGAAACATCATGTCTTAGTGGTTAACCACCACATAATGTTGTGAACAAAGCTAGCATCATGTTCACACTTCACGTTATCTCATGAGATATACCATATTACCCAATGTATTGTATCACTATATAATTATTGGTGCACCCATCACATCATAACATTTACATGCATTATATAATTCTGGGTGCACCCGTGACATCATAACATTTACATAATCATGCATGTCACATAGAACATATATCAATATTGGGCATAATATAACTCATAGAAAAGAATGGGTTTAATTTAATAAATCATACATTCATGAATAAACTTTAGGGTTCCAAAAATAAAGAGGGAATAAAATTATTGGTATAAGAATCATCAATCTTGAGTGAATAAGAAACAATCTCAAGAGAAGTAAAATGTGTGTTTTTAGAAAGAAGATTTCTTTTGAAAAAAATTATGATTGTCAAAAAGAAAAAATGTATATCCAAGAAAAGGAAATTGGGATCAAGAAATGAAATTTATGGATCATTATACATAATAAAACTGGTGTGGAAGAGGGAAACCCCAAGGAAATGGAGTTGGGTTCAAGAATCCCATTACCTTATGTCTGAGTGATTTCTTCTCTTTAATATCCTAGATAATCAAATTATATTAATTAATTAATTAATCCAGATCCATTTTATACATGTATTTGATTTATTATAATTTTATTAAGTTAATTTTTGACCATTATGATGAGTTATATAGTTCAATTTCATCGTTCAGGAGTGTTCATTTTCTTGGTTTTCACGATCGGCTCACTTGTATATGAGTATGGAAGTTCATGTAAAATTGGAATAGTTATCCAGAATTGAAATTATATCTTAATAATGTAATTTAATAATATTAAATGATATTATATAAAATTTGGTTATATGGTATGAAGATTATTTATTATATTAAATGTTAATGAAAATGATTTAATTAATTTGGTGGTTTTATGACCATTATGAGATTATATCATTTTATTTAACATCCTATTTATATATTGCTACAAAAACATTATATAAATTATAATATGTATAATAAAATATTATTTAACCATAATTATGGTTTTATTACCATCCTTGAAGGTGGTAGTGAAAAATGAAAACACATCATCCACGGTGGTGTTAAATTGACACACCACGAACGATATTTCCATTTTTAGAATAAAAGGAAAACGAAAAGAGATTAGAATATGAATTATTCCATTAACATAATAAAATTATCGTATATAAAATATACTAGAGTTTCCATGCCTCTTATATAGGTGAAGGTGAGGAGAGGATAAGAAAATAAAGAAATTGAAAATAAAATAAAATAAAAAGAAAGAGGATTTTGCCTCTTGAATTTTTCCTCCTTGAGAACCTCCCTAGGGAAAAGGGTTTGGTATTTTGATGAGAAAAAGGGATATTGGACATGTGGGAGGGCCTTGGGGAGATGATTGGGTATAATTTTTACAAGTCTCAAATCTTGGAAGGTGTGAGGAGAAGAGGTGGTGAGGGGTGGTATTTATAGGGGAGGAGAGGGATTTTTTTCATTATTTCATTCATTAGTTTATTATTTTGGATCAAGACTATGAATAGTTTGAGAATTATTAAAAAATATATTAAGATAATGAAATAGAGTTCAATATTTTGGACTTACATCATCCATACATCATCTATGACTCAATAATTCGTGTATTTAGCATTTATCGTAAATTATCGTATTTTACAATTCACTAAAAAATCATGTATTTTAGAAAAATACTAAAAACTCACCCTAACCATTTTTTGAAATTTTAAATTCAAAAATAAACTCCATTTTATAAAAAAAATCTAAATATGATAAATTTAATTTTTATTTAAAATCGTCATTTACTTGGAAAATGCTGATTTTAAAATTATAAATGATTTTATGATACTTTGAAAAATTAATTAAGGTCTCATAAAATTATCTTATAATCATAAGACAGAAAAATACTAATTTATGAATACATTTTATGAAAATAAATTTTCTTTTAAATCATTATATTAATGATAAAATTATAAACATTTATGATTTATAAAAAATACCAACACTTAACTAATAATTTTTTTAAAATATTTATTTACTTGTATTGTGATGTAATTATATCATATTATCATTTATAATATTTATAAATTTTAAATATACTTTCATAAATGAGGTTACTATTCAATTGGATGAATTAATATTCCCAATGGTCATGTTACTATTCTAAGGGTCGGGTTACTATTCCATCGGGATAGATTTCTTAATTTCTAAAAATACCTCTTATTTAATTCATTATTCATTTATAAAGTTGGTATTGTGTTCTAAAAGTGATTTATGTAGTTTATACTATATGACATAATTATAAGAAGAGAATTTCCATTGATAAAATTATGGGATGTTACAATTGTCTCCTCAATTACAGCCCCTATGGGTCTATCCAACACACTACAACCAACAGGTCCGAACTTCAGTGGGAGGGGATAATCAACTTTAGATTTCCCCTTCTTATTTCTCGATGAATTCCTCTCTTCCCACAGTTAATATTCAGCATGAAATTGGGCTTCAAGATCCAAGTTAGAGTCACCAATCTGCTTCTTGATGTGAGTTGCAAACCCTACAACAAGTGCATCATGAAATGAGACACCTTCCTTAACATTTTCCACTCCTTTTTTAGGATATAGAAATTGAACAGTATTATGTGCAGATGAAGAGGGGTTATTATCCATTCTATTTAAGCAATAAGCAGTAGGTGCAGTATCCCCAAATGACATCAGAGAAGAATCCCCTTCCTAAGCCTTCCTCAAGGCCGGTATTTTTCTAATCATGTGATTCAACAGAAGTCTTCCTATGCACATATGAAGGAGTCTTGGATTTCCAAGGTGTAACCAGCTGAAATCCATCTTCATCCATGTGAGTGGACACCCCTTGATATGAAGTGGCAGCAACCCTTGGGGAAATTCTATTGAGCAGCATCTTTAGGAGATGAAGCATGAGCTACTTTAGAGGCCAACTCCTTCAAATATCCTGAAGCAGGGGTTGAATCATCAGCCTGGAGAGGGGGGCTCTGCCCCATCTTGGACTTCCTATCTTCCTTAAGTTCGGTCATATTACCTGCTTGCATAAAATATTTAAAAGAGGCAGACAGTTTTTGTTTACCTTTTCAAAAAGAGGAAATCAATTGTTATTCTTGAATCAATTGCCTATCTATAGTGCCTTGTGCATCTTGTTCAAGATCTGATTGGTTGTGAGTCTCTACTCCCCCATCAACTGCCTCCTCATTAGCATAATCAACCCATGAACACGGTTGCTCTGGGATTAACGGAGGGCTCCCCTACTCACTAGAAACTATCATCTGCTTGGAAGTGCCTCCTAGTCCCTGAATTTTATAATCCTTCATAAAAAAATCACATATAATGGTACTCTCACCCAATCGAGGTTCATATCCATCAACCAGTCCCAAGCTATCCTTCAGGATGCTTGCATATGATCCAATACAACCAATTTTGGTCTTCTGCCCATCTATAATGGAGGTCCCAAGAGTGTCACCATCTTGTTGCCCAGGAACTTAGAGTATATGTGAGGTCGCCTTCTTCCTTCGGCATTATCCTTCCAGTTTCCCTTGCATACCACACTTAATGCATTTAATCACTCTTCAGTAAACATTTTTTTGAGGCGCAATCGGACCACATTCCTCACATTGGTGAGGGATTTTTTCATATTCAACCATGAGATTGATCTCATTATCACAAGTTGAAAGAATTTCCTTGTCTATGCAGGTTGCACTAACATCGATTTCAACTGAGATTCTAGCATAATGGCCAAATCTTACTAATTCGGTCTCCCCATTAATACGGATTAGCACACCAATGGACGCTGCAATATCATATAGAATTGTAGGGTGCCATAAAATCCAATTGAGACCATATAGACGATTCCAGGCCTATGTAAACGTATTCTTGACATTGGCCAAGTTAAGATCAAAAGACCATTCATGGACACTGAATAAGCTAGGTTTCAAAAACAATGATCCAAGTCTCTAAACCTTTTGCTTTGGATCCTTGGAGGGAAAGAGATAGTGGAAGAATCCTCGTCCGAGCAAGACGCGACTCCAATTTGAAAATCTACAAGCACAGAAACTTTGCATACCATATCATCTTGGTGCCATGGCTTTTCACCCCAAGGGAGGACCAACCTTGCAACAATGGAGTTCTTTCACATCACAAGTCTTTCAGAGACCGCATTCGAGTTCGCCTTGGCATGAACCGTAGATCCTTTTTCCACAATCCTTCTAATAATCAAGTCAAAATAGGAAGCAAAGGAAAAAAGATCCATAATTAGCTTCCTTCGACCGATTCACTTCGGAAGCATCATTTTTAGAGATATCCCCTTTGCCAGGACGGTCAATCCATCTTCTTCCTTTGAGGAGCTCTTCAAGATCTATAGAATCACACAAAAAAGTCATTATAACAGGTAGGGTTAATCATCATTTTCACCATTGCCTGTAGCTATCTCACTGAACCCCATCCCTCTTCCTCATTTAAATAGATTAATTATATAAATTTCAAACATATTTTAAATGTTGAAAGTTAATAAATAAAAACGAATAAATATCATTCATATAAATTACAAACATTTTGAAAATATTACATGTATAGTAATTAAATATATGTATAAATAAATATTATAAAGTAATTAAATGTATTTTTAACATTATTAATGAATATATAATAATAAATGAATAAATTAAATAAGATAAATTAAAAAATATATTAAAAAGTGAATTCATAATATTTACATAAATTAAAAACATACATATGTACACATACACATCTACAGGCACACATATGTACATACACGCATGTATATACACATATACACATACATACATGCAGTTATACATGCACATATATTTTAAATTATTTAATATCAATATAAATATATATATATATATATATCTAAATAAATATATTCATTTATATATTATATAATTGTTTAAATAAAATATTAATATATTATATTTATTTTAATTATATACATATTTTGTAATCAATGTATATAAATAAGCTATTAAACATTTTGACTAATATAAATTCTAAAATTTTTTATATATAAAATTATGAAAATAATATTCATTTTTATTAAAATTTATATAACTCATATTTATATATTACTTTAATATATATATATTTATACACATTTATTGTAATATAAATCTTATTTAAATATATATATATATATATACATTTATAAAGAAATATTTTTATAAATAATTTTATATAATTATAAATATATTTATATATTTATATATTTATATATTTATATATTTATATATTTATATATTTATATATTTATATATTTATATATTTATATATTTATATATATATATATTTATTTATTTATTTATTTATTTATATAATTATATATATTTATTAATATATAATTAATAATATAATAAATATATATTATTTAAATATATGTATTATAATTTTATAATTATTTAAATATATATTTATTTATTTATAATTCTAATTATAAATAAATATATTTATAAATATATGAATAGAAATATAAATTTATTTATATAATTATAAATATTTACATAATTATATATATGTATATAATTATATATATTTATATAATTGTATATATTTATATATTTTGGAAGGATGGAGAGATTCTCTCCCAATGATGGAGAGCATCTCTCTCCTCAAGTTCGTGGCCAAAATCTGACAACAATCTCCCGAAGGAGAGATGATGAGATTGTGAATAGTGAAATATACTCTAATCTAATTACTTTATTGGTCACACTTTTTATTTTTGAATATATCACTTTATATATTTTTTATTATTACTTTTATTTAACATATTAAATTAAGATTAATAAAATTTTTATAAAATAATCAAATACAATATATTTTGATATTTAATAATATTAATTATTATATTATGTTATATTATATCTTGTGAGGCTCATTTGGGTGTAGGGGTCTTTTTATTTTTATTTTTAATTTAAGGGGACTGTTTTTTTTATTTTGAAAAATGGGTGTGTTGAGCGCCAATTCATTTGGCGCTCAACACATTTACCTAGAGTGCCAATTGATTTGGCGCTCTTGGTTTTTTATTTCCAAACCCCACGCAACCCCTCCACAATCCCTTTATAAATAAATAAATATATATATATATATCTTATGTATATTTATATAATTATAATTATAATTATAATAAATATATTTATAATAAATATAATAACTAAAATAAATACAATAAATTTATAATAATGTTTATTATAATTATAACAATTATTTAATTGCAATAAATATATAATTATAATAAATATACAATTATAATAATTATATATTTACAATAATTAAATAACTATAAATAGAATAAATATATAATTATAATAATTGTATATTTATATTAAATATATAATTATAAATATAATAATTATATAATTACAATAATTATAATAATTATATAATTGTAAATATAATAATATAATAATTATAATAAATATACAATTATAATTACAATAATTATATAATTATAAATATAATAAATATATAATTATAACAATTATATAATTATAATAAATATATAATTATTGATATAATAATTATATAATCATAATAAATATAAAATTATAATAAATATATAACTACAATAATTATATAATTATAAATAGAATAAATATATAAATATAATAATTATACAATTATAATAATTATATAATTAAAACAATTATATAATTATAAATATAATAAATATACCCTTATAATTATTATATAATTATAATAAATATATAATTACAAATATAATAAATATATAATTATAAATATTATTGTTATAATTGTTAATAATTATATAATTGTTATAATTATTAATAATTATATATTTGTTATAATTATTAATAATTATAACAATTATATAATTATAATAAATATATAAGTATTGTAATTACATAATTATTATAAATATATAATTATTGTAATTGTATAATTATTATAATTATATAATTATTGTAAATATATAATTATTGTAAATATACAATTATTGTAAATATATAATTATTATATATATATATATAATTAATAAATTTTATTTATATAAAGATATGATTATAATGATTATATCTTTATAATAAATATATAATTATAAATATAATAAATATATAATTAAAAATATATTAAATATATAGTTATAAATATAATAAATATATGATTATAATAATTACATAATTATAATAAAAAATTAATTATAATAATTATATAAGATTTAATAAGGTTTATTTATATAAAGATAAATAATTTTAGTAATGTTTATTTAAATATAAATTTATAAATTTTAAATATAATGTTTATTTATATATAATTATTTATAAATTTATAAATTTTCATATAATTATTTAAATACATAAATAAACCATATTAAATTTATTTATAAATTTATATATATATATATATAAACATTATTAAAATTATTTATATTTATTATATTTATTATAATATATTATAATTATGTTTTTATTAAATTTATAATTATGTATTTATTATAATACTATATTATGTATTAAATTTATAATTATATATTTATATTTAATAAGGTTTATTTATAATAAATATATAATTATAAATATATAATATTATAATTATTATAATAAACCTTATTAAATATAAATAATTATATATAATAATTATAATAATTATTTATATAATTAGTTATATTTAAATACATAATTATAAATTTAATATTATAATAAATACATAAATATAAATTTAATAAATACATAATTATAATATATTATAATATATTATAATAAGTACATAATTATAATATATTATAATATGAACACATAATTATAATATATTATAATAAATACATAATTATAAGTTTTGTAAATACATAATTAAAATAGGTTATAATAAATATAATAAATATAAATAATTTTAATAATGTTTATATATATATATATATAATTATAAATAAATTTAATATGGTTTATTTATGTATTTAAATATTTATATATAAATTTATAAATAATTTATAAAAAATTAATATGGTTTATTTATGTATTATAATACATAATTATAAATTTAATACATAATTATAATATTATAATAAATACATAATTATAATATATTATAATAAATATAAATAATTTTAATAACGTTTATATATATATATATATATATTTAATACAGTTTATTTATGTATTTAAATAATTATATATATATTTATAAATAATTATATTTAAATAAACCTTATATTTAAAATTTATAAATTTATATTTAAATAAACATTTTTAAAATTATTTAGCTTTATATAAATAAACCTTATTAAATCTTATACAATTATTATAATTACATATTTATTATAATTATATAATTATTATATTTATAATTATATATTTTTTATATTATTATATTTATAATTATATATTTTTTATATTATTATATTTATATATTTATAATAATTAGATATTTATTATAATTATATATTAATTATAATTATGGATTTGTTATATTTATAATTATATAAATTATTGTAATTTCATATTTATTATATTTATATATTCATTTTATTATAAATTTGTTATAATTAAATATTTATTGTAATTATATAATTATTATATTTATAATATTATATTATTATATTTATATATTTATAATAATTATATATTTATTATAATTATATTTTAATTATAATTATAGAATTTTTATATATATAATCATATAAATTAGTGTAATTTCATTTTTATTATATTTATATATTCATTTTATTATACATTTATTATAATTAAATATTTACTATAATTAAATATTCATTACAATTATATAATTATTCTATTTTTGTATTTATTATATTTATAATTATATACTTATTATAATTGTATAATTATTATAATTGTATAATTATTATAATTGTATAATTATTATATTTATATAGTTATTATTATTATATATTTATCATAATTATATTTATTATAATTATATATTAATTATAATTATAGATTTGTTATATTTATAATTATATAAATTATTGTAATTTCATTTTTATTATATTTATATATTCATTTTATTATACATTTATTATAATTAAATATTTATTATAAGTAAATATTCATTACAATTATATAATTATTCTATTTTTTTATTTATTATATTTATAATTATATAATTTTTATAATTGTATAATTATTATAATTGTATAATTATTAAATTTATATAGTTATTATTATTATATATTTATCTTAATTATATACTTATTATACTTATATAATTCTAATTATAATAATTATATGATTATAATAAATATATGATTATAAATATAATAATTATACATTTATTGTATTTATTTTAGTAATTATATTTATTAGTGTCGCTGACCCACCAATTTTTCTGGCGCCAATTCAAGTGGCACCAGACAAACCCATTTCCCTAAATAAAGTTAGTCCTACCCCATAAACCGACCCCCCCTCAATCAAATTTATCCTAAATTCCCCTCTATAAACCAAAAAAAAACTTCAATCAAATTTATCCTGAATTCCCCTCTGATGTGGGGAAGGGTTTTTAGGAACTGCGACTTGTGAAGATTGTAAGGTGAGGTTTGAATCTGCGTCTCGGGATGACCGCTGTTGGCTGAAGATGATGTGGGGTATAGGGGTAGACGATTCACCAGCGACTTTCAGTGGGGAATGTGTGGGCTTCCGATGGTGGCTGATAGAGATCCCTTTTGAGCACCGCCCATAGGTAGGGATGAAGACCAACTGATGTGGGAAAGCCGATGAGTATAGTTATAGTTGGCGATGTCATTTGAGCATTGTGCGGTGAGGTGAAACCCTAGTAGAAGAGTTGGCAGTGGCCCAACAGCGGGGAGTGGCGCCCTTCCCTGCTGCCAGATCACTCAGATCTGTGCGTTAGGTTAGTGTGGCTATGGGACTCGGGCAGTGGCCAGCATGCTTGGGTCACGGTGTTGTGGGTTCTCAATGGAGGCGATGAAAATCTGAGGGATGTGGTTCCATCAGGCTAGTATCGACAACGGCGCTCGAGCGCAAGCAGTGCTCGGGTTTCGAGAGCTGTTTGGTGATGTCGGCTTTGTGAGCTCACAACGACGCTGGCGTAGACAGCTACATCACGGCGACGACATACAGAACGAGTCAAGGATGATTGATGGAAAGTGGTGACCTTAAAACTTGGGGTGTCGGAGATGACCTCAGGTCTTGGGGGTGACCTCGGGACGCACATCGATTGGGGATAGGCTGGATGGCACGGAAAACATGGAGAATTTCAGGAGGGTGTCAACCGGTCTTGGGATCTACCGACATTGGGATACGGGATTACTTTTGAGCTTAGTGGATGATAGATTTATGTGTGTTAGCTCTTTGTTAGACCTCTCAAAAAATCCGCAACAGTGGGCCGATCCGTTAGCTTGTGGATTTATGTGGGTTAGGACCTTAAAAATTTAGGCCCGCAAACATTCGGATCGCATTTGATCCAACCCGCAAAACCCGCAGCCCGCGCAGACTAACCCGCTAGGTGTCCACTGGTCCCGTTTGACCTGCAATTATAAATAGTATTACAAAATATTATTCTTGAAAAATAAAACAAAATAATGTAATACAATAAATTAACATAACTTTGTGAAAAAAATAGTTCAAGTTTAATAAAACCATACATAAATCAGGAAAATAATTGACTCATGTTAAGTATTAAACCTGACGGTAAGGTCGTGGGATAGATGACACACATGTGTTTATTTAGAGCATAATATGATTTGAGTATTAAAAAATTGATGTAATAATTATGAAAATGGATATACAGGACTACAATTTTGTTTCTAATACAACGCTCTACTAATATTTTGATTTATGTATTTTAATTTTATTATTATAATTGTTTATATATTTTTTATAACGTTTTAAAATATAAAATAATGTCTATAATTTTATTTTAAATTAGAATATTTGTTAACATAAGGTTTTTATTTTTATAATTTTTGATAATATCATACAATTAAAAAAATTTAACATCCATTATTTGATTTTAACAATACACACACACACACGCACACACACATATGTATATATTACTATATATATGTATATATATTACTATGAGTTTTTAAAAGTAACTTAAGAAAAAATTAATAAATAAGAAACAATAATAATAAATATATAATAATATTATGTGTTAATATATTTGAATTGAAAATCCAAACATGTATTTATTTTAAAATTTTGATAATCAAGTATCCATTATAAATTTTCAGTGTAAAATTTCTGTGCAAATTTTGAGTACTGATTTGCACTCATAAGAGTAAAATTTAAATGCACAAAAAATATAATTTTATGATTTAAATTAGACATTTAAATGGAAATTTTAACTATAATTTTCTAATGGAAATTTCCATTCATAGTTTCCGGTGTAAATTTTCAATATAAATTTATGATGAAATTTTATAGTTTTTATTTATGCATCATTATATTTTTATTATAGTTTTAAGTGGACATTTCTAGTGTAAGTTTACTGTAAAAGTATCTAATGAAAAATTTAAATGTAAATTTCCAATGAAAATTTACATTTTTTATTTATGTTTTCATGTGTCTACATTATAATTTTAATGGAAAAATCGAACTGCGAATTTTCTGTGAAAATTTCCACTGAGAATTTTCAGTGGCTGTTTGCACTGGAAAATTCAATAATAAAATTCGATAATGCATTTATTTTAGAATTTTTTAATCAATTTGTTAGTATAATTTAATAAAAGTCAAATGAAAATTTGTATCGTAAATTTAATTGGAAATTTAAACTAAAATTTTCTAATGAAAATATTTACTAAAAGTTTTTCGTGCAAATTTCCAATGAAATTTTTCAGTTAAATTTTAATTTTTTTATATATGTATTAATATATTTTTTATTTTAGTTTTAATTTTTTGAAAACTTAAATTTTTTATTTATGTTTTAATATATATATCTACATTGTGATTTTATATGAAAAATTGAAATGTAAATTTCCAACAGAAGTTTGCACTGAAAATTTCTCTAGAAAATTTGCAGTTCAAATTTTTAGTGTAAAATTAAATTATTTATTTATGTGTTGATATATTTAAAATAAAAATTTAAGTATGCATTTATTTTAGAATTTTTTTAATCAAATTTTCATTATAATTATAATAAAAAACAAGTTGAATTTAACACTAGAAATTTAAGTGGAGATTTAAATTAATTTTTCAGTAGAAGTTTGCAGTAAACATTTTTTTTTGTCAAAAATTTGAAATGAAAATTTCTAGTGAAAATTTAATTTTTTTTATTTATGTATTAATATATTTTCATTATAATTTTAAGTAAAAATTTGAAGTATACATTTTTAGTGGAAATTTACACATCAAATTTTCAATATAAATCTGTGCAAAAAATATTAATGGAAATTTTCATTGGAAAATTTCTTATGTACATATAATATTTAATATATATTACATGTATATGTAATAATTATTTGTATTAAATAAGTTTATATAATAAATAATAGATATTATTACATTTATATGTAATAAATATTATATACATGAGTTGTAGTGTTAACGAGAAGCGCAAGAGTATTGTTGTTTATAAACTATTTCAGACTGTCAAGTTAAATGCCCCACCTAAGACGATATTCAGCCCATAAATCATCAAATATATAATCTTTTAATGGTTTTTATTTTTTTTGGGATATTGTCAATTAAAAACTAAATATTTTCGCTAAATCTCAAACATTTCTATTTTTCCGCTCCACTTTATTATGGTTCATGAACCAAAAAAATATTTTATATATTATTTTTTTAAACCCGTGGTCCAGCCCGTTAGTCCTTGGGTCCCGCATGGTAGGGTCAGACTTTTAGTTTTTTAAGCCCGCATTATTTGTGGACCGGGCCAGACCACTCAATAAAATCTGAAACCCGCATGATCCGCCTCGTGGGCTAACCCGCCCCACCCCGTTAACACCTCTACTATTTGTTATTGGTGTAGGTGTCAGCATGAGATGATTTGGGTATCTTTGGGCCTTTCATATTGTCTTTTGTGGTCCATTTTTGTCATCTTTCATGCTTTTCTTTTTATGTTGGTGAGATATTTTCCGCGTGTGGATGGGATAGAAATTGTTGGATGACCTGTAGTGGTATGGGACACTGTTGGAGTCGATGATCTCGGGTACTGCGAGCTGTCAAACGTATGAGACGTCGACATTGAACATTTCTTATTGATGACATGCTGACACTGAAACCTCCATCGATAGGAATCTGAGACGACCTCGATCGCGTGAGCGATGACGCTGATGGGCATGACAATGTCCTCAACACAAACGATTCAATGTCCAAGATGATGACCTTGGGTGGAGTGTTTTTGGTGAGCTTCATTGATGTGGTCGGGTGCATGAGATCTTTAGGATTGGCAACTGTCATCTGAATCATGACTTCCTTTGTTAGTGCTGGTGTTTTCGGGCCTTTGGGGCTTTTGATGTGGGTCTTTGTGAATTTTTAATGGGTTTTGGGAATATTTTTTGTTTTGGGTGGTGAGTTGGTCTCTTTCATGTATTGGTGGCATTTCATGTGTCACATCTCGTGTTTTTGGTGTACTTTTATTTTATTTAATAAATTTTTAGGATTGACCACACTCAGTACCTGAACTTTCCAAGTATATATATTTATATATTTATATTTATATATTTATTGATATATAAATCTATATAATTATAAATATAATAAAAAAATATGATTCAAATATATTTATTATAATTATTTAATTATTTAAATATATATATATTATTTAAATATATTTATTATAATTTTATAATTATTTATATATATATATAGTCTTTCACACGTGGCTGAGAGCTTTTCCTCCTAGGGTTTCCTAGGTTCGGATGAGCTATGACGGCGGCTTTATCCAAATGGTTGTTTGTGTTCTCTTCCTTGTGGGGGTCCTTGATCAAATCTACAATGGAGCAAATCGGATCTGCGCGGCTGTTTTCTTTGGGATCTTCCACCTTCACCGGAGTCCTGTGTCGAACTGGTGTTTTTTTAGTTTCTTTAGGGATCTTTGGGTTCCCTGATCCCAGTTGTCCTACGATGGACCTGCGAAGATCTGAGACTTGTTTGATCTGCGAGGGCTTGCGACAAACCCATGACGGTTTCAATCTGAGAATTGTGAGCTATGATGGATTCAATCGTGAGTTCCGGTCCCTGGGGCCTCAGACCTTCATCTAGCAATGGTTTTTATTGCATTTGTTGGTTTTGGATCGGAGACCTATGATGGTTTGCGATCTTTGGATTCAAATATGCATCCTGTGACCCGCATAGGTTCTATTCATGATGGGCGTTATGACCGGTGATTCTAGCCATTTTTACTTCCATGACTAGAACAGATCTCGCGCACCTTGGGGTTCTTGCCAGGTTTTGTGGTGTTTCATCTCTAGTGGTTCACGATCTATCCAAGAAGGATTTTTTTTTACTATAGATCGCGGAAGGGCTGACCACGTAGGGTGTTGGTACGCGGTGGAGGGAAGGATGTGCATAGGGTGTCTGTAAAGGAAGGGTTCATGAGGGAGGATTCGTGAAGAGCACCATGGATAAAGAGCACAATGAGCGTAGGGTTTTGGTATGCGGTGGAGGGGAGGACTCACATAGGGTTTCTGTGAAGGAAGGGTTTGCTAGGGAGGGTTTGCTAAGAGAACTATGGGAAAAGAGCACTGTGGGTGAAGTATTTTGTCCGTGTAGGGGTGATTTCGTGCAGCATGTTGTCCGTGCACGTGTGGGTTTGTGAAAGGGCGCAACTTGGAGGTTCTTCGCACAGACCACTTTTCGTATTGGAGTGGAAATTCGAAAAGATGCAAGTGGGTACGTAGCAATGGAATTAGACCTGGTGAATAAGTGGTAGAAACTTTCACTGAAAAATAAGAAGAAAATGACAATTTCCACATGGAATGATGAATATGCTTTTCTTTCACACTGTATGGGTCTTTTGATCGTTGGAAAATTCTTGGAAAAATGAGCTTTCAATCAAGGCGCTCTTAAAAACACCCTACAAAACATCTGGAAATTAGAGGATGGGGTCTCCATAAGGGAAGTGGGGGAGGGTCTCCTTGTCTTTGAATTTTTCAATAAAATAGATAAAGAAAAGGTCATAAAAGGTAGATCATGGTCCTTCGATAACCAGATCATTATCATGGAAGATTTAAAAGGAGGGGAAGATATTCAAAATATTCACCTGACCCACTCACCTTTTTGGATATGAATCAAAGGAATGTTGTTTCATTGTAGAACTGAATGAGTTATAAATGAAATTGAAGAATGTATTGGTACATTTCTGGAATGGGATCTGTAAGATTCCAGGTAAATAAAGAATATGACATTTTCATATTTGTTAATATTTGTGAATAAAATATTAATATTACTTTAAAGGGGATGCTATGTTCGATGGCGTACCCAATACGCAACAACGAGTTTCTTTGAAATCTTACGTTGCACACTAATAATATAATAATATTATTTTAAATGGTAGTTAACGCCTAACCGTTGTAATGGCGGGAATGAATAGAAGTAACTAAAAAATTATTATATGTCTGTTAAATATTTTTACATTTATCTAATAAATTTTAGAAGCTTAAAATGCGCATGAATCCAATTTTAAGCATAAATATTCTAATATTCTTTAAAAGGTCGATTAACCGACTTTTGATGGAAAACCCTTTTTAAATCTACTTTTTTTCAATTTTATATGTTATATTTTACAAAATAAAATCCTTCTTTAGAATCGGGATATCAAAATTTACTTTGTGTAAATTTTTGTTATTTTTTCAATAAAGGTCATTTTTTTAATGAATAGTGAAAAATGATGTATTTTAATTGAAAACCTCCTTTTAATCTAATGTATTTATATGGTTATATTATCTTTTTAATTGGTTTTAAAGTTTAATTAGAATATATTTTTACCATTTAATTCAATAGTGGTCATTGGAATTAATTTCACTTTGAAATTGGACATAAACAAGTGTCAATCTTTTGATGGATATTGTTTCTTAAAAACATGCTATTTGTTTTGACAGCGGGAATTAATTATAAAATTAATTAATGCAACTTATATGTTTTGAATTTGGTAAAATGGACATCATTTTTGAATTTAGAATATCAAAAATAGATTAGGGTGAATTTTTGGTATTTTTCTAAAAAACATCAATTTTTGATGAATAGTGAAACCACTAAGTAGTAGTTAAATACTGAATTTTACGTTTAAATGAAATTTTACCGCTTCTGTGAATTGAATTTCAAAAATCTGACATACATGGTTGTCATTATTAAGTAAAATGTGGTTCAATGGGATTAAAATAATTTCAGTGAATAGTAACTTTTGAGTTTTATTAACCGCGATTAAAGGTAATTAGGGTAATTTAAGGTAAAAATAATATTATAAAAATATAAAAATACCTTGACACATGTACTAACCTTATTGGATGAGTCATGGCCGACCAAGAAAATTCATGGGTCAATTTGGAGGCCCCATGGAGCCACTTGGGTATGATAATGAAATTAATACCTTTTTATTTAACGTAAAAATAAAAATGTCACAAACATGTATTGTTTTAATAAAACAATTTTTACATGGGGTTATATAAGTTATATTTTTTAATATAAATATTAATTAGAAATATAAAAATATTTCCAACATCATGGTAATTTTTTTATAATTTTTAGACATCAAATAAATAAAATTATTTATGACACAATGATGATGCAATGTTTACGTCATTAATAAATGATTTAAATAAATAAGAAGATAATGTTTAAAATGATATCCAACACTTTCCCAATTCTTATTGGATGATTTTATTTAGAACATGGGAAACCTTATCTTCGACTTTAATGATTTTTGGACATTTATAAACCGAAATTCATTTTATAAAAAAATATTAGTTTCATTCTTTCCAAAAGAGCCCCTCCTCTCCCTCTTATAAAAGGCCCCCACCTCTACCCCCTTACCCACACCTCTAAATCCCTTGTCTCATCCAACCTCTGCTCATATTATCTCTCCAAATCCCTCTCTTACTCCTAGAATCCTCACTTTGGGCAGAAATCTTTCCAATGAAGCCTTTGGCTCAAATCAAAAAAAAAGTTACCCGATTTAGAGGTAATGTCTTCTCTCGAGTTTCTTTATTTTATTTTCCATATTCACTCACCACTATCTTCTTATTATGTGATCTCATAATAACACCAGTATCCTAAATATACTAGGATTTTGTTATCATAAGGACTCTACCTACACTTACACACACCCCCGTCTAATGGTTAAAGAACATATTGTTTCTGTGGGTGGCGAATTACTGCCTCACGAAACGATGATTGTTAAATCTTCTTTTAACACCTTTCATGGTTTCCATTATGATGGAACTATATTTATATATGATATACATTATATTTATGTCCTCTATATGCTTCTGTATTTTATATTTAAAACATACCTTTATGCTTTGCATGTTGTGCAAATGTGATAATGTCATATGAGGAAGTGTGAAATACTGCCCCCTCAAGTGATGTGACTTGTTCATGCCAAACATGTAATTTATAAAGAATTTAATTAATGAACTTATGTTACCTATATAAAATATATATTATACTAGAATTATAATATATCTATGTCCAATTTAGTTTTAGAGTCCATTAATATGACAAAACAATGAAAGTAGCGTTCGTACGTACGTACGGCTTACCGTCTCCATGAACGGTACATTTTGTTTCTTATCTCCAAACATTATGTAATATTATTAAATACATATATACTGAATATATATGATATTTAAATCATGAAAACCATTCCGTAGATGATGTACTTATAACTACACGGACAATTCTCTTCAAACAAGTTCATTATTGACTCATGTACCGAACATCAACAAAACGTATGATATGAACTCACATAATTAACTAATTATTATAACATGATAATATGTGATATTAATTGAATAATAAACTTTAAATTAAGTCCTTAAGAAATAATAAATTGACCAAAGTTTATTATTCGTGAATATAAAGAAACGAACAAGATAAGTTGGGCTTGAGGTAAGGGATTTCTTATCTCACTTTTAATTCCGTGAGATTTCCATTGTTCGCCACTTATTTATTTTATGTGGTGTATTGTGTACTGTAATTTCATAGATATTATCATGATTATATTTATATTCATGGTATTATGTGATTCATTTGGTGTTTATTATCTTTTGGTCATATGACACAATTGATTACAACAAGGTAAGAGGTTTTTCATCTCACTTTTATTCCTGTGAGATTCATGATACATTTGACACTATTTCCTTTTGTGTGGTGTGTGTACTGCCCATGATTATATTATTTGTGTAATATACTTTAATTTATTGGTATTTAAATCTTCATTTTATGATCCTTCCGTCATGGGGTGTATGTTTTGAAAGCTACCCAAATCGGTAAGGGAACCTTTCACCCTCCTCTTTTTAAAAGACTTATTTTTGTTAGGTATTTTAATTTACATCATCTTATGTTGGGATATGTTCTTATATATCCTTATTGATCTAAATTTTATGTTCAAGTGATTAGATACCCTTTTTATCTCTCATCAATTCATTTTCTGAATTTTAAAGTGACGTCGTTAGGCTATCGAATTTCTGGAAGGGAAATTCTTAACCCAATTTCAATTCTTTGGGTTAAACCTCTACTTATTGATTATGTCATGTTATGAATATGTGTGGATGACCTCTGATTGTTTTACACTTAATATCCACTTATATTGAGTGTATTTATATTTTTCACACATAATTATGTAATTGATTTATCCTTAATCTAAGGATAATGTCTTTATAAGGGACTTCATCTCAATCGCCTTTTATTGACGCATCCTTTGATTTATACACGAATTTCTTTTATACGGTGTATAAAACCCTTTCGACTTTTTATTTCATTCAAAGGGAATATTTTCTCTATGAAACTTTTTACTAAATGACAAAAAGGAATGTTTCTTTTTTTTTACGTAAGCAGGGACAACGACCTTTTCCACCGTCGTGAGTATTATTTGATCTTTGTCTTACTTAACAAGTCATAATGTTTTCAAAAGGAAAATAAATACCATATACTCTTTTTATGTATTTTGGTATTGAAAATGGTTTTTAGAATGGATTTATTATTTCAATATCTTAAAAAGTTATATTGTTATTGCAATGTGGGAATGTTATCTTTCCTTTATGCTTAAGTTATGTGTTATGTTTATGTTATGGTTCTTGGGCATTGTTTATGAAGTCAGGTGGTTCCATGATAAACTAAGGGCGGGTAATCCTGAGATAGATCTCCAATGCATTGGGTAATGCGAAGGAGTTAAACGCTAAGGTTTCTCCGAAGAGGTTTAGGGAATATACTGTGATGGGTATTCCAAACGTAACCATGAGGGTTACTCCCTACGTAAGAATGTTATGAATGACTCAAGTTACCTTTATGTATTCTTATTTCTATGAGTTATTCATAAATCTTATGATTTCATGAGGTATGTTAAAGTGCTTATGTTTTATAAGTAAAGTATCATTTCATTGATTCTTATGTATACATGGACTAATGTTTTCTTTCTGTATTTTTATATCCCTTACTGAGCTTTTTATGCTCATCCCAAGTTTTTGAAATATTTTCCACAGGAATTAAAGATGAATAGGGTCAAGGATGGGATCAAGGAAAGACATACTGTCTAAAACATGGAACTAGTCATGTTTCTTTTTTTAAGAGTTTTTATTTTATGAAAAAATTGAAACTGAGTAGAAGTGTCTACTTTATAATCTTTTGAGATGTAATAGTTATGTCCTAATTCTCTAAAACTCTAAACCTGAAAAGATCCTCAATGTAAATTATTCATTTAATTCAATATTATGTAATGTTATAAGGTTGGGTCCTTATAGTTGGTATCAGAGGGAGGTTTAGACAACTTTAGGGATTAGGAGTTTTCGTTAGACACATGGTTAGTCCCTATGTCTATTATTTCAGTTAAATCCTTATTTTATAACTTTTTCAGATCAAGTAAAGTCTGTTACAAATGGAAGGAGGAGGATCTCAAATGACATTCCTATCTCTTCCTGAGGACATGCTTGCAATAATTATTGCAAAGTCATGTTCGGATGATTGTGAAACTTTTTCTAGCATACAACTCACTTGCAAATAGTTGTTTGAGATATCAAACACCTCCGCTATACCTCATTATCATCATGGATTATGGGTTGTATTTAGAAAAATCCTATTTTCACAATATTCTCATATTTTCAAGAAAGGTAAATATTATCAAGGCATTTTCAAATATTTTACCTTATCATAAGATTTTGAAGCATATTATGATTTTAAAAAAGGTGATGAAGAAGGAGACCCTTGCAAAACCTATTTATATTTGCTTTTACAATATAGTCTCTCAGAAGATACCTATGGTATTTTAAAAGGACCATTAATTGAAATTTTTAACTCAAATTCAGTCTGACTATTTTATAGAAATCATGTTTTATCAGATGTTTTGAAATTATATGTCATACATGATTATTTTCCAAAACTGTTTTTCTATGAACACCCATATGACCCATGTTGTACAAGGTGTATTTGGATGGAGGAAGAAAATGATTTTGAAGGATCTCTAAATAATTGTTGCAATGCATGAACCTTCTACCTACGTGAACAAGATGACGATGAAACCAAATGGACACCATGATCAAGGTATGATGTTCTTCATTTTGGGGATCATTTTATTTTATCTTATGGTGGTGAAATAAGACTTCAAGAATTAATATGTTGAGATCATAATAAATTTGGATGAAAATGATAGGTATAAGGAAACCATTGAGGTTAAAACGTGTTATGGTTATATTTTTAGTTTTATAAAAAGGACAACCCGTAGGATGGGTGAAAACCCATCACATCTAGTAAGGCTGTAGGAATAGAACCCACAACCGAAGGGTGACAAGGGCGCATCGCCTACCACTGGCCTACTTGAAGTCCCTAGATAGTATGACTTATTATTTTAGTAAAATGATTTTATGGAACAAGAATAAGTTGATTTTGGGAATTTATGTTTTATCAAATGGATATACTTAGTATAGGAAAATGATTTGGTGATTAAGTGATAAAGGTTGTTGTGAAAGACGTTATCTCTTTTGATGAAACACTATATCCCTAAGGAAGATAGAATACTATGGGATTTCAATTGTGGAATAATGGTTGAAATTTTAGTTTGGAAGAATCTATGTTTTTATTGTGGAAATATGATGATTTGGTTTATTTATGAAAATGATTAACCCATAATAAAGAATATGTGATTAGGTTAATTACTTTTCCATATGAGACTTTGTGAGTAACTGATGTTATTTGGAGATAAATGATAAGATTTATCTTGGAAGACTATGTAATTAAATCATTATGAGATTTGGGTTTCAATATTAGTTTGGATTAATTTTGAAGAATTTTATGGATAGTAGTTTATTGAATGGTCTTTGTTGAACTTTGGGTTTTGTTTGAAAAATTTTGGAGATTAAGAGTAGTTTTTCTTTTTGTAAAAGATTATCTTTTTTGGGTATTATCTGATCTCATACTAACCATTTTGGTTTTGGTTAAGGTCTAAAGACATGGGAAATATATAGTTCTCTTTTGTGGATTAGGTGATTCTCTAGAAGTTGATTATAGCGCTATTAATGTGAACAAGTCATCCTAAATACTCATCTTTTGGAGAAAATATGAGTTTGTGTTAAAAATCTAGTAAGAGATGAAAGTCTACATGATAAGTAAGTATGTTTACTTATGTTTTAGTTAAGCTCATAAATAAATTCCTCAATGAAAAGTAACTTAAAACAAAAACTTTATCTGTTAACTTTTCCTACTGGGGAATCAAATACCGCTTAACCCATCACAAGTTTGTGGATTTCAGATTGTTTACTTTCTCCGGATCATGTTTTCTATCACTCTTCGTCAGAACTTGACACTTAGTTTCTCCTCAATATCCTTGTTTCCATGGGATCCTAGTATGGGTTATCTCAGGTGACCATTGTACTTCTCTTTCTTTCTTTTAAAGTGATAGTTTTATTGACTCGTTTTCCCATGTGGAGCTTTCAATGAAGTTTTCAAACCCAATTCTAAAATTTTGAGGATGCAATTCTCAAAAGGGGGGAAGGATGTAACATCCCAGGTAAATAAAAAATATGATATTTTCATATTTTTTAATATTTTTGAATAAAATATTAATATTACTTTAAAGGGGATGCTATGTTTGATGGCGTACCCAATACGCAATAACGAGTTTCTTTGAAATCTTACGTTGCATACTAATAATATAATAATATTATTTTAAATGGTAGTTAACACCTAGTCATTGTAATTGAGGAAATGAACAGAACTAACTAAAAATTATTATATATGTTTTTTAAATATTTTTACATTTATCTAATAAATTTTAGAGGCTTAAAATGTGAATAAATCCAATTTTAAGCATAAATATTCTAATATTCTTTAAAAGGTTGATTAACCGCCTTTTGATGACGAACCCTTTTTAAATCTAATTTTTTTCAATTTTATATATTATATTTGACAAAGTAAAATCCTTCTTTAGAATAGGGACATCAAAATTTACTTTGTGTAAATTTTTGTTATTTTTCTGATAAAGTTCATTTTTTAATGAATAGTGAAAAAATCTGTATTTTAATTCAAAACCTCCTTTTAATATAATGTATTTATATGGTCAGATTATCTTTTTAATTTGTTTTAAAGTGTAATTAGAATATATTTTTACCATTTAATTCAATGGTGGTCATTGGAATTAATTTCACTTTGAAATTGGACATAAACAAGTGTCAATCTTTTGATAGATATTGTTTCTTAAAAACACGTTATTTGTTTTGACAGCGGGAATTAATTATAAAATTAATTAATGCAACTTATATGTTTTGAATTTGGTAAAATGGAAATCATTTTTGAATTTGGAATATCAAATATATCTTAGGGTTATTTTTGGTATTTTTCTGAAAAACATCAATTTTTTATGAATAGTGAAACCACTAAGTAGTAGTTAAAAACTGAATTTTTCGTTTAAATGAAATTTTACCGCTTCTGTGAATTGAATTTCAAAAATCCGACATACATGGTTGTCATTATTAAGTAAAATGCGGTTCAATGGGATTAAAATAATTTTTGGTGAATAGTAACTTTTGAGTTTTATTAGCCGTGATTAAAGGTAATTAGGGTAATTTAAGGTAAAAATAATATTATAAAAATATAAAAATACCTTGACACATGTCCTAACCTTATTGGATGAGTCATGGAAGACTAATAAAATCCATGGGTCAATTTGGGGGCCCCATGGAGCCACTTGGGTTTGATAATGACATTAATACCTTTTTATTTAAAGTAAAAATAAAAATGTCACAAACATGAATTTTTTTACTAAAAAAAATTTTACATGGGGTTATATAAGTTATATTTTTTACTATAAATATTAATTAGAAATATAAAAATATTTCCTAAATCATGGTAATTTTTTATAATTTTTAGACATCAAATAAATAAAATTATTTATGACACAATGATGATGCAGTGTTTACGTCATTAATGAATGATTTAAATAAATAAGAAGATAATGTTTAAAATAATATCCAAAACTTGTCCAATTCTTATTGGATGATTTTATTTTGAAAAAGGGACACCTTATCTTCGACTTTAATTACTTTTGGACCTTTAGAAACCGAAATTCATTTTATAATAAAATATTAGTTTCATGCTTTCCAAAAGAGCCCCTCCTCTCCCTCTTATAAAAGGCCCCCACCTCTACCACCTTAACCACACCTCTCAAGCCCTTGTCTCGTCCAAACTATACTAATATTATCTCTCCAAATCCCTCTATTACTCCTAGAAGCCTCACTTTGGGTAGAAGTCTTTCCAAGGAAGCCTTTGGCTCAAATCAAAAAGAGTTACCCGATTTAGAAGTAATGTCTTCTCTCGAGTTTCTTTCTTTTATTTTCCTTCTTCACTCACCACTATATTATTATTATTTGATCCCATAATAACCCCAATATCCTCAATATACTAGGATTTTGTTATAATGAGGATTATACCTACACTTACACACACCCCTGTCTAATGGTTAAAGAACATACTGTTTCTATGGGTGGTGAATTACTGCATCACGAAACGATGATTGTTCAATCTTATTTTAACACCTTTCATGATGGCCATTATGATGGAAATATATTTATATATGACATATATTATATTTATGTCCTCTATATTCTTCTGTATTTTATATTTAAAACATACCTTTATGCTTTTCATGTTGTGCAAATGTGATAATGTCATATGAGGAAGTGTGGACTGCCGCCCCCTCAAGTGATGTGACTCGTTCATGCCAAACATGGAATTTATAAAGAATATAATTAATGAACTTATGTTACCTGTATAAAATATATATTATAATTTAATTATAATATATCTATGTCTAATTTAGTTTTAAAATCCATTAATATGACAAAAAAATGGAAGTAGCGTTCATGCGTACGTACGACTTACCGTCTCCATGAACAGTATATTTCATTTCTTATCTCCAAACATTATGGAATATTATTAAATAAATATATACTATATATATATGATATTTAAAACATGAACACCATTCCAGAGATGATGTACTTATAACTACATGAACAATTCTCTTCAAACAAGTTCATTGTTGACTCATGTATCGAACATCGACAAAACATATGATATGAACTCACATAATTAACTAATTATTATAAAATGATAATATGTGATATGAATTGAATAATAAACTTTAAATTAAGTCCTTAATAAATTATAAATTTACCAAAGTTTATTATTCAGGAATATAAAGAAACGAACAAGACAAGTCGAACTTGAGGTAAGGGATTTCTTATCTCACTTTTAATTCCGTGAGATTTCCATTGTTCCCCACTTATTTATTGCATGTGGTGTATTGTGTACTATAATTTCATATATATTATAATAATTATATTTATATTAATGGTATTATGCGATTCATTTGGTGTTTATTATCTTTTGGTTATACGACTCGATTGATTACAATGAGGTACGGGGTTTTTCATCTCACTTTTATTCACGTGAGATTCATGCTACATTTTCCACTATTTCCTTTTGTGTGGTGTGTGTACTGCCCATGATTGTATTATTTTTGTAATATAATTTAATTTATGGGTATTTACATCTTCATTTTATGATCCTTCCGTCATGGGGGGTAAGTTTTGAAAGTTACCCAAATCGGTAAGGGAACTTTTCACCCTCCTCTTTTTAAAAGACTTATTTTTATTAGGTCTTTTAATTTACATCTTATTATGTTGGGATATGTTCTTATATATCCTTATTGCTGTAAATTTTATGTCCAAGTGATGAGATACCCTTTTTATCTCTCATCAAATCATTTTCTAAATTTTAAAGTGACACCGTTAGGCTGTCGAATTTCTGTAAGGGAACTTCTTAACCCAATTTCAATTATTTGGGTTAAACCTCTACTTCTTGATTATGTCATGCTATGAATATGTTTGGATGACCTCTGATTTTTTTACACTTAATATCCACTTATATTTAGTTTATTTATATTTTTCACACATAATTATGTAATTGATTTATCCTTAATCTAAGGATACCGTCTTTATAAGGGACTTCATCTCAATCGCCTTTTATTGAGGCATCCTTTGATTTATACACGACTTTCTTTTATACGGTGTATAAAACCCTTTCAAATTTTCATTTCATTCAAATGGGATATTTTCTCTACGAAACGTTTTACTAAATGACAAAAAGGAATGTTTATTTTTTTACGTAAGCGGTGACAATGACCTTTTTTGCCGCCACGAGTATTATTTGATCTTTGGCTTCCTTAACAAGTCGTAATGTTTTTAAAAGGAAAATAAATACCATATACTCTTTTTACGTATTTTGGTATTGAAAATAGTTTTTATAATGGATTTATTATTTCAATATCTTAAAACGTTATATCGTTATTTCAATGTGGGAATGTTATCTTTCCTTTATGCTTAAGTTATGTGTTATGTTTATGTTATGGTTCTTGGGCATTGTTTATGAAGTCGGGTGGTTCCATGATAAATTAAGGGCGGGTGAGCCCGAGATAGCTCTCCAATGCATTGGGTAACGCAAAGGAGTTAAACGCTAAGGTTTCTCTGAAGATATTTAGGGAATATACTATGATGGGTATTCCAAACGTAACCTTGAGGGTTACTCCCTACGTAAGAATGTTATGAATGCATCAAGTTACCTTTATGTCTTATGATTTCTATGAGTTATTCATAAATATTATGATTTCATGAGGTATGTTAAAGTGCTTATGTTTTATGAGTAAATTATGATTTCATTGATTCTTATGTATACATAGACTAATGTTTTCTTTCCGTATTTTTATATCCCTTAGTGAGCTTTTTATGCTCATCCCAAGTTTTTGAAATATTTTCCACAGGACTTAAAGATGAATAGGGTAAAGGATGGGATCAAGGAAATAAATGGTGTCTAAAACATGGAACTAGTCAAGTTTCTTTTTTTAAGAGTTTTTATTTTATAAAAAAAATGGAAACTGAGTAGAATTGTCTATTTTATAATCTTTTGATATGTAATAGTTATATCCTAATTATCTAAAAAACTAAACCTGAAAATATCCTCAATGTGAATTATTCGTTTAATTCAATATTAGGTAATGTTATAAGGTCAGGTCCTTATAGGATTGATCTGATTCAATTCACTAGGGACTCGTGGTTCGGATTAGATCACTAGTCTATGTGGCACAACCACTTATGAGGGGCCTCTTCTTGTCATATGATGGGTCTAATGCCTGGATGTCCTTAAAATTTGAAAAGCTCCCAATTTTTTGCTTCTTTTGTGGGTGTATCAGACATTTAGATAATGATTGTGAATCAAAGAAGAAGGATGATCGAGGAAATTTCATTTTGCAATATGGACCTTGGCTTCATAAAAAAACGGTTGGATCAACTTTCATTCCTCAGATGAAAAAACAAAAAGATCATGATAGTCTAGCGAAGGCGCTTATGAAGTAGTAAAAACCAGTTCATAATAACATCATAATCTTGGGCCACCAGAATTTCATGCCGGCAACCTAGTGGATCAGTGGGTGAAAGAAGTAACATTATCTAGCATTGTGGTCGTGGCCGACTCGGGGGGAAATCATGTAGGTAAGGCGAAGGATATGACTTTTTAATTAACCCAGGTCCCTACTTATGTGAAGGAGTCTTCTACCCCACATCTTGGGTCATCTCCAAAATGAAAAGAACCACCAGACCCAGGTGCTGGGTGGGAGAAATCTGGAGAGAAACCCCTTGACCCAATTCTTTAGCCAGATTTTGAAACATCGGGTATCACTTCCCTGGAAAGAGAAGATATGGTTGGATTAACGTAGTTAGGTATTCAAAAACCTTGGATGTAGGGAAGGGTTACTAGAGGAGATCGAGATGTTGTACCAACCATTACAAATCTAGGTGACCAAAAATGAAGCTGGGAGGTAGGGAAAATGCATGAGAGCCTCCCAAAGAGGTGGAAAGTGACAGGTGATAGACAATTTCTCGAAGTTATGGAGGCGGAGGTGGGCATGTCTCATCCCCACCTAGAGAAATGAAAATCCTATACTAGAATTGTTAGGGACTTGGAAACCCATGAATGGTTCCGTCTCTCCATCACTGGGGTTAAAAATACCACCCTAACTTAGTTTTTGTATCTGAAACTATGTTGTATTGCAAGGATGATGGTCTGCTTGGTTTGAATATCGGTTTCAAGAACATATTTACTATTGGAAGATAGGGAAACTTTGGTGGTTTGTGCCTCTTGTGGAAAGAGGAAATTAGTGTTCATGTGACTAATTTCTCAAGTAATCACATTTTTGTGACTGTTGCCACCCCAGGATCTCTGGTATGGTCTTTTTTTGGATTTCATGGGTGGCCAGGGCACTAAGATAAACAAAAATCTTGGGACCTACTAAGATAAGTGAGATCCTCTCTCTCGGTCCCACTCCTGGTTGGGGAATAATTCAACGAGATCCTCCTTCATCATGAAAAAGAAGGGGGTGTTTGCGGAGTGGTGATGCTATATAATAATTTAGGAATTATCTTGCACTAAATTCTCTTCACGAACATGGGTTCTTGAGTGCTCTGTTCACTTGGTATAGAGGGAGATCAATGTAGAATCATATTGCTGAAAGGCTGGATAGTATTGTTGGAATAGATGAATGGGAATCCCTCTTCTATGCTTTCTCTATTGTTCACCTACCTCCAGTCTCTTCTGACCATTGTCTGATCATTTTTTCAATGAACCCTCATGGGGAATTTAGGATTCCTTTTCGAACCGTTTTATTTGAAATTATGTGGCTTCAAGGCAGTAATTGTGAGAAGGTGGTATAGTCAGCTTGGTAGGGACTAAACTAGTCCATAATATTCAATATTCGAAGTAATTACTCTTGTTTACAGAAGTGGAGTTCAGTTAGATTTGGAGATGTTGATAGATGTATTACTGTTGTAGAAAATCGCTTGAAGAAGCTACACTCTTTTCCATGTTGTAACTCTGTACTCAGGGATATATCATTTATAGAAAAGAACCTTAATGTAGCATTGAGGGAGAAGGAGAGCTTTTGGTTTTTGTGGGAAAGAGAATATCATTTGAAGGAGGGTGACCAGAATACTCACTTTTTCGCCAAAGAGTGTCTGCTAGGAAAAGGAAAAACCACATCTCTCAACTCTAAGATCACTCTGGTAGGGTGGTTTATGACAATAATAATATCCAGTCCATTATCCTGAATTTTTTCAGCAAAATTTATAAAGTGGAAAGTATTGATATTCCTTCATACCTAACTAGATGTATCCCAAAAAATTTCACGGAGGATATGAACCATAAGTTGGAGAGAGATATCTCTAAGAATGAATTTCTTGGGGATCTTCACCTTATTCACTCCACCAAGGCCTCGGGGCCTGATGGGTTTCATGCACTGTTTTTTAAATGTTTTTGGCATATCGTCAGATCAGATGTGGTAGCCCTGATGAAGGATTTTTGGCTGGAAGAGCCTCTCTTAATCCCCTGAATGAAAACCTTATTACCCTCATCAAAAAAAACCATTTCCCTCTGAAAATCATAGAATTCCAACCTATCAGTTTATGCAACGTTGTTTACAAAATGTTTTCCAATATCTTGGTGGCTAGGCTCAAGGATTGTCTCCTGCTGCTTGTTACTGAAAACCAAAGTGCTTTTGTTCTGAAGAGATCCATTACAGATAATATTTCTATTTCTTTTGAATTATTTCACTCTATGAAAACTCACTCATCACCCAAAAGAGGTGTCATGACAATGAAATTAGATGTGATGAAAGCTTATGATAGAATTGAATGGCCTTTTCTTGAACTTTTCCTCTCCAAATTGGGATTTGGAACAAAATGGATATCTAATATCATGAACTATGTAAATATTGTCTCCTTCATAATTAATATTAATGGGACCCACTCGGAAATCTTTAAACCCTCAAGAGGTCTGCGACAAGGGGACCCACTCTCACCTTATCTCTTTATTTTGGTGGTTGATGTTTTTTCTCATATTTTCTTAAAAGCAGCGGAGCAAGGAATTATCCATGGTGCGAAGGTGTATAGAAATTCCCCTATCACCCACCTCTTCTTTGTATATGATAGTATCCTCTTTTCCCATTCTACCCCGCAAGAATGTGGTCAAGTGCTGAAAATAATTAATATGTATAAAAGGTATTCTGGACAATGTATTAATCTTTTGAAATCAGAATTATCCTTCAGTAAAGGTGTTTTACATGAAAAAAGGGAGGAATTGCAACAGGTGTGAGGATTTTTGCTAGTGGAAAACCATCCTAAATATCTTGTCCTCCTGACCCTTTTTGGAAGATCGAAGAAACAAATGTTCACTTCGATTATAGAGAGAGTGGGAAATTTGATTTGTTTATGGTCAAGCCTGAAGATCTCCAAGGCAGGAAAGGAAGTTCTCGTTTAAGCTTGTGGCCCAAGAAATCCCTTCTTATGTTATTTCCTTATTCTAGTTTTCAAAAACTCTTGTTGATCAGATCCATTATCAGTTGGCCAAATTCTGGTGGGGCTCTCATGAGGGAAAACATAACACCCATTGGATGTCTTGGGAAAAACTATGTGTTTGAAAATTTCATGGAGGTCTCAGTTTTAGGAATCTCAAATGGTTTAATGAGGCACTTTTGGAAAAACAAGGATGGTGCCTTATTACAAACCCAAATACCCTATTCTGAAAGGTGTTGCGGGACAAATATTTCCCTCGCTCTGATTTTTTGCACGCCCAGCTGAGGCTGAGGCTGAGTTTTATATGGAGAAGCATTTGGGGGAAAATCTCTTCTTGATTTAGGCTGTTTTAGGAGAATTGCTGATGGAAATGAAGTGAGTTTTTATAATGATCTATGGCTAGAAAATGGATTCAATCTTAAAATGTCCTTGACTACTGCTCCAGGATTCGAAAATGAAAGGGTGCGAGACCTGATCAATGACCCGCTTGATACTGGGATGGGGGGAAGATTTCCAACTAGTTTAATTATGTCGATCATACTCTTTTTCTGAGTATTCCTCTTGCACTAGGTATGGGGAAGGATCAAATTTTTTGGACTGGGGAATCCTCTAGAAATTTTTAAGTTCGATCGGGCTACAAAATGTGGGTTCAATACTTGGCCCAATTCATCCCTGATAATTTCTAGAAGATTCTCTAGTCGCTCCCCCCCCTCCCTAGGTGAAATTTTTTTTGGTGGCAGGTCTGCTCTGGTGTTCTGACTACTCGTAACTTTTTGGTGAGACATCATTTTGTAGATGACGACAGTTGTCCTTTGTATCTCCAAGAGGTGGAATCTCCTTTGCATGTAATTATTTTCTATCATGAGGTGAAAGGGGTGTGGAAGGAATGGGAGTCATATTTTAAAAAATTCTTTGATCCATCTATTAGGTTGTTCCAAAACATCATTAAATGGGTATCTTCGTTGGAACCAAGGGTGATGGGGATGAATTTCACAATTGCTTGGTTGGTGTGGACTCAAAGAAATTAATTCATTTTCCATAATAAGGTGACTCAAGACCGCATTTGGGTCGAGAGGGCTTTGGAATGGATGAATTGATGGACGACGAATGATGTTGTGCCCTCTGTGGGTTGTAATCGGTAGGCACCTCCCTATTGGTCTCCCCCTCCATAGGGTTTTTTCAAAATTAATATGGATGCAGCTGTTTTTCTAATTCTAGGGTCGTTATTGGATTCATCGCCCATAACTGTGATGGTAAGGTTTTGGAAGCTCATTACAGGGTTGTTTATACCTCATAGAACCCTGAAATTGCGAAGGCATCTGCCATTCTCCATGGAATTCTTCTCGCCCACTCAAAAGGTCAGATCAATGTTTTGGTGGAATCTGACTGTTTGAACGTGATTAACACTTTATCAAAGGAGGAGGATGATTCTCATATGTTTGTCCTTATTTTGAGAACGATTTTTTCATTGGTCGAATGCTTCATTGAATGCAAATTTTCTTTCATAAATCGAAGGGGTAATTAGGATGCTCATCGTTTGGCTTGTTTTGGGAAATCATGGGATGACCATTGTTGGGTGGACTCTTTCCCTGAGTGGATTTGTAGGTCTGGTTTGATTGATCTGTAATTTATTTATTTTCCTTTAATATATATGTAAATATATATATATATATATTTACTTAGGATTTTATAAATACTTTTTTAAAACATTATATATATATATATGAATTATTAAAAAATATAGATTAACATATTATATTTATATTAATTATAAACATGCATTTTTTAATTATTGTATATAAATAAACATTATTTTTTGAATATAAATACGATAATTATATATATATTAATAATATTTTTTATTCAAAATTTTTATGAGTGCTAAGAATAGCACCGATAAAAATCCACATTTATTCATGCTAAAGGCTTCACATTTATCAATGCTTTTATCTATAAAGGTAGCCCTTTTATCAATGCTTTCTATTTAGCGTTGATAAAATCATGCACTGCATAAGTCACAATTTGTGGTTGTGCGACCATGAAATACATGGAGGTTTAAATAATCACCACTAAGCAATATAGCTATGTTTTAAACTGTCACTAGTAGTAAAAAAATCGCTGCTAAGAACGCATTTTTTGTAGTGTTTGGATGTAACCTTTTTATAATGGGTGTTGATGGGTTGTGGTTCCCTTTCATTCCATGTGGTTGGAAAACCTTTAGATGGGAAAGATTTTAGGTGTTGGGTCAAGGTAAGACTCACACAGAGCGAGTGCATGTTTCCTCTTAGTTAATGCTTCAAGACGGTTGGAGCTAATATCTTTTTGATTCGAAGAGGATGTTTCCTTCCTAGGAAATGATGTTGGGAGTTTATTGGGATATTTAACAACCTTAATAGGGTGAAGTAAGTTTGTATGATTGTGGACTACTTATGCACATAGTAGTTTTGTATGATTTCTTACACTACTAGATATTTGAGTATGTGTAACAGGTCATTTGTGATGGGCAATTGACTCATCGCAAATAGTCTTCACGCAGGAACTATTTGCAACGTAATAATCGTTCAATCGCAAATAGTTTTGGTGAGAATTTTTGTTGTCCAGCACCAAACGTAGTAGCGATGGGCATTTGCGACAGACTCCTACTTCCATCGCAAATGCCCGTCGGCTCGGGAGTATTTACGATGAGAATTAATGTTCGTCACAAATATTTTTGACTGAATGACAATTTGTGACGGAATTAATTCCATCGCAAAAAATATTTTCTTTTAACATACGCGGCCCTTTCTTCTTCCTCCTCCCCTCTTTCTCCCTCTCCCGCATAGCTGCGACGCAATGCCACCTTAGGTCACCCCACTCCATTCAGCTCCATCGCACTCCATTTTCACCGAATTTTAACAAATCCATGTTCGAATCTCTTTGGTACAGATTTCTCTTGTCTTCATTTTCATTATTTTTGGATTTTATTCATTTTATTACATGATTGTTTTCGGATCCGTTCTGCTCTAACGTACTTCGTTGCAAGCGATTTTTTACAAATCCGGCTTCGATTCGCTTTGTTATAGATTTCTCCTGTATCTGTTTTTATTATTTTTATATTTTAATCATTTTATTATATGATTTATTTTTGGAAAACCCTAGGTTGAGCATTTTATCCGATTTTTCATGCTTTATTTAGTATTTAGGAATGATTAAAAAAATTTATTACCTATTTGATATTTGTATATGTGTGTGTGTGTGTGTTAATATATCCCCTATTTGATATATGTGTCTATGTGCAAACCCTATGTTTAGTAATTTATCTAATTCCAGGTTTGATTTGCCTTATTTATCATTCCCTACTTAATTTTTATATTTGTATTTGTGTGTGTGTGTGTGTGTATATATATATTAATATATCCCCTATTTGATATATGTATGTATTACAAACCCTATGTTTAGCAATTTATCTGATTTCAGGTTCGATCTGTCTTGTTTATTATTCCCTATTTAATTTTTATATTTGTATGTGTGTGTGTATATAAATTATTATAAATTACTAAAAAAGTGAAAATGAAATAGGTCGTTAACTTTGAGGTCATGAGTAATAACAAATTTGATTATCATTTGGACATGATTGACATAAATTCGTCATTGCTATGATCTGAAAATCAGAAATTCTATGATTTACACCTCTTTAGAAATTTATAATATATTTTATTAATTAATATTAAATTATACTTTTTTATTTTTTTTAATTATTTGTAATTTTTAAAAAAAAAATTAATGATTTGTATTTTTTTACTTACTTGTATTTTTTTATTTTTTTAAAGTTTTTTATTTTTTAATTTTTTTTAATTATTTGTAAATTTTGTAATTTTTTCATAATTTTTTTAAAATATTTTTAATTAATTTTAATTTTATTAATTTTTTTTATTTTTTTCCTAATATTTTCAAATGTCTAAATATTTTAAATTATATGTATTTTTTAAAAAAATTTAATGATTTTATAATTTTTTTAAAATTATTTATAATTTTTAAAATATTTTTAACGATTTATACTTTTTTTAAAATTCTATAATTATTTGTAAATTTTGTAAATATTTGAAATTTTTTAATTTTTTTAATTTTTTTAATTATTTTTAATTTTATTAAATGTTTTTTTAATTTTCTAATATTTTTATGTATAAATATTTTAAATTAAATGTAATTTTTTTTAAAATTATTTTTAATTTTTTTAATATTTTTAATGATTTGTAATTTTTTTAATCATTTGTGTTTTTTTTAATATTTTTAATGATTTTGTAATTTTTTTTAAAGAAATTAATTATTTGTAAATATTGTAATTATGTACAGTTTAAATAAATAATTCAATTTTATTATTAATTATTTTCATCGTGGAGAAACTCTCCACTTGATCATCGTCGCCATCGATTATTTTTAATTTTGAGGTTTTTTAATTCTCGGTGTAGTTCGATGGAAGAAGCGCATAGTAGTTGTGGTAGGGAAATGGGGTCATGGGAGGCGGCTCTGGGTAGGGCTTGTGTAGCAGTGGCGCAGGGCTTCAGAGATGGAAACTCGGGTTTTGCGGTGTGGGGTCGTAAGTGTGTGTTGCGGACGTGTGGATAACTGTGCGGGTGGCTTCAGTTGCGTAATACATGTAAAGGAGGGAGGATTGAACTCACTGCATGAATGGCCTATAACACCCCAAGCTTCCACGGTACGTTTCCCTTTGAATAATGCAATGGTGTGCATTGTACGCATCTTCGAGATTCTAACACACCACAACCAATCAAACTAGATGTTATGAATAGTAATAACTACTTTTTGAAATCTTATAAATTCTATCTCTCAAAATGGACTTCATTTTTGGATTCGGAATATCGAAATTAGCCTAGGGTGAAATTTGGTACTTTTCGGATAACTTTCATATTTTGATGAATAGTGAAAATTACTAAATTTTAATTAAAAACAACTTTTTTAATCGAAATAATTAATGTTGATAAATTATGGATTTGAGTGGTTTTAAAGTATATTTAGAATATATTTTTACCATTTAATTCAATTTTTGTCATTGGACATAATTTCACAATTAAAACAAACATAAACAGGTGTCAATCTTTTGATAGTTATTATCTCTTAAAAACACGCTTTTTGTTTTAAAAACGGGAATTAATTTTAAATTAATTTCTGCCACTTCTGTGTTTTGAATTTGGAAAAATAGACTCCATATTTGGAATCAGGATGTTCAAATTGTGTAAATAGGTAACTTTTATTTTTAGACATTTTGAAAAATTACTTCGATAAATATTTTATTTACCATGGTTAAGGGTAAATCTGGTAAATAAGGGTTAAAAATAATATTATAATAATACTAAATTACCCTAAAACGTGTCTTAACCCTATTTTTTGATACATGGCTGACCATGGGCATATTTGGGTTGATTTTGGGACCCCATGGATCCACTTGTAAGTGATAGGGACACTTTATTTTAATTAAGTTAAAACGAATACAAAAATGACACAAGCATATATCTTTTAGTAAAACAATTGTTACATAGGGTTATATATGTTAGATTTTAGACTATAAATATTCATTAGAAAGATAAAAATATTTCCTACATAATAATATTTTATTTATAATTTTTAGACATTAAATAATTTAATTTATTTATGACACAATGATGATGCAGTAATTACCCTAATAGTGAAAAATTAAAATAATTGATATTATAAATACCCAAATAAATATAATTGGAGATTTTTATTGAATTAAACTAATTTTATAGATTAATATGACATATTAGGATTGATTTAATTGAATTTTTTCGAAGTAATCATTCTGTTATGAGTTTCACAAAAATCAATTATTGAATAGTTTCAAAATTGACATAAAAGAGTTTTTAAAACAAATATTATATTATTAATTGATATTAAATTCCTAAAAATCTAAGGTTCGGCCAAGAGACTTATATCATGAAAGGTGTATCATTAATGGACCACTTGGGGGGTCTCTTGGATGTATATAGTATGTTTATTAACCATATAATATAAAAATACAAAGAGACATTGTAAAAGTGAAACTAATTAACTTAGAGTTAATACTTAAAGATAAGGTTAATATAGTAACCCAAACCTGTATAAATTATATTGGTTGAGTGGTTTTCGACCTATACCCACCTTAACATTTAAATAATAAACTTTGGATCCATTAGAAACTGAATATGAATTTATTATAAATTAATATTTATAGCTTTTCCAAAGGTGCCCCTCACCCCTCTTATAAAAGGGAACTCCCCCTTCTCATTACTTCACACCTTAAAAGCCTTTTGGTTCAGCCAAAACCTACCCAAATACTCTATCAACTTCCCTCACTACAACCTAGAGGCCTTATTTTGATCATAAAGCCAACCTAAGGAGCCCTTTTGATCAAAACAAAAGGAAGAACCTGAAGAAGAGGTAATGTTTTCACCACCCTTTTTCAAGTTCTTTTCTTCTTCCACTTCTTCTTTCTTTGTTATTTATATTATAAAATAATAACTCCAGTATCTTCTATATACTGTGATGTTATTATAAATATGGTACAACCATATTCAGTATTCTATCAATCCTTTGAATGGCATGTCACCATACGTGCGTACGTACGGTTTACCGTCTCCAAGTCGTGGTGTAATTGTCATTCAATAAATTATTATTTGGATGAGTATAATAATGATTAGTAATTATTGTAAATAATAAATATAACATGATAATTATTCTTTCTATATGATATACTATCCAATTATATATTATTTTAACATCAAAAGAATGATATTGTCGCTCGTGCGTACGTACGGACTACCCTCTCCACGAACACGATGAGATTCATTCTCCATCGTATCCATTAAAGTATAATTCTCATTTGATAATTAAAAATATTTTTTAAGGACTTGATATCATTCTGTATATGAATAATATACATCCCATTAATAACAAATATGTCTCACATAACAAATAATATAAAGTAAAATGAACCCGTTAACACCCGAAATGACGATAATTCTAAGATATTATTAACAAATCAATGTTAAAAGATCATATATGATATCATACTAATGCATATGATTATTGTATAATTAAATAACAATTATTTCACCATTATACAGGAGTTTAACCTACCGTAGACCAAGGAAAAAGTACAAAAGTAAGGGGTTTCTTATCTCACTTTTAATTCCGTGAGAATTCCATTGTTCACCACTTATTTATTGCATGTGGTGTGTGTACTGCCCATGATTGTATTCATTGTGTAATATACTTTAATTTATGGATATTTACATCATCATTTTATTATCCTTCTTTCATGGGTGTATGTTTTGTAAGTTACCAAATCTATAAGGGAATTTGAAATTTCAATTATCATTTATTCGGCTTTACGCAAACTTCATTGATTATTTTACTCCGAGATTATGTGTGGAATCACTATTCATTTTCTTATGTCATAGTTTACACTCCCCTTTTTTGTGGATATACTTTTGATACACATAATAACTCCATTGATAATTTCTCAAGTCATCGATATGAATTTGATAAGAGTAATTTTAACTCATTCTCCATTTGTTGAGTTAAACATCCAATTCATTGGTCTTGTTTCTACAAGATTATGTGTGAATTTCCTTTGATTTTTTTACACTGAATATCCAATCATATTTAGTGTATTTATATTTTTCACACATAACTATGTCATTGATTTATCCTTAACCTAAGGGTACGGCCTTTATGAGATATTTCATCTCAATTTACATTCCATTGAGACTTCTTTGTTGATATACACCAAATCACTTTTATGTGGTGTATATAATGTACTTTGACATAGTATATAATGAATCCCTTTATTCTCATGATATTACAATTTTTTGATTACCTCAATTATTTGTATTCAATTGTCTCTCTTTTGGTTAGAAACTCTAACTAAAATACCATTTTTAAATGTTTTAAAGACTTATTCTTCTAAATCTTGCTCATTAATGTCCATGTTTTAAAAAATGGTTTTAAGGATTTATTTATATGGACATTAAAGTTTTAAAATTAAAACTCCTTTTAAAAGTTTCAAAGTGGTATGGGACACTTTGATTTAAAAATCTATTTTTAAATGGCTTCTTGACAAATAGTGTGACTTTTAAATGATTTCAAGAAAAAGGGGTATATTTCTTTCAAATAGTTTTGATGATTATTTTCATCTATGTCAATATCCTTCATTATTCTCGATTGAGGTGAATATGATACAATACAATCTTCCATATTGTATCGAATGAGTTATGTTTGACTGTGGATGTGCTATTTTTATACCATTCATGGTTTGTGGATAAAGTATTGACATTTCGTATGCTAGTTTTAATACGAATGTTTATGTTATGTTTAAAACTTTTCATATGAGGAATGCATTGGACTTAGTAAGTGACGGGTGGAGCCCGCTATATCTCCTCGATGCATCGGTAGGTCTCATGAGACAAACTAGCATCTTGGCACAAGGCCTTGGAAAAATCTTATTTTTAGTCTTGGCACGAGGCCTTGGCTATGTGGTTATGATGGTCTGGCATTATGCATTCCATCATTATAAAAGTGGTTATTGATATTGCATGTGATTATTCAATAAGTAGAATATCCATGTGAATAAGTAAATGACATTATTTCATTTTATTTTTGTCATACTATGTTGAAGTTCAAGTTTAAAAGGCTTTTGTTTTAGTTATACACTGCCTTAAATGTTTATTCTTATTTATGAAAGTTTCCGCTATATTGTTATCCTTACTGGGCATTTGAGCTCACCCCTTTTCTATGTTTTATTTTTTCCAGGATGTGAAGAAGTAAATTATGAATGACCTGCAGGGATATTATAAGAGGATAATAGTGTGGACTATGGAGACAATATGTTGTTGTAGTAGTTTTTCACTTTATTATGTAATGAAAAAAATTATGAATATATCTAGTGTTTCCAAGGCTACTAAACCAATCGGTCTTTCGAGATTTGATATTTCTTGTGATCATGCCAATGTTATGTAATAATGCACCAACTCTAGGTAACTGGGGTCGGGGCGTTACAGTTGGTATCAGAGGAAGTTTAGTACAAACCTTAGAAGCTAGATTTAGATAAACTCTGATTAGAGCACATAGACCTAAGATGAACTTTGAGGATTAGTATAGAATAACTTCTTAAAATTTTGGTATTGTAGAGATTTTGTGAGTTTTCTGATCAATACATCTCTGTCTGGATACGAGCAGGTAGAGGCGGCTCTGGCACAGATGTACCTAGGGGTAAAACCCAAAAACACCGCTTTGAGCTAGACTCGAACGGGAACTGGTGTACGATAACGGGCCTTGCTGCACTCTTGGTTACGACACTCCCAGGGGATATGCTTAGGATAATTTACATTTTCTTTACTAACCAATTTGAAGTATTAAATATATATGATGAGAGTAAATGACCTTGGTTAATCCTAATGTGTTTCAAATTGAGAATATGGTGACATGTTAATCTATAAATGGTTTTATGACTACTGTAACTCACACAATGATTTCTGGTTTTAGTCAATTTCTAGATTCCAAGGAAGTCATAGTGACTTTGAGAATGATGTACAAGGTGGGAACGATGGTGGAAATGACCAACAAAATGGAATGTTGATAGGCGTAAAAGATATCATCTTTATGCCAAATCAATTTTCCAAAAATATGATCAACAATATATATATTAACCAATTCCCGGACTCAAAAAATAAGAGAAAGGTGATGAATGATAAGATCTCTAGCAGTGGAGACCATGGAGAAAGGAATCCTCAATTTCCATAATGCAGGAAATGTGGAAGGAGACACCCAGGAAAGTGTCTCAATGGGACAAATAAATGCTTTACATACAGGAAGGAAGGACATAAAGTGAAGAATTGCCGAAGAAAAATGAAGAGTACTATGGAAGAAGATAAAAATGGTCCCAAGAGTCCATTTACAGTCACTTGCCGTAAATGTAGGGGACCTGGCCATTACCCGAGTGAATGCCCTATTCTATAGGATATTTTCTTGGTTAAAGAAGAAGCTATGTGGAAATAAATGGTTGGATAAATGTTTAAAAAGTATTAGTGCTCCTTGTTGATGGGTTTACTTTGGAATAATTTTCTCTTGTATTTGTAACCCCGCATTTTGCCATGTGAGAATGATATTTGAGGAAGAATTATCTCTTCTCTTGTGGATATAGTTATAAATAACCATTTGGTTTTATATGATCGTTGGGTTTGAGGAAATTATAAGTTATCATAATTTGGGATAAAAATGCAAGGTATGAGATAAGATTTGTGGTTAAATTATGTTATGGTTATTTTGAGGAATTTATTTCATTTTGGTAATGTTATAAAATATAGTTTTTGAAAAAGGACAACACGCAGACCATGTGACAACCCGTCGCGTCGGACAAAGCTGTGGGAATCGAACCCACAACCAAAGTGCGATTGAGATTTATCGCCTACCACTGGACTACGTGAATTCCCTGGATAGTGTGACTAATTATTTTTAGTTAAATGATTTTATTGATCAATAATAAGTTGATTTGGGTTCTTATGTCTTATTAAATGAATACCCTTGGTATAGGAAAATGATTTGGTGATTAAGTGATAGATGTTATTTTGGAAGTTGTTCGCTTTGTTGTGAACACTATATGCCCAAGGAAAATAGAATAGTATGGGATTTCATTTGAAGAGTAATGGTGGATTTTTATCTATGTTTTTATTATGGATTTATAGTGATTTGGGTTGTTTATGGAAATGATTAGGTTAATTACTTTTAAGTATGTGACTTTAAGAGTAATTAATGTCATTTGGAGATACAATTTAATGTGGAAGACTACATTATTATAAGTTTTGAGTTTCAATATTAGTTTGGATTATATTGAATGATTTTAAGGAAAATTGATTATTGAATGATATTTATTTAACTTTGGGGTATTGATGGTTTAATTTTAGAAATTAAGATTAGTTTTTTTCTCTAATGGAATATCCATTTGGGGGGTCATTAGATATTATACTAACCATTTTGGTTTTTATTAATCTCTAAAGACAAGTTAAATATATAGTTTATCCTAAATGGATCATGTATTTCTATAGAAGTTTATTCTAGCTCTTTCATTGTGACCAAGTCTTCTTGAATACTCATTGTTCAAAAAAAGAGTTAGTGGTAAAAAGTTATTAAATAATAAAACTCTACTTAAAAAGTAAGTATATCTCTTTATGTTCTTAGTCAATATCATAAATGAATTCCTCTTCCTTATGTAATGTAACTTAAAACAAAAAAAATGTTGTCCGTTTACTTTTCCTACTGGGAGACTAAGGACCGTTTGTCCCAACACAAATTTGTGATTTTCTTATTGTTAACTTTCTCCTGATCATGTTTTCTATCCCTCTCCATCAGAACTGAACACTTTGTTTATCGTCCATATCCATGTTTTCCTACATGTAATCCAAGTATGGATTATCTTGGGTGACCTTTATACCTCTCTTCCTTTCTTTTAAAGAGATAGTTTTATTGACTCTTTTTCCGATGTGGGACTTTCCATTATATTCTTAAGCCCAATTTTAAAAAAATTACGAGGACGCAATTTATTGAAGGAGGGTAGAATTTAACACCCCAATCTTCCACGGTACGTTTCCCTTTGAATAATGCAATGGCGTGCATTGTACGCATCTTTGAGAATCTAACACACCACAACCAATCAAACTAGCCGTTATGAATAGTAATACCTACTTTTTAAAATTTTATAAATTCTATCTCTCAAAATGGAATTCATTTTTGGATTCAGAATATTGAAATTAGCCTAGGGTGAAATTTTGGTACTTTTCGGATAACTTTCATATTTTAATGAATAGTGAAAATTACTAAATTTTAATTAAAAACAACTTTTTTAATCGAAATAATTAATATTGATAAATTATGAATTTGAGTGGTTTTAAAGTATATTTAGGATATATTTTTACCATTTAATTCAATTTTTGTCATTGGACATAATTTCACAATTAAAACAGACATAAACAAGTGTCAATCTTTTGATAGTTATTATCTCTTAAAAACACGCTTTTTGTTTTAACAACGGGAATTAATTTTAAATTAATTTCTGCCACTTCTGTGTTTTGAATTTAGAAAAATGGATTCCATATTTGGAATCAGGATGTTCTAATTGTGTAAATAGGTAACTTTTATTTTTAGACATTTTGAAAAATTACTTCGGTAAATATTTTATTTACCATGGTTATGGGTAAATCTGGTAAACAAGGGTTAAAAAATAATATTATAATAATACTAAATTACCCTAAAACGTGTCATAACCCTATTGGTTGATATATTGCCGACCATGGGCATATTTGGGTCGATTTTGGGACCCCATGGATCCACTTGTAAGTGATAGGGACACTTTATTTTAATTAAGTTAAAATGAATACAAAAATGACACAAGCATATATCTTTTAGTAAAACAATTGTTACATAGAGTTATATATGTTGTAGTTTAGACTATAAATATTCATTATAAAGATAAAAAAAATTCCTACATAATGATATTTTATTTCTAATTTTTAGACATTAAATAATTTAATTTATTTATGACACAATGATGATGCAGTAATTACCATAATAGTGAAAAATTAAAATAATTGATATTATAAATACCCAAATAAATATAATTGGAGACTTTTATTGAATTACACTAATTTTATAGGTTAATATGACATATTAGGATTGATTTAATTGACTTTTTTCGAAGTAATCATTCTGTTATGAGTTTTACAAAAATCAATTATTGAATAGTGTCAAAATTGACATAAAAGAGTTTTTAAAAAAAATATTATATTATTAATTGATATTAAATTCCTAAAAATATAAGGTTCGGAAAATAGACTTATATCATGATAGGTGTATCATTAATGGACCACTTGGGGGTCGCTTAGATGTATATAGTAAGTTTATTAACCATATAATTTAAAAATACAAAGAGACATTGTAAAAGTGAAACTAATTAACTTAAAGTTAATACTTAAAGATAAGGTTAATATAGTAACCCAAACCTGTCTAAATTCTATTGGTTGAGTGGTTTTAGACCTATCCCCACATTAACCTTTAAATAATAAACTTTTTAGCCATTAGAAACCGAATATAAATTTATTATAAATTAATATTTCTAGCTTTTCCAAAGGTGCCCCTCACCCCTCTTATAAAAGGGCACTCCCCCTTCTCATTACTTAACACCTTCAAATACTTTTGGTTCAGACAACCCCTGCCCAAATACTCTCTCAACTTCCCTCACTACAACCTAGAGGACTTAGTTTGATCAGAAATCCAACCTAAGGATCCCTTTTGATCAAAACAAAAGGAAGAACCCGAAGAAGAGGTAATGTTTTCACCACCCTTTTTCAAGTTCTTCTCTTCTTCCACTTCTTCTTTCTTTGTTATTTCTATTCTAAAATAATAACTCCAGTATCTTCTATATACTGCGATGTTATTATAAATATGGTATAACCATATTCAGTATTCTATCAATCCTTTGAATGGTATGTCACCATACGTGCGTACGTACAGCTTACCGTCTCCACGTCGTGGTGTAATTGTCATTCAATAAATTATTATTTGGATGAGTATAATAATGATGTGTAATTATTTTAAATAATAAATATAACATGATAATTATTCTGTCTGTATGATATACCATCCAATTATATATTATTTTAACATCAAAAGAATGATATTTTCGCTCGTGCGTACGTACGGACTACCATCTCCACGAACGCGATGAGATTCATTCTCCATCGTATCCATTAAAGTATAATTATCGTTTTATAATTAAAAATAATTTTTAAGGACTTGATATAATTCTGTATATGAATAATATACATTCCATTAATAACAAATATGGCTCACATAACAAATAATATAAAGTAAAATGAACTTGTTAACACCCGAAATGACGATAATTCTAAGATATTATTAACAAATCAATGTTAAAAGATCATATATGATATCATACTAATGAATTTGATTCTTGTATAATTAAATAACAATTATTTCACCATTATACAGTAGGTTAACCTACCGTCGACCAAGGAAAAAGTAAAAAGTAAGAGGTTTCTTATCTCACTTTTAATTCCGTGAGAATTCCATTGTTCACCACTTATTTATTATATGTGGTGTGTGTACTGCCCATGATTGTATTAATTGTGTAATATAATTTAATTTATGGATATTTACATCATCATTGTATTATCCTTCTTTCATGGGTGTATGTTTCGTAAGTTACCAAATCGATAAGGGAATTTGAAATTTCAATTATCATTTATTCGGCTTTACGCAAACTTCATTGATTATTTTACTCCGAGATTATGTGTGGAATCACTATTCATTTTCTTATGTCATAATTTCCACTCCACTTTTTTGTGGATATACTTTTGATACACATAATCACTCCATTGATAATTTCTCAAGTCATCGATATGAATTTGATAAGAGTAATTTTAACTCATTCTCCATTTGTTGAGTTAAACATCCAATTCATTGGTGTTGATTTTACAAGATTATGTGTGAATGTCCTTTGATTGTTTTACACTGAATATCCAATCATATTTAGTGTATTTATATTTTTCACACATAACTATGTCGTTTATTTATCCTTAACCTAAGGGTACGGCCTTTATGAGAGATTTCATCTCAATTTACATTCCATTGAGACTTCTTTGTTGATATACACCAAATCACTTTTATGTGGTGTATATAATGTACTTTGACATAGTATATCATGAATCCCTTTATTCTCATGATATTACAATGTTTTGATTACCTCAATTATTTGTATTCAAGTGTCTCTCTTTTGGTTAGAAACTCTAACTAAAATACCATTTTTAAATGTTTTAAAGACTTATTCTTCTAAATCTTGCTCATTAATGTCCATGTTTTAAAAAATGGTTTTAAGGATTTATTTATATGTACATTAAAGTTTTAAAATTAAAACTCCTTTTAAAAGTTTCAAAGTGGTATGGTACACTTTGATTCAAAAATCTATTTTTAAATGGCTTCTTGACAAATAGTGTGACTTTTAAATGATTTCAAGAAAAGGGGGGATATTTCTCTCAAATAGTTTTGATGATTATTTTCATCTATGTCAATATCCTTCATTATTCTCGATTGAGGTGAATATGATACAATACAATCTTCCATATTGTATCGAATGAGTTATGTTTGACTGTGGATGTGCTATTTTTATATCATTCATGGTTTGTGGATAAAGTATTGACATTTCGTATGCTAGTTTTAATACGAATTTTTATGTTATGTTTAAAACTTTTCATATGAGGAATGCATTGGACTTAGTAAGTGACGGGTGGAGCCCGCTATAGCTCCTCGATGCATCGGTAGGTCTCATGAGACAAACTAGTGTCTTGGCACAAGGCCTTGGCAAAATCTTATTTGTAGTCTTGGTACAAGGTCTTGGCTATGTGGTTATTATAGTCTAGAATTATGCATTCCATCATTATAAAAGTGGTTATTGATATTGCATGTGATTATTCGATTAGTAGAATATCCATGTGAATAAGTAAATGACATTATTTCATTTTATTTTTGTCATGCTATGTTGAAATTCAAGTTTAAAAGGCATTTGTTTTAGTTATACACTGCCTTAAATGTTTATTCTTATTTATGAAAGTTTCCGCTATATTGTTATCCTTACTGGGCATTTGAGCTCACCCCATTTCTATATTTTATTTTTTCCAGGATGTGAAGAAGTAAATTATGAATGACCAGCAGGGATATTATAAGAGGATAATAGTGTGGACTATGGAGACAATATGTTATTGTAGTAGTTTTTCACTTTATGATGTAATGAAAAACATTATGAATATATCTAGTTCTTCCAAGGATACTAAACCAATCGGTCTTTCGAGATTTGATCTTTCTTGTGATCATGACAATGTTATGTAATAATGCACCGACTCTAGGTAACTGGGGTCGGGGCGTTACATGGCCTGTGGAACCCCTTCTCATTTGCTAATTATTATCAATATTTTATAACAATCATAGCATAAAAAAGTAATGAAAAGATGTAAGATGAGTTATGTTGGAGAGAGAAATGGGTGGCCTCATGACCCCTTTCTCCCCCATGGATTTAATTTTTATATTTTTATTTTCATAATAATAATATTATTATTATTATAAAAAATTTATTTTGGATGTACATGCATATATTGTCTCATGCATGAATTTATATTATTTTCCATGAAATTTGTAGATAAATATAACATATTATTGATTTTTTTAAAAAATTATTCAAATTACATTTCTATCTTGTTGTCATTAAATTAAAACTATGTGACTAGTTTCGAAAATGACTTTAATGGTAACTTATATTAAGTTAAAAGATTTAAAATTCATACAAATATTAAAATTGGATAGGTGGATGGGATATGGTAGATCATATGAATCATTTTCAACTTATGGTTCATTTTCCATTTATAGTAACTTTTATGACTACTAAAGGGTAAAAAACTTTGAAATCACGGTAATCATCAAAAGGGTTAATTAGGGTTAAAACTAAGAGATTGAGTTTAAAAAAATACCTAAAACTTGTTTAAATTTTATTAGATGAGATTATTTAAACTCATCCTCATCCTATATTTATAATATTACAATTTTTATCCACTTGAACATGAAAATTAATTTATATTAATTTAATACTTTAGGCAATTCCAAGGGTTCACCTCCCCTCACTTATAAAAGGTCACCTCCTCTTCTCCCTTATTCACAAAGTTTGTGCCTTCTATCTCATATAAGAACTAAAATAATATCATCATATCATCCCTTTTCAAATCCTATAGGTATTTTTTTGATCATAATACAGTCCTTTCAAGGCTTAACGTGTAATCCAAAAGAGGTTTATCAACAAATAGGTGCAAGCCCGGCCCGAGGGTGAGCCCAGCGAGCCCCCGGTCTAGGGAAACCAATTAGAAAGGGGAAAACACTACTGCTCCACTTTCTCCCTCTTTATATCTCAACCCTATCATATCAGTGGCAGCTGCTTCCCTGCGTGCCTCAATCGTTGCACCTCTCCGCTCGCCCACCTCACCTCTTCCCTACCAATGTGATCCTCTCTGTGCCTCTTCACCTTGCCACCCTGCCTCCTCCACCCCCTTAAACTTCTCCGTATTGATGAATGGATCCCTCAAACACACCTTCAATCTTCTCCGTATTGATGAATGGATCCCTCAATCACACCTTCAGTCTTATACCGCATCCATCCTAGTTAATGCATCACCCTACCATGCATCCATGCCTCCTTCCCTTTCACCTCATTACGAATGAGTGTCACCGCATTGTTGGGTCCTTCTCTTTGCTTTTTCACATATAACGGAGTCCATTTTCTCTGTAAGTGCTATAATTTTCTACTTTTCCTTTCCTATATGAATTGTTTGATGAGTATTTCATCTATATATGTTCATTTGATTTTAATTCATAATTTTTTTGTTATTTGAACTGTTTAACACTAATTTTAATTTTTATTTAGCCATATTTCTTTATTTTGATATATACAACATCAATTTAAGAAATATTAGAATTTAATTTAATTGGTTTGAATGCATACTTTTTATTTCTGTAATTCATTTGGGCAACATTTTAAAAAACCAGGCTTGGGCAGTGACATTGCCCAGGCCGACCCTGAATAGGTGTAACTCTTAATCGAGTACTTTTAATTTTATTTCTTCTTCAACCTTCTATAAACCTATTGTATCTATAATAACATGATTAATATAGTGTCATAAATATACTTAGATGTTATTATTATGATTTCACAATCATTTTCCACCTCATTTCCATCAAAACAGGGATTGAAAGCATCACTCGAGCGTATGTGTGCACTACCGTCTTCACATAGTGATATGATTTATTTTACATCTCCACCTTTCATGATTGTTTATAATAATGGATTTAATAAATATATATGATATTTATTATGTGATAATGATTATTTAATGATAAAATATTATTTATATTTCTTTCCTTATTTTTGTTAGAAAATGAAACAAAGTTCATGCGTACGTATAGACTACCGTCTCTATGTACAGTGTAATTCATTTCTCTATCTCTACAATTTATGGATGATGATAAATATATATATAATGAATGTATATGATATTTATATTATGATTAAAATTTTGAAGATGATGGGACCATGATCAAAGTATAAGGTCTAGAACTACTGAACCGAAGCTTTCATGAAAAATGAAATAGTTAACACTCTGAAACGGTGATTTTAATAAATAATTATTAATAAATGGGTGTTGAAATTTTTTAATTGAATCATATATGGTATTATGGGTATAAATTTGGTTCTAGTATATAATTATAATAAATTTAAATTTATTATATAGGAGGCTAGAGTTCTTATAAAGCAAGAATAACTTGAGGTAAGGGTTTTACATTACAATCTCATTTTAACGGGATTGTTCATGCTTAAATTTCAGATGATGAAATTATATGATATTTCTCTCCCAAATATCATTTATTTTATTCTCCTATGTTTATTTCTAGTGAATACATGTTTTATTTTCATTTTTTTCTCTTTACATACTCAAGAGACCTAAAAACTAATTTTAAAGAAAACTGACTTTATTTCTTTCTTCGATCGGGAATATTTTTCTTCCATGTCTATATTTTCTATAAAAAAATTAAATAATAATTTTAATATTCTTCGATGATTTTTTAAATTAACTTTTATCCATTTTTTACTTTATGTAAAAATGTTTAAAATGAATCTTATTATCGTTTTCCAAATAAGATAAATGTGAAAGGAATCTTTGTTTTAATGTACATGGAATGAATAAAATTTCATGCCATCATGAATACTCAATTATTTGAAGATTTCTTTTCAAATTTATATGCTTATTTTTAAAGAAATTTTTTTCCTTTATATTTTGGAAATTTTTAAATTTTAACTAAGTGATTTCAAAATAAAAAGGGTGTTTTCCGCAAGAAATGTTCCAATGATATTTAAAATGAATTTTTCCTCTATTATAACATCCTTTCATGTTAATTATGCTTCAATATGGATATAATTATATGATACAATCCTTATTATTTTTCTGAATGGTTTATGGTTATGTTGATAAAATATTGATGAAACCCATTTTCTTTTCCACGGGTTAAGTTATGATGGAATGATAAATGTTATCAGGATCATGTGGCATACATATGAATGGATTGTGATTATGTTATGGTTCGGTCCATTATAACCCTCCAATTCATTGGGTAAAGATTAATGTTTTATGATATCAAAGAGTACATGAGAGGTTATCCCAATCCCAAAAGGAGGGTACATGGGAGGTTATCCAAAGCCCAAAAGAGGGTACAACAGAGGTTATCCCAAGCCTAGAAAAGGGTACTCAAGAGATTATCCCAAGCCCGAAGTGGGTATGTGGTTATCCCAAGCCTAACATGTGATGAATTCCTTTTTGGGAATCCTCGACATAATATTTCTATGAATATGATTAGGACGCACTTTATGGAATGCTTTTAAGACATGATCTTAAGCCAATGTCATGATCACATGGAGCATGCTCTTTGATTTATTTATGATTTATGTCTTATGAACTATCAAGATTTATATTGTGACTCGTGATTATGATCTATGAATCGTTGGGTGTGATTTTCAAATGTTAATCTCATGTTCTCATATCCTTACACTCATGTTATGCTTAAATGATCATTGATATCTCTCTTCATTACACTTACTGAGCATCTGAGCTCACCCTTTATTATGTTTCATTTTCCTTAGGATATGAAGAAAGGTTTTAAGTATGATATGTCTAAGAAGGGTTCTAGTTATGAATAACTATATGGGAGATGATGTAGAATTTTAATGTACTAGTTTTTCATCAATCCAAGTTTTCAATGACACTAAACATTTATGGTTTTGGCATGGATCGTAATGATATACAATGAATATTCATCTAATATGATGTAATATTTATGTATAAAATTTTTGGGTTGCCTCATGATATTTTCTTTTAAATTCTTTTCTAAATGCTATCATGATCAGTTATTTCCCATTAGATGACAATAATTGGGAATTTAAATGTGTATGATAATCATTTAAATAGTAAAAGAATGTTATGAGGATTTATTCATATGTTTCAAGAGTTTAAATAGTTTGAGGCATTTATGAAACATCTCATGAATTTAGATCGACCATTTGGGTTCTTAGAGGCCAATATAAACCCATTTTGATCCTCATGGAATGTGCTTCAAGCATGAGACTCATTGCTCGCATTAGAACTCCTCAAAATCAAGATCATTTAAGCTCTCGATTCACTTAAACCATTAAACTCAAGATTCAAGAAAACCATATATTAATGGTGATCCTTTGCAATCGTTGAGAGACTCATATGATTTGTAGATGCCTTGGGAGGGAGAAATGTGTTGGTTTCTCTATAGTGATCTCGATCAAGCTTGTGTGAATCTCATCCAAGATGGATCATTAATTTGTAAGGCACGCTGTCCGCTTATTCCTTATATTATTTAATCAAAATGTGGAGATAGATTCTAGGTTTAATTGAGTTTTTGAATTGTCTTTCGTCGTGTTAAGGATGAGTTTCATCTCTCTAAAACCCATGAGTTAATCTCCATTAACCTGTTCCAGTTAACCATACATACACTTGAAATGGTGACTGAAATGCCCATTTTAATGCATGTTGTTTCTTACAGGAAAATTCTCAACTTAAAACACTACGTGTTATGCCCATTTTTGAGCTAGCTCCCCATTTTGATTCAATCAAACTGGACATGAGCTCCCACCCTTCTATTACCACAATAGGGCCACGAGCTTTATAACGAGTTTTTCTCATTCCATTCCTTCAAAACTACCTCTACCCCAGCATGAACAATTATGATATTTTAGACATAGATTTCAAATATACACCATGAACTCAAAAATTCTCATAGACTCCTCTATACTTTCCATTTCCAAATCCACCACAGCATAGTCCACTCCAAAACTCTTATGGTGATATATTTAAAAAAAAACTCCCGCTTGTGCATTCCAAGTGACTCCATTCGAAATCCAAGCATTTTCAAAGCAATATTAAACCACTTTAAGCCCAATATCATGTATTAACAATAATTACAACATCATTATCCATGGGTCTAATAGTTGTTTCACTATTATAGAAACACAAAATGTGGGCGTTGGCCATTCTTGGTGCATTTTAGGAGCACTAAGAAAGGGTATAAATAATTTTTTAATAAATTATCATATTTTAATATCCATATATATATATATATATATATATATATATATATATTTATTTATATTTATTTATTTATTTATATTTTATATAAATATAATGTGTGTGTGTGTTTCTTGTTAACAAGTAGGACACATGGATGACATCGATGCAATGGGCGTCAAGAACGATGAACGACAAGGAAACAATAGCCAGTGTTGCACAAGAGGGCCCAGACAATAGGCTGGTCGAAAGGCCAAGGCTCGATAAATAGGAGCCCACATGGAACAGCGGTCCAGCAGGCCAAATATGCCCAATAGCAAAAAAAAAAAAAAAAAAAAAACAGGAATACAATTATGAGCATTTAAATAAATCGAATCAATATAAATTTTGCATGCATGGTTCACCAAATAGACGGTAGAATAGACATGACACGATTTCAATCTGAAAAAAAAAACAAGATATAAAATACAAGCCATAATTCACTATATATATATATATGTATATATTAAATATATTAAAACAAATATATATATTTAATTATATAAATCATATTAAAATAAATATATAATTTAAAAAAATTATAAATACTGTTATTAAATGTATACTAATAAGAGATATTCAAAACTCATATCTAAATTTATATATTTATTTTCATATTGTACATATATAATTTCAATTTTATATTTGTGTGTGTGTGTATGGAGTATATATATAAATACATATTAAATTATATTATATTTTCAAATGAAATGTATATTTAAATACGCACAAACCAATTTAGAGTAAAAATACCGGTAAAAACCTTGTCAACGAGGGGCAGAGTTAAAATTCAAAAATTCCGGTATGAATGATTCATAATAATAATCTTAAATCCCCAGAAAAAATGTCAACAAATCGTAAAGTTGAAAACAATCGTATTCTGGCGTAAGTTTCCACAACGAATATACTGGTTTTGACGTAGAGCCAAGCCTAGGTTATGATTGAATTAAGAAACAATCTTTATTGTTTTAATACGTGGAAATTAATTTTGAAATATGCGTATAACCGCCAACCACTAAACATGTAACAACCAACCCAACTAACATATTATAGATGACCAACCGAGAGTTTTTTTTTTTTTTTGCTGAGTCGGTGTTATTTTTTTTGTATTAAATTCATTAGGTGGGGGTGGGGATATATATATATATATTTCATAATGTAAGATGCCCTTATACACACATGTATATATATATATATAGTGAAAATGACAAGGCCACATGACTTAGCCAGACACCAGCGATGGCTCCTCACCGCCTCTGGTGTCTTCTCGTGATCGTCCAGATAACTCTCTCCCTCCCACTGAGTTCAGGGGCTTCCAGCGCCGGCCGGTTAGGATTCCGGCACCGGAGGAATGAGTCTGTGTCGGCGATTCTGGTGTTCGGTGACTCCACGGCGGACCCAGGCAACAACAACTACGTGCCGACGATCTTCCGGAGCAACTACCCCCCCTACGGCAGGGACTTTCCCGACCACCTCGCTACCGGCCGGTTCAGCAATGGCCGTCTCGTCGCTGATTTCATAGGTCCGTTCTTCCGCATTATTAGTATGGGTATTTACGTTGTGAGGCTGCGCATGCAGCTTTGTCGTGATAAATGACATTAAATTTAAGGGTCCGTGAGTCCAGTGTGGCCATTATTACATGCAGCGTGGTGAGTAATTCGGTATGGCTGTTTCTGCAGCTGAGTACATGGGCGTCAAAGCCGCCGTCCCCCCGTACCTGGATCCGACCCTCACCGTGGAGGAGATGGCCACCGGCGTCAGCTTCGCCTCCGCCGGCTGCGGCTACGACCCCCTCACCCCCTCCCTCACCGTACCCCTCTCCCCCCCTCCCACCCTCTCCATTACACATACATTGAATTGACGGCTCTTTTACTGGGTTTCAGCATGTCATCCAGATCTCCACCCAGCTCGACCACTTCCGGGAGTACAAGTCCCGGCTGGAGCAGGCCATCGGGGCGCCGAAGCTCCGTCAGCTCCTGAACGACGCCGTATTCGTCATCAGCGCCGGCACCAACGACCTCGTCCTTAACTACTTCCCCCTCCCCGTCCGGCGGAAGCAGTACACCCTCCCCGGTTACCAGAGCTTCCTCCTCCTCCAAACCCAACACCTCATCCAGGTCCCTCCTCCCTCCCCCAAGTCGGTTCACAAAACGGTGTCGTGTCGCTTTACTGATTCATATTATCGCTGTTTCCGCAGAGCCTCTGGACCGAGGGGGCTCGGAGGATCGCCATCGCCGGGCTGCCGCCGATGGGGTGCCTGCCGCTGGTCCGGACGCTGGCCCCCGACCATCTGCGGCGGACCTGCTTCGAGCCCTACTCCCTCGTCGCCCTCGACTACAACCGGATGCTCCGGGACCTGCTGGCTCGGATCCGAGCCCGTCCGGGCCACCCCGGCCCCGAGTTGTTCTACATGGACATATACGCCCCCGTGCTCGACATGGTCCAGCACCCCGATAAGTTCGGTAAGTATGGGCGTTACGGGGGTTTCCGAAATTCATTATCCAGGTGTTGAGCGGGATTTTTGGGTTTCGGGTACGGGTCGGGTTAGGATTCGAGGAGGAGAGCGTCGGGTGCTGCGGGACGGGGCTGGTGGAGACGTCGTTCTTGTGCAACCCGAAGACGCCGGCGTGCCCGGACGCGGCCAAGTATGTGTTCTGGGACAGCATCCACCCTACCGAACGCGCCTACTCCGTTGTCTTCCAGACCCTCACGCCCGCCTTAGATTCCATCGTCGCCGGGTAAGGATCCGACGGACGGTTGCGATCCGGCCAGCGGGTCCTGCGTGGCCGTACGCGGGTACATGCATGCATGTATAGGCACACCCGTCGATTCGTGAATTGCTTTGACCTTTAAAGGGGTCCCCCTGATGTTTTTTTTAAAATATATATTTTAAATAAAAACTCTAGTTCTCATATCACCAATTAGTTATCTCTAATAAACGTCGGTCGTCCTTTTTTAATGATTTAATCGCTCCGCACAACCAGTCCAGTCACTACTACAGAACAGGCCAACACGGCTAAAAAATCATCTAACACCTATGAAAGGGATCTCTTTTATCATCACTGAAAAAAAAAAACACTTATAAAAACCCCTCCTCTACAACTCAGTTTTGAACATCACACCTCCTCCTCACATATTTACCTTTTCACCGCTCCTCCATATTCTGTTGTTCTATATTTTGTAACATATCTGCTTTTTATATAGATTTCGTTATATTTTTTTATTCATATATTTTTATATATATTTATATAATTATTTTTAAAAACATATAAAATATGTTTTGTTGTGTGTGTATAAATATTTACACACACATATATTTATATTTATATATGTGTATAAATTTAATTATACATATTGATATTTATGTACATATATTATATATTAATATTTATATGCATATATTAGAATATGTGTAGATAAATATATATTTGTTTGTCAATACACACAAAAATATATTTATATGTATATATAAACATTATATATACATTAATTGTATAGGTAAATAAATATTCATAAATTTTTATTTTAAATAAAATGGATATTATTATTATTTAGATATGGTTAATATATCTAGAAATGTATTTTTTATGTAAATATGCTTACATATTGATCAGTAAAATTAAATTTGTGTGTGTCAATATCTACAAATATGTATACAAGTGTATATATTTAATTATAAATAACAATACACATGAAAAATGATAAAATTTGAACATCATAATATCCAAATGTGTGTAAGACTTTAGAATAAATTGAGTTTCCATAAAAAAAAGATAAGAAGACTACCTTAAATGATGATGAAATTCTATTAAATGTTAAAAAACGGGGCTACCCGACAGAAAAATTAGCTTTGGAGCCCTTTTGGGCCTTTTTTGACTAAAAAAGCAATCACTACTACACAACAGAGTTTTATCAGTGCTAAAAAAGCGCTGATAATCGAGACACTTTTAAAAGAGTGATTCCTTTTATCAACACTAAAAAATTGATAATAAAGACCCCTTTTATAGGCGCTAAAAAAAGCGATGATAAAATGCATCTTTTATCACCACTTTTTTAAAAACACTGATCAAAGTAAAAAAAAATTAAAAACAACTTAAAATAGGACGGTCCCCCTTTCAACAGTGCTTGACCATTTTGGGTCTTTTTTGACAAAAACACAATCACTACTTGAAAATACAGTTTTACCAGCGCTAAAAAAACATTGATAATCGAGACGCTATTAAAAGAGGAGTTCTTTTTATCAACGCTAAAAAGTGATGATAAAAACCTCTTTTATAAGTGCTAAAAAGCGATGATAAAAGAGGTCTTTTATCAACTTTTTAAAAGCACTGATAAAAGTAAAAAAAAATTAAAAAATAGTAAATCAGACGGTCCTCCTTTTAACAGTGCTTAACCCCCTCTTCAACACTGCTAGGAATCCCCACCCGCACGCGCGCCCATCACCCCTAGGCAGCCCCGCCCGCACACACGCTCGTCTCCCCTTTAACAACGCCAACCGTACACCCTCCGCGCACCCTTGTCTCCTCTTGGATTCGAACTCGAGACCTCTCCCTTACACGCCTACACCTTTACCACTCACCCAGCTTATTTTGTTCTCCATTTAATGATATATATATAGTTATATTTATTCGTATATTAATATATATATATATATTTATATTGATATATATATATATATATATATTCATATATTAATATCTATTTATATCTATTTATATATATATAGTTATATTTTTTTATCTGTATATTTATCTGTATATTAATATATTTTTATAAGATTAGTTTTAAATACATTTATAAATATGTTTTTGTGTATTTATAAATAAATAAATACATACATACATACAACATATATACACATGTATATATATTATATATATGTGTATCTGTAAGTATAACTATACATATTTATATATATTTACATATATTATATATTAATATGTATATCCATATGTTAGAATATACATATAATATATATCAGTTTGTTAACACATACCCATGAATGCACACACAAACACACACATTATATAGGTATATAAATATTCATATATTTGTATTTTAAGTAAAATGGATATTATTTTTTATTTAGATAAGGTTTATATATTGAGAAATATATTATATATATAAATATGTTTAATTATTTATTTATAAAATTAAATTTTTATGTGTGAATATATAAAAAATATGCATATATTGTTATATATTTGATTATAAATAACAGTACATTATGAAAAATGATAAAATTTCAAATTCATAGTATCAATATGAATGTAAGACCTGAGAATAAATTCAATCCCCACTGAAAAAGGGCAAACCCCCCCTTAAACAAGGCTGAAAATCCATCGAATGTTAAAAAATTGGGGTACCCCGACTAAAAACTCAATTTTGGAGGCCTTATGAGACTTTTTGGCCTCAAATTTTTTTTATAGAGATTTACCTAGGTCACCAAGGGCATAGAGCTCGTCACAAGCTTTGATTTGATATGTGGTAGAACCCAAACGAACACCCAGATCAAAAGTTATGACCGTTTGAAGTTTGAGTTACGTTTTCAACTTATTTTTGATATTTTATTAATTTTTTGATTTTTTATATATTCAAATTGTTATTAAATGACTATTACTCGATAATAATTAACAAATAATTAAATAAAAAATATTTTTAATTATTTTATAAGTCATTTTCACTAATTATCTTATATATTAAGTGTAAATGCCTATTTAGTTTTATTTAAAAAATTATTTTAAAAATATATATTATATTTATATCAATATAAATATATTTATATATTAATATATTATTTTTAATTTTTTTTTGAAATATACCCTTTATCATCGCTAGTAAAAAAACGTTGATCAATCAGGGTATTTATCAACGCAACTAAAAAAAGCGCTGATAAATAGGCTCCCTTTAACAGTGCTAAAAAAACACTGATAAAGGGGGTACCTTTATTAGTGCTTTTTTTTAGCATTGTTAAAGGGTGACATAGCAAAAACCTGTTTTTTTATAGTAGACGACGAGGCTTCTCCCAAGTCACCACAATATGGATCTTTTCGAGATCATTGATTTGATATGTGGTAGAGCTTAAATGGACATCCAGATCAAAAGTTATATATGTTTGAAGTTTGAGTCATGATTTCAACTTATTTAAGATCGTCTGTAAATTTATTGATTTTTTCTATCTTCAAATTGTTATTAAATGACTATTACTTAATAATAATTAGAAATTTTTTAATTAATGTTATTTTTTAATTGTTTTATAAACCATTTTCCACTAAATATCTTATATATTAAGTGTGATTATATATTTCATATTATATAAATTATATTTTATAAAATATATTATATTTATATCAATATAAATATATTTATATATCAATATAATATTTATAATGATATATAACTTTTTAATGAAGAATAATTTTATCAGCACTAAAAACAGTGGTTTAACACTGATAAAAGACATACTTTTACCAGCACTAAGAAAAGTGCTGATAAAAATACCCTTAATCAGTCCTAAAAAAAAAGCTAATAAAGGGTGACAGTGCATAAAGCCGAATTTGTGGTAGTGAATCAATATTTGTAAATCCCAACTTGCTACTTTATTTCTTAATTGAACAATATGAAATCTACCATATTTTTTATATACCAAGGTGTCCATTTCAATGCAAACATGTGACTTTCTTTGGGATTACTTATATATCATTTCATTTGACATATAATAAACATAATGTCGGGTTTTGATATTGTTAAGTATAATATGCTTCCAATGATTTTCTTACACTCTGTAATGTTGGCCATTTTACCATCCTTTGAAAACTTCATCTGGATAAGAATCAATGTCACTACAAAAAAAAACATCCAATGATTTGCTTATACTTCACAATGTTGGCCATTTTACCATCTTTCGAAAACTTCATCTGGATAGAAATAAGTGCCACTATAAAAAAAGGTCTTAGCGGTGATTTATTATCAATGGTTCTAATAACCCCCACTAAACAAATCATATTAAATATAATTTATAATATAACATCGGTTTAATATAACCGTAACTATATTTTAAAAAAAAATTAAATTTAGTGGTGGTTTTGTATAACCACCGCTAAATATTTTAAAAAAACCCTAATTCGACCACCCCCTGATCCCCTCGGCCTCGACCCCCCCGATCGCCTTACCTCGATCCCCCTGCTCCCTGATGATGATGCTCCTCCCTCACTGCTGATCCCCGTGACCCTGACCCCCCTCCCCGCTCCCCAACAACAACCGTCCCTCCTCCCCTCTGATCCTCATGACCCCAACCCCCAATACCCCCTGATGACGACCATCCCCCTTTGATCCCCATGACCTTGACCCCCCTTCTCCCTGATGACGACATTGCAACGACCCCCTACACTTTGACGATGACCCCCAAAGACATCCCCTCCTCCCCTCTTCCCGACGACTGTGACCCCCAATGGCGGTAACAACCCTAACCCCATTCTACCCACAACCTCATCCCCATCCTACTACTATCTCAACTTGATTCCCTTACCCCTATCCATCAGCGAGTCGGACTTCACTGGCCTCATCTCCCCGACCTCCATGTTGTTTCGTTGAAGGTATGATGCATGTTGGATTTTTTAAAGGTTTTAATTAAATTATATAAAGATCTATGTAATTGAGTGTTGTTTTTTGGGGCTTTTTCCCTGGATGATGTCGGGGTTACGTTACAAACCTTCCATCGACAGTTAGTCAAGGTTTTGGAGAGTGGATGCACCTCAATGTTCTTTTAGGTGATTATTCCTATTTTTTTTTTTTAAATTTTGAATAATTAATTATAAATTGTTATAATTAATTATTTCTTTCATGTGGCATGATACATGCGCCGAGGGTATTGCCGATGTTTGGTGTAAGACTTGAAGCTCTTACAATTTCATCAAGAGGTAGACCAATCTTTCAGTTTTGTAACACTTTCCCATTTAATAATCATTTAACGATAATTTGCCTACTGAGGTCCATTTTAAGGGCCATTGTGGGTTCGATTTGGGAGGATAGTGGTTTTAGATGTTTCGTAGGGGGGTTTTTATTCGAAAAACCCAATCATTTAGCCTACTGTTTAAGAACACAGGTCGCATGTAATTTATTAGTGCTTAGTTTTAGTGAAGGGAGAGTTTTTTTGGGTATTCTTCTTACATTGGAGCGTGAGTGGTCTGGTGTATACTCCCTTTTGAGAGTTTCCTTATATTGACCCATTGAGATGCAAGGAAAAGTCTAGAGGTTGGGGTTAATAGACTTGTAAAACTTTTTGAAAAATTAAAACTATCAGAGTTCATATATAGTTTAAATAAAATGATGATAATAATTTAGCAGAACACAATGTAGCAATCAAAAGATAGTGCAATGGAAAATAAAAATAATGAACACTGAATTTTTATAGTACTTATATTCAATATAAACCTATTTTTAACTATTTAATCCCCTATACTCTTTAATAGAATCAATACCCACTAAAGAATACTATGCTTATAAAGGGAGTAACAACCCTTTACAAAACAAACTACCTTTCTATGGAAAAAAGAATAACCAAAATAATTACAGACCTGACTTTTTAAATGAGAATAAAAAATCAAAATATATGTTCTTTTGAAGTCTAGGTATAACCAACCCAGATATGATTTTGTGGGGAAAAGTATAAACCGACATTTTAAGTAAAAATAGAGAAATTAAAATAATACAATGATGAATATAAAAAAAATTAGATTAATAATAATGGAATTTAAGAAGCATAGAAACTCGATATCATGGTAACCTCTCTTCTCAGCTCAGTGAATTATTCCACGACATCTGACCATGTTATTCTGAGGGGTAATATTTATTCATTTATGTTTTTCATGTTTAATTGAATCATTTTTATATTGAATTTGTTTTATGTCAAATCAAGACCCTACCCTAGTCAATAACGAAGTTGGTTGATGTTTAATTTTGATTATACTTGTTTGATTAAACAATTATATATTTATATTTGAATTTACTAGGAGAAGAGTTAAAATTCAATACCTATGGATAAAAGTTAGATTAATTTACCCCAAAACACACCTTAGTATGCTAAAGGTTTTGAAGAATTTTTAGATCATGAAATTGAATACCAATCAGTGGATGGTAGAATAAAATGTTTATGTACTAATTGTAAATTCAAGAATTGGTTGAATAAAAACAAAGTATATGAGAATTTGATATTGAAATATTTTACTGCTCTATATGTGTAACACCCTAAGGATTTACAAATAAATTTAATGTAGAATTTAATGCACTGGATCCGGGAAACTGGGGTCGGGGCGTTATAGTTGGTATCAAAGGAAGTTTAGTAGCAACCTTGAAAACCAAATTTAGAAAATTAGAGAACATAATCCTAAGATAGAATCTGCAGATAAGTATATAAGAATATCCTATAATTTTGGTAAGGTAGAGATTATGTGGGTCTTCATGGAAATACATCCCTTTTTGGATACTACAAGTGGACGTAGTTCTGGAACAGATGTACCTAGGGGTAACAACTCTGATAAGGTGTCCCAGGCTTGACTGAGGGTAACCTGGTACACAACAACGAGGCTTACTGCGCACCTGGTTTGACACTCCCTGGGGATATTCTTAGGATAATTCATATTTTATTTATAAACCATTATGAAGGATTTAAATGTAAATATGTCCTTAGGGAAACTGTGTTTATGATTATGAGATTAACTATGCGTAAGATTTCAATTCATGTTAAGTATTTTTCTAGTTGAGATTACACATTATGATTCATAACTTAATATAGTGTATGCCATTATTTAGAAATGACGTCTAACGGAAGGAATGGAAATTTCATGAACGCACGTATCTCATGCAGGGATTTCCCTCCTATGCAAGATAATGATGTTGGGTCTAGAGCCGCGACTAGTGTTGAGCAAATTATAACTATACTGGGACAACTGACTCATGTTATGAATAATAACCTTACCCGTATAGAGCATCCTAAACCACAACACGGAGGAGAAATGTTAGAACACTTTATATGACAACAACCTACATCATTTAATGGGACTACAGACCCATTCGTAGTAGAGCAGTGGATAAATTCCTTAGAGAAGATATTTCTCACTTTGGTAAGTAATGAAAGGGAGAAGGTTGTCATGACAGTTTATCATCTATCGGGAGATGCTAATCAATGATGGTCATTAATTCAAAACAAAAAAAAAGTAAGAAGAGATTTAAAATATGGAATGGAGGGATTTTAAGGAAACCTTGTTAGAAAAATACTTCCCCTGTGAACAATGAGAAGATATAGAAAGACAATTTCTGAATCTGAGGCAAAAGGGGATGAAAATGTTGTGAAGTATGAAGGCAACTTTACAAGGTTAGCTAGGTATACTGCATACTACATACATAATCCAAGGATCAATATTGATCGATTATTTGATGGTTTAAAACCATTCCTTTGAAGGGAACCAGTATTTCAAAATTTCTCATCATATGAAGATATAGTCTCATGTACTATCAAGACAGAAAAATAATTCCCTAAGTAATATGACTTTAAAGTAAAACAAGAAAAGAAGAGGGCTACTGAAAACTCTAGAAAAGGAAATAAGGAAATGGAGAAGAAGGGAAGAGTTAACTTTCCACCTTGTAGTAATTGTGGGAAGATACACCCTGGTACTTTCCTGAAGGGAATGAGTGTTTGTTACAAGTGTGGAGAAAAAGACCACCAATATCGTTATTTCAAGGGAAATAAAGAATCCTACAATGTTCAATGCTATAATTTTAAAGAGATGAGACATTATGCACATGAATTTACTAAGAGTCAAGGAAAATTTCCCCAAAGAAGGCCGAGGGAGAAAGACCAAGCTTATACAATCACAATTGCTGAGGTTGAAGTTCCTAAAGATGTAGTGGTGGGTACTTTAATCATTTCCTCAAACTTATCCAATGCTTTATTTGATTCTAGATCATCACATTCTTTACTATATTCCCTATTTTCCAAGAAAATTAGACATTTCCAATTTGATTTAATAAAGGATTTGTTAGTCAAAAATCTTAAGGGAAGTATCATTGCAACAAAGATGTGTCGATCAGTCCCCCTTATGACACATAAATGTTCTTTATTTGTTGATCTTATCATCATACCCATGATTTAATTTGATATAATTATAGATATGAATTGTCTTTCAAATTATGATGCAAAGATCTATTACAAGAAGAATAAAGTTACAATTTTTTAGAATGATGTAGAGTCCCTTAACTTTAGAGCAGAAACCTCACCATCTGATTCTTATCTAGATCCACCCAAAATAGCTCTACTAAATTCAATTCTTGGGGAGGAAGAGGACACAATATCTATGGATGAGGAAAGAAATGTTCAAATTTAGGATGTACCTATTATTTAAGAATACATTAATGTATTTCTATAGGATTTACCTAGACATCCTCCAGAGTGGGAAATTGAGTTTTTTATTGATTTAATTCCTGGTGTAAGGATTATATCAAAGAATCCTTATAGAATAACTATAGTGGAATTAGTGGAGCTAAAGAAACAACTAGAGGAGTTGAGTAGTAAGGGGTTTATTATCCCTATTGTTTCTATGCGGGGATATCTTTTTCTTTTTGTTTAAAAGAAAGATGGATCTATGAAGTTGTGCATTGACTACAGGGAGATCAATGTTATTATGATAAAGAAAAAGTATCCTCTTCCTTAGATTGATGATTTATTTGATCAAATTCATAGAGCCCAATATTTTTTGAAGATTGAACTTCAATCTGGATATCATCAATTGAATATGAGGAAGGAATATATTCCGAAGACATCATTTCAAGCCAGGAATAGACATTACGAGTTTACAGTAATACATTTTGGACAGACTAAAGCACCCTATGTTTTCAGTGATCTAATGAATATAGTTTTCAAGGAATATATTGATGACTTTTTTGTGGTATTTATTGATGATATATTGGTATACTCTAAAATCTATGAAGATCATGAGAATCAATTGCACATTATTCTGAAAACTCTTAGAAGAAACGAGTTATATGAGAAGTTTATCAAGTGTGAATTATGGCTTGAAACAATTTCTTTTCTTGGACATATTGTCTCTAAGGATAGAATCTTAGTTGATCCGGTGAAGAAAAAGGCAGTTTAAGAATGGAATACACAAACAAACATAACTTAGGTACATAGTTTTATTGGTTTAACAGGTTATTATTAATGTTTCATTCAAAAATTCACCCAATTAGCTAACCCATTAACCAAACTTACACATAAAGGGGTTAAGTTCGTATGAAAAAATGAATGTAAATAATGTTTCAAATAATTAAAGAAAAGATTGGTTAATGCTCCAATATTGAATCTACCATCGAGAAATAGTGGATTTGTGATTTATAATGATGAATCAAAGAAAGGACTTGGTTGCGTTCTTATATAGAATGATAAAGTTATTGCCTATGCATCAAGGTAATTAAAAACTCATGAACAAAACTATCCAACTCATGATATTGAGTTAACAACTGTAATATTTCCTTTGAAGATATGAAGACACTGTCTCTATGGTTAAAGATGTGAGATATATACATATCACAAGAGTTTGAAATATATCTTCTCATAGAAAGAACTCGATTGGAGGAAAAGGCGATGGATTGAGCTACTCAAGGATTACAATTATTCTATACACTACCACCCAAGAAAGACAAATAAGGTAGCTGATGCATTGATTAGGAAGGATCAAGGAGTTCTAAACAAAATAAGAATTGACAAGGATCCTATGTACATAGATCTAGAGAGGATGAATATGGGAATTATCAAATAAGGTGAAACATCACTACCTTTTCAACTGGTTTCCCAACCATATTTATTGGAAAGAATTAAAAGTTATCAGTATGATGATGAGAATATTCAAAAGAAAATTAAAGCTGGGAATAAGGGGAAGTCAATAGACTTAATGTGTGAGGATGAAATTCTGAAATTTGGGAGGAGGTTATGTCTCCCCTCTATTCCTGAACTAAAAAGGGAGTTATTGGATGATGCCTATAATTATAATTTCTCTATAAAACTTGGTAGCACTAAGATGTATAGAGATTTGAAGGAAATGTTTTGGTGGGAAAACATAAAGTAGGAAATTGCTGATTATGTATCAAGATGTTTGGTCTATCAATAAGTGATTATCAAAAGAAAACATGATAGAGTAGTCATGTAACCTCTTACTATTCCTACATAGAAATGGGATGACATGACTATGGATTTTTTCACTAGATTACCCAAAACCCTAAGAAATAATGATGAAATATGGGTAATTATGGATCAAATTACCAAATCTGCACATTTTCTCGCTATAAGGGAAAATTTTCCACTAGAGAACCTTGCACGACTCTATATTAATGATGTTTTTAGACTTCATGGAGATCCTATATTTATTATGTCTGATCGTGATCCATGGATTGCATCAAAATTATGGAAAATTCTCCAGAAAGATTTGGATATTGAGATTAATTTGAGTACTGCTTATCACCCTCAAACTGACGGGTAGTCAGAAAGGATGATCTAAACTTTATAAGACATGTTAAGATCATGCTCACTCAACTTTTAAGGTATGTGGGATAAATATTTACCTTTGGGGGAGTTTTTCTACAACAATAGTTTCCATTATAGTATTCAAATGGAACCATATGAAGCATTGTATGAAAAGAGATTTCGTACACCAACATGTTGGGATAAAGTTGGTGAAAGGAAGCTTGTGGGCTCAAAGATTTTGGAGGAAACAATAGTGAAGGTAAAAGCTATTCAAACCCACATCAAAGCAGCTCAAAATAGGAAAAACATATTTTCTAATAATCAAAGGAAGGATTTGGAATTTCCAGCGGGGGATCACATTTTCTTGAAAGCATCTTCATGAAATGGTGTTATAAGATTTGGGGAGAAAGAGAAATTGAGCCCTAGGTACATTGGACCTTTTGAAATTTTAGAGATAATTGGAGTTGTGGCTTATTGTTAAGAAATTAATCCTAGCATTTCCAAGGTACACAATGAATTCCATGTATCATTGTTGAGAAAGTACATTCCATACCCAACACATGTACTCACTTATGAAGGTATAAAATTAACACCCGACTTATCTTACTATGAAAATCCTATCTAGATTCTGGACACTAAAGAATAGGTGTTGAGGAATTGGATGACTTGACTGGTAAATGTACTTTGGAAAAATCATAAAATTGAATAGGCGATATGGGATCCTGAGGATTTTATGATGAAGAACTACCCAAATATTTTTATGAGGTAACATTATAGTAATTTTGATGATGAATTTTTTGTAAGGGGGAAGAATGTAACACCCTGAGGATTTAAAATTGAATTTAATATAGAATGAATGAAACACTGAGTCTTTGCGAAAAAAATAATTTTTTATAGGAGTTAGTTATGACCTAGATGTTAGACATAATTTTTCCTCTTTTGTGTTTTGAATTTTAAAAAATGGACATACAAGGTTGCGGTCAGTAAGATATTTAGAGTCTGATATGATCTACTTACATTTTTGGTGAATAGTAAATTGACTCTTATGAATAGTAATGTACCCTTATGAATAGTAATATGACCCTTATGAATAGTAACCTTAGCCATGTAAGTATAAATAATATTTAGGCACCTTATAAATGAGAGTGAATATTTTAAAAACTAATAATTAAGTGTTGGTATTTTTGTGAGTAATAAATATTTAATTACAATTTTAAATTAATAAATTTATTTAAAATAAAATTAATTTTCATAAAATGTATTCTTAAATAAATATTTTGTTTTACTATGATTTTATAATAATTTTATGACGCCTTAGTTAGTTTTTGAAAGTGTTATAAAATCAGTTTTAAATTTAAAATCTATATTTTTCAAGTAAATAATGATTTTATTTAAAAATAAAATTTCACATATTTAGAAATTATTTTAATAAAATGAATTCTATTTTTTAATTCTACACATTGAAAAATGGTTAGGGTGAATTTTTGAGATTTTTCTAAAATACTTGAATTTTTTATGAATGGTAAAATATGATAATTTACGATAAATGCTAAATACATAAATTATAGAGTCATGGATGATGTTTGAATGTTGTAAGAACCATTGATTTTAAATCACATGAACTTATTATTATATTTAATCACAATAATCAATACTATTTCTTCTCTTGAACAAAATAATAAAATAATGAGAAATCACCCCTCTCCTCCACTATAAAAACTACCCCTCACTCCCTCTTCTCTTCACTCCTCTAAGCCTTAAATCTTGTCAAAGTTCCACCCAAATACTCTTCCTAGACTCTCACCATGTCAAGGATCTCTTGGTCTTACCAAAAGACCAAAACCCCTCCCCCTAAGGAGGTTCTCAAGGAGGTTAATTCAAGAGGTAAACCCTCTTTCTTTTTCTTTTAATTTTATTTTCAATTTACTTTCTTTTCTTATCTTCACCTCACCTCCTCTATCCAAATGATCATGATAACTCCAGTATAATATATATAATGTAATTATATCATGTTAATTTAATATCATTCCTAATACTACTATCTCTCTCTCTTTTATTTTAAAAACGAAATCATCGTCTGAGAGGTGCCGATTTACAATCTTCTTTGACGACGAACCTTCGTTCTTCAATTTATTCTTCAAGTCTGGTCATGAAACCATTTTTATGGTTGAACCAAATTATGAAATATTTATTATGTATCATGTAATGTTTTTTAATCAGTATATATACATAATACCAATTCATATGAAAAAATTGGTTCGTGATGATCAGAATACCACCGTAATAATCAAAACGATTATCACTAATGTTTTATCTAATGACTCATCCTCATACCATATAAACAAATAAATTATATAACCATTTAATCTTATATATTTTCATTAGTACCATATAAATTCAATTCTATATAATTATATCCATTCCACATGAACTTCCATACTTATATACAAGTATACCGATCGTGAAAACTAAGGAAACAAACGCTCCATAGCGATAATCTTGTATCTTATAACCCATAAAAAAGTCCATAAATGAACTTAATAAAATTAAAATAAATAAACTAAATATAGATAAGGTCATGAATTAATTAATGGATTTAATTTGATTATCTAGGATGTTAAGGTCAAGTGACGAACACATTCAAACATAAGGTAAGGGTTTTCTACCCGAACCTCCATTTTCTTTCAGGTTACTCTTTTTCTCTGTTTACACCAATAAAATTCTTAATTATTATTATTTAATCATCTTAAATTATATTTTAATGTTATATATATGTATACCAATCATAATTCTTATTTATTTGATGAGTATTTACATGTTTTAAAAATATATTTCTCAAATTCTTCCCGATAAACAAGCACGATTCAGGGGAACTCCTCGAATTCTTACCTATTTTCAAGGGCACTCTATAATCTGTTTTAAGCAAATATTATTTTTTGAAAAATAATAATTTTATTATGAAAAAAATATCTTAGTTCAATTCTGGTTTTATATAAATATTTTTCCAAAATAAATCTTCTTTTCAAAGTAAAAAAGTATTTCTATCAAGAATTACATGATGATTTTATAAGAGTATTTTCATCTATTTCAACAATCTTATTGATTATTATGTTTAATTGGGATTAATATTTTATGATATCACCTACCATATTTTATTTAATGTTTTAAGATTAGTTTGACTATAGATGTTTTTTCTTGATACCATTCACCATATTACTCTTAATGGTTAATATTTATGTTTACTGATTGGGGGAAGTTATTTACATTTCATATGTTAGTTCCAATATGAATGTATATGTTGATTATATTTCACCCATTTAATTTGAGTAATTAATTGGACTTATAAAGTGTCAGGTGGGCCCTCTATATTCTCTTAGTGAATTGGTATGTCTCATGAGACAAACTAGTTTGAGTTTTTACCCGTTTATGTATGGTCATGACACGAGGCCTTGAAAGTATGGTTATGATGTACCACATTATGAATTAGCTCATTATGAAACTATTAATTGATAGTCCATGTTATTATTCGAATAGTAAAATATCCATGGTTATGTTTTATGGCATTATTTATTCAGATTTTATTTCTACTATATTATGCTCAAATATATTTTAAAGGAATGTGTTTTTACTTTCTCACCATGCCTAGTGTTTATGTTTATGATTACTTAAACTATACTATTTACCCTTACTGAGAATTTTATCTCACCCCTTTCTTATGTTTTATATTTCCCCAAGATGTGAATAGGTATATTATGAATGACTTGTAGGGATAATCTAGAAGTTATGGATGTTTATAATGGATTTTACATATTATTTTTCCTTTCAAGTTATAATGTTGAACTTATGTATGTATCTTGTTTTACAAAGATCTTAAACTATTCTGTACTTCAAGATATGACTTTCTTGTTATCATTCCAATTTAATAAAATAATTCACCAGCTCCAGGAAACTGGGGTCATGGTGTTACAATATGTATGTTGGATTTGGAACGGTGGATCTAATGTTATGGAAAGTCAAAACAATGAAAATCAAGTCAAAGAAAAACAAAATGAACCGATAGAGGAGAATTCGGTTCAAAATTTGATAAATGATGCATTTGGATTTATAGGATACAATGTTCAAGTTTTTAATTGATAAAAAAACCTTCAGTTGATCCTGAGAAGGTTAATCTTGCTCTGAACTTTAGTATCCAAAAAAATAAGTTTTATGAATTATTTGAAGAAAAACAACAAGAATTGTATCAAGGGTGTGTCAAGTATTCAAATTTTTCTTTTATACTAAAGTTTTATCATATCAAGTGTTTCTATGGAACTACTAAAAAATAAATTTCCATGATTTTAGAGATTCTACACGATGTATTTATAAAATCTAAGATCCCTACATCATTCTATAAGATAAATAAAAGCATAAAAAAACATGGAAATGATTATAAAAAGATACATTAATTCCCTAATTATTTCATGCTTTAATGGGGAGAAGAGTACAATGAATAATAATTCATAAGATGTTATACAAGTAGATGAAATTCAATGAACAATAATGAGAGTACAAATCAATGCAACCCAAGGAAGAAACATGAGAATAAAACTCTTGCAAAGGTATTACATTACTTTCCTCTGAAACCACGATTACAAAGATTATGCATGTCATCTAAGAATACATACAACATGAAGTGGAATGATTATGATAATAAAAATGATGGATTTATGAGACATCCAAAAGATTCAACACCATGGAAGGTGTTTGATTCATTATATCCAGATTTTTCTTTAGATCCTGGGAATGTATGTTTGGGATTGGCTTCTAATGGTTTTAACCCTTTTGGTATGTTAAGAACCAATTATAGAATTTGGAAAGTTATTTTGATCTCCTATAATCTACCTCCATGGATGTGTATGAAGAAAAATTCTTTCACAATTTTGATGATTATTCCTAGAAAGAAAATACTTATAAATTACATTGATGTATACCTTCAACCTCTAATCAAAGAATCATGATAATTATGGGATGATGGCGTGGAAACATGTGATGCTTCAATGAAAAAAATATTCAAAATGCATACTTTTTAATATGGAAAATTAGTGACTTTCCTAGACTAGGAAACTTATCTGGTTAGAACACTCATACTGGTTTGACTTGTCTAGTTTTTAATTTTTATTTTAAACCTCAATGATTACCTTATAGTAGAAAATTGCGTTTTATGTGTCATCATCAATTTCTTGGTGTTTCTTATAAATTCAGGTTTAACTAAACACAATTCAATAGAGATATTGAATTGAGAAATCCATCGAAGTTATAATTCAGTTCATAAATCTTGGGAAAATTAATGAATGTCACTATATAATTTGGAAAATGTAATCATTTTAAAGAATTTGGGAAAAAGGTATGAGGTACAATATACGAAGCAACTGAAACCCAACAGTGTAAGAAAATGAGTATATTTTTTAAACTCCCTTACCGAGAGTTTAATTTGATACATCATAAGCTTGACATAATGTATATTAAGAAGATAGTACATGAAAATGTAATTTTTACATTACTTAATGACCATGATAAATCGAATGACCACCTTAATGCTCTTAAGGATTTATATTAAATGTATATAAAGCATGGTTTGTGGGAAAATGAGAATGGAAAGTATCCTTCATCTATTTTTACAATGAATAATCATGAGAAAGATATAGTCCTTAAAAATTATAGAATATAAAAGTTCCAGATGGACATTCAAGTAACATTTCAAGGTGAATTGACTTAAAAAATTTAACATTAAATGGATTGAAAAGTTGTGAATCATATATTCTAATGGAGTAGTTGTTTCCATTTTCATTTCATAATATGTTACTTGAAAAAGTAAATACAGTTCTATTTGAGTTGTGCACCTTTTTCAGAGAGCTTTGTGGAAAAAATCTAAATCCAACTGAGCTTAATAAACTTCAAGAAATATTTTTTTGACACTTTTTCATTTTTATATTTTATTTTATCATTCATTATTCATAGTCATGATTCATTTGAATGTTCATTTGGTTGAAGAAACTAAAATTGGTGGATTAGTGCACTATTGATGGATGTATCCAATTGAAAGGTACATTGATATTATTTTCATTTTCATTGGTGAATTCAATTTTATCAAATCATTGTGTAATTTATTTTAATTTGTTTCTTATTTTTTTCATCAGGTACTTAGGTCATTTGAAATTACATGTGAGGAATAAATCTCAACCATAAGAATCTATTTCTGAAGGTTACATAGCTGAAGAGTGTTTGAAATTTTTGTCTTGGTATTTAGATGGGACTAAGACTAGATTTAATCGTGTTGGGAATGTTGTTGATATCTCCACTAATTATCATTATAAAAACAAGTCATCAGTATTTCCAACTATTGGATGACCAATTGGAAAAGGGTAAAATTTTACATGGATTGAATATGAGTTTCTACAAGAACATAAATATGCGCTACTCAATAGAAAACAAAGAAGAAACTAAGGGGTCGAGCTAAAAATGAGATAAAATTAAAAAAATTTGTTAATAAGGAGATTTTCAAATGGTTTTCCCATCATGTAATTATAAACACATATTCATATTATTTACGCGTAGTTATTTTGTCTATGTTAAAAGCAACACCTTATATCTTATTGTCTAGATAATGAATGTTGAGAATCTAGATGAAATATCAAATGATTTGAAATTTTTGGCTTGAGGTCCTCTAAGGTAGTCTAAGAGATTCAATAACTAAAATATTCATGGCTTTAGGTTTCATACAATTTACCATGAAGAAGACTTGAAAACTCAAAATACTGGTGTATTTACACTTGCAGAGGAGGGATACCATGGAAATTTGATTGATATAATCAAATTAAACCATCATGGGAAATTTTCAGTTGTCAATTCAAATTCAAGTGGGTCAACATTGATATGGGTGTAATGAAAGATTCATGACATTTTACTTTTTCAACTTCTCTCACTTGATCTATACCAATGAGTGTATAAAGCATGATCCATTTATCCTAGCTTCATAAGTGAAGATGGTTTATTATGTGGATGATGAAATACATAAAGGTTAGAGAGTGTTATTGTAAAATTAAAGCATAGATAATTGTATGATATGGGTGATAAAGATTAATTGGTACTTTATGACAGTGAATCTCATCAACCAAAAAACATTAATTTTTTTTCCTAACAATATTGAAACAATAGAACTTGAAAGAGAGGGTGAAAATAAAGTACTCACCCCAATGGATGTTGATAATAATGAAGAAAATGAAGATGAAGATAATTGAATGTATAAATTAGCAATGAAACTATATTAATTTGTTTTTCATTTATAAGTTTTTCATACATATATACATTGTTTTATTTTTTTATTTGTTGTAAAAATATTTTACTTCTACATCTTTATACATTTAATATATTCTGATCCATTTGAATTAAAGGAATGTTGAGACTAATTTTTTTTGAGATATTAGCTGATCAAAATCTCAAAGCACACCATAACTATCATCAACTTTAGTGGATCTAAGTGATTTTTCTATACTAGATACATCTAGCGAGTCAATAGTTTCCCCTAATGTTGTTGGTAGACCACTATCTGATACACCTCTAGTAATGGAGCAGTTGTTCACCCCTCCATCTAGGGGATATTGGAGAGTTACTGTTATTGGTATGTATGTCTGATAAAAAAGAATTTTATTCATAAAAAATTACATAATTTTATCACATTATTTTAAATATTTTTATTTATAAAATATTTGGGATTAGATCATTCATTTAAAAATTTGATAAAGATTCCAGTTTTTCTTTTTAAAGTGAACTGTAGTATTTCATCCATAAATATTTTTATTTTTATTATTTAAAATTAATTTTTTTAACCATGTTCTTGAATTAATGGGATACCACTTCCATTTAGGACATATGAGCTAAATCATGCATTTGATTAGATTAAGTGGGACATGAAGTCAAAACTGGATTGGACATGCCAAATTGGACACCACTTCAGTATTTGGACTATAACATCTTTATATGTGCTTTGATTGTGCCTAAATTTAGAGATAAGATCTATGAACAAATTTCAAATAAATAATCCTTCTAAAAGGATAGCTGGTTCACATGTTTTTGTGGCCAAACAGGTAGTGAAATTTTTCTTAAATTATTTGGCTGAATTTCCCCATTCACACTTGAAACCACTTCAAACCTAGCCCCCCATATACTCTATAAATTATTGTTTTTATCATTTAGAGGGTGTTATAAGTGAATTATAGTATTGGGAGAAGAGAATAATTGGTGAATTTACATTTTAATTCACCATTGGAGGAGGGAAGCTATCAAGCTAGGATCTCTTGAAAAATGCTCTTCTTTTACTCTTCTTTAGTGTATTGTTTCTATTCTTGCAATAAACTTATCAGTTTATCTTCCATATATTTTATTATTTTCAATTTAATTATTATTTTACTCATAATATTTGGGATGGAAGTCAATAGTAGAAACGTTATTGGGATATACTCTTTCCATGACCATTGCAAATGTAATTCATTTCTATGATGACTATACACCCATGTAAGAGTAGTTTTATTAATAATAGATCTATATACTAACTTCTCCATTTAATTAATTTTAATTAAGATATACTATAATTTAAATAATATTATACTTGAATTTAGTTTTTAAATTAAAATAAACTAATAAATAAATTGAACAGTTAACACAAAAACACGCGAGGTTGAGATTTGTGTAAATTGTGAGAGCACAATATTAATTAGTAAAAAACACACATGGGATAATTTTGAAGAGTTTAAATATAATACCTAAACTCAATTAATACTTATTTACATAATAGATATATCTCTTAATTTACCAATGTCCATAATCTATCCTTAGAATGACAATCAAAGCAGGGTTCTACAATTGCATGTTTCAAAGATAGCTTAGGGTTTAATTCACTTAATCTTTATGGTAAAGTTAGTTCTCATAGGGTTTAGGGGTTAAAAAATTAGGGGATCATAATTAAGTGGATATTAATTTAAATTATAATTATTAACAATTAATTGAAGTGGTAGAGTTAGATTGATTATACTTTCTAAAAATAGTTTTCAAAAAAATATATTCTCATTGCGTTTTCTCATTATTATTTAAAAAAACAATATTATTACAGCATACTTATTTTAGTTTTATAAATTATAATCATCCCATCCTTTTAATTAGTGTTTTTATGTTATTTTATTTTATTTACAAAAATATATTTAATATTTTGTTTTAAATTACTTCCTCCTTTGAGAGACGACCTTGGTTAGCCACTCTTTTGCATTTAAGAAGTAAAAATTACACATCATTTGAGAGAGCCCATGACAATGTCTTTCAAATTAGTGTCATTTCAATGGAAGAAATTATTTTCTTCAACTACTTAAAGGGATTTTTTTACTTTTATTTTATCAAAATTTTCTCATTTTTTCTTCTTTCTTCCCCAATCTCAATTTTTTTATTTTTTTATTTTTTTATTTTCCTTATTTTTTTGGACCATCAATTCAAACTTTTTCTCTTTTTATTATGGTATTCTTTTCATCATTTATTTTTTATTTTATTTATTACACAAAATAATCCCAAGGATCTCTTAGATATAAACCCTGAGATTAAACATATCCTTAGGGATCAAATCAGACAGTCTCAGTCTATGGGAAGTTTCAATATTCAACGAGTTGGAGAATTAATCCATTTTGGGAACACTAAAATGAGAAACAATTCTGAATAAAACATAAAAAATAACTAATAACTATAAAAAATAACAATGTACTTAATAAAACCATTCAATAATTGGCTGAACTGGATATTAAATATCAAAAAAATTGTATTACATACTCAAATATCAAATCAGACTTTTAACTGAAATCTGAATTAATTCACCTTCTTCCAAAACTTCATGGATTGTCTAGTAAGGATCCAAAAAAATATTTAAAATAATTTAATATGGTTTTATCAACCTTAACACCAATAAATTTATCTTAAGATAAAATAAAATAAAGATAATTCCCATTCTCACTTGATCGAACTGTAAAATATTGGATGTATTATTTACCACCAAAAGATGTAACTTATTGGAATGATTTGAAACATATTTTCTTACAGATATTTTTTCCAGCATCAAGGAACAATACCATTCTAAAGGAGATCTTAGGAATCAAGAAATCCTAAAGGGACTTAATATGTGAGTTCTAAGAGAGATCCAATAAGTTATGTGCAAGATGCCCACATCACCAAATTAGTGAGAAAATAATCATCCAATACTTCTATGAAGGACTCATGCCTATGGAGAGGAGTATGGTAGATTTTTTAGTTGTAGGTGAATTGGTTGAAAAAACACTAGTATCTACACATGAATTGACCGAAAATATGGCACAAAACTCCCAACAATTTAGCGATCGAGGTACACCACATGTTAGAGGAGTACATCAGGTAAGCCCATCCTCTCCTAAAAATCATTTAATTAATACCAAGTTAGAAGAATTGACCACTATGATGAGGCATATTTCTTTGGATCAAAAGACATACCAAACCACTCCTATGAGGCATTGTGAAATTTTCACTGAAACAGACCACCAAACTGACTATTTCCCCCAATTACAAGAGATAGAGGATTGTGATGCAATATTCCATGGGAGACCATATCGATAGCAAAAACCAACACATTCTCAGAATAAGTATGATCAATTTTCTCCAACATACAACCAAGGGTGGAAGGATCAATCATACATGAGATATGTCTCTAGACAACAACAAAAAACCCCCTTTAAAAAAAATTTCTAGCAGCCTCCACCTTACCAACAGGGTTTCCAAAAACCCCAAAAGAGATTTGAAGCCCAAGCATCAACAAGACAACAAGAAGGGAATCCACATCCAAAGGTAGATTCTAACACTGATAATATTTTGAAACTAATTGTTATTAATCAATAGAATGATTTGAAGATTAAATATTCAGAGTTGAGGGAGTTTAAGTCACAAATGAGCCAGGTTATCACTTCCCTCTATGAACTAGTAAGTAAGAACTCTGGAAATATTTCTTCCCAACCTACTCCAAATCCTAATGGAAATTTTAGTTTCATCAAATTGAGAAGTGGGAATCAAATTAATGATACTTATACACCTACCATTCCACTAGGATTCACTTCAACCTCGAAGAATCACCATTTAAGAGAAATTATGAGAAACCCAAGGAGAAATAAAAAGGTAAGAAAAAAATTGATTATGTTCCTCATAAATCTCTTCCATTTCCAAAAAGAGTTGTAAAAACCAAGAATATGGATGAAAAGATGATGAAAAAAAGGTTTTAGATAAATTCAAGAATGTTGAGATCAACATCCCTCTACTTGAATCCATTAAGAAAATCCCAAGGTATGCCAAATTCTTAAAATAACTTTGTACCAATAAAAGAGTGCTCAAGGGAAATGAGAGGATCAACCTTGTAAAGAATGTTTCAGTACTCATTACAAAAACTCAATCAATTCCAACAAAGTAAAAGGATCTGGGGACATTCACCATCCCATAAACCATAGGAGAGTTATATTTTCTGATACTCTATGTGATTTGAGAGATTCTATAATTATGATGCCTTACTTGGTATTCCTTTCTTTACATGTTGGTGAGTTGAAGCTAATGAGAGTAGTGGTGTTGTTGGATAATAGAGCTACAACATATCCAATGAGAGTCCTTGAGGATAAACTTGTTCGAGTAAGAGACATAATCCTTCCAGTAGATTTCTACATGCTTAACATGGAGGATGATCAGGTAAATTATTGTGCTCCCATTATCTTAGGTATTCCCTTCATAAAAAAAGGAAAAACGATCATAAATGTCTACGAGGGTACAATTTCCATGAAATTTGGAGATGAAGTTGCAATCTTTAATGTTATAAACTCTATAAAGTACCCATTAGAGGACTATTCTACTTTTTTTAATCTCTCATTTTGAACCACTAAATAAAAACCCCATGGATTTTTATTGTCCTATGATTAGAGATATTATGATAATTAGTTCTAGTTTGATGTAAAATAGCACTTACACACATGTTTCTAATGCGAAAACCTCTCTTGGATTTGATTTTTATGTGTATTTATATTCTAATTTTGATTATGTTAACTCTGATCATGACATGGCTATTGAGTATGATAATGGATTTGATGCACTATTCTTTGATTTTAATGATTTATATTCTGATATTGATGTTCATTGTGTGCATATTTTAGTTCCTTCAATGTCTCCATCCATACTCCACCGCCCTTCATTAGAACTCAAGCCATTGCCACCAAATATCAAATACTCATACTTGTTGAGTGGTGAGATATTTATTATTATCATTACTAACAATCTCCCTTTTGAACAAGAAAAAAACATTTGAATATTTTTAGGGAGAATATTAGGGTAATCGAGTGGACCTTGGCTGACACATTTGGTATTATCACCTCCATTTTCATGTATAGGATTATTTTGGAGGATGAGGCTAAATCGGTTAGGTCTCCAAAAAGGATACTAAATCCAACTCTTCTGGAAGTTATTAAAAAATAATTTGAAAAATTGCTCAAGGCTAGTATCATTTATCCCATTTAAGATTCCCAGTGGGTAAGTCCTATTCAGGTTGTGCCTATGAAAAGTGGTGTTACTATTGTTATAAATTAGAGAGAGAAGTAAGTTCCAATGAGGGTACAAAACACTTGGCTTGTGTGTATTGATTATAGGAAACCAAATAAATCCAATCACAAGGACTATATACCCCTCCCATTTGTTGATCAATGCTTGAGAGACTAGCTGGGAAGACACACTATTGTTTCTTGGATGAATTTTATGGATATTTTCAAGTTCCTATAGCTCCACAGGATATGGAGAAGACAACATTCACTTGTCCATTCGACACATTTTCCTACCGAAGGATTCCATTTGGACTTTTCAATTCCCCAGGTACCTTCTAGAGATGCATGGTGAGTATTTTTTTATATTTTATTAAAATATTCATGGAGATATTTGTGGATGATTTTAAAGTGTATGGATCTTCATTTGATGAATGGATCTTTAGTTTGGGAAAGGTGTTGAATATTTGTATTGAAAAGAATTTGTTCTTGAACTTTGAAAAGTGTCATTTCATGGTAGATAATGGCATTGTCTTAGGGAATGTAGTGTCAAAACATAGAATAAAGGTTGATAGATATAAGGTAGATATTATTTCATACTTTATATATCCTTTATGAGTGAATGATGTTAGATCATTCCTAGGGAATGCAATATTTTATAAATGCTTCATCCTAGATTTCAGTAAGACTACTCTACCATTATCTCGATTTCTTCAAAAATACACATAATTTATTTTGGATCATTCATACAGGGTATCATTTGATGAGTTAAATAAGTGTCTGACCACTCCACTGATCATACATCCCCCACAGTGGGACATTCCATTTGATCTTATGTGTGATGCTTCAAAATTCACAGTTGGAGCTATCTTATCACAGAGGGCGGAGGGACGTTAACATGTGATTTCATATGCTTCAAGGACATTGGATTCATACCAATAAAATTACATAACCATGAAAAAGGAGTTTGTTGTCATTATATTTTATTTAGATAAATTATGTTTATATTTATTGGGATCTAAAGTAGTTGTTTTTTCTGACCATGCAGCTCTGAGGTACCTATTGAAGAATCCAAATGCAAAGTCTGAAATTATATGATGGATGCTCCTTCTTAAAGAATTTTATATTGATATAAAGGATAATAAATGGTCATAAAACTTGGTGGCATACCACATGAGTAGTATTACTCACACACTAGAGGCTGACACCTTGGACCGAGTACCACTTTGGGACACTTTTCCCGATGGGCATCTTTATGCACTCTCAGGTACACATCCTTGGTATTCTAATTTAGTGACCTACCTTGCTTCCTATGAAATTACTAAAATTTTAAAGAAATATCAAGTCTAAAAAATTAAATAGTGAGTCTAGGTTTGATGTATGGGATGATCCCTACCTATGGATCATGTATAGTGATCTAGTTATTAGGATGTGTGTTCCTAATCATGAGTTTGAGTCTGTTATACATTTCTACCATACAATTTCATTTAGAGGACACTTTGGACCCCAATAGACAACTAGGAAAGTCTTAGACTTTTTATTATATTAGACTAGATTATTCCATGATGATCATGTGTTTTTAAGTTGTTCTCACATTTCCATTACACTGAAAACATTTTGAGGAGACACAATATGCCTCAACAACCCATATCATTCTGTGATATTTTTGATTTATGGGGAATTTATTTTATGGGTCCTTTTCCTAGTTTATTTGGTTTTATATATATTTTAGTTACTGTTGATTATGTTATAAAATGGGTGGAGGCCAAGGCTACTGGGACTGATGAATCGTGTTGTAGTCAATTTTTTCAAGGTACAAATTTTTTGTAGGTTTGGAGTAATAAAGACCATCATTAGTGACCAAGGGAAACACTTTTTCAATTGGAATTTGGATTACATCCTTCGGATGTATGAGGGGAACACAAAACATCAACACCTTACCACCCCCAAACAAATGGATAGACTGATATTTCAAACCGAGAGTTGAAACAATTTTTGGAGAAAACCGTGCAGCCAAATAAGTAGGATTGGATCAAGCAATTGGATGATGCACTTTGAGATTATAGGACGACATAAAAAAATTCCCATTGGTATGTCCCCATTTTAGATTTTTTTGGGAAATCCTATTATCTCCTTGTGCAGGTCGAGCATCAAGAATATTAGGCTATGAAGAAATGAAACATGGATTTAGACCAATCTGGAATTCAAAGGAAGATACAAATTCAAGAGATTAAGGAGATTCAATTTTCATCATATAAGAACTCAAGGCTCTATAAGGAAAGATCAAAATCAGATCATGATATAATGATCTAACAAAGGGAGTTCCATGTTGAATAGAAATTCCTACTCTACAGTTCATGACTAAAGATGATTTCTGGTAAGTTGCATTCCAGATAGTTAGGTCCTTATGTTGTATCTAACATTTTTGATTTACAATTAATGGGAAAAATTTTAAGAAATACATTTATGGACTTCCTACTGATGTAGTTGATTTCATCACACTGCATAATCCCATCATTACTTGAGAATATTAGGCTATTCTTAACCCTTTAACTTTTATATTACTTGTCCTTTTTAAAATTTTTCATTTAATGTGTATATATGCTCTCATAGTTTCCCATTAAGGATAATGCAATATATTAAGTGTTGTAGAGAGGACAAAATTTTGGGGTAGATATTTAGTATTTTCATTTGCATGTTTTGTGTGTGTTTTCTTTTAGGTTTTCTACTAAAAATTTAAAACAAATAAAAAACAATAAAAAAACATATCATGTTATTATTTACTTGTGGAACTTATAGAAAATTCATGTTTTCATAATTCATTGGTGGCATGATAAAAGTGAGCAAGATTCCATTATTAAGGGTTTATTTTTATACAAATGGAAGTCATCGATGATATTATTGGTTGTGTCATTATAAAAACTTTTAGATTATGAAAAAATTCTTTGTGATATTTAATTAAGGTAAATTGTGTCATTTATTTCTCCACACAAATTTTTACACAACCATTAATTTTGAAAATTTTCCTACTCAATTGAATGCATAGACAAGTTAGGTAAAAAAATCATCTTGTACAAATGGTTGATCCATACATTCGTTTCTGTTTTGTTCGATTTCATTACTATACCAAATTGACCTATGTGTATGTACCTGATATCTGATAGTTGTAATCCCTAAAAAAATAATATATATTATCTTAATAAATAGGGGAGTGATGAAATGTAAAACACGTGGGGATATTTAGGTCAGGAGCTTAAGGTTTAACTTTAGAGAATGATTAAGTGAACGAGTCTTAAAATTTAATTGAAAAGTAATGTAGAACATGTTCAATGAATTAAAACAGGTGAGAAAAATTATTTTACTTGACTGAATATACTGAATGAAGGGTGGAGATATGAACTTGGAATAGTTGACACACACACACATGTGGGGAATTAGTGGCATAATAGACCCATGATTTGTTTTGCTATGATTAGTGTCATTAATCTCATTGGATTTTATTTTGATACAATTTATGAGACAATGAATTTCAAATTTATTGATATTGACTCTTTATGGGATTCTTAATTTTCTTGTATTTCCATTGTGGATTGAGGAATATGAACATGCATGTCTTGTCACAATTTTTTTTGGAATACATGATATGTAATTTTTACCAAGATTGCAAAAGGGTAAGTGTCGTGGAGTTCATAAAACAAAATTTTATTAAATATTTTATTGATAATAAATGTAATAATTTACTCACATTATGTTAAATATGTTTATTTATAAAACATTTGGGATTAGATCATTCATTTGAAAACTTGATGAAAATTCCATTTTTTCCCTTTAAAGTGCACTACAATATTTCAACTATAAATATATTTTTTATATTATTTAAATTTAAATTTTTTGAAACTGTATTCATGACTTAATGGTATAAAACTTTTATTCAGGATATATGATATAAATCATGCATTTGATTGGAGTAAATGGGCCATGAAGTCAAAGTTGGATTGGACTCGCCAGATTGGACACCACTTCAGTATTTGGGCTATAAATTTTTCATCCATGCTTATATTGGGACCAAATTTGTAGAGAATCTCAAGGAAAAAATTTATAAAAAATAATACTTCTGTAAGGATAGATGGTTCATGTGTTTAGGTAAAAAAACAGGCAATAAGTTTGGATTAATTTATTTATCCAAATTTCCCCATTCACACTTGAAACCTCTTAAAACTTATCCCCCCTACACTATATAAATTGGTGTTTTTCTTATTTTAAGGGGGTTTTACATGAATTATATGATTGGTATAAGAGGATGAGTTATGACTTTCCATTTAAATTCACCATTGAAGGGGGGAATCTATCAAGTTAGGATCTCCTCCAAAATGCTCTTCTTTTCCTCTTTGTTGTAATGTTTTTGTTCTTGCAATAAACATATTAGTTTGTATTTAATATATTATATTATTTTAAATTTAATTATTATTTTAATCATTCTATTTGGGTTCTAAATCAAGATTAGAAACTTTATTGGGTTATACACTTTCCATGACCTTTGCAAATGAAATTCATTTCTACAATTACTACACGACCCATAGAAGAGTAGTTTTCTTAGTAATAGATCTATACCCTACCTTTTTCATTTAATTATATTGAATAAAGAGATACTTTAATTCACATAATATGATCTTTTAATTGAGTTTTTAAATTAAAATAAACTAAGCAAGTAATTGAATAATTAACATAAAAACACCCAAGGTTGAGTTTTGTGTAAATTGTGAGAGAACAATCTTAAATGGTAAAAAAAATACACAAAATAAATTTTTAGAGTTAAAATATAATCCCTAAACTCAATTAATTATTATTTATAGAATTAATATATTCCCTAATTTACCACTAACTATAATCTATTCTTATAACGATAATCAAAACAGGGTGTTGTGATTTCATGTTCTGAAGCTAGCCTAGGGTTTAATTCACTTCATCTTCATGGTAAAGTTAATTTTCATAGGGTTAAGGGGTTAAAAAACTAGGGGATAATAATTAAGTGTATATCAATTTAAATTATAATGATTAATAATTAAGTGGAGATTTAGAGTTAGATCAATTACTCCTTCTAAAAATATTTATCAAAGAAATATATTATCGTTGCATTTTCTCAATCTCATTTCAAAAAGAAAAAGAAAAAAATTACAATATTCTTATAACATACTTATTTTATTTTTATAAATGATAATCACCCCCATCATTTTAATTAGTGTTTCTCTATTATTTTATTTTATTTTATTTTTAAAATACCTTTAATATGTTTTTTTAAATTATTTACTCCTTTGAGAGATGACCTTGGTCAGCCACTTTACTACACCTAAGAAGTAAAAATTACACATCATTTGAGAGTGCCCATGACAATGCATTTCAATGTCATTGTATAAAAAAACTTATTATTTTATTAACTGTTTAATACATTTTTCAAACAGATAAAGATAATAAAAATACTGATATAAATATTAATACAAAATATGTATGACACCTGATATACTTCAAGATTATATTTCCATTTGATAAGTTTGGGGTGCCTATCAGTGATGCTTCCATAATATATGGATATATTCAAATCAAATTTCTTATGAGATAGTTCATTTTATTGTTAATTATAAAGATTGGAGGCTTATTCACACACCCTAGAAAAATGAAGACTTTGATAACCAGGTAAAGGTAATATTAATCTAATATTAATTTATAAATAATTAAAAATATATGAGTAAAATTATTAATATACTTATAAACTATTATGTTTTTTTCTAGATGTTTTTTCATTTTGATTCTATTGACCCCATTTCATGCTCATGGAATCTGAAAAATTTAGATAATAAATGGAGAGATTTTAAATGGAGATTATGACATGAATTTAATGACACATCTCTTAGTTCATGATAAATGTATGAGAAAGTTCCTGAAGGAGTTTCTTGTGAGTAGTAGAAGATGTTTTTTGATATTAACAAAGATGTATCTCATGATGTAGTTACATATCTTATAGTATCTTAATAACATAAACACAAAAAATTATAATTTTTATTAATGCGTCTATTTTTTCAGAATTATATAAAAAATACTATGAATCATGAGAAACAAGTCATTCCTCATATTGGTGGGTCTCATTATTTTTAATTAAAAGGAGAAATATTGGTTTTATTTTACCCATGATTATTTATATTATTTCATTATAATTGAATGTTTTTATCTAACTTGTATATTTTTTTTATAAAGTCTAATAAATTTGGTCTCTCTATTGGCTGGACAAAGATTTGGCTTAAAGTTCATAGAAAACCTGATGACAGTTTTGTGAATGAATCTTTCAGAGACATTAGAGTAAGTAATTTTCATTACTATTTAATGTTATTACATTACTATAAAAAATATTAATGAAAAATAATTTATAACAACAAAAATTCATTAAACCCAATTAAATGAGGTCGGCTACATGGATCAAATGATTCCAATTAACTGTATTGGCATCGTTTAATCCATATAAATAGCCTCATTTAATTACTTTTAAGGCATGTTAGTTGTAATTTTTTTTCATTATTATATTTTAGAGTAATGAAATAACATTAAATAGAAATTAAAAAAAAATTATGAATTAGATAATATTATAAAGTTTATATAATTTTAAAAATCATTGTTAATATTTTTGTATTACCAAGTTAAAATTCAAGAATCCAGAGATGCAATACCCTTTACAACCATCATTGGTATCTCAAAATTATGTAGTTTTAATAGTTTTAGGGAAGGATAATCCCAAGTGTGTATGGGGGCTGGGTTATGGGCCTACTCCATCAAATATCTTTGGTAGGGTATCATCATCATTTACTGCTACACCTAGTGAAAATTCAAGAAATTACTTTGATCAGGAAGCACAAAGGTAAATTTAAAGGTTGAAAGAAAAGTTACAAGAACATGATTGTTATAGGAAAATATAATATCAACGATGATCGATAATGGAAAATGATTTAGTGTACGTATTTAAGAGGATGACATGAATGATCCCCATGGAAATTTCTATCCTTATAGTTCACCCTACCAAGGTAAAGTCTAAACTCCATAAATAATTCACAAATTTTCAAATAACAAATAAAACTACCATGAATAAAACTAAAATGACACTTTTATATTGAAAACACACACTTTGAGTAATTACAAACAAATCATGTGTCATATTGACATGTGGTCAATTCCTAAACTTTATAAATGAATTATAGATAATTTTTCTAAAGTTTTCAAATAATCTGAGTTTGTTTTGTTTGTTTTGGATATGTGATAGGCATTTTAAAGTAAAATAACACATATATTGAAATCACACACTTCAAGTCATACTGCCCACTTTGCGTGTCTCATTGACATGTGATCGATTTATATGCATCACAAATGAATTATGGATCATTTTTCTCAAGTTTGGAAACAATTAGATATTATTTTCTTGGATTTGACAAAGTGAAAGACATTTTAAACTAAAATGATATTTTTATATTGAAAAAATGTATTTCAAGTCATGACTACCATATCATATATTGGATTGATGTTCTATTAATTACTACATGTAAAAATGAATTATGGACTATTTTCCTAAAGTTTAAAAATAATCTGAGCTCATTTTATTAGTTTTGGCTATGTGATAGGAGTTTTAAAGTAAAACAACACTTTTATATTGAAAACATTCACATCAAGTCATACCACACACTTCATGAGTTTGATGATTGTTAAATCATAATAAAATGACCATATAACTATTTTTTAAATGGAAGAACCGACGACACATCATTATGAGTTACAATTTTTCCAAGATTCCCATAAACACATTTTTAGTGTTTTAAAACACTAAAATATGAATGTAATAGTCAAAACCATAGAAAATGACCTCAGATTAATGTTAAATTATGGTAAAATCAATGTTGAATTATTTTTTACATCTATGCATAGACAAAACATCCATCCTATGTCCAGCGTGCTCTAAATGACTCAATAATAAGTATTTAAAGATATCAAAGTCTTTAAAAATGTGTGTCAAGGGGTCAAAACTATGTAAAAGACATCATATAGATGTAAAATCACAAGAAAATGATCATAGATTTATTTTTTAAATGTAGGAACCAATGCTACATTATTCTGAGTTATGGTTTTCTAAGGATGATCGTAAATGCATTTTCATTGTTTTAAAACAATGAAACTGGTATGTAACGGTCAAACCCATAGTAAAAAACCTCATATTGATGTGAAATCATGGGAAAACCAATGTTTAATTATTTATGATATTTACACATAGACAACACATCCATCCGATGTGTGGTGTGCTTCAAATGACTCAATAAGTATATTTTTTATAGATAATAAAGTCTTTAAAAATGTGTTTTAGGGGATTAAAACTATGAAAAAGATGTTGTATGGCTATGAAATCATATAAAAATGTATGTAGACTTATTTTTGAAATGTAGAAACTAAAGAAATGTCATTTTGAGTTATAATTTTCCTGGGATGACTGTAAACATGTTTTCAGTGTTTTAAAACACTAAAATGTTCATGTAATGGTAAAAACCATAGAAAACAACTTCAAATTGATGTGAAATCATGGTAAAACCACTATTGAATTATTTTTTACATGTATGCACAAACAAAACATCCATCCAACATGTAGTGTGCTCTGAATGACTCAATACACAATTTTTAAAGATACAAAAGTATTTAAAAACATGTTTCAGGGGGTTAAAACTAGGAAAAAAATATAGTATGAATGTGAAATCATAAGTAATATATAGTATATTTATTTTTTAAATTAAATAAACAATGACATATCATTATGTGTTATGGTTTTCTTAGGATTCCCATAAACGCGTTTTCAGAGTTTTAAAACACTAAAAACGTGCATGTGATGGTCAAAACCATAGAAAACGGCCTCATATTGATGCAAAATCATGGTAAAAACAATATTGAATTATTTTTTATATGTATGCATAGGAAACATGACCATACAATGTGTGGTGTTCCCCTAATGACTCAATACACAGTTTTAAAGACATTAAATCCTTTAAAAACGTGTGTTAGGGGGTCAAAACTATGAAAACAATATTAGATGGATGTTAAATAATAGTAAAATAAACATAGTTTGATTTTTCAAATGTAGGAAGTGAAAACATTCCATTCTGAGTTATGGTTTTTTGAGATGCCCATAAATGCGTTTTTAGTGTTTTAAAACACAAAAACGTGCATGTAACAATCCAAACCATATAAATAGACCTCATATTGATGTGAAATCATGGGACAACCACTATTTAATTATTTTTGACATGAAAATGAATAAAAAACATCCACCTGACATGTAGTGTGCTCCAAATGACTCAATAAGCAGTTTTTAGAGATACATAAACCTTTAAAAACATGTGTCAAGGGTTAAAACTATAAAAATGATGTCATATGGATATGAAATCCTAATACAATGACTATAAATTTATTTTTCAAATGTAGGAACCATGAAAACTTCATTATGTGTTACAGTTTTCCCAAGATTCCCATAAACATGATTATAGTGTTTTAAAGCACTAAAACATGTGTGTAATGGTCAAAACTGTAGAAAATGACTTCATATTGACATGAAATCTTGAGAAAACCACCATTGAATTAATTTTTAAATATAATACATGATTCCATATCAAAGTTTTAATTCTTTTATTAAGTAAATTTCAAGCATACTGCACGTTGATTTGAAAATTGATTAGATTATTATATACTTATCACTTTTTAATTCTAAGTGTCGAATCATATCTTAAATATATAAGTTTATGTTTTCAATGATTTATGAATGATATATTATTTGTTTTATGTTAAAATTTATTATTTTTAATTAACAAAATAATAAATATCATGTGTAGCATTCTGAATATATCTTGTGTCTATTCTCTTTTTCATTTCATTACTTAAATGTTCTAGTTTTTATTGTAGGTGACATATGCCAACAGTAGGAAGAATCATGACTGTTCCGCTCCATGAAATTATTTAGAAGACAGTCATGAGGGTTCTTAGTTTCTGGGGTATGTTTAAATATTATCAATGATTATCCCGCAATTCTGATTTATTATGTTCAATTTTAATTTCTTTCTTCTTTTTTGTTCTATTTGATGACATGATGTTGTTGATTCCAGTTGATGACATGATGTGGTGGTAGATGGTTTCAATGGAGGTCATGAGATGAATGTATATTGGCTATGATTTGTTGTTAGTGATGGACATATTTTATATGTATATATTGATGATTGAGGTTATGGGTTGAATGAGGTTATGAGTTGATCGAGGTTATGGTGACTGAGGTTGCATATATAATACTGTGGATGCATGATGAGTTTATTGTGCATTTATATTTTAGTTTATTGTATATCAATTTTTATTTATTTATATTTTTTAAAAATAAAATTTTTAGAAATATATTTAGTGGTGGTTTATGATAGCCATCTCTAAATATATTTTTATGAATTTATTTATTAGCGGTTATCAATAACAGTTGCTAAAAATAACCACAGATAATTAAGGTAGCGACAATTATATTCATTTTCTCTATTTTATTTTTGGATGAATTTTAAAAAAAACCACCGCTAAATGAAATCAAAACCCCCTCTAAATGGTCCAAAGAACGACACATAAAAAATATGCCACTAAAAAAGAAAAAACGCCGCTAAATGATTGTCGACTGTGAAATAAGGTGCAATTTTCATAAATTCTGCTAAATGATATAGTAGCAGTTTAAACCATTGTAAGTAGAAAAAAACTGTCCTTAATAGCTTTCTTTTCTGTAGTGTGTTGTCACACATTTTTTCCCTCCATGTCAAATATTTTAAACACTTTCATAGAATATTAAAATTGTGATATTAGAGTCCCACACTTTCCTTATGTAACTTACAAGCTAACTAGAAATGTCAATTCACCAATCATAGATATTTCAAATCCACTCCCCATAAATTTTGGGAATTCTATGTTGGGTGTGCATTAAAATAGGAGAAATGTTTGGTACGATTAACCTTTATATTGAATGAATGTGATGCATACCACAAACTGTAATATAGAATGGATTGTATGGTATGATAGGCTTGAGAGGACTATATTGTAGCATATGATAAAGCTAGTATATACAATATATAATATCACAATGCATACCACATCCTAAATGGGGTTTCATCCGTTATAAATCATTGTGATGATTCATTCATGGCCTGATTATTATTGTATGGCCTTTCAAATGTTCAATAATAATAAATAACGAATGAGTGTATGTTACAAGTAACATATGTGAAGGTTCTAGGATACAGTGGGAATGGTCAAACCCATACCTAACAATGGATTTTTATCAAGTTATTTGGATTTATCCTAAGAACTAGATGAAATAGAAACCTAGAAACTATGAGGAAATATCATCACATATAATTAATAATTAATTTATAGAGATTAAGAATCACCTCACGTTACAATATAAACAAACATAATTTAGCTAATTTATGAAAAACATTAGTAAATGCAATGTCATTAATGAGAGACATTTACAAACACCGATAATTATCCTTTTACCTAAATTTCTAAAAACTTTGGTAATTACAAACTATTTATTAATGTTTTTGAAAAACGTCAGAAAATGTGGCATCACTAATTATCGATGTTTATAAACGTCGCTAATTAGCCATTTCCCAACGTTTCAAAAACATTGGGAATTATTGAATTAGAATTTAAACCTCCTGCTCTTATTCAACCAGTGACTCGCCTCCTGTGCCCGCTTGCTCCCTCCCCCTACCAGCCGACGACATTGCTCGCCCCTGTGTGCCTCCCCTCCCCAAACCATGTCGCTGTTGCTCACTGTCGATCGATGACCCACCTCACCAACCCCGACCCCTACTGCTCATTTCTATCTGCCTTCCTGCCTCCGACCAGCCACACTCGTCAGCCCCCACACTTCCCACCTCTCCACCCCCCGCACACCTGCTCCATCCACCTCTATTTACTTAATAACTATCCCTGGTCCCGCATTATTTTCCATGTGGGATTGGACCAACATAACTATTAATATACTATATTATTAATATATATTGTTAAATATATATTAATAATATAATAATATATGATATTATTAATATGTATTGTTAATAATATTAAATAAAAACACACACATATATGTATATATAACTACTATTAATATGTTATAAACATATATATGTACACAAAAATATTATTGTTGATAATAATAAATAAAAATAAATTATTACTATATTATATACAATATATATTATTAATATATTATAATGCTTAGATATGCAATATATATATTATTAATATATAATATATATATATATATATATATATATTGTATATATATATAAATATATATTGCGTATATTTATAATATTATAAAAAAATATAATATATTATCGTTAATATATATATATATATATTAATATATAAAATATAAAATATACAATATACACAATATAGACAATATACAATATATGTACAATATATACATACCATATATGTTGTATACAATATATAGTTTATACAATATACAACAAAAAATATGCAATATATACAATATATATAATATTATTTTTAATATATAAAATATACAATACACACACACACAATATATACATACAATATAAAATATATATTGTATACAATATACAATATAAAACATATACAATATATACAATAATATTTTTAACATATACAACATAATATATATATATCGTATATTATTTTATATAAAATACATTATTTTATATTATTATGTATATATATATATATTATTGTATATATATAATATATTATTTTTATATTTATTAATACATACAATATATATGCTTTTATTCAATAAAGGAGGCCTATCCTTTTGGGAAAGTTCTCATTCTCTAAAAAAATACATACAATATATATATTGCTAATAATATTAAATAAAAATATATTATAAACACACACATATATATACACATAAATATTATTAATATATTATAAACATATATATACACACACAATAATATTATTATTAATAATAAAAAATAAAAAATATTATTAATATATTATAGAGAAACATATATATAAACAAAAATATTATTAATATATACATTATATATTGTATATATATAATATTATAAACACATATATATTATATATATATAAAATATTATAAACATATATATAATATATTATTGTTAATATATACAATATACAATATATATATATATATCATTATTAATATATGTATATAATATATATATATATATATATATATATATTGTTAACATATAAAATACACAATATACATATAATATATACATACATTATATATTGTATACAATATATACATACAATATATACACGCAATATATATTATATAGAATATACAATATACAATATACATTATAAAATATAAAATATATTCAATATACAAAATATTATTTTTAACACATACAATATACAATATATATACAATATATACAATATTATTTTTAACATATACAACATACAATATATATGTATAATTTATATTATTTCATATAAAAAATATATATCTTTCTAAAGAAAATGACCTGTCCCAATGGACAAGTCACTAAAATTAAAACAAAAAATTACAATAGTCTAAAGGAAGGGATTAAAAAAACCACTTTGAGATAGAGATATCAAATCGTCAGGTAAGTCATTAGACCACATGATGTCTTCACTGCTTACCCCTTTGTTTGCAAGACCATCTGTGAGATAATTTACCTCCCAAAAGTCATGTGTGATGAAATGGTTCATGTTTGATAAATTGTCGAGGTAATTTATCCATTGAGGTGTCATTTTCCATGATAGGTGAGACTCCCCATGTAAAACTGATTGCACAATGGTGGTGGAATCACATTCGAACCATATATTGTTTCATCCTCTTTGCCTTGCAACATCGACAACCTTGAAAAGTCCCACTATTTCAGCTTCCAAAGATGAAGCAATGCCATAAGTTCTATAAAGAAAAATCATGACAACAACCTTGTGGTCTCTAAAGACTGCACCGAAGCCATCCGGACCTGGGTTCCCTCTCGAGGAACTATCAGTGTTAAATTTGATCAATCCATTGGTAGGTGAGCAAAAAATAACTTATAGAGTTCCTCTAGGAGGGTAAAACTTACCTGCAATGTTGAATATTTTTAAAATAGAGAAATCATGGAAACATTTATTGCATTACCCTGTTTGAATTTCATTTACGCCTTTAAATACAACAACTATTTAAGCGATGGATGATTAGAGATTAAATTTTTCTTGGTCATGCCTACACCTATTTCAACTATGAAATACGATATATATGAGCTGTATGCTTGCAACCATAAGAAAGTTCATCATTTTCTGTGAAATGATGTGGTGACAATAGGCTTTGAGTAAATCTTGAGAAGATTTGGCAGTCAGGAAGGAGGTTTTGAACATATCAAATAACCCCTTCCAGAGGGCCGAAGATGTGTTGTAACTTAAGAATAGGTGGTTAATGTCTTCCATATGTTTACTGTAGATATTTAATTTAGAGAACAATGATACACCAATCGATTTTTAGTAGGTGTCAATAGGGATTTTCGAGTGAGATAATCTACAACAAAGCATATACTTGGAAGCCTATATCCATTTTTTGTTCCAGTTATTTATCCAGAAGCACTGTTTTCCATGAATTCCATTTTTGTAGAAATATTTGGATATCAACATGCCATTATTTGTAGATTCCAAAATCATCATGTATTTTTGGTTAATGAATTTGTAGTTCCTGAACACATTTCTAATAGCCTCTAGAAGGTTATCCAGATTATTCAACTGCTCTCTATTATCAAAATTGCTGTAAAAAATATTGTTAGTATAAGATAACATGTCAATTAGAGAAATACCTATCCAATTATCCAGCCATAATTTCAAAGAGGAGTCCTTACTAACCAGCCAGTGATCATCCAAGGAGATTCTAAAAAATAAAATTTTGAAGGCTAACCAAATTGAGGATCCCATATAATTCATGTTTCTATCTTTTTTATTTGTTAATAAATATTACTATAAGAAATCCAAGGGAACCATAGTTTTTATTAACTAGTATCCAAATAAATTTTTCTTCAAGTGATTTATTTAATTTTCTCAAATTCTTGATTCAAATACCACCAAGGGCATGAGGCTTGCAACACTATTTCCAAGACATAGTAATGTTTTCACTTTATAGGATAAAGCCATTACAAAAAAATTACTAAAAAGAGTGTTAATATTTTTAATTAGGGAGGAATCCCATTCATATACCATGAAATAATAAACCAATTTGGACACAATGATATGTTTAACAAGACAAAGTCTCCCAACCATTGATAAGGATTTTCCTTTCTATGAAGTGAGAAGATTTATTACCTGTCCCAAAATATGACTAAAATGAAAAGCTTTTGGATTACCCCAAAATAAAGGGACTCTAAGATAATTGAAATATAGACTCCCTTATCTCATTCCAATATTTCTTGTGATGATCAATTTTTTTGCATCTTAGAAATTAGAACTAAAGTAATCAAAATATTTGTTCCAACTAATCTTCTATCCTGAAACATTTTCTTAATGCATAAGGATATTTTTTATGTTCAGTATATTCCTTTTATAACCTTTAGTAAAAATGATGATGTCTCTAACATAATGAAAATGATAGGGAGAAGATAGGTCTCTGGAAACACCAATGGTTTTCAGGCTCCCTTTCTCAACCATATCAATAAGTAGTCGTTTGATATAATACTCCACGATGAAAAATTCTTAGTGTACCATCATTATATTGAGAAGATTCAAGGATATAATATTTCTAGCGGTGATCCACACATTCTCTATAAACCTTTGAATGTTTTTGTAGAAATTATAGTGTACTATAACAAAAGTCTCTAACACTTGCGTCATTCATCATTAATTATCATAAGAATCACTTTGAAGAGGAATAATTATTTTTTTCTCTCTATATTCGAGAGGGTGGAGGAGAATGATTTCTCTTCATTCTTGAGAGCATTCTAGGAGATGGACACACTACATCTTGAGAGGGTTCTCTATAGAAATCATATGAAAAACAAATATTAGGCTGAGAATGGTATAATCAAGTTTATATGGAGCTAGGGTTAAAAACGAATTAATTTCACATGGAACCTTATTATTCTCTTAACCCCTATTGTACCCTAGGTATAAATAATAATAATATTTTTTTATTTGCTTTACATGTGCTAAAATCATGTATAAATAATTATCATTTATTAAATAAATAAATTAATATTTATTCAAATGATATTTAATATACCATTTTCACCAGAAAATTGCCTCAACCCATCTTACCTCCTTGGAATTTATCAAACCTTGAAGAATGACTATTTATTTAAATAAATAAACACCACTTCATTATTTAATGATAAAAAAATAAATATAATATTCAATAAAATTGTGAATAAATATTTATTAAATATTCAAATCACATGTATATTCTCTCAAATAATTGGTGACTGTTTATTTGTGATAAAATAAACTTGAATAATTTTTAAACCATGTATGAGAATAATATTTATTCAACATTTTAAATTTATATAGAATTTAACCAAGGTTGAGAATACACTTAGTGCATGACCCTATAAGACCCTTTCTTAGTGACATTAGGTAGAACTGCCTAAAGTCCAATGTCAGCATCTAGAAACACTCCAAGGAACCCATGGAGAAAGAAGTTAAATATTTCAATGACAATAACCACATATAAACACATGTCATATAATATAATCCCTCTGTCTCAATATATTTAATCAAGCAGTTTGTATACTAGCATCATTAACCTATGTACTCATTGTATATTTATTTGAATTTAAATAAATGAACTTTATAATAGGACATGATGGCCATGAACATAATCAAGAAGTTCTATTACCATCAAATATATTGAGATGTCAAATTCCGTTAAAGAAAAAAATGAAAAAAACCCTTTCTCACATTATTCATTAATTCAATATCAGTTGTAATTCACCCAACATATCCTACCTCACCACGAGAATATTTCATCACAATTTTCATCAATACATAAAATTACATGACTCATGATATGCATTAATAATAATATTAAAATCTAAGGACCATTATACACATATGAAAATAAGAATATCCAATGAAACATATAAATGTGAATTTCATACAAGTGGGTCAAGTTCTCATATCCTCCATCTGTTAGAGATCACCAATGATGAACATAATTAGAAGAAGTCACAATGTCTTATGAGAACCCTACCATGATATCATATATCATTTTTTCTTATCAGATAATATCATTCAAACATAAAACATATATTTAAAAATGCTGTCATAACACTACTAGCTTCTCTATTGGAATTGGATCCCTAGAACCAACTTTTATGTACTTTATGATAACTTGTATTCAATTGTTTTGAATATTAATAAAATTATTATCAAATCAAGATTGTTCTTTTGTGTGACATAGTATGTGATACTTTATTAAGAGTAACCATTACACTGAAAAGTCATAGCAGTTCCCCACTATGATAAGAACCTAGAAGTGCCATGACAGTATTCTTAAATATATGTTATATAGCTAGATGAAATACTTTTAGGGACACAAATGATATAGGATATCATGGGTAGAGAATCATAGGACATTGAACCACCTTCTCATGGTGTACGTCCTTGGTAATTTCTAGTGTAGGAAATTATGAGAACGAGATCCTCGGGTAAGAAATCCATATTTATATGTGTCATTGGATGTTACTATATGAAGACATGTGTATTGGTCCTTATAATTTAATATTATTATTAATTGATGTTTTAATTTGTGTACTTTTATTTACTAAAGAAAAATGTGATGACATATGTTCACAGGGAAGTAGGATATGTTGGGTGTATCACAAGTATTATTTCATTAATGAATAATATGAGAAATGATTTATTTAATATAAGTTTATATATTATACCCTTTTATGGAAATGATATAGCCTAAATAAATCCATGTCCATGGTGTTCTGTAGGCAAGTTAAATTTTATAAAAGTCAAAGAAATATACCTCAAAAACATAGGTTGATGACACCAACATGCAAGTTAGTTAGTTAGAGATATCGAGATAAAAGGATTATATTATAAATTAAGAATTTGTATATGATTTTATGTCGTTTGTAACAACCCAATGTTTTTCAATAGAAATTCCCTTCTCATAAGTATGTCATGAAATCCAATGAAAACAAAACATAATGAACTACTAAGTTCTAAGTGACCTTTAAACATAGGTTTGTCACTTCTGTTTTTGGAATTTCGAAAATATGACATACATGGTTCTGACCAGTAAGTTATTTGGAGTCCGATAATAAAAAATTAATTTTTGGTGAATAGTAACCTACCCTTATGAATAGTAACATACCCTTATGAATAATGATATATCCTAATGAATAGTAACCTTACCTATGATAGTATTAAAATAATATTCAAGTGAAATTATTATGTACTTGTATTTTAGAATAAGTAAATGAATGTTTTAAAACTGGGTTTTAATAATTAATTATGATTTTAATTAAATACTAAATTAATAATATTTATAAAATTATTTTTGAAAAATGGACTTCATTTTTGGATTCTACACATCGAAAAATGGTTAGGGTTAATTTTTTCATTTTTTCTGAAATACTGGAATTTTTGATGAATAGTAAAATCCGATAATTCATAATAAATGCTAAATAATGGATTAATTGAGTCCTTGATGATTATCTACTGATGTAAGACCAATTAGTTTGAATTCACATGAATTTATAACTGTTCTTGGTCATTGAATACTTACTATTCTTTGTCTTGTGAAGAAATAATAAACTAATGATTAAAAAATTATGAAAACCTTTCTCCCCTCCACTATAAATACCACCCATTCTTACATCTTCTCTTCACTCCTCTCAAGCCAGGTGCCTTGCCAATATTCTTACCAAATCTCTCCTAATATCCTCCCCACGTCCTAAATCCCCTCTCATCTTCAAAATACCAAAACCTCTCCCCTTAAGAGGTTCTCAAAGGAGGAAGTTTCAAGAGGTAAATTCCTCTTTCCAATTCCTTCTTTTCTTTTATATTCTTTTCTTTTTGTTTATTTCCTCACCTACCTTCACCCAAATAGTATGATAACTATAGTAACATACATGTACTAGATTTTTTTTTATTCTAATGTGATATTTCATTATCTTCTCTCCTTTCCCTACCTTTTATTTTAAAGGAATGAAAGCACTGTTTGAGATGTGTTAATTTAGCACATTCAAGGACAATAGTTTATCAATTTCTATTATCATATTTAAATATGGTCATGAAACCATTTTTTTATGTTTGAACCAGATTATATATATTTAATATATCCTATTTTTATTTTTTAATCTTTTTGTACAAATGTTATTAAGTTATAAATCAAAACATGTTCTTTGTAATCAAACCCACCAATTAACAACAACAGTTGTCACTTTGGTTTTATATAATAGTTCAACTTCACTCTAAGTGACCAAATTAAATTTAAAATAATTTAATATCATGGATGTTCAATAATATAATATAACTTCAATTATGGATAACCACTTTCATCTAACATGTTTATCCAAACATAAATATAAGTGAACCAGTCATTAAAATCAAGTAAACAAACGAGCCCGAATAATGAAATTGAACCTCATAACCAATCAAAACGGTTATTAATGAACTTAAAATTATGATACTAAACAAATTAAATATATAAAGTGTTATGAAATTATTAATTAATAAACCTAATTTTTTTATTCAGGTCTTTAATTACAAGTGGAGAACACCAACAAATTTAAGGTAAGGGATCCTCCTCATTTCACTTTTATTTCAAGATTGTCCTCTATGTTATTTCATTTTATGTGTGATCCCTAATAATGGAGTATTATTTCTCACCTTCCCCATACTAACCTCATGATTTACCCCATTATTTCTCAAAAAGTCCCTTTTAGGTACACCCAATACCATGCCAATAATCTGTAATGAATTCTACCCGAACCTCCTTTACTCCTTCGGGTTTCTCTATATTTCTTTTTACCCAAATGAAGTTGTCTTTTATTTTTATGTAAAACTTATAAATACTTTTTATATGCTCCAAAATCATGTTCCAAGATCCATCCCTTAATCTCTTTTGGGGATATACATGCTGTTTAGTGATTCCCACCTCGGTACCCTCCGATAAGCAATCATGTTTTAAGGGAACTTCCCGAATTATTACACAATTTCAAGTGCACTATATATTCTGTTTTAAGCCACCATTGTATTTATAAAATAATTATTTTTATTATGAAAACATTTTTGGTTCACTTCTGGTTTTATATAAATTATTGTTTCCTTTTCTATTTTAAAATCACTATAGTATTTTCCTTAAAACCGCACAAAATGTTTTAATGCTAAAATTTCCCAAATACATTTCTTACAAGTTGTCACTCCTTTTTGACATCACGTACCATGATATATTCCTATTTAATGTCCATGTATAATTCCTTTATTTCATGAAAAATTTCATGATACGCGCATTGTTTATGATTTATGTCATGGTTGTGGTACCTAATTCTTTCCATGTGTACCCTTATGTTTATGTATGGTTGATTATGTATGATTATTGGTGTGACAAGATTATTTATGTGGAAATAATATTCATGAAAATGTTGATATGGGTGTGCCCAGATAGTGCTTCAATGCATTGGTTAAAGTTAAGTCTCATGAGATGCGATGTGAAACGGGATTTGTGGTTAGCCTTGACCCATACCAAAATGGGAAACGGGATTGGCAGATAGCCTTGACCCGTACTAAAGAATTGTCTTATGATTCTGCCACATTTATATGATTCCATGTTTATATTATCCCATGCTTATATCATATGATTCCATATGTTCCATGGTTTTTTATCATTATTTCATGCCTCCTAACTTACGTGCTTAAGATGTATGCTTATGTTCATTATATTACTAGGCTTTTTAGATTATCCCTTTGTTCATGTGTTCCCTAGGGTACCCTATGCAGATATAAGGGATCAAAAGAAGTTAGGAGATCTTTATGGAGATTAAATAAATAAATGTTTTTTAGCCCCATGTTTTATGTACCTAGTCTTCCAAAACACTAGACTTAACGATCCTTGGATTGTAATCTGATGTATAATTATGCTTAAAATCATGTAATGTTATATATAAAAGGCTTGGGTTTCTATAGTCAGTATCAAAGGATGGACTAGTTATTTTTAGAGATTAGGAATAGATAACCTTAGTGATAACCTTAAGGACGAGACAAATTATAATAAAACATCCCTAAATTTTGGTAATTATAGAGTAAGTGGTTTATCAAGAAAATACATACCTATCTGGATACGAGCAGGTAGAGGCGGCTCTGGCACAAATGTACCTAGGAATGAAAACTCCGACAATGAGTTTCGGGCTTGACCCGAGGTATCCTGGTACACGACAATGGGCCTTACTGCACTCTTGGTTACGACACTCCCAGGGGATATGCTTTGGTAGATTCATGAGCTTAGTACAAACCATTATTAAGGGACAAAAAAATACCATAAGAATATAAGTCAAGAAATAGATCGAGGATTACCTAGATTTAAACCTAAGGAATCACAAGTTAGGATGTACTTCTTTTATGTTAAAAGTTTCCTTTTTATGCTCAATAGATAAGTATTAAAGACCTCTAATTATACGTTCTTTTTCTTAGTTAATGGTGAGAAATATAATAACACGATCCAATAACCAATGTGATAGGAAATGTGAATATTTCCCTAATGATATGCCTGATATGACAGGATCAGGTGATCAAAAATTCATGACAGTACTTGCTCAGCTGGCTCGAGTTATGAATAATAACTTGAATCGTACATAATACCCTCCTCCTCCAAGTAAAGAGCAAGTTGTTGTAGAATCCTTCATGCAGTAAAGGCCTCCCATGTTTAGAGGATATTCTGATATCCACCTCACGGAACAATGGATTAACTCCATTGAAAAGATATTCTCCATCCTCTAGTTCTCGGAAGAAGAGAAGGTCGTACTGGCAGTCTATCGTTTTGATGGGGAAGCTAATCAGTGGTGGACATTGATCAAGAATACAAAGTACCAAGTGAAAATTGATTCCATGGATTGGGAGGCATTCAAGAGGATATTTTTCAAAAAATATTTTCCTCAAAACCTATGTCTCAAGATGGAAAGAGAGTTCCTCAGACTCAAGAAGAAGGAATATGAGTCCATCGTGGAATATGAAGCAAAATTTACAAGGCTTTCAAGGTATGCCTCTGGCTTTTTCATGAACACCGAAATCAAGGTGGATCACTTCTTTAGTGGACTAAAACCGAGTCTAAGAAAAGAGTTGGCTATTTGAGATGTCGACAGTTATATGGATATTGTCCATTGTGCCCTCAAGGTTGAAATGGAGATTGGAGACTCTCAGTGGTCTCGTGGGCCCAATGAAAAAAAAGTGTAAAATGGAGAACAACATTGGTGGTTCATAAAACAAATACCATGATGGAAAGAAGCCTGAATTTTCCCCTTGAAAAAATTGTGGGAAGAAGCATCTTGGTAACTATCTGAAGGGAACCAAGAATTGCTTCAAATGTGAAAAGTTTGGTCATCTGGCCAAGAACTGTCAAAGGGATATGAAAAATCCCGCTAATGTTGAAGGAAAAAGGAAGGTTCAGATCAACACTTAGCCAGCAGTGCCGTGTTACAACTATAAGAAGCATGGGAATTATGCGAACAATTTCCCTAAGTCGAGGGTTGTTGGAGGAAATCAACAACAACCTCCAAGGAAAAAAGTAAGGGCTTATGCTATCACTACCACTGAGTTAGAGCCAGACAATGATGTGGTGATAGGTACGCTAGTTATTTATTCAAGAATAGTGAATGTACTAATTTGATTCTAGTTATATAAATTATTTCATATCTTTCAAGTTTAGTAGAACTATTCAAACACCACTTCAAAATTTTGAGGAAAAGTTATCTATGAGAATAACGAATGGGGAAATTGTTGCGTCCATGATTTATAAATCCTTCTTGGTTAACATTTGTGGACTGAAAGTCCCATAAAATCTCATCATACTTACTTTAGTAGAGTTTGATGCTATCTTGGGCATGGATTGGCTATCTTTGTACAAGGACAACATCAACTATTGGGAAAGGGAGATTACTCTTTACATCTTGAAGTATCCTCCAATTATTTACAAGTGTAAGGAGGAAAATGAGTCTCCTTTAGAATATTTGTCTCAAGTGTGGATATTTTTGCCTTATGATCAAGCATTTATAGCTCAAATAATTGAGACAAAGGAGAGAATCATGCTTGAAGACATTCCCATCATGAGGGATTACACTGATGTATTCCCTAAAGAGTTTCTTGGTATCCCTTCTTACTGAGAGGTTGAGTTCTCAATTGAACTTATTCCTAGATCTTTACCTATATAAAAGAAACCTTACAGAATGGAAACCATATAGTTGGAAGAACTAAAAAAGCAGTTACAGGAGAATATAGAGAAGGGTTTTATACGCCCGAGTGCCTCACCTTGGGGTGTGCCATTCCTCTTAATCAAGAAGAAGGATGGATCAATGCGCCTATGTATTGATTATTGTGAGCTCAATAAAATCATGATAAAAACAAGTATCCCCTACCAAAAATAGATGACTTGTTAGATCAGCTTCATGGGGCCAGTTATTTCTCTAAGGTGGACCTTTGTTCTGGATATGATCAATTAAAAGTGAGGAAGGAAGATATTCCCAAGAATTCCTTTCGAATGAGGTATGAACACTGTGAGTTCATATTGATGCCCTTTAGACTCACTAATGCTCCAGCAATTATCATGGATTTAATGAATAGAGTCTTTATAAATTAAATTGACAAATTTGTGGTAGTCTTTATTGATGATATTCTGATACAATCCAAGAGAAAAGAGGAATATGAGGATCATTTGAATACTGTGTTAAATACTTTGCGAAGGGATAAGTTATATGAAAAGTACAATAAATATGAGTTCTGGATGGGGGAAGTATCATTCTTGGGGCATGTTATGACCAGAAAAGGGATATCTGTGGACCCTTCCAGGATGAAGGCAATTGAAGAGTGGCCCAGGACAACTTCCATAATAGAGATCCATAGATTTTTGGGTATAGCTGGGAATTATTGATGATTTGTGAATAACTTTTCACGATTATGAAACCCAATGAACAAGATGACATGGAAGGGGGTAAAGTTTTTCTGGATGGAAGAATGTGAGGTAAGCTTCAAGAATCTAAATAGAAGGCTGATCACTACACCTGTACTCACATTACCGAAAAGTGGAGAACGCTTTGTGATATACAATGATTCTTCAAAGAAAGGATTGGGTTTTTTACTCATGGAAAATGAAAATGTGATAGCCTATGCCTTACGACAGTTGAAGATCCATGAGCAGAACTACCCAACGCATGATCTAGAGCTAGCATCCGTGATTTTTTCCTTGAAGATCTGGCATCACTACCTTTATGGTGAGAAGTGTGACATATACACCGACCACAAGATCCTAAATTATATATTCACACAAAAGGAGATCAACATGCATAAAAGGAGATGGTTAGAGATAATCAAGGATTATGATTTCTCTATTCACTGTCATCTTGGAAAGGAGAACAAGGTAGCTGATGCTCTAAGTAGAAAATAACCTGCTACTCTATCCATGTTACAGATTGAGAAAGACCCTATATTCTTGGATATGCAAAGGATGGATTTAGAAATCACAAGGGTAGGGGATACATCCTACCTTACCCAAATTATTGTGCAACCATCCATTCAAGAGAAGATTAAGTAAGCACAAAGGGATGATGTGGAGTTAGAAGAGGGTGAATAAAGTAAAGGAAGGGAAGATGAAAGAGTTCCATATCAATGATGATGATGTGATTTGGTTTGGAATGCAGCTTTGTGTGACTTCATCACCCAGGATAAAGAAGGATATATTAGACAATTCACATAGCTCAACATTCCCTATCCATCCTGGGAGTACCAAGATGTACCGTGATCTCTGAGAACACTTTTTGTGGGATAACATGAAGAAGGAGATTGTGGAATATATATCAAGGTTCTGGGTATGTCAGCAAGTTAAAGCAGAGCAAAAAAAGTCCAAAGGGATGATGCAACCATTACCTATACCCATGTGGAAATGGGAGAATGTCACTATGGACTTTGTCACGGGTCTCCCGAAGACGTTGAGGGGGAATAATGCAATATGGGTTGTGGTTGAACGACTCACCAAGACTTCCCATTTTATCGCTATTTAGGAAGACCTCTCACTTAAACAACTTGAAAAAAATATGTGAAGGATGTGGTGAGAATGCATGGTGTTCCACTCTCAATTGTCTCTAATTGTGATCCAAGGTTCACATCTAAATTCTGGAAGAGTCTTCAACATGGTTTGAGTGTTGAATTAAATTTCATCACAACTTATCATCCCTAAACTGATGGCCAATCTGAAAGGACTATTTAGACTCTTGAAGATATGCTAAGAGCCTATTCTCTAGAATTCAAAGGTGGATGGGATCAACATCTCCCATTGGTTGAGTTCTCATACAACAATAGCTTCCACTCAAGTATTCAAATGGCTCAGTATGAAGCTCTTTATGGAAAGAAATGTAGAACTCCAACCTGTTGGGATGAAGTTGGAGAAAAAAAGTTACTTGGACCTAATCTTGTACAAGAGATGTCGGAGAAGGTTCAAGTCACACAGAAAAACATCAAAGATGCTCAGAGTCTGCAAAAGAGCTACACTGACAACTGTCGAAGGGACTTGGGGTTCTACGTTATAGATAAAGTCTTCCTTTGAATATCACCATGGAATATAGTCATACGGTTTGTAAATAAAGGAAATATAAGCCCAAGGTACATTGGCCCCTTTGAGATCCTTGACCGTATAAGAGTCGTGGCCTATCGGATTGAACTTCCACCAAATATGGCTCGAGTTCATGACGTGCTTCACGTATCACTCTTGGGGAAGTACATACCTGACCCCTCACATGTACTAAACTTAGAGGTGGTGCAGTTGGAAGATGATCTCTCTTATGAGGTGAAACCAGTGAAGATTCTGGACTGAAGAGATAAGGTTCTATGCAACAAGACAACCCACCTTGTCAAATTGTTGTGGAGGAACCAAAAGTTTGAAGAAGCTACTTCGGAACTAGAGGAGGCAATGAAGGATAAGTACCTTCACCTGTTTACAGCTTAGAATGTAAAACGAAATTTCAAGGGAAAAATTTCATAAGGGGGGAAGAATGTAATGACCTAATGTTTTTCAATGAAAATTCCCTTCACATAATTATGTCATAAAATACAATGAAAACACAACATAATGAACTAATAAGTTCTAAGTGACTTTTATACATAGGTTTGTCACTTTTGTGTTTGGAATTTCAAAAATCTGACAAACACGATTGTGACCAGTAAGTTATTTGGAGTCCGATAAGAAAAACTTAATTTTTAGTGAATAGTAACATACCCTTATGAATATTAACATACCCTTAGGAATAGTGATATACCCTAATAAATATTAATCTTACCTACGATAGTATTAATATAATATTCAAGTGAAATTATGATGTACCAGTATTTTAGAATAAGTAAATGAATGTTTTAAAACTGGGTTTTAATAATAAATTATAATTTTAATTAAATATTAGATTAATCATATTTAGAAAATTATTTTTGAGAAATGGAATTCATTTTTTGATTCTACATATCGAAAAATGGTTAGGGAGAATTTTTTGGATTTTTATGAAATACTGGAATTTTTGATGAATAGTAAAAACCGATAATTCACAATAAATGCTAAATAATGGATTAATTGAGTCATTGATGATTATCTGCTGATGTAAGAACAATTGGTTCAAAGTCACATGCATTTATTACTTTTCTTGGTCATGTAATACTTACAATTCCTTATCTTGTGAAGAAATAATAAACTAATGATTAAAAAATTATGAAAACCCTCCTCCCCTCCACTATAAATACCACCCATTCTTACCTATTCTCTTCACTCTTATCAAGCCTTGTTCCTTGCCAATATTCTACCAAAATCTCTCACCAAGATCCTACCCCATGTCCAAAATCCCCTAGACTCTTCAAAATACCAAAACCTCTCCCCTTAAGAGGTTCTCAAAGGAAGAAGTTTCAAGAGGTAAATTCCTCTTTCCAATCCCTTCTTTTCTTTTATGTTCTTTTCTTTTTGTTTCTTTCCTCACCTCCCTTCACCCAAATAGTATGATAACTCTGGTAACATACATTTAATGGAATTTTTTTATGATAATGAGATATTTCATTATCTTCTCTCCTTTCCCCACCTTTTATTTGAAAGGAATGAAAGCACCGTTTGAGATGTGCTAATTTAGCACATTCAAAGACAACAATTTATCAATTTCTATTATTATCTTTAAATCTGGTCATTAATATTATTTTGTTATGGTTGAACCAGATTATATATATGTAATATATCCTATTTTTATTCTGTAATATTTTTTTACAAATGGTATTAAGTTATAAATCAAAACACGTTCTTTGTAATCAAACCCACCAATTAACAAAAACGGTTGTCACTTTGGTTTTATATAATAGTTCGACTTCACTCTAAGTAAAAAAATTAAATTTAAAACCATATAATCTCCTGTATTTTCACTAATATAATATAACTTCAATTCTGGATAGACACTTTAATCTTACATGTTTATCCAAACATAAATATAAGTGAATCGGTCATTAAAATCAAGTAAACAAACGAGCCCGAACAATGAAATTAAACCTCATAACCAATCAAAATGGTTATGAATGAACTTAAAATGATTATAATAAAACAATTAAATATATAAGGGGTTATGGAATTTTTAATTAATAATCCTAATTTTTTTATTCAGGTCTTTAATTACAAGTGGAGAACAACAACAGATTTAAGGTAAGGGATCCTCCCCATTTCACTTTTATTTCAAGATTGTCCTCCATGTTATTCTATTTTATGTGTGATACCTAATGATGGGGTATTATTTCTAACCTTCACCATACTTCCCTCACGATTTATAAGTTATTATAAATCCCATTATTTCTCAACAAATCCCTTTTAGGTACACCCGATACCATGCCAATAATCCGTAATGAATTCTACCTGAACCTCCTTTACTCATTCGGGTTTCTCTATATTTATTTATACCCAAATAAAGTTTTATTTTATTTTTATTTAAAACTTCTAAATAATGTTTATATGCTCCAAAATAATGTTCCAATATCCATCCCTAATTCTCTTTTGGGGATATACATGTTTTTTAGTGATTCCCACCTCGATAACCCCGATAAGTAGTCATGTTTTAAGGGAACTTCCCGAATTCTTACCTGATTTAAAATGCACTCTATCCTATGTTTTAAGACTCCATTTTCTTTATAAAATCAGTATTTTTATTATGAAAACCTTTTTAGTTCACTTCTGGTTTTATATAAAATATTTTTCCCTTTTATATTTTAAAACCTCTATAGTATTTTCTTTAAAACCACACAAAATGTTTTAATGCTAAAATTTCCCAAATACATTTCTTACAAGTTGTAACTCCTTTTTGACATCACATACCATGATATATTACTATTTAATTTTCATGTATAATTCCTTTATTTCATGTAAACTTTCATGATATTCCCATTGGTTATGATTTATGTCATGGTTGTGGTACCTAATTCATTCCATGGGTACCCTTATGTTTATGTATGGTTGATTATGTATTATTATTGGTGTGGTAATATTATTTATGTGGAAATAATATTCATTAAAATGTTGAGATTGGTGCACCTAGATAGCGCTTCAATGCATTGGGTAAAGTTAAGTCTCATGAGATGCGATATGAAACGAGATTCGCAGTTAGCCTTGACCCGTACTAAAATGGGAAATAGGATTGGCAGTTATCCCTGACCCGTACTAAAGAAATGTTTTATGATTCTACCAAATTTATATGATTCCATGTTTATATGATCCCATTCTTATATGATATAATTCCATATGTTCCATTCTTTGTTATAATTATTTCATTCTTCCTAACTCATGTTCTTAAGATGTATCCTTATATTCATTCCTTTACTGGGCTTTTTAGCCCATCCCTTTGTTCATGTTTTCCCCAGGGTACCCTATAAGATGTAAGGGCTCAAAGGAAGTTAGGATCTCTTTATGGATATTAAATATAGAAATGTTTTTTTAGCCCCATGTTTTATGTTTTATGTACCTAGTTTTCTAAGACACTAGACTTAACGATCCTTGGCTTATACTCTGATGTATAATTATGCTTAAAATCATGCAATGTTATATATAAAAGGACAATGAGCCCGTACCCAAGTGGTAAGGGCTCTTGCTTGGAATCCAAGAGACCCAGGTTCAAAACTGGGTGGAGGCGAATTTCCAGGTACTGTAGCAGTTCTGTAGTAGGCACGATTTGGTACTATAGCAGCCGAACTATTCACCTGATTTGGGATTTCGGGCCACCAGTTTGGGCCTACGGGTCTCAGGGCCTTCAGGCCATCAAAGGACTTCAGGCCACAGGGCCGTCAGGCCATTGAAGACCATGAAGTAGCCCAGTTCATATAGATCCGTCCCCAAATTAGAATCAGAGCACTAGTAGCAGTCACCAGAAGCAGAGCTAACCAGATTGGAAGAATGAGAGGGTATGGAAACCGCCATCGGGACCAGGTACCGTGCAAATTTGTACGAGGAAATGCCAGCCGATCAAAAATGTAGGTGAGGAGCTAAAGTTAATCAATGATGCAGAAGCTGGGGAGGGGCAGTTCTAGTGGGATGGGCATATGGGTCATGTATTGGGAATGGTATGCCTCAGGGCCTTCGGGTCATGTATTATAGGTCATGTCGGGCCTTGTGCCTTGGGCCTACGGGTCAGGTACGGGTTCCCCTTCAACCCTTAAAAACGGGGATTATCTATAATAAAAATAAAAAGAAGGCCTTCGGGCCATTTGGGTTATATATAGAAGGCTTGGGTCACTATATTATTACAAAATTAACTTCTTTATCTGTGGATTCCTTAGCGTGTTTCTAGACGTTAACCATGAACTTTGGGTTGCTTCTCCTAACGCCATTAAAAAAGTAGCCTAGAGGGTCACACAATAAGTCTACCCAGAACCTTAGTTAAATAATAATATTGTTTATTATTTAAAATTTTAAATAAATATTATTCTCATAAGTGGTTTAATAATTACTAATGTTTTCTTTATCACATATATTCCGTCACCAGTTATTTAAGAGAATATTTTATATGCATAATATTTAATAAATATTTATTTTCTATTTAGTGAATATAATATTTATTTATTAGATAATAATGAATTGATATTTATTTATTAAATAAATATTCACTGTTCAGTGTACGATAAATATTTTGGAGGAATGTTTGACAAATATTAATTTCTTAGTGAGAAATAATATATATTGAATATTTTTTGAATAAATAGTATTTAATTTAATTCATGATTTTAGAGAATGTCAATAAATATTATTATTATTATTGACATGGGGTTCCATAGAAATTAATAAAAATAATAAGGGTGCATGGAAAATTATTATTTTCTAACCCTTGTGGTATATAAACCCAATTATATTATTTTATTCAATGTTGCCAATTTCATTTTGTTGTACACAATAACATCGAAAGAGAATTCTCTTGAATCCCTAGAGAGATCTCTCTCCAAGAACACTCTCAAGAACATAGATATTTCCTCCTCCTCCACCTCTCTTGATTCTATATAGATCAAATAGAATCATTCTTCTAGCGATTCTCGAGGTGATCAAAGGTGAATGACGTAAGCATTAGGATCTACCGTGCAAGCATCCAAAGATTCATATGACAATATTTGAAGGTTCATGGAACACATGGGGATCACCATTGGAGGGAATATACTATAGATTATTACAATTAAATGAAGATATGATATAGATATGTTGTCAGATCCATTAATGAAGAAAGAATTAATCATAAGTCAATTCTTTAATTATTTAAATTAATTATAAATATCATGTTATGATCCTGCATCTTGGTTCTAGTGTTCAATCATCAATTATTCTTTGATTCATTTTTTTGATTAGAGTGTTTATCATCATGTAAATCTCAGATTAATCACTGATTATGGTAAAAAGTTGAGTTAGGAATGCCCTATCCATCACTTCTATTATGTACAGAACCTTCAAGTGGTATCAAAGCGATCACATAATTATTTATAATTATTTAAATATCATTGATTGATTTACTCATTTATCATTAGTTTTTTATTCCAATTTAATCATTCCTTAATCTAAATTATGATATTATCTCTTCTTATTATCCGTTCTCATAAATATAATCAAATAGATTAATTTTATGAATGAAATACATTTGAATAAATCATCAGGAGGTGCTAAAGATTTTGGCCAAATAGCACAAGAGTACACATCATATAGATCATTGGTGCATGCCATGTACCCATGTTCAATTCACTAAGAATTAATTTGAGTTGTGTGCATTTATTCCCCATGGTGCATATTTAAATGCAATGCATGTCGACCTAGACAACATGGTGCATGATTAGCTGGACTGCACACTATATAACATCCATATGTGAAGTGTAGTACATTATTCAAAGACAGGATGTGTATTTCTATACAAAACCTACATGATTGGTGAACATGTAACTCGGAGACCACACACTATGTAGCCCACGTACACACCATATACTCCATTATTTACCATGACATGGTTATATGCTGAGTCCCTAGGCATGTTCCATAGACAAATAGTGAGAAAAATATATTCCTTATATCCAGATTGTACACACCCTGTATATTATTAAAATTGATTTATTATACTACTTAAAGCTTATCAAAATGTGTTCTGTGTGGTCATTAAGATGACAGTACACACCATGTAATGGGTTATATATATATATATATTAAATGTCTTATTAATTTCCATGTAATGTTTGAAACTCCATATCGTGTATAATTCATAATATATTCATTACTCTATGTGCATTGAAACATAACTTGCTACATAAATACCATGTGTTCCATGTAGTCATTAATTTGATAGTACATGTCACTAAACTATGTGTTAAGACATGTATGTTATATATTGCATGAGTAAAAAATATATGAATATAATAAAAGTTGGGTAGTTTGGATGGGTACTCACCATGTTACGTCCATGGTAAATTTTTGTACACAATTAATTTTGAATAAATTTATTTATTGTTTAAAATTATGGGGGATGAGAATCTCAAGAAAAATTCATATGAGAATTAATATAAAATAATTGATTAATTAAAGGATATAATTAATTGATTCGATCATTATTTATCTTAAATAAGAATGATTAGAATTGAATGATATTTGTTTTATTTAATTCATAATTCATTACATATATGTAGATTATCATAATAATAGATAATAATTTTGTATTTATTGGTTTAATTTTAATTTATTATTAAATTAAATTTATTTCCTATGTGTCATACCTCCTCTAATTATGTAACGGCCTATGAGCCCATGATTTATTTTATGTAAACCTCATAATCAATAATTTGGTTCCCCTAACTTGTGAATGAGTAAAAGTATTTTTAATGGATGAAGATCCTAAGCTAGTGGTGGTGGTTCAAGTTTGGAGACGAGGTGAAACTAATCCAAGAGGTACATGAGTGGACAAGTGGAAATCTATAATGGGAACCATAAAATGGTTCAAGGTAACTGTCCCCTAGGTTTAGTTTATCACCTCCTAGATAAACTAACCATTACTAAAATATCATGATCACACCAATTTATAATTTTATTTCTATCAAGTTGCATGGTTATTTCACTATGTATTTTTTCACAATCACATGAATTAATGAATTAAAAATAATTAATGATATAAATAAAATAAATTGTCTTATGCATAAATTTTATCTAATAAATAGTTAATCACTTAAGTAAATCCATATAATATTAACAAGAATGTAATAAAGATAAAATGGGAAATTAACTCATAAAGATAAAATCCATCAATTATATATTTTAAGTTGGTATTTCCTTCCATTACTTAAGTTAAAATCAAACTATAGTTCAGAGTGCTTGACTGGACAAAGTCAGAGTGATTTTAATTATCGGGGAATTCTAACCTATTTTTTGGGTTGACTTAACTTAGTTCACATAAAGGGTTGAATTCAAAATCATGACTTAGTGAAACTAATAGTAAAAGGTTTATGAAATCCAATTTAATTATTTTAGGATTTTGGAGTCCACTCAACATATCAAGGAACTATGAGTTCATGAAGTTGGAATTTTGAATTACTACCTAAAACCCTTAAAATTTATTAACCAGAAAAAGTCATGGTGATAAGAAGAGGAATATGAATCCTTTCCACTAGACTTTACAAACAATAGGATATTCTAAATATAATGGTGATGGCTATTGTGTTTTTATATAATAGTGAGAGATTAATAAATATAATATTTATTTATTTTTCTAATTTTATCAAATAAAGTGATAATTTTTTTTTCTTATTTGTAGAAATGTCAATAAATATGAATTAAAACATATCACCATGATCCATACCTGATAAGGATAACCTTATCATATGCAAAAAATTCCAAGAGTGGTAAAGGAACTTATTTTTTAGCCTACGCCATGAAAAGAAATTGTATGTTTTTGAAGAAAATATTCTAGAAGCACCTGGTAAAGAGGATAATAAAGAAAATTTATATATCTATGAAACAAATTTGAATAAATACATAAATGTTTAGTGTTTCATGTTATAATCCATGAAAAATGATCTTCAGAAGTAATATGAGGTAATGGATGTGTATAACAAGATGTATCACATCAGGATCTCTATCAAGAAAAGGCGAGAAAATAGAGATATAATATCTCTAATTATTTTTATATAAAAAATATTAGAGATTCAACACTAGCTGGGCCTCATGTAGTCAATATTATTGGCTATATTGAACACTTAGACATATTAGGGATTAAATTCCTAGATGAGTTGCAAATAGATCTCATAATTTCCTCACCACCCAAGAACTTCTCTAGTTTTATTATCAATTATAATATGAGAAATAATGAGAAGATTCATTTGGAACTTATTACTCTAATTATCCAAGTGTAAAAGGATATGGGGTGTGAAAAACCCACAGTCCTTATGATGAATAAGAAAAGGAAGAACAAGGAAAAGGGTCCCAAGAATCATAACAAGTCTAAATCTCTCGAGAACCATCCTTCCAAGAAGATGAAGATCCATAGGTAGGTAAAGGAAAAGGTATTAGTTTGTTTTTCTTGTGGAAAGCAAGGATAATGGAAGAGGAACTACACCCAAAAGCAAGGGGAAGCTAAAGGTACATTTCTTATCAAGTGTAATATTTCAATATGTACACATTGGGCATTATATATAGCTTTTGGTTACCACATCTATATCAAAATGAAAGAACCAAGAAGATTTTGAAATATTGAAAGAGGATAGGTGGATTTTCGAGCTTCCAATGGTGTGAGGTTGGATGCTCTATCCATTGTACATTACCAACTTTTGTAGACAACAATAATGATACCATTTTTAAGATATTGTTATTAGGTAACAAAATTTAAAAATAACATAATTTCTATATCCTACCTAGATAAATATAGTTTTATTTTCAAATTTGGAAATAAAAGTTTTTCAATTTATAAATAATACATATATTATAGCATGAAAAATTTAAATAATGTTCTTTATATATTTAATTATGAAAATAAAGTATTGAAAATTGATAATGAATCATGTTCACATGACTAATAAAACACCCAAATATGGAATCACTATCTTGGTCATGCTAATGAGAAGCGTTTGACAAGTTCTATCAAGATGGTTATTTATTCTCTTTTGAGCTAAAAACACTTGAAAATGGAATGCTTGTTTATAAGGATAAAATAACCAAACCACCATTCAATGGAAAGGGTGAAAAGGCCACAAATATTACAGTATTGTTACACACTAAAGTACATTGACCATTTCTAAAAGAATCTAGATGTGATTATTCTTACTTCATAACTTTCACTGATGACTTGAGTATACATGGTTATGTCTACTTGATTTGGTATAAGTCTGAGTCCTTTAAAAAATTCAAATAATTCAAGAATAAAGTAAAGAATAAACTTTGAAATAAGATAAAAAAGCTTCAATTATATTGAGGAGGTAAATATATTAACCAATAATTTATCAACTTTATATAGGAGTTTGATATTCTATATTAACTCACTCCACCTCACAAAATATAGTGGAATTGTGTCAATGAAAGGAGGAATCATATCTTGCTAGACATGGTAAGTTTGATGATGAGTCATGAAGATATTCAATTATACTTTTGAGGATATACATTAAAAAATTCTGAATACACACTAAAACGAGTACAAAATAAAATGGGAAATAGAACAACCTTTGAGTTATAGGGTATAAAGAAACCCATTCTATCACATACACATATATGGGGCGATGAGGAATTTTTTAATGACTTATCGGGAAACAAACTATCACCATGATGAAAAAGTTATATCTTTATAGGGTATCCCAAGGAAATAAAGTAATACTAACTATAAAAACCCTCAGACAAGAAAGTGACTATCACCAGACAAACCGCCTTTATTGGGAGGGAGCACATCCTCCAGAAGGGTAGTGGTAGAAAGATTGATTTCAACGAATTTGATGCTCAATATACACAAGAGTTAGTATAGGAACATATTCTAAAGTTCCTCATAGAAGAAGTTATTCCTGAAAACACAAGTACTATGTAGAAGCACCATATAGGTAAGAGAACTAGAGAGATATAGTTTTATAGTCACCAAAGATGGTGACTCATTATTGGTTGACAATAAGGAATCTATCTCCTAAAAAGAGGTATTAAAGAGATCATAAGATGCAAGATAGAAGATACCATGAATTTTAAATGGATTCCATGTATCATAACCAATTTTGGGTACTGGTCGATCCTCCAGTTGATGTAAAGATTGTTGGGTGGAAATAAGTATTCAAGATAAAAATGGACATGAAAGGTAGAGTAAGTACATATAAAACAAGGATAATGGATAAAGGGTTTAAACAATGTTAAGGAATTGACTATGATGAAACCTTTTTAACTTTTTCCATGTTTAAATCCATAAAAATTATACTTTCTATAAAAACTTACCGTGACTATGAAATCTGGAAGATGGATGTCAAAACAACTTTCCTTAGTGGGAACCTTAAAAAATATGTGTACATGACACAACAAGAAGTGTTTATGACTCTAGGTGATGCTAAAAATATATAAAAGTTATATATATACATTTATGGATTTAAGAAAGCATCTAATTCATGGATCATTTGATTTGATGAATCTATAAAGAATTTTGGTTTCATTAAGAATGAATGCAAGCCTTGTGTTTACAAGAATTTTAGTGGGAATGCAGTTATTATCCTAGAAGTATATTTTAATGAAATATTAATTAATGGGAATGATGTAAAATTCTTACAATTTGTTAAAGAATAGTTAAAAAAGTGTTTCTCTATAAAGTAATTAGGTGAAATAGCCTATATTTTAGGGATCAAGATCATTCATGATAGATCCAAGAGGTTTCTTGGACTAAGTCAAGGTATATACATTGACTAGATACTAAAGATATTTAGTATGGAATAATTCAATAGGGGATTGGTTATAATGTCACATGATATACATATTTATAAGAAAACGTATCCTTAAACACAATAGGAGAAATAGATAACAAGTAATATTCCATTTGCTTCATTGATAAGATCAATCATATATTTCATGTTATGTAGTATACTTGATGTTGCCTACTTATTGAGCATGGTAAGTAGATATCAAACTAATATAAGAGAACAAAATTGGTCTACTATTAAGGCTATCCCTAAGTATTTGATAATAACTAACGATATGTTCCTGGTGTATAGAGGAGATGAGGAGTTAGTCATTAGGGTTTATATTAATGGTAGTTTTCAAACAAATCAAAATTATATGAATTCACAGTGAGGATTTGTTTTCTCTATCAACAGATGAAATGTGACCTGGAAGATTTAAAATCAACAAGTTTATACAGATTCTAAAGTGGATTTTGAATATATAGATAATTATTATGTAGAAAAATAATCTATTTGGATATGAAACATTGTATAAGATCTTGATGTGGTACCTAGCAGTAAAGACCCTATCACATTATATTGTGATAATACTGCAACAATGACTCTCAAAAGATAAAATGTCACCCCAATAAAAAAAACATATACTAAAAAAGTATCAAATCTTGAGGGATTTTTCTCATAGGGGTGAAGTTGTAATAAACAGAGTTTCCATGAAGGAAAATGTGGCGGAACCCTTGAATAAAGGACCATCTTAGAAGAAGAATGAGTATAATGTGAGAGCTAATAGACTGAAGGTTTTTAGAAGTTGTTTCTAGTGAAAGTGAGAGTTTATTAGTTTTGGTTCCCTAGAACCAAATTCTATGTACTTTATGATAACTTTTATTCATTGTTTTTAATATTAATACTTATTATCACATCATGATTGTTCTTCTATGTGATATAATATGTCATAATAGTCTAAGAGAAAACACCACACTGAAAGGTCATAGTAGTTCCCTACTATGACCCTACTATGATGAGAACCTAGAAGTTCCATGATATTATTCTTAAATATAAGTTATATAGATGGATGAAAACATTTCAGGGATAGAAATGATATTGGATATTAGGGTTGGATACTCATAAGACTTTTAGGCACCTTCTCATGGTGTATGCCCTTGGTAATTTCTAGTATAGGAAATTGTAATAACGGGACCCACTAGTAGGAAATCCATATTTATGTGTCAATGGATGTTCCTATCTGCATATGTGTGCATTGGTAATTATAATTTATGATTGTTATTAATAGATTTTATGAGTAACATACTTTTATGTATTGATAAAAAATGGGATGATATATTTTTGCAGTGAAGTAGGATACATTGGGTATATCACAAGTACTATTTCATTATTGAATAATTAAATAAAGGAATTCGATCTTCCGTTCTTTAATGAAATTTTATATCTCAGTCCCTTTGATGGAAATGGTATAGTGTAAATAAATCCATGGCCATGATGTTCTGAAGGCAATTTTAATTTCTAGAAAGTCAAAGAAATAGACATTGATCACATAGGTTGATGGAGCCAACACACTACCTGATTGATTAGAGATATTAGGATAATGGGATTACTTTACATAGTAAAACTATGTATATAGTTTTATGTTATTGTGACATTAAACTATTTCTATACGGGTGCCTTAGTGTGTTTTCAGATTCTAACCTTAAACTTTGGACTACTTCACCCAATACCACTAAGAAAGAGGCCTATAGGGTCACACACTGAGTGTATTCAGAACCTTAGTTAAATAATAATATTATTTATTATTTAAAAATTTGAACACATATTATTCCTACATATAGTTCAATAATTATTCATGTTTTCTTGATCATATATATTCCATCACTAGTTATTTGAGAAAACATTTTATGATCAGAATATTTAATAAATAGTTATTTTATATTTAACGAATATAATATTTATTAGATAATAATGTAGTGATATATATTTATTAAATAACTATTCATTATTCAATGTCTGATAAATATTGTGGAGTAATGGTGGACCAAGATTAATTATTTGGTGAGAAATAATATATATTTAATATTATTTGGATAAATAATATTTAATTTAATTCATGAGTTTAAAACATGTCAATAAATAACAACAATAATAATATTATTGACATGGGGTTCACAAGAATTAATAAAAATAATAAGGTCTCATGAAGAATTGTTATTTTACAACCCTTACACTATATAAACCCAATTATTTTATTTTCTTTAGCGTTTCCAATTTCCTTTTTTTTGTGCCCAATGACATCTAAAGAGAATTATCTCGATTCCCTTGAGATCTCCCTCTATAAGAACACTCTCAAGAATGGAGAGTGATCCTCCTATACCACCACTCTCAAGTCTAGAGAGATAAAAGATAATCCTTCTTCAAGAGATTCTCGGGGTGATCAAAGGTGAATAATGTAAGCATCGAGATCTACCACACAAGCACCTGGAGATTCCTACAACAATATTCAGAGGTTCATGGATCACAAGTGGATCACTACTAGAGAGAATATACTCTTAATTCCTATAACGTAATGATAGTATGATAAAGATATATTTTCATATATATCAATGAAGAAATAATTAATCACAAGGTAATTATTTTATTGTTTAAATTAATTACAAATAATATGTGATGATCCCACATCTTATTTAGGCTGTTCAGTCCTCAATTATTTTTTGATTCATTTCCATTGATCACAGTGTTTATCATCTTGTAAATATAGAATTAATCATCGATTATGACAAAAATATTAGTTGGGAATACCCCATCCAACACTTCCTCTTCCCCTAGAACTTTTATTCTCATCATAGTAGGGAACATCCATAACCTTTCAGCATGATAGTTTTCCTTAGAACATTATCACATAGATATCACAAAAAATAATGACCTTCATGTGATCAATTAATATTCAAAACTATGAATATTCTAGCAATTTACTATACATAGCAGTTGGTTCTAGGGCACCAACTCTCATAAACTCTGACTTTCATTAGATCCAACTGCTAACAACTAAACTTATTATACTCACATGATAAACATGATCCCACTAACATATGATTATAACAATTAAGACTTCCACACTACTAGTGGATGATCTACTTTTAGTGGCCTCATTTATTTAATAAAATCCATCAAGAGATGATATGATTGAGTATATAATCTTGTCCTCTATCAACCTTAACATATTTGATAATACAATAGATAAAAATTCTTCATAGTATGATTAAAAATTACTATTTTGGTTAAACTCCAAAATATAGAACAAAACATTACTAAAATTGATTCTTAAGTAGCATCAAAAGCCACAACCTACTCGTTCGAATGTAGATATGACAACTACTAGCTGTAATAAGCTTTACCCTTGAATATTTCAATAACTTTAATAAAATTTTAGATCAAATTTGTATAAATAAGACTAGTTTTATATCCCATTAAAACCAATATTCCCATTTCTCAAATTTATAAGAACTTATCCAATTTTTCTTCCTCATGCAATATTGGATAGTTCTAATAATCATCCTATATAGTTTTCCCAATCTTGTTTAATATTTTCATTCTATTATTTGTTCATAATAAATATAAAACATGTGTATATATCATGAAATGTGATTTATATTTACAAATTACTCTTAGAAATATGTAGTTTATACATCACAATAATACCACGTGACACTGGAATAATTCATGTGTATTATTCCATATTTTATTTTTTGATACAATGTCAGCTATGTATAATGATGTGGATTAAGAAAACCCATAATCTATTCTTGAAGATATTATTACCTAAAACATGGGTTGATCTTCAAGTCATATTGTAGAAATTAAAATTAGCCTTAATTAACCATGAGATGAATCAATTATTTTCCATATGTTTCCAAACATATCTTTCTTAAAAACTATAATGCTCCCACTAACCTATTATAGACACATGAGAACACATTAATTTCAAATGAATGACCTATGATCATTATTCTTATTTTTTATATATAAATGGATCCTTGAAACTTATATATCATATGGGTATTTCTTGAATTCACTAAACTTTATATCCATTCCATATAGACATATCCCATAAGGCTTCCTTAAATGATCATGGTCTTGAGATCCGATACCCAATAAAATGATCATAGAAAATCCATGAAAAGTAGAATTTCATGTGATGATTAAAAATAAGGTATTATAATATACTATGTCAAGATATTTTAAACCTTTCATTAATCCTCTATTATTTATCAGTATTAACTTGACCATCCATTTAAGTTTTCTCTTGAATACCTACTAATTAATTTATAACAATTGGAGAAACTACCAAATATTGGAACTAAATTTTGGTTCATGGAATCCATATTTAATTTCAAATAAAATATTCAATCATAGATAGGTTTCTACTGAATTATTCTGATTGGAATCATTAATTTTACCGAATAATATATATACCACCCACCATGGTGAATATAAAATAACTATTATGGTTTTATATTTCCTACAAAGCATGTTTATTTGGAAAATTTCCTCCCACCGAAACTTATAGAGTTTAATTTTATTATACCAACTTGTGTATCTAGTGCCAATAATAAACTAAATTCTTACTTACTTCCACTATATCAAAAGATATAAAATTACCTCATAGAAATGAAGTTTTTATGATTAATACCTTTTCGAAATTGAGGATGTTAATATCTATAATAGTATTAGGATCATTAATTGAGATGTACCGTGTAATCTTCATGATGTACATTTGAACCTTTAACTAGATTTTCAAATGGTTCCCATCAAACACCTGAGGCTATGATATAATGGTTACTACTGGAAAATGGGCCTATACCCATGGTTTTGTTTTGAACCGTGGGTATAGGGCACCATTATACCAACGGTTTTGGAAAACCGTCATTATAGGTATAGTATGGGACCCTATACCCATGGTTTTCCAAAATCATGGGTATAGGTCACCTATACCCATGGTTTCCCCTAAAAATGTGGGGATAGAGTTTTTTTGAAGACATATACCCACAATTTTGGAAAACTGTGGGTATAGGCATTGTTTTTCAAGGCCTATACCCACAGTTTTTCAAAAATCGTGGGTATAGGGTTTTTTTAAAGACCTATACCCACGGTTTTCCCAAACTGTGGGTATAGCTTATAGCTGAAAAAAAATCTGCGGGATAAAAAAGTATTTGGCAGGAAGACAGTCTGGATTAATGTAATTAGGTAGATTGAAATATTAAGTAATAAAAACTTCATAGCTTAGTTGGTTTGGCCGTCGTTGGTTAAATGTAGCTGTCCTGTGATCAAATATTACTGTCATTTTTATTTCAAATAAAAAACTAATATTAATATAAGTAGATTAATATATGAATATTTAACCAAAGGTTCCATTGCTTGGTTGGTTCGGTGCGGGTTCTCCCTTCGACAGGTCGCTGGTTCGAAATTAGGCATTTTCCAATTTTTGAATTGACTCGGTGTTTTTCTGTTTTCGAATTCAGCCGTGAAAATTAATATATTAATTAAAATGTACATATACAAACCCATATAAGGAGTAGCATGAGTGGTCTAGGGAAAATAGATTGAAGAGGGGTGGGTGTTCGAAACCTGTAGTTATTTTATTTTTTTATTAAATACCCACGGTTTGAAAACCGTGGGTATAATCCATTGACACGGTGGCGACCGACTTATTACACGGTGTCAATATCTATACCCACGGTTCTCCAAAACTATGGGAATAGGATGAGACCCCTATTGATATGCCTTTCCAGCCCATGGTTCCCAAAACCGTGGGTATAGGCTATACCCACGATTTTGAACCGCGGGTATAGTTCATTTTTCCAGTAGTGGGTATCTGTTTATATCTCAAATTATATGATATACATTAGTCTATGTAGTTGGAATATGGTTATATATTACACTATTATCTTTCAATACATGTATAGAATAGTATCATGGAATACTTGTAATATATATAAGACTCCTCATAAATCTACCTTGTATTATCACCATATCTATAATGCAAATAATGTAATGCGAGTTTAGAAAAAAACTACCACTCTACATTTAATGACCCATGAATACATAGTAAAGATACTTTTCAACATATAATCATAGATGATCCTGTATCTTTTATAAGGTTCATCCATTACTTTCATCTATCATTCTTAAAATTTTATAAAGGAATTGAATGAAGTATATGAATTTACCTCTAGATCCAACTTAAGAATTTTCATTCTATGTACCTTAAATAACTCAAGAACCTTTATGGTATAAATTTATTTTTAAAGATTTATTTGTATAAAACTTGAAAAATTAAGTTTTCCAGTATACCTAGTGTTTTAGCTCAAAAATACTAAACACTCTTTAGGGTATAATTTTTTCAATTGTTATTAATTATACTTGACAAAGAATTATCTTTCCATGACTAGGAACAAGTATTATCTTTTATATATTATCATTGATTGATAACATTGGATATCAATTATGAAAGTATTATTAAACTGTTAATAAGTGTAGAATACCATAAAACCATTTATTTCAAAAAAAATAATATCTCATTATGTCAAACTGAACATTGATACAAATGTATATGTAACACTTAATGAAAAATAATAACTTAACTTGAATCAATCCTATTTGAAATTAAAAGTTATGAAATTATCACTACTGACATAGGAATAACCCTTTTCAACTAATGGGAAGTATTTATATTTACTTCTTGAATTTATGAGATTCTTATAACTTGAAACATGGATCAACCTTCCTCAGCACCTGAGAGAACACACATTACTTCTTATAGTTTTTTATTCTTGGTTTTAGTATTTTAATATGAGTTACCCAAAAAGTAAAGTAGAAACAATATAAACCATGATGTATATATTTTAAGTAGATGAAATTACTTGTATTATCTTTAATTGTATTTCTTTTCAAAATGAAATTTTTATCCACATAAGAAGAAAATAGACTCATGTTTACTACACTGCCTCTAAATATATTGTCACATTGAAAGAAGTTTAAAAATAACCATTTAACTTAAAAAAATATGTGCTTTTAAACATTTACAATCATGCTATTCACCATAAGGTCTATGAAACCGATTTCCACACAACCATTGTCACCTTGATAAATCTTAGTCAAAATATTCCTAATCCATTTGTTTATAATAGATGAATAATAAGAAACTAAAAGGTAAGGATGATAATATGGGATTAATTCACAATATCTTATTCATATGGAAGCATAAATTTACCAACTAATCAATGTACATTAGTATATTGAATATAATATCATTAGGTAAATTAATTATTCCACTTTATACTGAGATAGTGTAGTGAAAATTTCATTTATCTAAATAATATATTTCTTCCTATGAAGAGATATGAGATAAGATATCATGGTATAGGAATCCATATCCTTATATTTCATTATTGACCCTCTATACATAACTGATATCCTAACCCATAGGATAGATGGAGCATACCCATGTACCTCTTGTAGGCATCCTACTCACCTTATCTCACTTTGTGTGGTGGTTGGACATGTATAGTGAAATATATTAAATTGTATAAATTTTCTTATGGAAGCCCAATGTATAAAAAAATGTAAAATATTTGGAAATATATGTCGTTGCATACATATTATTTCTCATGAATAATAATAGTGTTATAATGATTCCACTTTTCATACTCTATATTAATTTAAATAAGATTTTAAATTTTATCTTGATTTCCAAAATATATGATGTAATGAATATTAATTAATTTATTAATTTCCCACTATTTTATTGAAACCTAATATCCCTCACATTTAGTTTCATAATATCATGTTTCTTAGATATTATAGTGGAAATGATTCATATTTTCCTTCTCATAACCTAAACAAGAGCTTGATAATCTATTCAAATGTATTTAGGTAGTTGAATCTTTCTAATTACATTAAACCTATAATGATAAAAAACTTTCATAAATAAAATTCACTTTTTAATGAATAAACACATTTTTAAGAAATGTAGTTATATAAAACACACACACTACATTTCATTTGTTTATTTTGGACCATTATAAAATATTTATATAATTTTTTTGTCAGACTAAAAATACCATTAAGCATCATAAACTTTAATAATATAGCCATCCTATAGTAATATGATTAGCATATATTAATGGTTATGATCTTAAAGGGATGGCGACTATGATATTTCCTATCAATGTGACTTTGATATTTGAGTTCTTCTTAAATGAGGGAATATGTTCTTGTACAACCCTGTCATTTTTTCTGTGGTCTTTTTTCCTTTTTTAATAAAAGTGATATGCCCTAATCTTTCTAGTATATTAATGGTTATAATAAAGTCTCATTTTCACATAAGGAAAAAACAATGACATTGGTCACTAAGATTATACCGTCCCATTTATCATAGCTTACATGTGAGATGAAAACACTAGGTTTTTCCCTTGACCAATCTCTAGATGAGATTGAACAACTAATACTTGAAAAAAACCATTTATGGGAGAAGTTTAAGCTTATTTAGATCACTACCCCAACCATGTTTGCCGAACTACCCCAAGAAAGTACCACCATCACACACCCTATCCTCAGGGAATACACTGGTGTAATAAGTGGTTATGTATATAGACCCTAGTAATATATTTTCCATAAATAATGATTATATTTATCTCTTTTCATTATTAATTTATACACATGAATATAATGATGAATAAAAACTAGATTTTGATACGAAGAAACTAAAATTATATTTTTGGGAAATATATAGTTTCAATTAAAATAATTTTATTAATAAATTAAAGATTTTTTAAATAAATTATATTTTCATGAAATATTATAATTAAATAATATTTATTTAAATATAAATTATAATATAATTTAATAAATTCCAATGTAATTTTTATAAGGGTCATAAAGTTGTTAGTGTCATAAAAACTAGTATTTTCTAGTAAATAAATATTTTTATTTAAAAGTATAAATTACTATATTAAGAAAATTCTTTTAGTAAACTAAATATTATTTTTTATATTAGAATATCGAAATAATCCAATGGTGAATTTTTTATAATTTTCCAAGACAATCATTTTTTTTGTAAAAGATAAATATAGTATAAATACACGGTATGTATTATGACATCATAATAGCCTAAAAGTAATGTAATGAACAAGATAAAATACATCCATGAGGGGAAATATATTTATCCTTTAAAATAATTTATTTTTGAAGTTATTTGGTTAATTTTACAAACCTATAATGAATCCTCCAAAACCTGTATTATAGTGTTAGGTTTTAAAAACAATTATTTATGAACATGACTCACTTACACATCATAAATGATTTTATTTTAATGAGTTAGGTTCTTTTATTAATAAAATATTTAAAAAAAATAATCTTTTGAAAAAACCATGGCAAAAAACCATTTTATGATTTTACTATTCTCTTATCGGGCTTCATCTGCCTATTTTTATCTAAATACATCCCAAGGTGTTCCCACACTCTTAATAATATCTTACCCAGCTTTTAGAATCAGCCTCTCAAGGTAAGGGATACCCCCTCTTCCTTTTTATTCAAGGAATTTCTTTGTACTAAGCCTTTTGATTTATATATTTTCATTTTTTATTATGTTTTTATACACCCCTTTACACTAATTATGTTTACCAGGTAATGGTAGAACACATTTCACTATCATTAAACCCTTCTATGTACCTTTATGTACACCCGCTGTGCTTTTGAAATTATCCCACGATTTTCCATGCCAAAATTTTGTGCTGTGAATACCCATATGAATTTACACTCAAGGGTATTTAAATATATGTAACAATAATTTATTTATTGGGTGATTCCAACTATTAAAATCACGCATCATAATTTTGGGATTAAAAGTTATGAAAATTTTTCTTATGTTGTATGATCTATGTGGTACACAAATGCATATACATGATATGAATGTGACAGATGGGATTGGAATTATGTAGCCCTCAAATGAATTGGGTAATGTTTTTATCTCATGATATACCATGTATGGTTCATGGGAGGTTAGCCTAAGCACACTATATTATGATGTCTCAGTAGTTAATCTTGACTTATGCTTATAATATCTTGTTGAATGTTTTTTGACACATTATTATGTTTCCTTGATGTTATCATCTTATATCATGCTTCATTTTTCATGTTTATAATTATCACCCTTTTATGTCACCTTGATACACCAATTGACTCCCATGTTTTATTTTTATCATTTTATTCTTTGACTATTATATTATCGGGCTTCATAGTTTACCCCTTTCTTATGTACATCCCTAGGTTATCCTATGCAGTTTTTGACATTTAATGGAGTTTAAGGGAATGTTATGGAGTTTTTAAATAATGTTGTTGGATCTGTATTTCAATTTATTGTGATATGTATGTAATTACCCAAAGACACTATGCATCTTGATCTTTTGGTATTTCATTATGTGAATCTTTATATAATAAGTCATGAAATAATATTTATAAAAGATATGGGTTGTAATAAACTCATATCTCCTTGGTCCATTAAGTGGACACCCCAATCCTAAAATCCTAGACTTGGATTTCCTCATTACTTTCTTCTAAATTTTTATTGTATAGATGGAGGTCATTAAACCTAATAAAAATTCAGTTAATTAAACCCAAAAATTTCTTTAGTACACCTCATTAAATGAAAGTTTCTAGAAAAAGTCTATGAAAACACTCAAATCTACTGATTCTATTCTAAATTAAGTAATAGAAGGAGAAACTGACCTAATATTTTGATTTACGTATTTTTATCTTTATTTGAATTTTTTTTGGTATACAGATGTTGATCTAAAAATTTCATTAATTTCTCATTGATTTTGATGATCACAAAAAACCTCATTTGTTTTAATGATCAAGTTGATTTAAGTGGATTTTAGGATTATATTTATTGAAATATTTATTTTATTATCCTTTGAATTTTGGAATTTCTTTACTCTTTATTCGACTGAATTTTTATTCTAAAAAGTATTTTGGAAGTTTTAAAGAAGTCTGGAATCAATATTCAAAACACTACATTTAGGGCGAACATTAGGTTTGGGAACCAAACTATTGATAAGGATCATCACGTTCCGGTTCCTAATGTTACTTTTAGAACCTTACATTTGAACTAAACATGAGGTTTGAAAACCTAAATTTTGAAAAGAAACCCCATGTTTGATTATTTAATGTATTTTTTGGTTAACCAAATGTTTGGAATAAATTGTACATTGTTAACCATAATTTTGGATTTATCCTTTCATAGAGAAACCCCATGTTGAACCAGTTTCCTACAAGATATGAATTTTGTATATTTTTTAGATTTTTGAAATGATTTTTTAAGACTAAATATCTCATTAAAATCCATTTAAGGACCATTTCAAAGTATCTTAAATAATAGATTAAATTGTTCCTATTTGTATGGGAAGTTATGATTTTCAGTGGTTGATTAAATTCAAATTTCAATTATATTGAGAGTTTTGAGAATGATGATTTATCTATTGATATTTTTGGATCTACATGACCAGGTTTAAATTGTGATTATTATTTATTCTCAATGGACTGATCTACTCAAAATATTAGAATTAAATATTTTTAAATAAATATCTATCTCTATGAAGTCATGTAAGATAAATATCTTTAAAATTTCATTAAGAGTTTTTGAGAATATTAATACTGTTTTTGCTATTGTATATGCATATTTTCATCTTCTATAGTTCATCAAAGTTATTTATCAATACTAAACTTTGGTTCATTAAATTTTTAATCTACTAATGTGAATCCATATTTCCACTGATAAGTTGATTTACTATTGATGTGATTTAAAAAAATTTTCTATAGAAAACCCATAGTTTCTTCATAAGGACTATGATGAGAATTATTTATTATATTCCTCTAAAGATATATTCTTCTATCAGTTGTGAAGGAAACTGTGAGCTAAAAAAATATTAAAAAATATAAATCTCATCTATGTTTTTTCAGAGTGTTATCTTATTATACTAAGCTGTGATTTCCAAGGTTCTTTTTAAAATAACCTAAAGGCCCTGTAAAATCATTGATTCAAGGTGTAAACAACCTAAAATTGGTTTTTGTGGTCCCTAGATAAAAGGACCTATTTAGTACAAATCAACAAGCTCGTGGGGATACTATTGGTGAAGTGTACTCTAGGAACTTTGTTGTAACATCTTGACATAGATTCCACTAAACCGATGCTCTGAGCCAGTTCACCACAACACCTCAAGTGTGCATACCCATATTCCATAGGCTACTAACTAGTAGCGAGGGTATAAAGGTGGTAAATTGGGGAGACTATACCCTCATATACAAGTAACACATATAAAATAACTATATATAATCCAAACAAGTAAATAAAAAAAGTGTGAAAGTAGTAAATAACTGAAACTGGACGTTCTATAATAAAAAATAAAATGCTATAAAATCCTGAAAAACCATGTCATACATAAAACATAGGTCATCCACTGGGACGATCATACATATAGGAGTTCATAAAAGAAACTGAAATAAAATTACCAGGCTCTTTTACTAATGCCAATCCAAACCACCTAACTAGTCTCCAGAAACCGTTGAACTATATCAGCCTGATTATAATAATAAACATGAGCGGTTCCACTTGTTTATACAACCTTAGGCCTCAACCTTATCCATCATGAAACTGTTATCAACATGAAAATCATACTAACATATGCCCACACACCAAGGTTAACGTATAGGGTGATAAATAATCTGAAAAGGTCACCCCAATAATGAACCTATAATATGATTCCATAAGTGTATTCTCATGAAATATGCTTAGCCTAGATGATACACAACTGAAGTAATAAATAAAAAAATAACATGAAAGCACAGTCAATGCCTAGGTCCATGATCACAATCAACTGGAAAATGTTCCACCATGTATATATATATACATAAATATGTATATACATGAGTAAGGTGAAATAAATAACATAAATTAATAGTATTAGATCCTTGGGTTCATAATCTAGATCATCTGGAAATCCTATGAAATGGGAATTGAGATGGATTTTATTCCACTCAATTTGTGTATCATTAATTTGATCTCTTGGTTCATAATCCCAATAAAAAATACCTGATTTTTCCTGTGCCAAAAATATATCCAAGCATGATACATCACCATAAGGGGATACGTGTCCTATCCCTAGGTCTACCCATACTCTCCTCTAATCACTATACTGAAGGATTATAGATAGTATCTATACATCCTATAAATGGTCACTGAGCTTGATTCTATACACTCAATCCATGTAAATAGAGTGATGTCTAAGCACTAGGTCTCAATTATAACTCCCTAACCCCAGAAGCCCTAATTCGGAGCATTATTTTAATAAATTGGCATGATTACAAGTAATTAAATCATGAATGATCGATTAGTTTAGAAATATTGGAAAATAGATTACATATATGGAATTTAAATTATAATTAAAAACATAGAATACAATATAGATAATCCTTTGAGAACTCCATTATTCTCCTAGCTTAACCCTACAAATAAATCATAAAACACTTCCTGGAATCCAGGGAAAATAAAACATAAGAAAGTGGTGAGATAATATTCTTAGTAAGAGTAAACCATATAGCGAAAGATATCATAAATAATCATAAACATTTAAGGAAATGTATAAATCTAAAACACAAGACTTTTAAACAAAATATTTAACATAATATGGAAATAATAAATCAAATAATACCATTTAAATATTCACCTGGATATTCTATTAGTTGAATAATCACATGCAATAATAATAACTAATCTCATAATGTTGAACATCAGACTATCAAGAACTCATTCCAAGACTATACATAAATAGGTAAAAACCCAAACTAGTTTATGTCATGAGAATTATCGATGCATTAATGGGATTTCATTAACTGGTTCCCAACCCATAGGGCTTTAATTAACCGGTCCCCAACCCGTAGGGATTTCATTAAGCGGTCCCTAACCCATCACTTACTAAGTAAAATGCATTCCTATTATGAAAGGGGTAAAATATAACCAATATAAAAATTCATATTAAAACTATTATAGGAAATGTTAATACATTAACCATTAACCATGAATGGTATCAAAATAGAACATCCATTTTCAAACATACAATAAACCCTTCGATATAATAAGGTATATTTTATCATAAGAAATCAAACTCAATTAATCATAAAATATAATAAAGGATGTTGACATAGATGAAAATAATCAAATAAAATCATACAAACTCTTTGAGATAAATATCCATTTTTAACTTTGAAAACATTAAAAAGTCTCACAATTTATAAAATAAGACAATTAAAAAGAGGTTTTTGAATCAAAGTGTCCCATAACACTTTAAATTTTTTGAAAGGAATTAAATTTTTAAAACATTCATGTCCATATAAATAAATCCTTAAAACCATTTTGAAAACATGGACATTAATATGAAATATTTGTAAGAATAAATCTTTAGAACATTTAAAACAATGTTTTAGTCAAAGAGTACCTTAAATAAAACATTAAAAATATTCCTTTTGAAAATTTTTTAACGAACTTAAAAATAGAAGTAAAATGTCCTTTATAATCATTTTATATCCATATAAATAGTTATGTAAAATAATATTAAGAATATTTAAATGGAGAAAAGATTAATTCTTTAAACATTCAAAGCACCCCATACCAATTTGAACATTTAAATCATAAGACTGATATCTTCAAATGAATCTTTAAATAACACAAATATAAATTTATTCATGATATGAAATATAATAGGGGAATTAAATACATCATTCATAATAAATAGGTGCTGAACATGGATTTTATCTCATGAAAATTAAAAGTGAGACGAAATTACTTTACAAAGATCATATAATTAAAGTGAAGATAAATCAATGACATAATTATCTGTGAAAAATATAAATCCAGACAATATAAGTGGATATTAAGTATAAAAAAATAATAGGTCATTTACACATATTCTTGGAAGAATATAACCAATGATATAGATGTTTAACTCAATGAATGGAAATTGAGTTAATATTTCCATTTCCTTAGGACCGATACTCTCCTTACGTGTCCAAAACTAATGTATAATGGTTTTAAACATATTATTAACTTCTAAAAGAATCATAATAATATTTATGATATCATATATGATTCATTTATGACTTTATATTACATATTTATTAATATTTTCCTGGTTAAGGCAACGTTTTGGGTAATAAACGCTTCGTTTATCATACATATTTTGGATGGTAATTTTTTATCATATTAGTTAGATCATGATTTAATTACTTAAATAATGTAAAAAATGATTTATATATCATATATATTTGGTATATAAATATATATAATAGATAGTTAAATGAAATGGAACACACTGTTCATGGTGATGGTAGGCCGTACGTACGCATGAACACTATTTCTGTTTTCTTATCATATTGAATGGAAGAAAGTAAATGATATATATATATATATCTATATATTATTAAATTAACATTATGATGTTATATATTTTATATTTATTCAATAAATATATTTTTATAATCATTTTGAAAAGTTTGTAATAGAGGTTGAATCTTATCGCGTCGTGGAGACGGTAACCCGTACGTACGCACGAGCGACAATATCATCCCTTTAATGGTTAAATAATATGGAATTGGATGTTATATTAATTATAAATATTAATTATTATTTAATATTCATTATTTATATCTATTATAATCATCATTATACCCATAAAAATAAATTATTGATGAAAAATAGTTTACACCACGACGTGAAGACGGTAAGCGGTACGTATGCACACATGGTGATATCGTTTTTCATAGTATGAGTAAAAGGAGTAATATGGTTGTCCCATTATCATAAAAACATATCAAAATATATTAGATTATATATTTATTACTTTATTATGGAAAAAACTTAGGAAAAGGAAGTAGAAGAAGATAAAATACTGTGAAATCTTGGGTTGTTACACTGGTCCATAGGTAGCCATAACATTAAGACTTGAATAATACCTTAGGGGATTACCCTTATAAAATCTGTAAAATGAATGCTCTCTGGATCCAAGAATATGCTTTAAATCCATTCATACAAATAGATTGACATCCCCATCCCCAGGAATCACCTCTGTGTAATGTAGTAATGGTGTGTCCATCTGACCTAAGGAAACATCTTAGGCATCACTTGAGAGAGTATAATCATCCATGAGTATTAATAATAGGGACACCATGCCTGTGTATCATAATCATAGGACACCATGCACGAATATCACAATCATAGTCTAAGAATATGGATGCTAGGAAATAACTATGGGCATACCAAATCAATAAGTCTTAAAATCTAAATCCCAGTAAATAACTATGGGAATCCCAGAATCAATAAGGATTAGAATACGGATCCCAGAAAATACATATGGGAATCCTCAATTAATAAGGCACAAAATATGGATCCCAAGAAATACCTCTCAGAATCCCAAATCATTAAGGCTCAAAATATGGATCTCAATAAATACCTTTGGGCATCCCAAATCAAGAAAGTCACATCTCATGAGGCACATCATCCACAAACTAGGAAGCACCTTTGGCTATCACAACTGAATCATTCATAACCATGTGAATGCATAAATAAAAGAGTGAGGGTCGCTGAACAATTAAAACCACCACTACCACCATCAACCTCATGGATTACAAGTTTGGAATGGGTTCTAAGGTGACACCCGCTACCATATCTATGAAAACCCGGTGCACTAGATCATGGTCAATCAAAAATTGAGGCACCCACTGGTTCCATCAAGTCATAGAACGTGAGATAAATCTTACCCAAGATCCTTAGTAGAAAAGGTAAAAAAGAGGAATCCTACATGGAATTTTCTAATGGTAAGTAAATAGAGGCATCCTACATTGTATCCTCAGAACAACGCATAGGAAAAGATGTACTACAAGGGAACCTTAAAAGGGTATATAGGTAAAGGGATCCTACAAGGGATTCCTAGGGATAGTATGTAAGAAAATTAATCCCATAGGTTACCATTGGTAATTGATAAAACATTGAGGCATCCTACATGGGATTGTCTAGATCGAAATGTAAGTAGAGGAATCCTACACGGGATCCTCAGAAACAAAAAACCACACGACCTCCTAGACTAGAAGGGAACATATCATAAGGGATATGACCTCAAGGGGAAATCTAAAAAAGAATATATCAAGATAGAAAAATCATGTCTCATCTCAGATCAAAGGGTTTTTTCACTTAGGAGATAACTAAATTTGTCTACTTGAGGAAGAACCTCAATGTTTAAGAAAATGCATGAAACACCTCCCAGGAGTCCTAAAATCACCCCATGGGTTTGAAAATCATTATCTATACATAAAAATACATTGAATGGACTCCTATTATATCCAATTATAACTCATGTGTGTAAATACATGAAAAAAATCAAAAGGGTATCAAGGGAACAATACACGATTTGCGTACCTAGTACACAATATTTACTCCAGAAGCTCCACTTGGGTGTGCACTCTATCCATACTCGGCATGTGAAATCCAAAGTACAAAACACGTATACCACATAAATTGTGTGTACCCTAAAAGGGGTACCTATCTATGTACGTCACATGTACTGTACATGTATATAGCCTGACTATGTACTTCTACATGGCATGCAACCCACACAAGGTCTGGCCATGTACTCTATATTGCGACGTGCCCCTACACGAGTTGTCTAGCCAGGTACTTAGCTACATGACCGAGTAAGAGTAAATAACTTGTATACCCCATACACAACATGAAATTCAAAAAAGATAATCTTCCATAAACAGAAAGAACACACCTTTCATGTTCTTGAATCAATACGTTGTGTGATTAGGATTTCTGAATGGGAAATTCCTCAAATCTACTAAAAACCCCCATTTTCTCCTCAGAAGCTATAGATTGACCCTCATGGGGTTATAAGAAATCATATAATGGGTTTAAAACTTAAAAATAGTAAATCTATATGTATTTATGGAAAAACTTAAAAATAGAATACCCTTGGGAAGAATCCACTGAAGCATCACCTATTTCCGCAATCCAAAGCTACTGCATGATGATCTAGCTCACCCCTAGCTCCATGGTTGTACCTATCTTACCATCCCTATATTTATCCCTCTATATCAATCTATCTATTCTCTCCTGACTGTGAGGAGGATGAATACCCCTGGGGGTGTATGCGAGAATTTAGGGAAGTAAAAAAAGAAAAAAAATAAAAAAAAGAAAAGAAATAAAAGGAGAAAAAAAGAAAAGGGGGCCCGAATCTGGCACCCAACCTGAGTTTATAACCCATCTAGGAAAAACATCCCATTTTAGAATAAAAAATGGAGTCATAATCCCAATACGAAACTCCTTTAAATAAATATCTCCAAACAAATCCACATGAATAAATTAATATTTAACTAATTAAATATTAAATATTAATTACTCCACTAAGATTCGATTGACTTGGGATTCCACCAAACTCATATCCTATAGAAAAAACCCTATTTTAAAACTAATGGAGTGGTTAGAAAAATTATCTAAGATCATCTAAAATAATCTAAAAGAAAAAATTTAAATTTCTATAAAAAATTATAATCCCAAAAATAAAAGTCATTAAAATCTCCCCATGATAAACCATCTCATCCCCGAGAATCCTTGGTGGTGAAACTAGTAACCATGATACCATACCAAGAATTTGTGATACTATGCTATCTTGACTATACAATGACTAGTATCATAATGTTAACAACTGTCCTTATAGTAAATACTTAACTATAACCAATCTTGTACTCCCCACCATAAGAATACCCTTATCATTCTCCTAACAACCAAAGTTTGGGCCCAAAATCCCATATAAAATACCTAATTTCATCTAAAAAAAAGGTTCACCACACTTAGGTGGCATATGGTTCACTCCCCACCATATGAATTATGATATAGCAATCCTTGAGTGCAACCTCGATAAGTTCCTTTATCAATCCAAGAAGGATATTTAAAGAAAAGAAGATAAGTGTAGAGTCGATGCTCTCTTAGTTTACTTAGGATGATACCAAGATAGAGAACAATTGTATCTTACTAAAATTACACTAAGACTCTATCAAAAGGAGTGTATAGATCTATCAATCCATGCTCAAATTAAGTAATCTATACTTTCCTTTAACAACCTCTTGACACCATGTATCCAGGAAAATCATGTATAGGTATAGTCATGGCTCAACCGTCTCATGAAACATGATTCATTTTTAATGTATCCTCTTATATGGAGGGTCATTATTCATTTAAACCACAAATCCCAAGAAATCATTCCACAAAAATTATTTTAAAACACCAATCCTCATCTCATATATGACCACTAACTGATTTAGAACTAAATGGTACCATGCACAACTAGAATGTGCCTTTATCACCCAAATCACGCTCCCACGAGTTATCCATCACAAGGATAAGATGACCATGATATATGACATGTCAGTATCATTAAGATAGAATTTACCTTGGAAATATTCTTCAAAATAAGACACCTCACCTATGCCATGATTTATTCCATGACCACTCATCACCCAATGTCATTACAATCATGAGAATCTACCCATGCTCTGACTACATTAACAATAATGAAAACAATGTATGATAAGAACAGTCCCCAAATAGTCTTTCCCATCAAATATAGTATTGATACCAAAGAACCCTAGGCTATTCATTGAAATACAAAGGCATCAACCTACTTAAATCATTAAAACCTAGTCACTAACCATGAATTAGTCTTAGAAGAGCATAAAACCAAGCTAAATACCCAAAAAGTAACCCAAAAGCTTGGACAAACCTCACTTGAAGGTTTACCTTGATAAAAAAACATCAAACTATAGGGGTATGAGTCAAAAATAAGGGCCTCTAGGTCTCCGACTTAACCCTATTAATCAAGTCTAATAATTAGGTCATAAGGTATAACCACCTAGCCCAAATATCAAACCTTTCCAAGGGAGTTAAGGATAACAACAACCTACAAGGGTCAAAACTAACAAGAATTCACTTACTAGGTCCATGATCCTCTCCGAGAAACCTCATAACGAATTTATCCATGGGGTTTATGATACCAATATAGAAGAGATACTGAACTAACATTCATTAAGAATCCACATACGGTAATACCCCCTCAAGGTCCAGTTCACAAGAAAAATTTATGTATCCATTGACATCAAACAAATTGACTTAGATTGATAACCATAAACGAGGGTAGGTTAAGTAGAATTTAGATCCAATCTATGTTGGAAATCACTATATAGATTGTTACTGACACATTAAATAATCGAAACTAGGAAACAACACCCTATAAGGGGTTCAAAAAATGGTCATCATGTGCCCTATTGAACTACAAGGTTCAATTCACCTCTATACATGATTAATGAGTCATCATACTCACCACCAAATGTATCACCATATACCCACATGTCCTTTCATCATAAGGAAATATATATTAATGTTAGCCCAATTGAGTATAAATCCACCAAAAACCTGTACAGGAAAACATTATTTTGGTTTTTATTGAAACTTTAAACAATTGGACTCAATCATATGAAAAATCACACACTAGCATGCCTATAACATTTGAATCCAACGTTCCAAATATGATGCATTAGATTAATCTTGGATTTGATGGTCAAGAGACAAAACAAATACCTATGCTCTTTTTAATGGGACAAGATCTTGAAATCCACAATAAATCACAACATACACACAATATTTGCATCACCCCAAGAGAAAATAATATACATATGTAACATCACAGATTAGAACATTAGTACCATATCCTTGGAAACCGAGACTTCTTATTAGAACAGGTGTTCTCGATGCCCCAGTCTCATATCCATCATAGGTTTTGACCCATTTTTAATAATCTTATCAACCATATCCCAAATAGTAAATCAAAAGGAAATGAACACATATGATACAAATTTGTAATGTACCAACCCGAATGACACTAAACTAGTGCTCCGTGATGGTTTTCCACAAGGTCTCAAGTGCGCCTCCCCATATGCCAAAGGCTAATGACTAGAAGAAATAGTCCAAAGGTGTTACAATGGGGAGAATATACCCTCATATCAAAGTAACATAATATAAATAACCACATTTCATCAAAGGTATTAAATAAATAGAGTTTAGAATAAGTAAATAACTAAAATATAACATTCTATAATAATAAATAAAATGCTATAAAATTTCAAACATCCATGTCATACATACAACACATGTCACCCACTAGGCTAAATATATATACAAAAGTACATAAAATAAACTGAAATAAAATCACATGGATCTACTACTAACTCTAAGACAGAACACATAACTTGTCTCCAGACACTATCAAACTATATCATCTTGATCATAAGAATCCACATGAGCGACTAACCTTGATCATGCAACCCTGGGCCTCATCCCTACCCATCATGAAACTATTCTCAACCTAAAAAGTATACATAAGGTCTTCACACACACCGAGGTACACATTCACAGGTGAGGAATAATCTTAGCAGTCCAACCCAATGCTGAACCTATAATATGATTCAATAAGTGCATGCCTGTGAAATATGATCAGCCTAGCCGAGACACAAATGAAGTAATAAATAAAACAAATAATGTAAAACCACAGTCAATACCTAAGTACATTATCCTAGAAAACTGGGAAATGTTCCACCATACACACATATATATATTTATATGTGTATATATATATACATTCCCATTAATAAACATATACACTTAAATATGTATATACATGAGTAAGGTGAAAGAAATTATATAAATCAAGAGAATTCAATCCTTGGGTCCATAATCTAGATTGTCTAGACATTATGTGAAAATGGAATGGAGTTGGATGATGTACCAATAAATCTATGTATTATTAAGTTGATCTCAGGGTCCATAATTCTAATAAAAAATACCTAATTTTTCCAGTGTTGGAAATATCTCTAAGTAAGCTACGTCACCATAGGGGTGATACATGTTCTAGCCCTGGGTTCACCCAAACTAATCTCCAATCACTATAATAAAGGATTCTAGGTAGTATATGAACATATTTTAAATGGTCACTAAGATGGATTCCATACCACCTAATCCATGTAAATCCAGTCCAATGTCTAAGCCCTAGTTAACGGTATATAGGTGGCCATGACATTGCAAATCAGATAATACCAAAGGGGCTCACCCTTAGGTGACCTGTAAAGGGAATGATCTCCAGATCCAAGTACATGTTCAGTATCCATTAATATAAATGGATCCATAATCCCATCCACAAGAAGCACCTTTGGGCGATGTAGTAATGGTGCGTCCACCCGACCCTAGGAAGTATCCTAGATTTCATTCGAGAGAGCATAATCATCCAAAAGTATCACCAATAGGGATGAAATTCCCTTGTATAAAAATCATGTGACTCTATGCTCAAATATCACAATCATAGGTTTAGAATCCTGATCCTAGGAAATATCTCTGAGCATCCCAAATGAATAAGGATCAGAAGATGGATCTTAGGAAACACCTCTAGGTATTCCAAATCAATAAGGATCAGAAGTCAGATCCCAAGAAATATGTCTGGGCATCCCCAATAAAAAATTCTTAGAAGTCAGATCCCAAGAAATACCTATAGGAATCACAAATAAACAATTCTTAGAATTTAGATCCCAAGAAATACCTATGGGTATCCCAAATCAAGAAAGTTGAATCTCATTTGTCACATCAGCCAAAAACTAAGAATCACCTCAGCTATCACAACTGCATCATCAGTAACCATGTGAATGCATAAATAAAAGAGTGAGGGTGTATGAATTCCTAAACCCACCACTACCACTATAGCCTCATGACTTACATGTTCAAAACAGGTTCTAAGGTGACACCCACTACCATCTCTAACCAAACCTGACGTAATAACTTAGGGTCATTCAAATATTGGGGCAGCCACTGGGTCCCTCAAGTCATAGAACATGAGAGCCATCCCACTCAAGACCCTTAGAAGAAAAGTAAAAAGGAGGAACCTACATGGAATACTCTAACTATAAGTAAACATAGGTATCCTACATAGGATCCACAAAATGGTACATATGAAAATAAATCCTATAAGGGACCATCAAAATGGTATACAGTTAAAGGGATCCTATAATGGATTTCTTAGGTTATAATTTAAGAAAATGAATCCCATCGAGGACCCTTGGTAACGTAGATAAGATATAGGCTCTTACATGGGATCCACTAGATCGAAATGTATAAAGAGAAATCCTATAGGGGATACTAGTAAACAACAAACCTCACGGTCTCTTGGGATAAAAGGGTGCATCTCATAAGGGAGAAATCCTCAAGGGGAAACTAAAAAATCATCAGTAAGTAGATAAAGCTCATGGATTATCTCAAATAAAAGGGTTATTCTCTCAGAAGATAGTTAAATTCAACTAATGGAGGAAGAACCTCTCCATTTAAAAAAACACCAAAAACACCTCCTAGGAGTCCACAAATAACCACATGGGTTTCACCATCATGATATATGTAAAAAAATTCTTAGAATGGAATCCAATTATGTAAAATTATGACTCTTGGGAAAAAATATATGAAAAAACCTCAAAAGGGTACCAAGGGAATAATACACGATGTCCACACCTAGTACACGATGTGTACTCCCAAAGCACCACCTAGGAGTGTACTTCATCAGTACATGGAATGTAAAAACCCAAGTACACAGGGTGTATAACATTTACATGGTGTGTAACCCACATGGGGTACCATCCCATGTACCTCACATGGCCTGACCATGTATATAGCCTGGCTGTGTACCTCTACACGACATGGAACCCATATGGGGTTTTCTCGTGTACTCTATACAACCATGTGACCCTACACAGACTATTTGGATGGATCATTGGCTGCACGACGAAGTACCATTACATAGTGTGTATACCCTATACATGGCGTATACTTCGAAAAAGATCATCTTAACTAAATAGGAAGAACACACGATGCATGTTCTTGAATCAACATGCCCTCTAATCGGGAATTCTGAATGGAAAACCCCCCAAATTAGCCCAAAACCCCCATTTTCTCCTCAAAAGCTACAGATTGACCCTAAATGGGTGCTAATAAAGTATATAAGGGTTTTAAAACTTAAAAAATTAAATCTACACAGATTTATGAAAAAACTTAAAAATGGATGACCATTGGGAATAATCCACCAAAGTTTCACTCATTTCTACAATTGACGACTACTGTGCAATGATCCGACTCATCCTGAGCTTCATGAAGGTAACTCTATCCCCCTCTCATTTTCCCCTTATAATAATATAAAATAAAATAAAAATAAAATTTCTGCTCAGAATTTCAGTCTAGAAAAACATGTGTACTTACATTTGTACCCCAAACCACTGTAAAAATTATTGTATTATTTTATTTATTATTATGGTTCATAATTTGTTTGAGGAAAAGAGTATGGAATCTATTTCCAAATAAATTTTGGATTGGTTTTAAATTATTCTAGTGTTTTTAAAATGATACAATTAACCCCCTATTGTGTCTTAATATTTATTCCAACCTAACAATCGGTATCAAAGGAGTACTCTTTGAATAATCCTATTAAGCTATCGTGAGATTGAGATGAAGGTATATATAAATAAATATGTCTATGGATGATATTAAATAAGTAATGTTAATGTTCAGGGCTCTATATTTTAATAGAGAAAATTATATATGTTAGAAATCCTATACTATCATCTATTTGAATAATATCAGTTTCAAAGTTTATATGAGGATTGTTAAGTCTTATGAAATCTATAAGGAAGAACCATAAAAATGGGATGCTACCAAATAAACTGAGTGTTATATTAATCAAAGAGCTATGAATGAAATAATTTTTTTGACTTAGACCTGGTGAATTCAATCATGGTTGTTAGTTCCCTACTTAATATGAGATATGTCAGTCAATTGTAATTACATATAAAGGAATTGATAATGTCAGATAGTTGAGGTATGACACAGCTATATTAAAATTTGATACTTTCAATTTTTATGAAGGATAAAATATTACTCCAATGAATGGAATATTGATTAAAATAGTCAATGGTATTTCCTCCATAGGAACTCCAATTCCATAACCAGATTAAGAGTTGTTGGTATATTGAGTTTTACCTTCTAAGTGGAATAGAATCACTACCGCTATCAGAAAACCTACACCTGTTTAAGATTTAATGATAAAGGAATTGATTGGTACTCTAATGAAATGTGTGTACGAAATGAAATTTGAGGAATAAGATCATTGAATTATCAAAAAGTCTAATACAGTTGTAAAATTTACTATTACAAAAAGTGAAAAAAGTTAGAGGATGATATATGCCCAAATGATTCAATCTATTAAAACTATAGAGAGGAAATGACCCACCTAACCATAAGATTAAATAAGTTATATAAAATAAAGAAAGTATTTAAAAATTATTTCAATGATTCCAATTTTTTTTTGAAAGACTGAAATGGGACATATGTTCTAAGTGAAAATAGATAGGGTATATCAAACCTGATTTCCCATAGTAAAAGGAGAAAATAAAGAAGGAGAAGATGTAGAGACCCGAAGCCTGACGTACATTGACATTACATTACATTTGCAGAATACTTAGTACATAACAAAAACACACACACAAAGATCGTAATAGTTTAGTGTCTTTGGAAACTCAGAATATAATCTTCTAATCCTGGTGAAAGATCTTCAACATCTCCCATAAAGATCTTCCTTTTTATTTACCTAAAACCTTTCTTTATATCCTGGGGAAAAGAAAACATAAAAGGGTGAGCTCAAATGCTCAGTAAGGGTAAACAAAAGAAATATCAATCACATCATATACATAAGCACATAACTTTTGGAAATCTTAACCTGCAAAAGACATCATAATTTCATAACATGGGGTAAATCATGGCAGTGAAATGTAATCACAATAATCATAACTTAAAACATGAAACTTTGTGGCATTCACACATAATAATAGAGAATCATTTCTTGTTAGTCAAGACTCATTTCCAAGACTATCTTAGTGGACAAAGTCCCTTTCTGAACCGAGTCACCCTCGTTTCAGTCCTGTTTCACTGAACCAGTATAACCTACCATTCCAGCCATGTCTATCTCATGAGATATAAAATCTTTACCCAATTCATTGGAGGGAGATATAGGTCCCACCCATCTCATAATGATACCATTCTTATGTGTGCCACAAAATCATAAATCATACATCATTGCATAACCCATGTAATAAAAATGGGAATCTTAAACATCGTGACATCATAAAACAATTAATATAAGATAAAGGAATTCATAAAAATATTTCCATCACAACATAATCAAATTAATGTAATAATAGGGATAAAAACAGAACCCTTTATTATCTTAGATGGAAAATAATTTTGATAAAACACTTGAACTTCATTCTTGAGGAAAATATCATTTCTACTTCAAAAACACTTTTCCTTTCTTAACATGTTATAAAATTTTAAACTAAAAGAAGTTGATTAAAAATAAAGTTGAAAACTTTAAAAGGAAGCTTCTTGGAAATAATGTTTTAAAAATCCATTCATGTCGTATAAGTTAAAAAAACATTCTTCTCGTACTTTTTTCGGAAAAGTCAAAAAAGTACCTCGTACGAAAAACGACAAAAGATTCCTTTCATATTCTTTACTAAAAACTCACCGAAGGGTAAAATTGAATTTAAACTATTGTAATTAGATTTAAACAATATTACATATTGAGGGAGCATGGATGTGTATGATAAAATACACCCCAGTAAATGCCAAAGTAAAAACAATCCTGGATAAAAATGAGATTGCGATATTTTCCCTTACCTTAGGTCCGACTTGCTTTGTAAGTGTCCGAACCTCCTGTATAATGATTTAAATCATGTTATTGACTTATTCCAGAATCATATTCATTGTTATTATATCATATATGGTCCACTTATGACTTTATATTACCCGTTCTTTTGTAAATTCATGTTAAAGTAGCGTTTTGGGTAAAATCGTCTCATTTGTCATTCGTGTTTTTAACTTGTAATTATTCATATGATTACTTAGATCATGATTAATTAATTCCAGAATATAAAACATGATTTATATATATATATTCAGAATATAAATATATAATAAATCAGTAAATGGAAAGAAATACACCGTTCATGGAGATGTTAGTCCGTACGTACGCATGAACGCTGTTTTCGTTTCCTTATTGAATTGAATGGAATTATGTAGATGACATACATATAAATATAAATAATTCCAGTATCATTATTAGGTCATATATTTCATTAGTACTTATTATATATACTTTATAATCATTCATGAGTGGTTAATCATTGATAATGAATCTCATCGCGTCGTGGAGACTGTAGTCCGTACGTACGCACGAGCGATGATATCGTTCCCATGGTCGTGGAATTGTGTTGAAGTGTATGTATACTATTTAAGTATCAATATAAATTTATAATAATCATATATAGTTACTAATTACACCATTATACCCATCCAATTAAGGTGGTGGCGGAAAATAGATTACACCACGGTGTGGAGACGGTATTCCGTACGTACGCACGCGCGGTGATTTCCTTTTTCCGTAGGATGGATAGAATGTTAATTAGAGTTGTTTCATATTTATAATAACATATCAGTATATAATAAATACTGATGTTATTACTTTATTATGAAACAACTAAAGAAGAATAAGTTGAAGAAGAAAGAAATTGAAAAAGATCGGTAATGGATACTACCTCTTTTTGACGCGCCTTCACTTATCCTCCACTTAAATAACTAAGGATGGTCTTTGAAGAAGACCAGGACCTCTAGGATGATACTAGGGAAGTGGAGACGAGATTTTGGCAGGGGTTGGCCAAGCTTGAATGCTCAAATTGGTGTGAGGAGGAGAGGGAGGAGGTGCCCTTTTATAAGGGAGGAGAGGGGCATCTTAGGAAAATCTCAAAATATTATTTTATATTAAGGTGAAATTTGGTTTATAATGGTTCCAAATGGTCTTATTTCGAAGCTAAAGTGGGGATGGGTCGAAATCCTCTCATCCAATAGGATTTAGACAAGTTTAGGTTATTATTTTAACCTTATCAATTAGATTTAACTCTAAGTTAAATAATTTAACTTTTACCGTGTCTTTTTGTTTTCTTACACTATATGGTTAATAAAATTACTATATGAAGCCAAACGAACCCCAAGTTGTTTATTATTAATATATCTATCCTTATCTAAGTTATTTGGCCGAAACTTAGATTTTTAGGAATTAAATAACAATTAATAATATAATATTTGTTTTAAAAACTAATTTATGTCAATTTTGACACTATTTGGTACATGATTTTTATGAAATTTCTAACAGAATGATAAGTTCTAACCAAGTTACTTAAATCAACAATAACATGTCATATTAACCTATAAAATTAGTTTAAGTCATAAAAAGTCTCAAATTACATTTATTTGGGCATTTATAACATCAATTATGTTAATATTTTCTTAAAAAGGTAATTACTGCATCATCGTTGTGTCATAAATAAATTAAATTATTTAAAGTATAAAAATTACAAATAAAATAACATTATGTATGAAATCTTTTTAGATTTCTAATGAATATTTATAGTCGAAATTATATTATGTATAACCCTATATTAAAAATGTTTTAGTAAATAAACTTTGATTTTAACTCTTTTAACTCTTCTTTGAATTAAATAATAATAAATGTCCTAATCTAATCCAAGTGGGCCTAAAGGATAATATTTTACACTTAAGGTTGTTTTTGGTTGAGATACACTTGTACAATAGGATTATGACATGTGTTAGGGTAATAATAATATCATTTTTACCCTTAATTACCCTATTTACTTTTAACCGTGGTAAATAAAAGTAAAAAGTTACTATTCACCAAAAATTATTTTCATCTCATTGAACCACATTTTACTTACTGACATCAACCATGTCTCTCAGATTTTTGAAATTCCATTCATAGAAGCGGTAAAATTAAGATTTATGAAAAAATTAATTTTTTTAACTACCACTTAGTAGTTTCACTATTCATCAAAAATTGAAGTTTTTCAGAAAAATGCCAAAATTTCACCCTAAGATATAATTGATATTCCGAATTCAAAAATGATTTCTATTTTACAAAATTCCCAACATATAAGTTGCATTAATTAATTTTATAATTAATTTCCGCTGTCCCAACAAATAGCGTGTTTTTAAGAGATAATAACTATCAAAAGATTAACACTTGTTTATGTCTGGTGTAAATGTGAAATTACATCCAATGAACAACATTGTATTGAATTGTAAAAATATATTCTAAATATACTTTAAAACCACTCAAATTAATAATTTATCACTATTAATTATTTCGATTAAAAAAGTTGTTTTTAATTAAAATTTAGTAATTTTCACTATTCATCAGAAAATGAAAGTTATCCGAAAAGTACCAAAATTTCACCCTAATCTAATTTCGATATTATGAATCCAAAAATGAATTCCATTTTGAAAAATAAAATTTACAAAATTTCAAAAAGTGGTTATTACTATTCATAACGGCTAGTTTTAATAATATTTTAATAGCATATGGTTGTTTAGTGAAAATCGTTATTGCGTACTACACACGCTATCGAGGAAGGTCACGATTGCGTGTAATGCAAGGCAAGTCAAGGATGCGTGTTGTGCAAGCTCCTTTTGGTGAGCATACAACACAAGACATTAGTGAAATTAAAAAGAATATTTTTCATAAAATTTCGGGGTGTTACAGAAGAATATCTAAATAAAATATGAGTATGTATGAAATGGAAAAAATAATATGAAATCTATATTGATTATTTAAAAAGACTATAGTTTCTCTTCAAGTTTTGATTCAGAATAAAAGAAATAAAATCAGAAAGAAAACATGTGTTTTTTTCCTAAAGAATATGAGATATAATTTTAACATTATTCTACTTTTGATTCTAAAAGCTGATCAAATGGTAAATTAGATGAATATTATTCTATTCATGAAGAAAAATATAAATACATGATGAAAAATCATAAATAATTAAATAATATTCATAATTCTATCTTAAGTGAAAATGTACCATGTTAAAACAATACAAAGAATTAAAAGAAAAATTAAGCAAATATGCTTCAAGATGAACTATGAATGAAAACAAAATTAAAGAGTTTTAGGATGAATTATAATATTTTAAAATAGATTCAAATGCATTTAATAAGGTTGAAGAGTATTTAGACAAGATTCCTAGAAATAATATTATATAAAAGAAAGATATGTTATCAGTAGTAATGGTGAGAAACCTAAGCTGTATAGAAATTATTTTTTCCCTAGTTAAAAGAATCCCAATATATCTAGAGTTACCTATTTTTAATATGAAATTAAAGGAAACTATGTTAATAAATATTTCTTAAAAAATCATCAGATTAGTATTGTTAAAAAGTCTTATGTTTTTAAATATTTAACTATTGTTATTTCTCACAAGGTTAAACAGATCTGGTTGCCCATATCTTTGCTCACTAACACTGTAGTACCCAAGAGAAAATGGGTTCCAAAACATGATTTTAATTGAAATTTTTGTAGTTTAAAATCCATAGGGACTGAAATGAAATATGGTATATTTATAGTGTCTTCTCAAGGCACATGATTGGTGAGTTCTTAAATTTACATGCCCTATCAAAAGTAGATGGTGGCTTGGTTACCATTGGTGATAATTCTAAAGGAAATATCATTGGAGTTGGATCAATTGGAGATCCAAAATCAATCCTGATCAACAAGGTTCTATATGTTCATGTATTTAAGTACAATAAGATAAGTATCTATCAACTATTTGATGATATATTTTTTTTGATTTATCTAATAATGCCTTTTCTATTTTTAAAGATAAACTTCTTAATTTTAGAAAACCTAGAACTAAAAAAGTTTCTAAATTAGACCTTAGTTACTTATATTAATAGAAAGTAAAATATTTAAGTGATGAAATAATTAAATCCTAGATATTTCATAGAATACTTGGTCATTGCAATATATTTTCCCTATCTAATTCATCTAAAAAACATTTCTTTTCATATCTTCATAGTCTCAAGTTTGATAAGAATAGATTTTTTTTATGTATACCAAATAAGAAAGCATCATAATCCATCCTTAAAATATATTAACAAGGTTTATATATCTAAAAAATTAGAAATTATGCACATGGATTTATTTGAACCATCTAGAGTATCAATATTTGATGCCAGATCCTTTTAATTTTTTTAGTTGATCATTCTTCTAGATTAACTTGGGTTTACTTTTAAAAGATTAAAATTGAATATTTATCATTTTTTGTGAGTTTTTTCATGTTTATTTTAAATGAAAAAGATTTAAAAAATAAATTCATTAAGAAGTGATCATAGAGGAGAGTTTGAGAATCAAGAATTTAATTATTTTTTTCTAAAACCTGAGTATTAAAAATGATTTTTATTCTCTAAGAATACATAAAAAAATGAAATTTTATAAAGAAGAAATAAGACTATTCAAGAAATAAAAATAATAATATTGAATTAATATTGCTTACCTACATATTTTTGGGCAGAAGTTTTTAATACAACTTTCCATATCATTAATATAATTTTAACTACTCCTTTTCTTAAAAATATACATTATCAGTTGTGAAATAACATAAAACCTAAAGTTTTATACTTCCAAATTTTTTGGATGTAAGGTGTGTATCATTAAATTTAAGGAAAACCTTGGTAAGTTTGATTAAAGGTTGATGAAGGAATATTTCTTAGGTTTTTTATTACTTATAAAGCTTATAGACTATTTAATAAAAATTCAAGGACAATTTAAGTATATATTCATGTTAAGTTTGATGAAAGTGGTCCATTTGATCATAACATAATTATTCACAGAGCCTTTTAGAACAACCTGTTGGAGAATGTTATATAAGACCTAGATGAAGGATTTAGGACTAGGAAAAATGTTTGAAACCTAGATAATTTCTTTCCTTTACAATCCTAGTTTGAACCTAAGACTGTAGAAGAATCCTTAAATGATTAAAGTTGAATATTATTTATATAGGAAGAGCTAAACCAATTTAAGGGGAATGGAGTTTGGGAATTAGTTGATAGGACCTCTATTAGAATAAAAAAATTCATTCCATGCATTTTTCTATATGACCTATTATAATATCCTCACTAGAAAACTCATGTTGATTTTTAGTTGAAATGTGTCTCCATGTTGGATGAAGAGGAAGATTAGATTTCCATGTTCTTTAAGAATACTGAAACATCGAGTGATGGAGATTCCTTAGAAACTTTGTATGACCTAGTGATGTGGTGGTGAGAACCTCCCTTTGGGAGTAGGATATGGATTTCACAAATTATTGAAAAAAATAGGTTTCCACTATAATTTTTTTAGGGTATTTCAAGAAATTTTTAGAATCATAAAACATATTTATAGGGTTTATATATAGTACGATGTTGTAGTTCACTTTGTAGACTTCAAATTGAACACTCATGAAACCCAAAAAAACTTACGGATAAAAATTTATAATCGTTCTAAGTCAGTTTTCCTTTTAGCCCAAGTAAAAAATAACAAATTCTAAAATCCCGTATAATTATTTTCTCCGACCACATAACAATCCAATAAATTCATATACCCTCTATCATTTATGTATTAGAGGTAGTGATTTTTTCATTCACATATAACTTTTCTCTGACTGTTTAGAACTAAATATAGTTCATTAAACTCTCAACCCACAAACTAAATTCCTTTACAATACAAGGTGATACACATTTCATCCTCCCACAAACTGAATCCATTTTTAGTCAAAGGTGGTAAATTTTGGCTTCCTATATAGAGTAAAAAAATTCTATAAAACTGCCTGTTTCTACATGAGCTCTTATTACTATGTGTCTATTTCTATGCGATTAGATATTTTTGGGAAGGAATTTATTTATTACTGCCTATAAATACCCACACCCAATTCAGGAATAAAAATGTGGACACATGGAGAACTAGATGAATTCCTCATACTAGACCCAGTCTCTTGAAAAACTCAGTTAAAAATCCCAATTTTCAAATTGGGGAGGTAATTTACAATGTAATCTCCAAGAAAATAACTTTGCAATGAAATATCCTCATAAATCATGTTATGAAAAATTCTATGCAAAGATCCCTATGTGATGCTCGTATGCAAATTCACCTTCACCATCACTATGTGGTTAATGCTATATGGCCACAAATGTTATACAACCAATTCTATGTGGCCATCCCCATGAAAGTGTTATCTGTGGAACCCTTTTCAAATGCGATGTAATTTTTCTATGTGGACACTTTACTTCATGAAGTGTTATGTGGCTAGTCCTATGTGAGTCCCCTTTATGGGGATCTAATGTGAAGATCCTATATGGATGATCTTTATAAAATCCCTATGTGGACAATCATTTAAGAGCATGTGATCCTTCATGTACTTGCATTTTGAACCTCATGACTGGGGGGGATATTTATGGGAATCATCCTAGGTGTAAGTCCTAAAAAAATCTTAAATTACCATTGAGATGAGATACTTATCTTGGTTTTCATTATCCACCTTGATTCGAGATACTCTTCTTAGTTTCAAATACATGGGAATCCTTCTAATGTATGTACCAACCAAAACTTCAATTACAAATTTTTCGATATACTCTTCACGGATATAATTATCTACCTTGATTTAACATACTCCTCTTAGTTTCAAATTTAAGGGTTCCTCTTAAGTGTAATCCCAAACCAAACATTCAATTACCATTGAGTAGATATACTCCTCATGGTTATCATTTTTCCATTAATTCAAGATATTTTTCTTGGTTTCAAATATGCAAGGATATACTACAAGTTGTAATCACTAAAACATACCCTAACCTAACCACCTATTTGGTCAGGTATCTTTGGGCAACTCATGTGTAATCCCCAAATTCAAATCAAATGGTGTGGTCTCATGAAATTTGACCGATCTTCTATTGTATCTTGTTTCCCACACCGAGCATGACTCATGTGGTCTTAGAGATATGTGATGATAATTCCATCTTCATAATGAAAGTTCCTTAATGAAGGGACTTCTTTTGAGGTGTAATCCCTAACCATTCTATCAAACTATGTGGGTTTTTATTTCTATTTTCACAAGATACATATGATGAATCTTATAGGTTCAATCCCAACTCCAAAACACCAACCACCTCCTTAAATGATAATGAACTCTAGAGAGACCATCTAATCATCTTTAAACCAGATCATTACAAATTAATGAGTGAAATATGGGGAACCTATAATATATATATATATATATATATATAGATTCACATCAAACACATGGCCTTGATTAGATCATTAGAACAAGGGTAAATAGTCATACACTAGTATTTGGGAAGGATTCAATAATATATATTAAATTTATAAGAGATTCCTAAAGTAGAAAAATTTCCCCCCAAAAGGGTGCGATGAGCCCGAACTCCCATCCTCTCAACCAAAGTGAGTCCCAAAGCATCATTAAAAAAATTTCCAATGATCAAATTCCTTTGGAAAGTAGTCATGTATCATGGATATGAGAAACATTGGGTGTTTCTGGTTCCATGAATAAATCCTATTTGAAACCAACCAAAAAACAGGTTAAAAATAATAATGGTGAACCCGATGTCAATAGATTTTGAAACTATACTCAACCCCCCATAATCAAGAATCAAGCCCAATTTTCATTAGAAACACCCTTGAACCATCCAATGATAGGAACCAAATGGATATTTGTAATTAAGAAATATTATCAAGGTATAGTTACTAGGAATAAATCTAGGATAGTTACTAAGGGTTATAACTAGGAGGAAGGAATAAACTACAAGGAAACCTTTATCATGGTTTCTAGACTTTAATCAATTAGGACCCTTTTGGCCTATGCATTTCATATGAACTTTAAATTATACTATATAGATTTAAAATATATATTTTTAAATGGTTATTTAGTGGAAGAAGTTTATTTTGAACAACCTCCAGGTTTTGAACACCCTCATCTACCAAATTTTGTTTTAAAACTTACTAAATATCTTTACGGTCTTAAATAAGCACCAAGGGATTAATATTATACATTGATTTATTTTCTCTAAAAAATGGGGTATCAATAGTATTATATGATCCCACTCTTTTTAATAAAAAATATTTTTTTGGATATTTTATTTGTTCAAATTTATTTTGATTATGTTATTTTTTGTTTAACTAATACAAATATTTGTAATGATTTTTAAAAAATCATAGAAAAAGAATTTAAAATGAGTATATTGAGAGGATTGAATTTATTTTTTGAATTTAAAAATTCTCAAAAAGATTTTGGCAATGTTTTGAACCAATGTAAATATATTATTTATTTATTAAAAAAGGTTAGACTTAAAAATAACAAGTATTATACAAATCCCATGTATACTAATGTAAAAATTTATTTGGATGAAGTTGGAAAACCAGTTGACAACAAGTTATATAGTGGTATGATAGGTAGTTTTATATATCTTATTTATAACATACCAAACATTATGTTTTCTATTTTATTTTATTAAATATTTCAATCAAACCTTAAATAATCCTATCGAACTACTGTTGAAAGTATTTTTAGATATTTAAAAGGAACTATTTTTCTATTTATGCTTTATCCAAAAAATTATGCTTTTGGTTTGATTTCATATCAAGATGCTGATTTTTGAGGGTGTATATTAGATTGAAAAATCACCTTAGATAATTTCCACTTTTTAGGAAATTCCATGGTTTCATGATCTAGTAAAAAGTAACATTCAATTTCATTTTTAACCATTAAGGCATAATACATATCTTTTAGCCATTGCTTTTCACTTGTGTTGTGGATGAAACACACACTTTTGGATTTTGGACTTAGTTTTAATCATATTTCTGTTTTATGTGATAATACTGGTGCTATTAATATTTTAAAAAATATACTGATTAATTCTAGGACTAAGAATATTTATATAAGACATTATATTCTAAAATATAATGTTTATAAAGGGAATAAATCTTTAGAATTAGTTAAAACTAAGTATCAACTTTATGATATTTTCACTAAACCACTTCCCAATTCATGTTTTTATTTTTTTAATGGAGACTTAGTTTTATTTAATTTTAATTTTCTTGTTAATATCTATTTAGTTTATTAATTTATTTTATTTAAGTTTTTTAATTTTAAAGTTTTATTTATCTATGTTGTATTCAGTTTAAAAAGTTTCTTCATTTAAAATGTCATTTGCATATTTTTTTTGTGATTTTTTTCATTTTAAAAAACCTAAATGATTACAAAATACAATTTTCTTGAGAATCTAAATAGTCACCTGAAACCATCTGAGTTAACCCTTATCACTCTCTTATCTTCGAACCTACACCCTTTTGATATCCCGATCTCTCAATCTCTCAAACCATAGCTTTTCTGAACCCTAAACCTTTCGATTCCTACAATTGAAAAGATTAAGAGAACATATAAGGATGGTTCTAGTGGTATAAAGAGTCTGAGATCCTAAAATTCATAATGGAATGTGGTTTAAGGAAAATTCATTGAATTCGAGTGGTTGTTTCATATATTTTTTTCCTGGAGAAAGCACTAAATTTTTAAGGATTGAAATACATGTTTAATGGAAGTAATTATGAGTATGTCTATGAAAAGAGGAAAAAAATTATGATAATGCTCAGTATAATTTTGGTAATAGAGAATATGTTCTTTCCTTAAAGGTAAACAATAAAGAGTTTTCAATTTCAAGAGAAGTTGTGGATATAATATTTAAATTTCCTCATGAATGAATTTTTCATTTTAATCTATGATCTATTAGGGGTAGTGTTCAAAAATATATTGAAATCATGTCATTGGTTTTTGGAACATCCCAAATCAAGAAGATTCTAGTGAAATATATGGAGGCTGATCAGAAAGTTATGGTAAAATTTACTTAGGCCACAGTTGTCACCACTAAAATTTGTGGGTTTATCTACACTAGTTAAGGGGTTTTATTAGAACTTAAAATCACAAATATTAGGAGTGATGTTGGGGGGGGGGGGTTAAAAATGCTAAAAAAAGCACTGTTAAAAAATGCGGGACAAAATTATTTTTTCACCCCCAACACCCACCTTTCTTAATGCTTGTAACCATATTCATAGTGCTTTCCACTACCCATCCTCCATCACTCACCCTACCCCCTTCCTCAGTGTTATAAGGGCACCCCAAATTCTAGAGCACACTTGGGTTTGATCCCTGGACCTCTCTTATACGATTGAAGTTCTTTACCACCATGACATGTGGGTTTTGTTGTATATTTAACCACTTTTATATTTATTTTTATATATTTTTAAATTTGTGATATATATACACACACACAATTATATTTATTTAAATTTATTATATATTAATATTAATTTATATATATTATAATAAAAATATAAATATATATATATATATAAGAATATAAATGTATATATATGTGTTTATTAATATACACACATATGTATATATAAGAATTATATATACTTAATATTGATTTTTTATAAGGTTAATAAAATGGATAATTTTTTACTTTAAATAAAATTAATAATGAATATTTATTTTATATTTTTTAAAGATACTATTTTTTGTAAATATGTTGATATATGTATTTATTCAAGTTGTTTTTTTATAACTAAATATAACCAAATATGAATATATTTAATTATAAATAAAACTACACTGTGAAAAAGGATAAAATTTTAAAACAATAATAAAAATAAGAATTTATTCCCTAGGAGTAAATTTATTCCTAACTGAAAAAAGGAATCCCACTTAAATGAGGCCGAAATTCCATCGAATGTTAAAAAATTGGGGTACCCTGAAAAAAATCTTCGAGGTCTTCAGGGCCTCTTCTGACCTTGAAAACCAATGATCGAGGTTCCCCCCAGTAAACATGGCATAGATCTCATCAAAATATTCCATTTTATTTGTGGTAGATCCCAAACAGATACCAATATCAAAATTTATTGCCATTTGAAGTTTGAGTTACATTTTCAACTTAACTTAGATATTTTATTAAGTTTTTATTTTTTTTATTTTCAAATTGTTATTAAATGACTATTAATATATAATAACTAGAAAATTATTAATTAAAAAATATTTTTTAATTACTTTATAATCCATTTTCACTAAATAAATTATATATTAAGTGTAAATGTTTATTTATCCATATCTAAAACATATTTAAAAAACATATATTATATTTATATCAATATAAATATATTTATATATTTATATTTTTTAATGAAATATATTTTTTGAAATATACCTGATGTTATTTATATTTTCATGACTTATTAAATACTCCCTTAACTGATTTTATATGAAATGTGCATAATTTATGTGAAATGTTAATGTTTTAATACAAAGTATAATTTTTGAGCATTTTTAGAAGTAGTCCAATTGAGTCAGTTTACTATTTTATTTGTAAATATCAAAATACTGATCCAAATTGTCTGGTTCGTATTTTTTAGGATTCCCAATTCAATATACAACATTTCATTAGAAGGGATCATAGGCCAAATCTTCCATTTTAAGGCCCATATAGACCACACAAGAAGGCCTACAGAATCTGTGAAAAAACTGGACCAGCCATGAAGATTTAATTTTTGGGCTCAATCAGGAAGTCCAAATTACTCTATTCTCCTCAAAAGTTAGGGGGATAATTAAAGGAGTACTGGATAAAAATTTCAAGGCCCAAATAAAAAGACAAGGGGCCCAACTGATTCATTTAATCTCAACCCACATTTTTGGAATGGAATTAAAATTAGTACAGTGTTGATGACATGGCTCCTGATATAGACATCATTTTGAGCTGAAAATTTTCATTGTGAAAGAGGAGATATAGGAGACCTACTTTTTTGAAGAAATCATTAGGATTTGAAGGTATCTTCTTGTTTCAAAATCCATTCACATTTTGGCCATCGAAAAATCATGGATAGAAATTGACAGTTTACCTTTGTTTAATCAAACCGCCATAACTTTGGTTCCATATGTCCAAATGCCTCAAAATTTTGAGAGTAGTCAGAAAAAATTATTATATAAATTATTTAAGAAGGAGATATCTCAATATTCATCTGTCTAAATAGCCAACATGGCAATGCAATTAGAGGGACAGATTGGGAATGAAAACAATCCACTTCCTTGGGCTATAAATGAATCCCCCTCCTCTCCTTCAAGGGGGTTGGAATTTCAGAAGAGGGGAGCACATTTTGGAACGACCAAAGCCTTTAAAAAAAATTGGGAGGACTTTACATACTCATGTTTTCACTTGATATACCCTTCCTCCTCTCTTTGTTTTCTTTCACTTTTGTGTTGTTCTTTGTTTGTAAACGTGTAAGTTTATGTTTTATAATTATGTTTTAATGAAAATTTCTTATTCAATATCTCTTATTATCATCCACCTTCTGTAGTTTAATATTAATGTTCTTAAAATATTTTATATTCAGTTGAATCCCCATCCCTTCTTTTGCTTCCTCATTCAATCGAAAATCTTTTTTTAATTATCATCATTGTTCGTGTGTTTGTGTTCGACATACCACTCTTTTCTAATCCCTTTTTTTATTCTCTTGTTATTTCATCATCATAAATATATAAAACAGATTAATATTAATATCAATGTATTAGTAAATATATTATTGGGGTGAGTCAAAATTTTGGGATGTTAAGGGATTGAGAGTATTTTCTCGATGAATATTATTTAATTTAACATTGTGTGTGTTGTGCTTAACATGTCATGGATTAATGACTTGTTTTGTTTAACGCGTGGTTTCCATGGATTATTGTAACCATAAATGCACTACCATCACCAAGCTCTGAATTATATTAGAACACTAAGTTAAGTTAAGGCTTGAATTAAAGCCTTAACACTTAGTAATTCCAATCAACATTATCTTGCGAAGTGGGTGTTAAATTAACTGTAATATAAAGAAAAGCTCAAGGATATCACAAGCTTAACTCCCTAATAATTAACTCACCCCAATATTTATCAATTTGTTAAATCAATTATAGTAAATCAATCATTTCAATTAAGCTCTACAAATAAACCCCCCTAATCAAAATACAATCAACTAAAAACAATTGACTATCTAAAAAGTATCATCGCCGAGGATTCGACCCGAGTGCTTCTATACACATTAGCAGAGCACCGGAACCTTGACCGTTCGATAGACGACAATCGGCCGTGCATTTCAAATGGCACCGTTACTGGGGATTGTACTTTAAGTAGTCATTAGTTTCTAGTTATTGTAAAAAAACATATTTTAAAAAACAATTGAAAAAAAAACACAAAGAAAAACCCGTCTTCTCATAAAAATCATACACTGAAAAAAATACATAGAAAAACCCATATTCCTCTTTCTTCCAACATATCTATGAATGACCCGTAGCCTCCCAAACAATCCCTCATATTTTTTTGACCCTAAAATTGAGCGAACACTTCACCAACTTAGGAGGAACATAAGAGACAATCAACTCATTCAAGAACCAGTTATCATCCAACCGGTTGAATTTGAAATGAATAATCCTAGGGAACAAATACATAAAAAACTCGCTGCCCCAGATATGAATTACCAAACTCTTAGTATTAAATATCCAAACATAGAATCTAACTTTGGACTCAAATCAAGTTTGATTCATATTCTCCCTCATTTCCACAAACTAGCTGGTGATGATCCACATCTCCACTTTAAAGAGTTCCAAGTAGTGTGCTCTACCATGAAGCCTCAAGGAGTTTCGGAAGAACAAATCAAACTTAGAGAATTCCCTTTCTCCTTAGCTGAAACTTCTACGTCATGTCTTAACTACCTACCTCCTGGTTCCATAACCACATGGAATGACATGAAGTGACTCTTCTTAGAGAAATTCTTTCCTACTTCTCATAATACTTATATCTAAAAGGAAATAAGTGGTATCTGTCAGTTCCCAAGTGAATAACTCCATGAATACTGGGAGAGGTTCAAAAAGCTTGTTGCAACCTACCCACACCACCAAATCCCTGAACAAATCTTGATCCAATACTTTTATGAGGGGTTATTAGCTATGGAGAGAACTCTCATTGATGCCGCAAGTGGTGGTGCTCTTGTTGATAAAACTCCTGCAGCTGCAAGAGATATTATAAGAAACATGGATGAAAACACACAAAAATTCCATACTAGAGCACATGCTCAAGTCAAAAAAGCCCAAGATAATCAATCAATTGAGCCGAACAAGATGACCGAGTGGATGAGTGAACTTACAGGTCTTGTGCGACAACTAGCTGTGGCTACCAAATCCCCAACCTCGTCTTCTCCACAATCAATGTTTCCTAGACCTGTCAAAAACTGTGGAATCTGCAACTCTCTATCTCATCCAACTAACACATGTCCATAAATTCAAGAGGATCAATCTGATTTATCTGGACCAATGGAGCTCAATGCATCATATGATCAGCGGAACACCAATCCTCAACTATCAGGTCAGTTTGTTAGAAACTTCAACCAACCTCACTCTGAGTCCTTCTCTTCTTCCTATAACTAAGGCCATAGGTATGGTAATACCATATCTCATCCTCCTCGATTCCATCCTCAAAACCCAAACCAATTCCAATATGCTCAATGTGTTGGTAACTTCCAACAACCTTATCCTTTTCTTCCTCAACCTCAAAGGAACAATCCTCCTCCTGGATTCCATTATCCTAGTGAGCCTTCCCAATTCCAAAACCAATAAAATCACTTTCCCAAGAACCAAAATCAAGGTAATCCCAATTCGGGACAAGCCTCTTCTTATAATAAACCATGGGAAAGTGTAGTGGAAGATTTTTCCTCTTTCACCCGTTCTAGCCTCAAGAACATTGAAACCCAAATTGGTCAACTGACATCCCACCTTAGTCAGCAGCAACCATCTAATTCTTCCCAACTTCCAGTGCAACCATTATCCAACCCCAAGGGTAATGTAAGGGAATTTTCACTTAGATTGGGATAGAAAATTGCTATGCCTCAAGATAATTCCTCCAACCCTCCTTTGAATGTTGACCTAGAAAATGAAAAGAAAAAAAAACTTGAAAAAGAACCTAAAACCATTCCCTCATCTCCTTCAACTCCACTTCAGAACCCAATTCCTTTTTCCTCAAGCCGTTTCTAAGCCAAAGAAGTCCTTTGAACCTGATCCTGAAATGCTAGAAAAGTTTAGACGTGTTGAAGTCAAAATTCCCCTCTTAGATGCCATAAAACAAATTCCTAAGTATACCAAGTTTCTCAAGGAGTTGTGTACCCACAAGAGGCAACTTAGGACCTTCAAAAATGTTTCCACCCAGCAGTCTATTCTCATAAAGTGCAAAGATCCAGGGACCTTGACAGTTCCATGCCAAATTGGAAGTTCCAACTTTGATGATGCACTCATAGACCTAGGAGCCTCAATTAATGTCCTGTCCAAATCCATATTCTCCTATCTTAGTCTAGGTCCCTTACATCTAACGGGTGTTGTCATTCAATTAGCCAATCGAAGCACAACCAGTCCTGAGGGAATAATTGAGGATGTCCTTGTCCGAGTCAATGATCTTATCTTCCCTGCTGATTTCTATGTCCTTGACATGGAAGCTGAGAAAAAATCTTCTCGATATCCCCTAATTCTAGGAAGACCATTCCGCATGACCACGATAACCAAGATTGGTTTCCATTCTGGCAGCTTATCCATGGAATTCGGTGACCAACTGGTCAAGTTCAACATTTTCCAAGCCATGTGATACCCATCTAAGGATCACTCTGCATTCTCAATCCATGCTTCTGAGGACACCTCTAAGAGTCAATTGAACCCCATTCCATCATGTTCATCCTGTTCTGATGATAAAGGATCTTGTGAAATCTGCACCATGATTAACCAAGTCATAAATGGTAAAGTTGATGTGGACCTCTCATTCATAGACTCCATCAATCTAATGGAACTTAAAAACTCTCTTTAATCCCACATCAACTCTGATCTCTACTGCTCCACCTTGAACAATATTAAGGAAAATGAATTTGAAGCAACTGAAGTCCCTTAATCCATTCCTGAGATGTCTAACCCACAAATGAGAGATGATACTAATCTAAAAACTCTTCCTGAACACTTGAAATATGAATTCCTTTTCTATGATCACTCATATCCTGTCATTATATCATATTCACTTACCAAAATTGAGGAGTCCAAACTTGTTCAGGTGTTAGAGGAAAAAAAGGCCTTAGGTTGGACCCTATATGTCATACTAGGAATCAACCCTAATCTTTTCATGTATCACATCCATCTTGAGGAATCATCCAAACCAATTAGACAACCACAAAGAAGACTCAATCCACTCATCCTTGAGGTAGTTAGGGAAGAGATCACCAAGCTTCTTCAAGCTGGTATTATCTATCCAATTTTTGATAGCGAATGGGTTAGTCCAATTCAAGTTTTACCTAAGAAGGGTGGGATAACTGTTGTCACAAATGTACATGGTGAGGTAGTCACAACTCGAGTGAAGAACAAATGGCGTGTGTGCATTGACTATAGGAAATTGAATTTCGAAACAAGAAAAGATCACTACTCTCTTCCATTCCTTGATCAAATGCTAGAAAGATTATCCAGAAAGTCACACTATTGCTTTCTTGATGGATACACTGGCTACTTCCAAATCCCAATCGCACCTAAGGACTAAGAAAGGACTACTTTCACATGCCCCTTTGGAACATATGCATATAGAAGAATTCCTTTTAGACTTTTCAATGCTCTTGCAACATTCCTGAGGTGTATGATGAGTATCTTTTCCGAATTCATTGAACACTGCATGGAAGTCTTCATGGATGACTTCACCATTTATAGTGAGTCATTTGAATCTTATTTGATTTAACTCTCTCTAGTCCTACAAAAGTGTGTCAAGTGTAACCTTGTGTTAAATTTTGAAAAATGTCACTTTATGGTTTCAAATGGGATTGTTCTAGGGAACATAGTTTCAAAAGATGGTATTGAAGTCGATCCTGAAAAAATTGAAGTGATCCAATCACTTCCTCAACCCACTTCTGTTTGAGAAATCCTTTCATTTCTTGGTCATGCCGGTTTCTATCAACGATTCATCCATAACTTCAATAGGATTTCCCTCCCACTCACTCAGTTGCTCCAAAATGATTTCACTTTCCATTTCAATGAGGTTTGCAAGAGAGCCTTCATTGAACTCAAAACTTCTCTTACATCTGACCCAATAATCCCACCCCCAGATTGGTCTTTACCATTTGAGTTGATGTGTGATGCTTCTGATAGAGCCATTGGGGCTGTTCTTGGTCAAAGAAGAGAAAAAATTCCTCATTTAATCTATTATGCCTCAAAAACATTGGATGAAACTCAATATCACTACACTGTCACTGAAAATGAACTTTTAGCAGTGGTTTTTGCCTTAGATAACTTCCGACCCTATATCTTAGGTTCCAAAATCATCATCTTCACAGACCATTCTACTATAAAGTTCTTACTCAAGAAAAGTGATTTCGAACCGAGGCTAATAAGATGGATCCTAATGCTCTAAGAGTTTGACCTTGAAATAAAATATTGACCCAGGAAAAGAAAAACCTGTGGTTGATCACTTGAGTAGAATTTATAATTCTTCTCATTCTGAAATCATTGATCCTAAATTCCCCACTGATCACCTTTCATCTCTCACTTCAAAAATACCATGGTATGCCCCAATTGTAAATTACTTGGTTTTTGTTGTTTTTCCTGAAATTTTTTCAAAAGAACAAAATATGAAGTTGAAAAGTGATTCAAAACACTATTTTTGGGAAGAAAATAAACTTTGGAAAACTGGGGCAGACATGGTAATAAGGAGATGTGTTAATGAAAATGAACATTCTTCAATATTAGAATTCTGTCACTCAATCCCTGGTGGTGGCCACTTTGGACCACAAAGGACCGCCCGAAAGGTCCTAGAATCTGGATTTTTCTGGCCTTCACTCTTCAAGGAATCACATGAGTTCTTTCAATCATGTCCCAATTGCCAAAAGTTTGGCACAATTTCAAAGAGAAATGAAATTCCCCAAAGGCCTTTAATTTTATGTGAGATCTTCGATGTTTGGGGTATCGATTTCATGGGACCATTTACCCCTTCCAATGGATTCTCATACATCCTTCTTGCAGTTGATTATGTTTCTAGGTGGGTCGAGGCCAAACCCACTAGAAAGTATGATTCACATACTATTAGTGAGTTCCTAAAGACACACATCTTATACAGGTTTGGCACGCCTCATGTCTTGATCAGTGACTTAGGAACCAATTTTTATAAAAGAACCATGGAATCTCTTTTGAAAAAGAGTGGGGTTGTACATAAAACTTAAATTGCATATCACCCCCCAAAAAATGTAATGTATGAACTTTCTAATAGAGAAGTGAAAATATTTCTTGAGAGAATTGTAAAACCCACTAGAAAAGACTGGCCTAAAAGACTTAGTGAAGCACTTTGGGCTTATCGAACTGCCTATAAAACACCCATTGGGATGTCTCATTTTAGGCTAGTTTTTGGTAAATCATGTCATATACCAGTTGAAATCCAACATAAGTCTTTTTGGGATGTGAAAACCTGTAATTTTGATTGTGAAAAATCTGGTGAAGAAATATTGTTGCAATTGGATGAACTGTAGGAGCTTCGACTTGAATCCTATGAGAATTCCAATCTGTACAAAGAAAAGGCTAAGGTACTACATGACAAACACATCCTGAGAAAGGTATTCCATGAAGGTGAAAAGGTAATGCTCTTCAATTCTCGATTTCAGATTCACCCAGGTAAGCTTAATTCTCATTGGGAAGGTCATTTTGTTTTTACTAACATTTACCCATTTGGTGTAGTGTAAGTGAAAGACCCCTCTTCCAAAATAAAATTCATGGTTAATGGACATCGGTTAAAGCATCACCATAAGAGGACACAAAATCCTAGATCAACATTGACTTCCACTGGATCCCCAACTTCTCAAGTCAACCTACCACTAGATGGATATGACAACCCGCCAAATCCAAACCAGGGGGAACCTCTTTCCCTTTAACTCCTTCTCTCTCTCTCTTTCTTATTCTTTACCTCTCTATTATTTTATTTTTTACCTATTTCTTAATCAAACCATTTTATTTACTCTTTCTTTTTTTTGTGGGTGTGACTTTATAAAAAAACAATCTAAAAAAAACCTAAAAAATTAAAAAAAAATATTCGTAAAAAAAGTGAAAATGATTTTGTTATGTTTTTATATTTGTTGCAAATGAGGACATGCACAAGACTAAGTGTGGGGGATTTGATGTTATTAATATTTTAATTACTTATTAAATACCCCATTCACTAATTTTATATGAAATGTGCATAATTTATGTGAAATATTAATGTTTTAATACTAAGTATAATTTTTGAGCATTTTTAGAAGTAGTCTAATTGAGTCAGTTTAATATTTTATTTATAATATAACAATAATAATAAAAATTATGTGGTTATTGTTTTGTAGGATTCATAGTTTAATATACAACATTTCATTAGAAGGGATAATGGGCCAAATCTACCATTTTAAGGCTCATATCGACCACACAATAAGGCCTACAGAATCTATGAAGAAACTGAACCAACCATGAAGATTTAATTTCTGGGCTCAATTAGGAAGTAAAATTTCCTTTATTCTCCTCAAAGGTTTGGGGGATAATTAAAGTATTATTGGATAAAAATTTCAAGGGCCAAATCAAAACACAAGGGGCCCAACTGATTCATTTAAACTCAGACCACATTTTGGCCGGGAATTAAAATCAGTACAGTGTTGATGACATGGATCCTGATATAGACATCATTTTGAGATGAAATTTTGCAGTATTAAATAAGAGATATAGGCGGCTGACTTTGTTGTAGAAATAATTTGGATTTGAAAGCATCTTCCTATTCCAAAATCCATTCAAATTTTGGCCATCGAAAAATCATGGATAGAAATGGACAATTTACCTTTGTTTAATCAAACCGACATAACTTTGGTTACATATGTCCAAATGCCTACAAATTTTGAGATTATTCAGCCAAAATTATTATATACATTATTTAATAAGGATATATCTCAATATTTGGCTGTCTGAATAGCCAACATGGCGATGCAAGTGGAGGGACAGATTGGGAATGGAAACAGTCCACTTCCTTGGGCTATAAATGCATCCCCCTCCTCTCCTTCAAGGGGGTTGGCATTTAAGAAGAGAGAATCACAAATTGGCACGACCAAATCCTTTTAAAAGGCTTGGGAGGACTTTACATACTCAAGTTTTCACTTGAGATACCCTTCCTCCTCTCTTTGTTTCCTTTCACTTTTGTGTTGTTCTTCGTTTGTAAACTTGTAAGTTTGTGTTTTGTAATTCTATTTTAATGAAAATTTCTTCTTCAATATCTCTTATTTTCATCCACCTTATGTAGTTTAATATTAATGTTCTTAAAATAGTTTAAATTCAGTTGAATCCCCTTCCCTTATTTTGCTTCCTCCTTCAATCGAAAATCCTTTTTTATTTATCATCATTGTTTGTGTGTTTGTGTTCGACATACCACTCTTTTCTAATCCCTTTATTTTTTATCTTGTTAATTCATCATCATAAATATATAAACCAGATTAATATTAATATCAATGTCTGAGTAAATATATTATTGGGGTGAGTCAAAATTTAGGAATGTTAAGTGATTGAGAGTATTTTCTCGATGAATATTCTTTAATTTAACATTGTGTATGTTGGTCATAAAATGTCATGGATTAATGACTTGTTTTGTTTAACGTGTGGTTTCCATGGATTATTGGAACCATAAATACACTACCATCAACAATATCTGAATTATATTAGAACACTAAGTTAAGTTAAGTCTTGGATTAAAGCCTTAACACTTAGTAATTCTAATCAACATTATCTTGCATAGTGGGTGTTAAATTAACTGCAATATAAAGCAAAATGTGTGTTTCACCATGTTATCATATTCTTTGGTACCATTTGTTGATTTCACCATGTTATCATATTCTTGAGGGAAAGCATCCGTTTTAGTGTGGGGGAGAGGTTGTCATTCAGTGTGTTTTGGGGAATGTAATGTACTTTCATTTATGTAATTTTGTAAATGTTACTGACAAGTGTTCAAAAAAGAAAAGAAAAGTAAAGAGTCATGATTACTCACCTTCCAATTTTCTAATTTTTTCCCACCATTTTAGGGAGTCAACAGGAATGTTTTTGTCTCAAAAATTTTGTATTTTCACTATGACTTTGGATAAAGAATTTTGTGTCAAAACCAACACATTTTGAATGATCAATTTTTGATTTGGAAAATGATTTTCCCAAACCGTGAGGCACCACATTTGATTTTATGCCAAGGCCACCTATGGACATATTTTCAAAATGTGTGTTTTCACCCCCATTTGTGAGTCTTGAGTTTGTGGAACTTAGAGCTGAATTTCCTACCTTAGTGTGCATTAATATGATAGAGGCATTTTCTGAACCACATGAGAATCAAAATAGCCAAATAGCCTCCCATTTCCCTTATAGCAATACCCTTTATCATCACTTTTTTATGAGCACTGATAAAGGGAGGGTCTTTATCAACAGTTTTTTACAAGTTCTTATAGAGTGCCCTTTATCAGCACTTTTAAAAAAACACTAATAAAGGGGGCCTTTATCAGTGTTTTTTAGCACTGTTAAAGACCCCCTTTAACAGTGATAAAAAATGTGCTCTTAAAACCCTCCTTTATCAACACATTTTCTAAAACTGATAAAGGGGGTCTTTAACAACACTTTTTTCTAGAGCTGTTAAAGCCAAGGAATTGGATAAACCTAGTTTTGTTGTAGTGTGTGATGATGATTATTGAATTGGAGAAAATTATCTTTCCAAACATGAACATTCTATTTTTGTTTTTGAGTGACATAAAGGTAAATATTAGTAGATACCTGTTAAAGTATATGAATCAGTACTATAATAAGGATGATATAACGTGTTTCTATCCCTATGGTAGGCGAGTGGATCTTTTTATTTACAATAGAGGAATGATTGGTGATATCCAGACAAGATTAAGATGTCATCACAATGATGTGTTGTTTGCTGGAACACTAAGGATGTTTCATTTCTTTTGGAGTGTTATGAGAGGCAAGCTGATTCCTGTTGGAGCTAAAATGAAAGAAGAACAATAAGGTTCTCATCTTAATGGGGATCATTGGATCTTGAAATCAATAGGATCTATGAGAATTGGTAACTCAAGTGGATATAGGCCTAGATGAATCATCTATTGGTAGTGAAAACATTCCTTCAAGTACTAAAATAATAAAAATGTTGGATGAGAACATACTCACTAGGATTGTGGGAGTTCTTCAGTTTCCCAGATATTTTCAAGGACTATATGATAAAACTGATAGTGGTGTTGTGTTTTTTAAAATAAATAAACTAGAGAGGATGCTACACCTGTTGAATAAGATGTTGAGCGGGTTGGTGAAGTTGATCAACCAGTTTCTATTACTGAAGAAAGGGTTGAGGAGGCTATTAAGCTAGCTAGTAAAGAAATAGATGATAAAGTTTCTCAAGTTGAGGACAAAGTTTAATAGGTTGTTCAAGTTAGAGAATAACCAGTATATGAAACTTCTCATTCTCAATGAATAGAATAACTTCATGACAAGGAAGATAATTTTGGTGAGAAAGTAAGTACCCTGGTAGCTACTAAAACTAAATTGATTGAGAATCAATCAATTTATTTTATTAAAGGTATTTAGATAGAAATTTTAAATAGGATGCTGAAGCTACAGAAGTGCTGGGAGGGTTATCTTCTCATTCCATTGAATAGTTATAAGTTCAATATCTTCAACTAGCTGTGGTTAGATAACCTTTTAAGAAACTTGATAAGGTTTAATCAGTTTATGATGATTCATATTTTGAGAAAATTACTCATTATTTTTCCTCCAGAAAGGTTTCTAAATTTAATTAGTTTAAGGATAAAACAATGAAGTTGCAAGAAGAACTTGAGATTTCTTGAAAATATATTGAGGAATTAAAAATTTCATCTATTTCTAGAACTGGGTTTGAGTCTTTCCAGAATCAATATCAAAATTTGAAGAAAATATCAATATTTAGAATTTTTTTAATGATTTTAAGTGAGTTGTAGATGACCAGGTTTGAAAAATCAAAGGATAAATTGTTTCTAAGTCTGATTTTAGTGATATGAAAAAGTTATTATCAAATCCGTTTGAGTCTATAAGAGATAGTTCCTGGAAATGAAGGATTTATACTTCAGGTAGAGTAGTTTCTATAGATGTAATGAGAAAAATAAAGTTTATTTTAGATGATCTATCTTCCATGGATTAAATAATTCAAATTTCACAGTGTGATAGTGTGCCCCTACACACTTTAATGGGAAATTAGAAATAGTTATTTGAGAATTTGATATCTATAGTACTAGTAATTAGGTTATTTGGTCAACTAGTTGGGTTCTATATTGAAAAAATATTCCTAGTATTATAAGTTCCTAATTTTATAATGGTACATATGGTTAAGTGTTGAAAATGTGTCAGGATTATAGGTTTTTGATGAAGGAATGGGTTGGTCTGATGAACTATAATTTTATAGAGTTGATGAACGAGATGAAGGCTATGCATTAGACTATTTGAGATTAAGTAACCACTGAATCTTCTTCCTCTGATGAGATTCAACATGGATCTTCCTTTCACCGCTCACCATAACCTGTTAAACCTTGAGAAAAACTTTAATGTAATTTGGGAAGATTTATAAAATAATAACTATTGTTAATTTTCTATTGCATTTATTTCCTATTTAATGTAGTTTTATGTTTCTATGCCTATCCATTTATTAATATTCATTTATTTTTGGATAAACTAACATTAACTTATAATTATGTGCTACATTAAATGTGTTTTAAGTAATCTCTATACTTTCTTCTTGATTTAACAAAAGGGGAATAAATCTATATAAACAAAATATTATGATATTTTATTTCATTAATCTCTATTTTTTTGATTTAAGTAAAATGTATATATTTTTATTTTTTATGTTTATATGAATTTTGTGATTATAAAAATGGGATATTTTTTGGTATATGGATGTTGATCCAATAAGTACTTTAATTTCTCATTTATTTTGATGCTCTTAAAAACCCTTATTTTTTTTACTAATGAAGTTTTTTTAAGTGAATTTTAGGATAATATTCATTGTAATATTAAATTTATTTTTCCTAGAATTATGGAAGTTCATTACTATTTATTCGAATAAAGTTTTATTCTATAAATTATTCTATATGTTTTGAAGAAGTGTAGATTTACTGTTCAAATCCCTACATTTAAAGAGAATGTTTGGTTTGAGAATATAAATTTTGATAAGGAGTATCATGTTCAAGTTCCTAATGTTACTTTTGGAAGCTTATATTTGGATTCAATGTTAGATTTAAGAATCTAAATTTTTTAAAGCAACCCCACATTTGAGTATCTAACATATATGTTGTGATCCTAATGATTGGAATCAATCATATGTTGTGAACCGTACTTTTGGAGTTATCATTACATTGAGAAGCCCATATTGAATTTTTCATATGTAGGATTTGAATTTTGGATATTTCCAACATTTATAAAATGATTTTATCAGAGTAAATATCTCATTAAAATCCATTCAAGGACTATTTCGAAGTCTCTTCCACAATAGATTAAATCATTCACATTTATAAGGGAAGTTATTATTTTCAATGGTTGATTAAATTTAGATTTCATTTACATTGATTATTTTGAAAATTATGATTTATTTGGAGATATTTTCAGATCTTCTTGACCAGGTTTAACTTAATATTTTTATTTATTCTCAATTTATTGATATTCTTAACATTATAGAGTTGAATATTTTTAAACAATTCTCTATATCTATTAATTTTTGTAAGCTGAATATATTTAAAATTATGTTCGTAAATCTTGAGAATATTTTTGCTACTGATGCTACTATATAAACCTATTTTTCATCTTCCATAGTTTAACAAATTTCTTTCTTATGATTTCACTCTAGTTCATTAAAGTTTTAATCTCCTTATATGTATCTATCATGTTTTGGAGATGTTTATTTTATACTGATGTTCTTTCTAAACATTATATAAAGTAACCTAGAGTTTATTCAAAATGAATGTGAAAAAATTCATTCTTATATTACTCTAAATATCTCTTATCATATTAGTTGCAGAGGAAATTGTGAGCTTAACCAGTACTAAATAATATACATCACATCTATGTTGTTTTGGAGTTTCATCCTCTCTACTAAGTTGTGATTATCAAGGTTCCCTATAAAAGAACTTGAAATCCCTATAAAAGACTTATTGTAAGGTGTAAACTGCCAACAATTAGTTGTCAAGGTCCCCATATAAAAGGAGATGTTTAGTTAACATTACTAAGATTGAAAAGAGAGTTTTCATGGAGTAGACTAGGGACCATTTTTCCCCATACCACTATAAAATTTATTGTGTTATTTTCTTTATTATTATGCTGCATAATCTGTTTACTGAAAATAGTATTACATCGCTTTTCCAAATCACAAAAAGGGATTGGTTTTAAATTATCCATGTGTTTTTAAAAGGACACGATTCACCCCCTCTCATTTCTTCGTATTTATTCTGACCTAACATAAATTTTCCATTTCATCTAATTACATGTTTGTTAATATTATGTGGATTTTACTTAAGTGATTAGCCATGTCAGGATAAAAAAAATTACACACGTTTTAATTTATTTTAATTCCATCTTATATGACTATTAATTAATTTATTAAGTGATAGAAATAAAACACATTTAAATAATTATCCATAAAACTGGATGAAATAAAATAATAAAAGCAGCATGACCATGATCTTATCTAATGGTAAGTTTATCTAGTAGATGATAAACTAACCCATGAAATACGAGAAAAACTCCTCAAACCTTAACTAAGTTTCAAAATTCCACATATACTCTAATGTAACTCTTAATTTAGTTTCACCTCAGCTTCTATCATGAACCACCTTCATTATCCTTAGAGATCTATTCATTAAACAATCTTTTAATCATAAAAAGGTGAGGGTAAAACCAAAGGATTAATAATAGAGTTTAAATAAAATAAACTAAAGGCTCACATGACCTTACATAATAAAGGATGGGATGAAACATAGGCCATAATTTTAAGTTTAAAAAATAATTATTAAAAAATTCATGCAATAATAATTAAATTAAAATAAATAGAGCATATAAAGTGGTTGGTCTAAGATAACGATCATCCACACATGCAATGAATATATATTTATACACTTTTTAGTAATCACTTCAATTAATTATTTTATTAAGATAAAATTTCCTTGACTAAATCTAATTAATTACATCATTAATTAATAAATTGGTTAATTTAATATAATATGAACAAACTTGGAAATTCCATCTTCCAAAATATTAAATAAATCATTTTTTTAAATTACAGCGTGTACTTGGAGGCAACACAAATAGTAGTTCCCAATTTAACATGGAATCAAATGTGAATTTAATATTCTTGAAACCATTTATACATGATGTATAACTGGATTTAATACCATAATTAATTTTATTTCTATATAAATTAATTTATACTTTTACAGTCTAAAATAATGTGTACATCATATAAATTAATTAATTACATCATGTGTATTAAACACCCTGTGTGTGCATTAATAATAAATTGTGTTTGATTTAATTACACCACTTGTGAATTAATTACACCACATGAGAATTAATTAATTAAAACAGTTGTTAATTAAATAAACCATGTGTGAATTAATTAATTATACATCATGCACGAATTAACTACACACAATGTGTGAATTAAATACACATTACATGTGAATTAATTACACACCACATGCATTTCACCATATGTAAATTAATTAAATTACCACTGCATCATTTTTATTAGATGAAATACATGTTTATTAATTAAACAACCACTACATAATATATATTCAAGAAACTGTGTGTGTATTAATTATATGACTATTAAATGACATACATTAATTAACATGTTTCTTCGACTTTCAGTCCCATGCATCATGTAATAATTATATGATGCGTATTTGACCATATTGATTCTATATTTTATGTTATAAAAATGCATAGAATACATGGTGTGTACAATAGCTATACATCATGAAATATGGCAAGGTATGTTCCATTCTATCTAGTTAACATGTAGTTTATTAATTACTTTTCATTTTAATTCTATTTAGTGAGCCATGTATCTTACATCCCATCTAGATGAAGTGAACCCCATTACATGATGTGTACTTTTTTAGCTACACATATTTTAACGATGTCATCCATATAGAACCCTTAACTTATCCCTATAAAACCTATGGTCATTATTCATTTGTTCTCTATTTTTTCGAGATTATACAAAGGAAAATGGAGAAAAAATTTATAAAAATGAGATACTAACATCAAACATGTATATTAATCAATTAACGACAAATAATTATAAATTATTATATGATAGCACTAATGGAACTTGAAGGTTTTGGGGGAATAATGGAAGTGGTTGGGTGTATGACCAATAATGGGGTTTTATCAATTTCATTGGACTTATCCTCAGAAATGGATGAAATAGAAACCCTGAAAACCATGAGACAAGAATATCACATATAAATTATAATTAATTTATGTATATGAAAAATTAACTCGTTTTGGAATTATTTATTTGTGGAGGAATTAATTGACCACTTCTTGGTATATCGTCATTGTAGAGGGAGGATTCAAGTTTAGAATCCCTCTAGCGATGATCCAAACCTTCTCCTTAAACATCCAAACATCATTGTAGGAATCCTCAAGTGATAGCATGAAAGACTCTAATTATTGAATCATTTATCATTGATCATCATAAGAATCACTTTGAGGAGGAAATATTATTTTTGTTCTATCTAGGTTTGAGAGGGTGTGGAGATGTAGCTTGCTTCATTATTGAGAGTGTTATAGGAGAAGAGTTCTCTAGTTCTCGATAGGATGACCTCTAGAATTCATTATTCACAAAAACTATTAGGTTGAGAATGATATAACTGGGTTTATATAGAAATAGAGATAGAGAATAATTTATTGCACATGATCCCTTACTATTCTCTTAATCCCTACTATAACCCACATATAATTAATAATAATAATAATATTTACCTGATATTCACTAAAATCATGGATTAATAAATAAAATTTCTTGAATAAATAAATTAACATTTATTCAAATGATATTTAATATATCATTTTTACTAGACGATTGACTCGGCCCATATTACCACGGTATTTATCAAACCTTGAATAATGACTATTTATTTAAATAAATAAATATAATTTCATTATTAATTGATAAATAAATAGATATTATATTCACTAAAATAATGAAAAAATATTTATTAAATATTCAACTCACTTGTATATTATCTTGAGAAATCAATGACTGATTATTTTCAATCAAATCAACATGAATAATTTTTAATCTATTTATGGGAATAAAATTTATCCAACATGTTAAATTCACATAGAATTTAAGAGAGGGTTTGAATACACTTAGTGTGTGACCCTTAAGAGCCACATCATAGTGTAATTAGGTAGAACCACCTAAAGTACAATGTTATCATCTAGAAACACACCAATGAACCTGTTGGCGCTAAAATATTGCACGAAAGGAAGGGATGAAAACGAAGCCCTGCATGCTGCCTCGCGAAGCTCCGACGCAAAGCACCCCCCAAGCATCGCGGCCCTGCAAAGCAAGGGAGGTGGTACCTCTCCACGAACAACCTGACGTTCGCGAGCCTGCCACGAAGCAACGAAGGCGGTACCTCTCCGCAAATGGCCTGACATTCGCGAGTCCGCCGCGAAGCACCGGAGGCGGTACCTCTCCACGAACGGCCTGACGTTCGCGAGCGCGCCGCAAAGCGCCGGAGGCAGCGCAGGAGTTCTGCTTCACGGCGCCCCTTTCCTATAAATACTGGGCTCCCCCTGAGTCCAGAGGACGGACAATCCGACCTTTCAGCTTCTCCTCTCCCAAATCACAAAGCACCCTTTGCCCTGGGAATCATGAGCTCCACGAGGTACTTCTACTTTGCGTGACTCCTTCGCTTTGTCTCGTTTTGAGCCCCTCTTCCAAGAGGGATGCCCTTCGCAAAGCTCAAGGGCATTCGCGAAGGAGGGGGATTCCCAAGGGAACCCGAGCAGCTGCGAAGCGTTTATGCTTTGCGAAACACCCATCCTGTACTAGTGATCCCCATGCTAAGGCAGTATCTCTACACATCGCGAAGCACACTGCTTCGCAGCACCCTGCTTCATGAGGCACCTCCTCTTCGCGAGGCAGTGCTCTGTGAATACTGTTCCACTTCACGAAGCACTCTCCACTCACACCTCTACCCCATGCTAAGGCCAAGGCACTCCACTTCACAAAGCACACTCCATTGCTTGGAAATTCCTCTTCCCGTACGACCCTCTAGGTATGCGTGATGTGATTTCAAAGTCCCACGGACAACACCACTCGTAGCTTTGATTCGCCTAATGCTTCTTCGCATAGGCATGCTAACGGCTATTGCTTCTTCACATAGCCACACTAACGTGGACCCCTCGATGGTTTGCTCTACAACCTCCCTTGACCACGACCTTACTGGTACCTTACCTCCCCCAAGGAGAAAAGGGTACCAGTTATGTAAGTCCTAGGGGTATGGAGTGAACCCACCTCGTTCGAGCTGCAAGACATTAAACTGCCAAGCACCTCATCCTCAACACATGACGTTAAACTATGATCTGGCCCCGTGTTTCGCACATAGGGTCCCCCCAGCTCAGACATTTTTTACGCCACCCATCTGCATGGAGACGGGGTCACCCCCTCTACAAGGGATGATATCCTCTTTCTCGGAATAGCGTATGTACATGGGAGAAGGGAAACCACCTTGGTGTGAGCCCCCTATCCCCTCTTGCGGAAGGCTGCACCCCTGCATCTCCGTACTTCCCCACTACCAAGGTCAGTGGAGGGCGTGGTAGAGAACAAGGCACCTCCCATCATTGGTCCCAAATCCCTCTTTTGCTGTGCTTTTTCACACTTCAGGCCTCCATCCTGGAGTAAGTCCCAGCACCATGGGCCACCTAACGCGTAAGCCCCTCTTCGCTTCTCACAGATGCACCCTTCACGGCGTGATCGTCAGGTCCTTGCTGCCTCTTGTTTCTCACACCGAGCATGACTCACGTGGGCTTAGAGTTGGCATTGGACGTGACAATACCCTCATCCAGCATGATGTTAAACTACATACCCTCGTCCAACATGACATTAAACTACATACCCTCGTCCAGCATGACGTTAAATTGTATACCCTCGTCCAGCATGATGTTAAACTGTATACCCTCTTCCAGCACTACATTAAACTGTATGCCCTTGTCCCACATGACATTAAACTGCACACCCATTTGAACTACGAGGTCTTTGATCCATGTCAAGGCATGGTACGTGGGAAGCCTCCCTGAGGTTCAATCCCATCTCTCATTGGACCAAGGTCCACCTTCACGTCGGTTCAATGACAACTTCCATCATTTGAACTACGAGGTCTTTGATCCATGTAAAGGCATGGTACGTAGGAATCCTCTATGAGGTTCAAGCCCACCCATCCGTTATTTATTCACGTCGAGTTCACCCTCGTCCAGCATGATGTTAAACTGCATTCCAGTCCGATGGCATGCCGTTACGACCAACCTGAACTACGAGGACTTCGATCCATGTCAAGGCACGGTATGTAGGAAGCCTCCCTGAGGTTCAAGCCCATATCCCATCAGACCAAGGTCCCTCATTCACGTCGGTTCACCGACACCTACCACAAGTGGACCCCAAGGTTCATCTTCACGTCGGTTCGCCGACAAATCCCCTTTGAACTACGAGGTCTTTGATCCATGTCAAGGCCTACGTAGGAAGCCTCCACGAGGTTCAAGCCCACCTCTCATCGTTTATTTACGTCAGGGTTCATCTTTATCCCACATGATGTTAAAATGAATTCCGGTCCGATGACAAGTGGTTGTGACCAACCTGAACTACGTGGTCTTTGATCTATGTCAATGCATGGTACGTAGGAAGCCTCCCAGAGGTTCAACCCCACCACCTGTCGGTCATTCAGACCTTCTTCACGTCAGGTAACCAGCACCTGGGCAGCATAGTGCGTAAGCCCCGCACCATCCGGACCAAGGTCCTCACCCGATTCGGTTCGCCGACACACCATTTGAACTACGAGGCCTTTGATCCATGTCAAGGCATGGTACGTAGGAAGCCTTCATAAGGTTCAAGCCCATCACCCGGTCGTTCCGACCTCACTCACGTCGGTTCACCCCCGTCCCGCATGACGTTAAACTGTATTCCATATTCCATCTGAACTACAGGGACTTTGATCAATGTCAAGGCATGGTACGTATGAAGCCTTCACAAGGTTCAATCCCACTATCAGTGGACCCCCGGGTTCACCTTCACATCGGTTCACTGATGACACCCATAGGACCAAGGTCCACATTCACGTCGGTTCACTGACGGTGCCCAACGGGCCAAGGTCCACATTCACGTCGGCTCGCCGGCATCATCCCGAACTACGCGGACTTTGATTCCCTGCCATGGGGATACGTAGGAGGTCTCTTCGAGGCTCAAGATCAACTTCACTATCTCCCCCTACGATGGTCCCATTTCACCCCCCTCCATTTCATCCAAATCTCCATCACCCATCCTAATTCTCACCCGGACTGCCATATCCTGGCAAGATCATACCATTCCGCTCCTCTTCACAGCCGCCCATGGGATGGTCCTGATATTGGCACCCCTTGAAGGGAAATCCCTCAATCTGATCCATTCTAGCTAATGCTATGATCGGGATGATCCGTCTCCGCTAGATGTTAAACTTGAGGCATACCCTGTGTTAAACACAGGAAGCTGAGGAAAACCTCCAATATATGTCTATGGAATATAATTCCCCATGCTCGATGTGGGATGCCTCGGGCCTCCACTCCCTCGAGAATCCCTTTGACAAGGGATAAAGGACAGACATGCCAGTTCCCCAGCATCCAGACACGCTACTGATGCCTCGACGTGACTACTCCCCCGACTGAAGGTTGCTGCCCTGACCAGACCCTTTGGAATGTCCCGTCAGAAGCAGTGTAATTAACCGGCGTCCATGGAAACATGGCACTGGGAAGAGTTTCACGAACAACATATTAAATCTATGATGGAGACCCGGACTAGGTGACGACTTCCGAGGAGGAATCCACAAAAGGAAGAACCGACATCCCATCATCCCGGTTTCGATCAAGGATCAGACGTCCCTGAATAAGGATAGAATTCCACCCACCTTTGGAAAGTGGGAATGCGGGGCAACACACACTGCGCAGCGCGTCCTCCTCCGCTGATGGACGCACGCGTGCGCCCCAGCGAAAGCGTCGGAAACAGAAATGGTGAACCCGACGTGAAATTCTTCTCCTCAATGTGGAGATTAGTAGCATTTGAGACACCAGTAGATTGACATGTCACCGGATCCAGATATCTGGCGCCGGGTCCTGCCAAGAAAATGGCAGGCCTGGCGTGAAACTCACCGAAAGTTGGGGCAGTGGAACATGGGGCGCTCCGTTCTGCACCGTGTTGGGGTGGATCCTTCTTACAGACCTGGATAATGGAAGGACGCTGGGGCACTGGTTGTCAATCCTTTTCCTCGCAGTGCTGATGAGTTGATCCCTCCATTTCCCAGGAACCAGGTTGCTGCCATGGTGACACGATCGCCGCCCGCTCGCCTACGAAGGGGCAGGGGAAACACCAGAACAGCCACCCCGCATGGCTCCGCTACCGCCAAGACGGACTCTACATCCGTGAATACTGGGCACCCACGTCCCCTCTCCCCGTCAGAGATCATCCAGCGAAGGGTGATCAACAACCTTGTACGCAGGTACGAGGAGGAAGGGGTCATCCCAACTCAGGATATGGCCAGCCTGGACCTGGAGGCATCCAGGCCCCGCCGTCAACGCCGCCCTAACAAGCCGCGTAGGGAGCCCCTACTCCCCACCCCAATGTTCAATCATTTCAGGTGCCTGTCCCCGGAACGCCTCGACGACTCCTCGCCTTATGCTGATGAGACGGGTGACATCCGGCTCGGCCCGATCAGGGTCCCGATCCAAGGGCTCCAGGAAAGGGCTCCCATTCGGCCGCGTCTGTGCCGCCATCCGGCTTCACATGAAGAGCAGGTAGGCCATGCCCCTGCACCACCTGCGCCAGCTCGTCTGACCCGACGTCAGCGCCGGGCCCGGGATGAGGACGCTCGCCCAGATACATCGACGTCAACAACTACTATGGCCCAAGACACTGCCGACATACATCATGGATCTCCTGCATACACTGAGGAGGGGCACTCCTTCACCCGACTGGGATCAAGGCCTCAGCCACCCCACGGACAGGCTGGTTTGACTCTCAGGGTCGCAGGCTTGGGCGATGATTGCCGTGAACCAATCCACGGTAACATCACTCCATACAGAGGTCCTCTACCTACCACCATTCCATAGAGAATGGGCTTTCACCGCTCCGAAGCTCGTCACAGAGGTATGCCTCATGCTACCCCTATCCCGAAGGAAGACTCACCCCACGGTGGTGACGCTCGGCACGGAAAGCTCTCCCATGCCCACTATACAGGGTATGGAGTCCATCCTCTTACTCCCGACCGCCGATCTGAAGGCACTTTCCATCCGGTCCTTCTACAATGTGGGGGTTCTCCCTATGTCCTCTCTGCAACTGGCAAAGGTCCTCCTCGCCCCGACAACTTGGGGAGTGAAGGTCAGCCTCGCTCCACCCGCACCATCCATGGAGGTCCTCCCCATGTACCCTTAGACATTTTCCCTAGTGCCCCTCACACCCCGTCCACCTCGAGCAGGGGCCCTCTCTACCACGGCGCCAACGCCACCCCAAGACTACATATTGAGAATCAACCCTGTCTCGAAGAGCCACCCCGGGGTAGAAGAGCGGGTCGTCGCCGCCACAGGAAGAATCCTGGGGGGGAGCGGGTGGAGATCAAACTGGATGGTTTCTCGGATTCTGAAGCAGAATGCGACTTAGCGATGGAACCTTCTCCCTGCTCCTCTGCATCAAGGACTGGGGTAGGAACCAGGCACATCAGCCTCATTCTCCCAGAATGCGAGGTCCACCGGATTCCCACCTCTCTCTGCAGGTACATCCAGGAGGAAGAAATTGTGGAAATTCCGCAGGTCCCAACCATGCAATCACCACCGTTGTCACCAAAATCGCCCTCTACCTCTACCAGAGATCACCGAGAGCTATTTTGGGGACCAACGATGGTAGAGCAACGACATGACCTGTCACCAGCAACCGCAACTCCTGTGCCTGAAGCTGTGGCTATCATCCCATCATATCGTGATATCGTGGTCAGGTCACCTCACTCTTCAGAGGATGGCCCGGAATTCAGCGGCCAATTAGCTCATTCGTCGTATTCTCTACCGTCGAGTTTACTTTCCCAGAGGTCCGCCTCGGTACTGCTACCGGTCCCTAAGCCGCCCCCGATTGACGAGTGGGGCAATACGGGGCCAGACCCCGAGTCCGAACCCAGGAGCTTCTGGAGCATTCTCGCATCAGATCACTTCCCGGAGAAGTTCTGGCCGATGGCGGCGCCGAACTTTCACGCACCAGAGTCCCTTACCTATGAAGAAGTAGGGTGCTTCTGCCGAACCCTATAGGAGACACACTTCCGGCTTCATTACGAGTGAGTGATGTACCCCAGAAGTCGAGATCACTTTGAAGAAATCAGCGAGCAATGTCACCTGATCGATTTGGCTGCACTCCCTGTGGCCCAAAACCCTGAGTCACCAGGCCGTCAGAGAACCCTTCAACGAAAATGTGTTCAGAATTTCAAAGTACTCCGCAGAGTCATCAGGGAAGCTACCCCCCATGTGCAAGTCCGTGGCTGGGGACACTATGCCACTCTCCTCTTCGACCCTATCCGACTACAACCCAATTCGTTATGCGACATTGAGGACATGCCCTTGAGAGGGGTCGCGGTCCACATGGCTGATATAGTGGACAAGGAAGACAAGCTTGAATTTCTTGATGGAGACTTACCCCCCAAGGGCGCACCGCCACTGCTGGACCCATCAGGGAGGGTTACCCGTCAGCAGAGGAACCTTCTAGGCCTCCCTGTACCCACCGAGTCGCTGGTACTCAGTCGAAATGCCGGTAAGGTTAAGGAGCATATCGGAACCGTCAAGCACTCCGACCCTTCTGCCTCTGTACAGAAAACGAATGAAGATCCTGAGAAGGCCACGTTACACCAGCAACTTGCTGAGCAGAAGAGGCTAGTTGACGAACTCTTGGCCGAGCGTGCTGTAGAGCGGTGACCCGACTATGGTAATCCCAAGCCGGGGTAGTAGGGGCAGGAACAATTTCCCCCCGGTGAGATGCCTCCGGGAAACCTTGATCATGCTACTTCTGCAGACAGGGCAGAAGTCGGAACTTACGGCAAGAGGGCGCGATACGTCTTGCCAAACCCCCCTGAATGACGGGGCAATCTGAAGAATCCGGTCAAGTTTCCCCCAGTCGCCCCACAGGCCATTGCACCAGTCGATCCACGGGCCGCCGGAGCCATCTACCGTGTTGAAGAAACTGGCAACACACTTGTGATTAGGGATCCCCGTCAAGGCAGGGACCCCCACCCGGATGAACTTATAGCGGCACTCATAGCTCGCCTCGAAGCGTTGGAAACGCGGCAGGTGGTAGTCCCACCGGATGGTAATCCGTATCCCGCGTGGGTGGATGATATGACCGCACCCCCGGGTTTTGGGAACCCCACTTTCTCACCCTTCAATGGGACAGGGGACCTGCCACAGCACTTGGCTCATTTTTCCTCCAGGTGTGGCCCTATGTTGGGGAATCCGGCCCAGCAAGAAGCCGCCAAGCTCCGATGTTTCGTGCAGACATTGGAAGGTCCCACATTCATTTGGTACAGCCAGCTCCCTATCGGATCGGTGACCGGTTGGATCTCCACTGGCAGTTCCTATACCAATTCAGCTCCACCACGCGGAAGACCAGCATTGCAGACCTCTTCAAGTGCAAGCTAAGGCCTGATGAGTGAGTCACAAATTTCATCGCTCGGTGGAAGGGACTTACATACTCCCTCGACATGCCACTGACTCAGGAGAAATTACTGACGATGTGTGTAGGGAACGTTAAAACGGAGCTGGTACCCTCCCTGATCACCCAGAACTACCCTGGAGGGTTCTGGGATTTCTCAGATAAGGCTCAGCACCTTGAGGAGGCTCTGCAAAAGGCTAGTACGGCACGTTCGTTGCCCCCTATGATCCCAGCCAGGAGGACTGCCAGAGCCGAACCTGCTGCGGTGGCCCAAATAGAAGCCCCTAGGCATTTGGAATTACTGCCAGCGGCACCATCCCTGCAACCCCGCAGATGTCCTCCACCTCAAGTGCAGGCTCCTACCCAGCAGCGACCGCCTCAGAATCGACAGGTTCCCCCACGCAATGCGCCACCTCCACCTAGGCGAGACAATCAGGCGTCACCTCCTTGGCAGGCCCCTCCGGCCCCTCGTCAGGGCCAGGCCCCCAGGGCCCCCTATCTAGAAATAAGGCACTAGACTTATTCGTTAAATGAAAATAAGGTCCCTGGATACTTCCGAAGTGCTCTAGAGCAAGGGATTGTGCGCCTACCCGAGTGCAGAAGGTTGGAAGAGGCGAATCTCACTTATCACCCCAACTACTGTCCTTATCATCGGATTCTGGGGCACACCCTCAAGAAATGATATGTGTTTAAATACTGGCTTCAAGACCAAGTCAGCAACAACATATTCAGGTTGGGCCCAACACCAACACAAGTGGCGGGTGTCTTTGCAGGGTCAGAGATCGGTAGCGACAGCGAAGGTGAGTGGCAACAGGTTCCCAGCTGGGGGTCCCAGAAATACGACGATTGGATGACTCAAAAACCATCGTCCATGCCCATGGTATCATTCGGGCGCTCCTGAAGCAGCTGGAACGTTCAAAAGAAGTAGCCAGTACCTCTGCGTCGCCTTCACAGTCGACCCCTTCCCAAAAGGGCAAGCAACGACGACGCAAGAAGAAACAACGCGCTCTGATAGTGCCATCGTCATCCCACAATCTCGGAGATTTTATGCCCCCTGAAATGGGGATTCCTCCCAGAATCCTCCCGGTGGTGGATGACTCGTCGAGCAACAGCCAGGGGTACGCTTCGGTTAACACCTTGGAGCTGGTAAAGCCCTATATGACTCCCGACGAATGGGAACACCAGACGAGCCTCCCCAACGTCCCCAGCCGACATCAACGTGAGCAGAACCACAACCATGCTGGTTGTCGAGGCACTTTAGTGGGAACTTTCAGCCAATTCGTGCATGCTACTAAGACTAGACAGCAGGCTCAGCACGCGCAACCCCATATGACGCCCTCAGCTCTACCTCCACCGCCGTTTGTGCTACTAGATCAAGGAGAGCAGCCTCGTTCGTATCACAGTAATTCTTGCCTGGCTACAGGCCATTCTCCGCTGTCCGATCCTAGTCCGGCGACTACTCTCCAGGCTTTAACTAGTAGGAAGCAGGATGTACCCATCACTAGCTAACCGCCGGTTTGACCGGTAGGACCCACTATGCCTCCAACTTCTGAATGACCTCCTGTAAGCAGAGGTTTGCGCTTGGCACGAAAGTATGATTTTCTGAAACACCTGGCCGACATTCCATCAAGGATTTCTATCCTTGAGGCCCTTCGCCTATCATCTGAAATGCGCGAGGCACTTGCCGAGGCCCTAAGGATCCCCCTTCAGTTTGAGACGGAGGTAGCAGCCGCAGAAGCCTTCCATGCCGAGGCAATTGAGAATAACGAATGTCAGGCAGTTATCTCGTTCTCCGGTGAAGATGAGGACCCTCCTATACAGGGGAATATTCGCCCGCTGTACATCACTGGCCACTTCAATGGTGTGGAAGTCCGCCGCTGCCTCGTTGACACAGGTTCCGGAATAAACCTAATCCCGACTCGGACACTGCGAAGGCTGGGTCTGTCTGAAGATGATTTAACTCCCTCTGACCTCAGAATCTAGGGGTACGACAGGACCGAGCAAACCCCAGCCCGCAAGATCTTCCTGAATACTCAGTTCAGTGGCCTAATTGCCATCACCGAATTCATGGTCATCTCTGAGGGCACCGCCTACAATGCATTGATGGGTAGGCCATGGCTTCATCTGCACACATTAGTTCCTTCGTCATATCACAAGTGCCTCAAATACTCCCTCAATGGTCGAGTAGGCATGCTCCAAGGAGATGCGTCTCCTTTTGCCTCTTGTGAGGCCCGCTATCTGGATGCTGATTATTACAAGAGTAAGGATAAGCAAATCCTAGTAAGTGAGGATGAACCCGTCCCGGTCACAAGTGATCCCTGGGAAAGCATGGATTACGCCTACATCCTCCCAATCCACTGATTGGAGGCCACGAACCCTGACATGGGGTAGTGTTTTGTTATTTCGGGTATGCAAGGAAGATGTGTTCTCGTGTCTAAGCGACAACAGAAAATCACCTCGTACTTTTACACCAACCAGGATCAGGTGATCCCGAAACCTCCTACCCCTGTACAGTACCAGAATGTCAAGCTTATGACAATGGCGGTACGCCATATGTGTCTCTTCCGCTGGGATAGAATCAACCGACTCAGGCCGACATGTCACCACTACTTTGATCTCATCAAACGTGGACCCTTAGGCCGAAGGCCAGATGGGATAGGGTCAACTGCCTTCATTGCTATGGTCTCAATGGTGCGTGAGTCTCCTGATATGATAACCACTGCTGCCCAATCCGGCACCAGCTTCCCCTCAGGTTTTGATAGCCCAAAAGTATCTCCCGTCACGAGAAATCCACCCACGGGTGGAGAGGAAGACCTGGAGGATGCTCCTCCTGCCTTTGAGGAAGGCATCTCTACCACGGTTGATGAACTGGTACAGGTGAACCTTGGTAGCGAGGCAAATTCGAAACCCACATTGATCAGTGCAACCATGTCCCCCGAGGAGCGACATCGGTACATAGACTTTCTCAAACAACATCGTGACGTGTTTTCCTGGAGTTACAACGAGATGCCAGGACTAGATCCCCAGGTAGCCGTTCACCGTCTGGGCCTCCCGGAAACCCATCGTGGGTTTAAGCAACCTCCCAGGAAGATAAACCCTTCTCATGGTGCTATGGTTGAGGCCGAAGTTGACAAGCTTATCAAAGCCAACTTCGTTAAGGAAGTCCAGTACCCCAAGTGGCTTGTCAACATTATGCCAGTCAGGAAGAAGAATGGGTAGGTCAGAGTCTACATCAACTTTCGCGACCTTAATCGCCACTGCCCAAAGGATGAATTCCCACTCCTGGTGACTGAGTTATTGATTGATTCCACGACCGGGTTCCAAGCTCTCTCTTTCATGGATGGGTATTTCAGGTACAATCAAATCTGGATGGCCCCCGAGGACGAGGAGTCCACTACTTTCAGGGCTCCCCAAGGTACATTTTTCTACCAGGTTGTTCCCTTCGGCTTGAAAAATTCAGGTTCCACTTATCATAGGGCCATGCATCGCATATTCAAGCCGATTCTCGGGACTCTGGTGGAATGCTATGTAGATGACCTAGTGGTCAAATCATGTCAGCGCCAGGACCATCTCAAAGACCTTGAGAAAGTGTTCGGTTTCCTTTGTTCTCGTCACCTGAAGATGAACCCGTTAAAGTGTGACTTCAGGGTCACCTCTGGGAAGTTTCTTGGCTTTGTTGTTAGATACCGAGGCATTGAGATCGTCCCAGAGAAGATCAAGGCCATCATCCAAATGCCTCCCCCAAGAAATATTTGGGAACTTCGGGGTCTCCAAGGCCACTTAGCCTATATACGCCGATTCATCGCGAATCTGGCCGGAAAGTGTAAGCCCTTTTCCCGGATCATGAAGAAGGGCGCCACCTACGAATGGGATGAGGAGTGTCGGACCGCCTTCGAGTAAATCAAGCAGTATCTGCTCCAACCTCCGGTTTTGATGCCATCCATCTCCGGAAAGCTGTTGGTCCTTTACGTGACCACCCTGGAACGATCCCTCGGTGCACTGATTGCCCAGAAGAAAACGAGGGTACTAAGAATATTCTATACTATCTCAGCCACATTCTTCTCGATACAGAGGTCAGATACTCCCCTATGGAAAAGAGCTGCCTTGTTCTCATCTTTGCCGTATAGAAGTTGCGGCATTACCTGCAACACCATGAGGTACAATTGGTCTCCCGGGTAGACCCACTGAAGTACATCCTGAACCGCCCCATGTTGACTGGCCGACTAGCATGGTGGGCGGTGATTCTCCAGCAGTTTGATATCAGGTTTGTACCTCAGAAGGCCATTAAAGGACAGGTGTTGGCAGAATTTTTAGCTACCCATCCAACCTTCGCAGATCAATCCCTGGACCTGAATTTTCTTGATGACACGATCCTGTCAGTCAATTATGCCGTCCCATGTTGGCAAATGCACTTCGACGGTGCCTCCCGGAGCCCCACCGGTAGGAGGCTCAACGATCCTAAGCTCAATAGAGTGGGCCTGGGTATTGTCTTCATTACCCCGACGCAAGCCGTCCTGCTATACTCGTTCCTGTTGTCAGAAGGCTGTACTAACAATGAGGCAGAGTACTAGGCTCTCATCACCGGCCTCGAGTTGGCCCTTGAGATCGATGTGCCCCATCTACATGTGAAAGGAGATTCCGAGGTGGTAATCAAACAGGTCAATGGCAACTATGTCGTCAAGAATCCGGAACTTGTACCATTGCTAGAGTGCACCCTCCGCCTAATGGCTCAGTTCTCTTCTTGACCAAAGATTACCCATATCCCACGTTCACAGAATGGTCAAGCAGACACCTTGGCTGGCTTAGCTACGTCGCTCTCAGAACCAAAGCAAGATGATTTGATCATACATGTGGCACACCAGAGAGTCATTGCCCCCGTCACCCAAGAGGAAAATGATGGCCTGTGGGTAAGTCATCTCACCACCAGGACCTCTACATCAGGGGTCCCGGGTTCGTCAGACATAGTGGTTGAATCCACTCCTGACTGGAGGACACCTTTTATCGAGTATCTCCAAAATGGTCTCCTCCCAAATGACCGGGCCGAGCACGAGCGGATTCGACGCCGCGTACTACAATTTACCCTCCAGAGCGGCCCCAGTCTTGAAAAGATCCTTTATAAGCGGAGCTTCAATGGCGTCCTCCTCTGTTGCATTCAAGGAGTAGAGATTCCTCAAGTTATTCAAGAGGTTCACACCAGATCCTGTGGCGCCCATCAAGCTGGGCCGAAGCTGTCCCATCAAATCCGGAGGTTGGGGTACTTCTAGCCCTCTATGATCCACGATTGTATCGGGTATGCCAAGAGATTCCACGCATGCCAAGTTCACGCCAACTTCCTGCATCTGCCGCCGGAGCCCCTCTACTCTACCAAGTACTCTTGGCCATTTTCGGTATAGGGACTTAACGTAGTGGGACCATATCCACCGGCAACATCTCGCTAGTGTAGGTTCATCTTGACTGCTACAGATTTCTTTTCCAAGTGGGCAGAGGCAGTTCCACTCAAAGAGGTCAAGGCCCGTTCCATCATCGACTTTGTGAGCTCCAATATTATCCACCAGTTTGGGGTCCCTCACACCGTCCTCACCGATAATAGCACCAACTTCCGAGCGGCTGAATTGAAGAAATTGTACGCCAAGTACGACATTCGTTTGAACCATACCTCCCGCTACCACGCGCAGAAAAACAGACAGATCAAGGCGTTCAACAAAACCCTCTCTAACATTCTACATAAGATGGTCGGTCAGAACAAGAAAAGTTGACCGGACAAGCTCCCCAACACCCTCTGGGATTATCGGAAGACGACTCGCAACTCTACCAAGGTGACCCTATATTTCCTAGTGTATGGGGATAAGGTCGTCCTACCCATTGAGATCCAGCTTCCATCGTTACGCACTGCAGTCTATGATCAACAGGTTCTAGATGAGGTGGCTGAAATCCGTCTAGATGAATTAGAAGCACTAGACGAGAACCGGCTTCGTGCCCTGCACAATCTAGAAAGGAATCAGGATAAGATAGCGAGGGCCTTCAACAAGAAGGTTCGCCTCCGTTATTTTCTACAGGGCAAAATAGTGCTGGCCCTTCGAGCGCCAATGATCCCCAGTAGGAAACCGCCCAAGCTAGAACCCAAATGGGAAGGGCCTTATATCATCCATAAGGTTTACCCCAATGGGGAGTACTCCTTGGTGACCACAGATGGTGAGCGCGTAACTCCTCCCACCAATGCCAGGTTCCTCAAGCAGTACTTCGCCTGATCCTAGATGGTTCTGCATGACCCTAAACTGCACGTTACGGTCCCACATGACCCAAAACTGCGCGTTATGGTCCCGCACGACCTTAAACTGTATGGTCCCGCACGACCTTAAACTATATGGTCCCGCATGACCTTAAACTGTATGGTCCCGCATGACCTTAAACTGTATGGTCCCGCATGAACTTAAACTGTATGGTCCCGCATGACCTTAAACTGTATGGTCCCGCAAAACCTTAAACTGTATGGTCCCGCACGACCTTAAACTGTATGGTCCCACACGACCTTAAACTGTATGGTCCCGCACGACCTTAAACTGTATGGTCCCGCACGACCTTGAACTGTATGGTCCAACACGACCTTAAACTGCACCGCTGTCCTGCAGGACGATAAACCGCAAAATGGTCCGAGCTCTATGACTTTAAACTAAGATCTCCCCCCGTCCTCATGTAAGACGTTAAACTGCAAGACAGTCAAGCCTTCTTGACTGAGGCTCAGCCTCAGGCCCCATGGCCTCCTCGGGCCCCCGGCCCCCGTCCTTAATGCAAGAAGTTAAACTGCAAGCCAGTCAGGCCTTCCTGACCAATGCACAACCTCGGTCCCCTTGGCCTTCGTCGACTCAGACTCTCTTATGGTATTGTATGGTGTGGTGTGGGATTACATCCTCATTCACGTAGGGTTACCCGCCGTACCATACATATACCCAGTTGAGATACATTTCTCGTCCAGAACAATGCTAAAACCGTGCTTCAAGAACTACGTGTGGCTTGATTCCAATCTTAATGGGATACGTAGGAACACTCGGACACCTCGTCTTAAGACCAGCCCCAAGCTCTTCTCTTCCACTATCCCCCCTAGGAATAGTTTCCTTGGAGGGTCCTTTCATAGCGAGGAGTAGGCTTTCTTAAGCCCTGCTCATATAGCCCCACTCATACAAGGATTGTAAGGGTTGCACCGTGTGCCCACTTTCGTTCTTCTATCCTCCCACGTCCTCACCGCATGATGTTAAACTGCATGGCCTTCAAGAACTATGTACGGCTTGATTCCCATCCTAATGGGATACGTAGGAACGCCCAGGCATTTCGTCCATTGGACCAACCCAAAAACCAAAATTTTCCCCTCGGGTCAAGACATATGGCAGGGTCCACACTTTTGCCCCAACTCACATCGAGCAGGCCTCGACCCGGCTGTACGTTCCCCCTGGAGATGTTCTCCTCTTTCGTGGATGGATACAACTATGCTTCACCCACTCCTTGGCTGGGATTCCATCATTTTTCTCACCTGAAGGGACCCCCAAAAACGGACTGGATACTACGCCCATGGGCTCTACTACCGATACAGGCAAATGCTCCCGAGGGTTTCCAAGAAACAAGCCGATACAAGTCCCGCATTGCGAATTTTGTCAACGGTCGACGCTCATTTGTTGCTCCCATATCAGGTCACCATCAGGACGCTGTGTTTCAAACCTGGTCGACAGTGTCCTGGATCTTCGGGTCCACCCCAAGATGTCCCAAACATCGAGTGCAGTGATTCGTTCTACCCCATCCCGAAGTGACAAACTTCCCTCCGGGTGGTGCTAGCAGTCGGGACCACGACCCCGATTCTCTTATAAGGAATGTACGACGTGGTGTAAGATTACGTCCTCTTTCACGTCAGGTTACTTGCCATGCCGTACACACCCCCAAATTAGATACAATTATCTCTTTCCCCGTCCTCATGTAAGATGTTAAACTGCAAACCAGTCAGGCCTTCCTGACCGATGTCTGACCTTAGGCCCCTTGGCCTTCTCGGGCCCCTTCGCCCAACCTCTTACCCGGGGTGTACGGTGTGGTGTGGGACTATATTCTCATTCATGTCGGGACCATGTACCATGCCGTACGCATTGCATCATGAGGCCTAGCCTCAGGCCCCTTGGCCTCCTTGGGTCCCCGACCCTCGTCCTCACTACAAGACGTTAAACTGCGAGCTTGTCAGGCCTTCCTGACCGAGGCCCAGCCTCTAGCCCCTTGGCCTCCTTGGGCCCCTGGACCTCGTCCTCACTGCAAGATGTTAAACTGCAAGCAGGTCAGGCCTTCCTGACCAATGCCTAACCATTAGGCCCCTTGGCCTTTTCGGTCCCTGGCCCAGGTCCTCTCTTATAGTAGTGTATGGTGTGTTGTGAGATTATTTCCTCATTCACGTCGGTTTATTCACCGTACCGCACACCTCCCTTGTTTGGTGGTATATTACTCCCCCCCTCATCTCGTATGACGTTAAAATACATCTAGAGAACTACGTATGGCTTAATTCCCATCCTCATGGGATACGTAGGACCACCTGAATGTCTAGGATTTGGGTCCAGCCCCATCTCCCGGGAATCTTCATCCCACTTTGGCACCTTGGTCTACCCTTCCTCCATGAGAGGATTATATGGTGTGGTGTGGGATTATGTCCTCATTCACATCGGTCTTATAATAACCACGCCATGTACCTCTCCCTCCCAAGCTATTCCGTTGAACCTTTTCAGCTGTTAACCAATGTGCCTAAGGGTACTTCAGTTTATTACCTGGAATGCCAAACTTTACTCAGACACGTCCGCACCTGCTTTCCAGGCTTTGCGTATCCCTACATCAGGGCTTCCATCATCTTTCACACCCGAAGGGACCCCCAAGAACGGCCTGTATACTACGCCCAAGGGCTCTCCTACCGTTATGGGCCAACTCCCCCGAGGGTTTCAGACAAAAAATCGATAAAATACCGCGTTGTGAATATGGTCTGCGGTCGATGCACGTTTTTTGTTCCCACCTCAGGATAACGTGATATGGACGCTGCGTTTCCACCATGGTTAACAGTTTTCCTCTATCGCGACGCCAACCCCATTAGGACCAAAATGTCGGGTACACGATTCACACCCTTCATCACTTCATCATGTCCAAGTAGAGTCTTGGAACTCTTGGTAATATTCCTCCGTGCACGTCTGTGCGTTGGGGGAACAAGCCGTGTCAGACTTGTCCTTCGGGGCTCTCTGCTGACTCCCCTTTGATGGATGCCCCAAGTATTGCGATAAGGATTCCCCCCTTGTTTCCCACACCGAGTTTAACTCACATGGGCTTAGGGATCGGGTTGACGTCTGCGCTTACTCGGGAAGTTGTCACCATTCATGGTCTGAGCTCTAAGACCATAAACTAAGATCCATCTAGAACTACGTTCATCTTGATTCCCATCCTCATGGGATACGTAGGACCACCCAGATTTCTTGTCTTCGGGTTTTAGGGAGCTAGTATCTCCCCCCTTATTTTCCCCTCTTACCTTTATATAGGCCCCTCGGCCTGAGGTCTCCCTCTCGGAGTGGCGTACAGTGTGATGTGGGATCATGTCTCCATCAATTGTGTTTCATAACACTGTGCACATTCTCCACCTAGCATTGCTTCTGCTACGTCTGTGCTGCATGATGTTAAAATGCATGCTTGGTCCTATCACACGACCCTAAACTATGACATTATCATCCTGGCCGCACGACGAAAAACAACACTGCATTGTGATGACCTCATTGTAGAGGACATCACGTTGGGTATTGGTCACATGCCATGCCATTTGTCAATGCCTATCATGGCTTGATTCTTGTGGCGACACCACGACCTACTACCCTAGGCCTGTCGCTTCACAAAAAAAACCACTCACCTTAAAGGACAAACAAGATTTATCAAATCCTGCTTCTTTCAGTGCAAGGGCCACGCCCGCACTTCCCTTTTTCCCCTGGCACTGGTATCTTACCATGTCACCCTTCAGAACTACATATGGATTGATTCTCATCCTCATGGGATACGTAGGAGCGCTCGAGCACTTCCCTGTGGGCCCAGCCTAACCTTCGTGTTCGGTCCCTCGACTCGAGCATTTACCTAGAAAACACATGGTAAGTAGGGCTTAGGTCCTCATTCACGCCGTGTTTTGTAACCACCTTGCCATGTTTCCCCTGCTCCCCTTACCAATTCATGGTCCGAGCTCTGAGACCATAAACTAAGATCCATAAAGAACTACGTGAGGCTTGATTCTCATCCTTATGAGATACGTAGGAGCGCCCGGGCACTTCCCCGCGGGCCCAACCTAACTTTTTCTTTTGGTCCCTTGACCTAAAAACTCTCCCAATGGGGTCGTGAGGTGTGATATGGGATTATGTCCTCATTCACGTCGGGTTGTTCACTGCACCATACACACCCCCTATTCCCATTCACGCCAGGTGTTTGAGTTACTCCACCATATGCCTCTTATGTTTCCTCCCGCCCTTTGGTCTGAATTCTACGACCCTAAACTAAGAAATCCCTATGGGAAAGGACTCTTCTCCCTCTATCTAATACGTCTCGTTGTCGTATTTAGATGTGTTTTGACAAAGACCTCGATGTGTGGAATTTTCATGGGGACATTCCCCTAGTCCCATGGCCAAGATTCGTGAGCCCGCTATTTGGATCAACATCCTCTTCCACATCCAAAAGGACCCTCAGAAGACATGGATACTAGGCTTAAGGGCTCTCCATGTATGCTGGACCTAAGGGCCCTCTAATCATTTTGGGTCAACGTCCCTAAGGATCTTTGACAACATTTGCGACATGGTCCCGTGTTTCGAATATGGACAACGGTCAACCCTCATTTGTTTGCCCCCATTCTAGGCTAACGCGATATGGACGCTGCGTTTCCATCATGGTTAACAGTTACCCTCTATCGTCACGCCACCGTCATTGTGATCCAAATCTCGAGCATCATGATTCACACATTTCCACTTCCTCATGTTCAAGTGGAATTCCAACATATTCGGCTCTATCCCTTCACGCATCTAAGTGCGCCACATGGGTGTGTTAGTATCATGGGGCCAGTATTCACCAAGAGTCTTTCCACCCTAACCTGCCCTTTTCTATGTCAGGAAAGTCCCACCACTACTTGTTTCCCACACCGAGCATGACTCACATGGGCTTAGTAGTTTTGGTAGGATGTGTACCAACACAGCCGGGCTTCTCATCGTCCCACATGATGTTAAACTACGCTTCCAGAACTACGTATGGATTTATTCCCATCCTCATGGGATATGTATATACACCCTGGTATTTTGTCTAGGGTCCATCCCATAGACATAATTAACCCCATCCTTCCCCTTTCCAGCCCCCTGGTCGGACCCCTCGCTAGAGAGGCCCTGTCCCAAAGAAGGAAGGATCCATGACCAAACCAACGTGCCCATATGGAATACTCCCACCACAGTGGTGTAACTACCTAAGTGTTGGATTCTGTTCGGCCAAACCATCACTCCATATTCCACACTTTGCGTGCCCCTTATTCGGACCCTCATCCCCTTTCATGTCTGACGGGACCCCATAATGGCCTGGTCTGATGCCGCATCGGCTCACCTACCGTCCTGGGCCAATATTCCAGAAGACTGGTCATGTTTGGAAGGACCCCCTAACAGTATGGATGTTCGACCTATGGTCTGCCAACTGTCCTGGGTCAACGTCCCGAAAGATTGACCGACAATATTTGTGACCTGGTCCCGTGTTTCGAACATGGTCAACGGTTGACCCTCATTTTTCCCCATTACATGCTAATGCAGTAAGGATACCGCTTATCCTCCATTGTTAACGACTGTTCTTTATTGTCACGCCATCCCCGCAGTTCTTTGAATCTTGGGCATCGTAATTCACGCTTCTCGTTTCAGTCTGTTCGGACCGATTTCAGTGCCCCTAGTGTTGCACCGTTCGTGCATGAGGGCACACTGAAGAAACAGTAATTCAGCTGTTTTGAGAAGTTTCTTCTCCGGTCAAGCCTCTCCCATCTTTCGGAAATCCGGATCGGTAATCCAAATCCCGAATGCCCAGAGCATGGTCGCCACTCCTATGTTAGGTGGGACGAGAAGGCAACTATCTCCTGTTTCTCACATCGGGCTTGAACCACGTGAGCTTGGGGAATTAGTGCCGAACATCCCGCAAACATTGTAGGGGTGTAAAGAACTGATTTAAACAGTGGAAATCATGCATGCTACGACATTCAAAACAAAGGAAGAAATTGAAGCGCGAAAATACCAATAAATGGTTTTTAGTTTGTTACAGTACCCGGGGGTCGACTCCCACCATGGATGGGTTGACCCCATCAAAAGAGCGTTGCAGCTCTGCCACCCTTCGGTTGGTGGCGTCCAAGACTTACTACCACTGACTCAGCTCCCGCTCCTCCTCAGCAGCGGCGGGGCGCAGTTTGTTAGCCTTGGCTCTGGCCCTCTCTACCCCAGCCTGAATGGCAGCCATCTTTCCAGAAGCCTGCCTCATATGCTCCTCTGCCTCTGCCAGCTGGGCCCTCAACAGTGATATCAGCTCAGATTGTGCATTAAGAGAGGCCGAGTGCTCATCCGTTTGGGTCTGCAGCTGTTGGACCTCACTTTCAGCCTCCTGGAGCTTCTTGATGTTTGTCTCCTTCCTCCGCTACCAGCCGATGCTGAGCCCACGATCATGCTCCTGGATCTTCTCAGCCATAATATCTCGGATGAGCGCGTGAGGAAGTTGGGAATCCACTCCCCCAGCGCATAGTTCGCGCAACTGCGAGTAGAGTCTGTCCATTTCGGCCAACCATAGCACTTGGGGGGTGTCCTTGATGAAGCGCGCGATTAGCTTCCAAGACCGGCGGTGGACTATGCTGCTGTCTTCCTCATCGGAGGCCGTTTCCTCCCAGTCTGCGCGATTGACAGGCTCGTATGCAGGATACGCCCACAGGAAGTCCTTAGCAGGATCTGCATCTGGCGTTGAATCCGGCGCGACATCTGGCACCGAAGCAGGCACGACAGGAGTGGGACCGGCCGGTCGATCCTCTTCATCGGAGTCCACCTCAATGACCTCAGGCACGACCCTGCTGGTGGTCCCGCCGGTGATGATGTGTGTTGCATCTCGGGGAGGTGGGGGGAATATCACCACCATCACCGGCATGCCCCTAGGAGGGACGTCACCAGACATCCCGACTAGCCTTGCCGCAGCAGCCCACGCCAGTCGGAGAACTGTACGACAAAGAGGGACATAAACGTTAGTTGGCATAGTCTACATATGACGACAAGGAAACCTGTAGAGGAAACTTACATAGATCGACCTCCTGGTGCTACTCTTGAGCTGATACTGATGGGACCCCGAGGCAAGGCCCTCCGTATACTGTTGGAAGATCTGGAGATTCTGGAGGAGCCACCTCGGGTGCTTTGGTCCCACCAGACGCCGAACTGGACGCAGCCATAAGCGCGGGTTCTGAAGGTCCTACATCATCACCAACCGAGGGGCGAGAACGAGGCCTGCGTACAAGTTCCTCCTGCATGGATCAAACATTGGTGAGAAGTCCATAATGGACAAATAATGGACAATAAGGAAAGAAGTTCGGAATGCTACATCGAGAGCCTCCGCGAAATCATCAGAATCTGAGCCTTGATCTCCGACCTCGCCCTCCTCCAACGGGATCCCTCCTCCAGCCTCATCCTCCCAAGAGGAGTCCTATGATTATTCTAGTAGGGGGAAGTTCTCCCTTAGATTGGAGGCCGATAACTGTGGGGGGACCGTTCGATCCAGCAGTACCCTCACCCGGTCTGTCATTGGGCGAGGGACACCACTGGAGTGAACGTAATACTCCAGCTCATCCAAGTATTGCTCTGCCTCCGCTGGAGATGCCATGAAACCATCCCGGACTGGGCCTATTCCCGGTAACTCCATCCCTAGGGGATTCAAGTGCGCCCATATCTTGGGTGGGCTGAGGAATTGCCGGTTGACATCCCAAATGTCCCAGGCTTCCAGGAAGACGGAATCCTCTGCCATGCCGATATGACGCAGCCGCTTCCCCGGAGCCTGAGTGGATATCCTACGAAATCCCCTCGGTGGCCGCCCCTCCGGATGGCCCTGCTCTTTCGGAATCACCAGATCCGCCGTTGCTACCATACCCTCAGCCGGTGCGGGTCTCGCTGCCATGGCAGCCCCGCCCCCGCGAGAGGCTCTAGCTGCCCTCCGACCCCGACCTCAGGACAGAGGAGGCCCACCGTCACCAACCCGAATAGTTGGCTGCTTCAGCATCTCCCCTGGGTAAGCAGCTTCCCAACTAATGGCATACTCCCTCACCAATCCGAAAGCGGCGGTGGATGGAGGCAATGCAATTCGAATCTTCCCATCTTCCCGTGTGAACATGAGCCACATATGCCTCATCACACACGGGTGCTCCTCGTGACGCACCTCCCAGTAGACCTGTGAGGTCAGCCACTGGAGGCACCGGGACTGCCTCGCAAACTGATGCGGGGTGTACGGTTTGCAGAGCGGCTCACGATCCACTCGTGCCATTAAAACTCCGCCTCGAAAGGCCAGAAGGTAAGCCCACTGCTCTTCCGTTCCCCGCCTGTCATCAGTGAGTATCCCCGTCGGCAATGGTAAGGGGTGGAAATTAAACTCATATTCCCTCCACACCCAGTTCAGCAGCATTGGCACAGTTAGTTTGAACGAGAAGCTCCCGGCCGCATTTAGTATGGAGGGGCGGAAGTTTGATCCCAGCGGTGAGATAGGGTTTGGATACTCATAGATCCCCCTAATGTGCGACACAATCCACCCATACAAAAGTTGGAAGGGCCCACATATCCTTGGAGGCTTCTTTCCCTCGATAATGTGCCGCAACATTCTGTACAGCTTGGCGAGTATTGGATTCCCCAGATTGACCCGCTGCCCCATGGCCAACATGGACGCCATAATAAATGAGTTGGGCCACACCCCCATGCTTGTATCTCTCACCGGTAGGATCCAACCGCAGATGAGAGCCGTGATGAACGCCGCCAGTCTGACTATCGGCTGTTGTTCAGTGCTGAAACTGAATCCCCAAGTCTTCCATTGGCTGTCCTCCAAGACCCGCCAATACAAGTGCTCCTTACCCTGTTGGGCCGCCCTCGGACAAGTTCGAGGCATCGGAGGGAACTCTCGATTCTCTGGGAAATTCAGGAAGCACTTGAGCCACTTCTTAAAGTGGACATCCCTCACTGCCTCCTTGTCCTCTCCAGGGATGAGTGCCATCAGCACTGACGCCAGTCGTGACATTTTCTCTGTATCCTCCCATGCGCTCATGACGGGGAGGAACTCATCATACATGGCCCCCAAGATCGGAACCCCAGAAATCTGGTGGACATCCCACAGACTGATTCCCACCTCCCCGTGGTGCAGGTGAAAGGTATTCGTCCTAGACGACCATCTTCTCAGCAATTCCAGCATCAGTTGTTTCAGTTGGTAAATGTGGAATTGGGAGGCCCATGCCGCCTCATATAGACCCACTCTCCTCAGCTCGGCCCCAAACTCCTCGCATGAGGTGCCTACCCAGTAGGCCCAGACCCAGTCATCAGTAAAGTTTCCACCCTGGCGCAGGTCCCCCTCATCAGACCACCCTTTCTTCAAATCCTGCAATGCCCCCTTCAGTATGGTACGGTAGAGAGGAGGGGGCGTCTCCGGTTGCAGTGGCTTCCCGTCAATATTGTTCACATGGTTGTAGAGAAAGTCGGCAGTGACAGGTGTGAAATCCTCACACACATGACCATCGGCCACCCTGAACCATTGGTGCTGACATGGCGTGATCCTAAACCAGCAAGCTGGTTCGTCCCTACTCGCCTCAGGGATGAAGACGTCATCCCTCAACCCGAAGCCATACAATGGCAGCTTCTTGCACTGCGAATAATTCTTCTATCCATCCGATAGTAGCTCTATCAAAGAAATGTGGTCCGAGTGACTTCGGACCATCTCCCCAAGCCCCAGACAGTTGGCCATCTCATCCCGACGGGTGGCATCTGCAAGCACCCCCAATACAGCTTCTCGATGGGCCATTTCGGTTCCGACACTCAGAAAAGAATTTTTTCTCAGAACGGATCGCGAAGCTGGATCGCGAAGCCGGTGCGCGAAGGTCGGTCGCAAGACCAAGCCACGAAGTCTGACCTAGGTCGGAAAACAGGAGTTTGCTTGGCGCGGTCGTGGAGTCGGAGACCCGCGGTTCGCCGCGAAGCTCGAATCGCGGAGAGCAGGCACGGAGTACGTGGAGCTTCGCGAAATCGAGAGCGCAAAAGGACAAGAAAATTGTGTGAAGACAAAAGAGGTCGACCCCCTATTAATAGGCGGTGACCCCGGAGCTTCGCGGCGCGCCTCGCCCGCGCGGAGCATCACAGAGCGTCCGGATCCCGGGGCCCCGGTCAGCATCGCGGGCCCCCTTCACGAAGAGGCATCACGAAACGCCGACAATTTTGGCGATTTCCACTCAGACTTTGACCCTTCAGCCCTCCGTGGATCCAAGTCTGAGGGGGGTCATTTGTTGGCACCAAAATATTGCACGAAAGGAAGGGATGAAAATGAAGCCCCGCACGCTGCCTCACAAAGCTCCGACGCGAATCACCCCCCGAGCATCACGGCCCCGCGAAGCAAGGGAGGCGGTACCTCTCCACGAACGGCCTGACGTTCACGAGGCCTCCACAAAGCAATGGAGGCGGTACCTCTCCGCGAACGTCCTGACATTCACGAGTCCTCCGTGAAGTGCCGGAGGCGGTACCTCTCCGCGAACGGCCTGACGTTCACGAGCGCGCCGCGAAGCGCCGGAGGCGGCGCAAGAGTTCTTCTTCACGGCGACCTTTGCCTATAAGTACTGGGCTCCCCCTGAGTCTAGAGGATGGACAATCTGACCTTTCAACTTCTCCTCTCGCGAATCACGAAGCACCCTTTTCCTCGAGAATCATGAGCTCCGTGAGGTACTTTTATTTCGCGTGATGCCTTCGCTTTGTCTCGTTTTGAGCCCCTCTTCTGAGAGGGATTCCCTTTGCGAAGATTAAGGGAATTCGCGAAGGAGGGGGGTTCCCAAGGGAACCTGGGCAGCCGCGGAGGGTTTATGCTTCGCGAAACACCCATCATGTACTAGTGATCCCCATGCTAAGGCAGGATTGCTACACATCGCGAAGCACACTGTTTCACAGCACCCTGTGTAGAGACCCGGAGCTTGACGTACATGGACATTACATTACTTTTGTGGAATACTTAATACATAACAAAAACACACACACAAGGATCGTAATAGTTTAGTGTCTTTGGAAACTCGGAATATAATCTTCTAATCGTGGTGAAAGATCGTCAACATCTCCCATAAAGATCTTCCTTTTTTTAACCTAAAACCTTTCTTTATATCCTGGGGAAAAGAAAACATAAAAGGGTGAGCTCAAATGATCAGTAAGGGTAAACAAAAGAAATATCAATCACAACATTTTCATAAGAACATAACATTTTGGAAATCTTAACCTGCAAAAGAGAGCACAATTTCATAACATGGGATAAATCATAGTAGTGAAATGAAATCCCAATAATCATAACTTAAAACATGAAACATTGTGGCATACACACATAATCATATAGAATCATATCTTATTAGTCAAGACTTATTTCCAAGACTATCTTAGTGGAAAAATTCCACTTCTGAACCGAGTCACCCTCGTTTCAGTCTCGTTTCACTGAACCGATATAACCTACCGTTCCAGCCATGTCTATATCATGAGATATAAAATCTTTAACCAATGCATTGGTGGGAGATATAGGTCCCAACCATCTCATAATGACACCATTCTTATGTGTTCCACATCTTAAATCATACATTATTGCATAACCCAAGTAATAAAAGTGGGATTCTTAAACAACATGACATCATAAAACAATTCATATAAGATAAAGGAATTCATAAAAATAATTCCATCACAACATAATCAAATCAATGTAATAATAGGGATAAAAAACAGAACCCTTTATTATCTTAGATGGAAAATAATTTTGATAAAACACTTGAACTCCATTCTTGAGGAAAATATCCTTTCTACTTCAAAAACACTTTTCCTTTCTTAACATGTCGTACAATTATAAACTAAAAGAATTTGATTAAAAATAAACTTGAAAACTTGTAAAGGAAGCTTCTTGGAAATAATGTTTTAAAAATCCATTCATGCCGTATAATTAAAAAAAACATTCTTCGTACTTTTGTCGGAAAAGTCAAAAAGTACCTCGTACGAAAAACGACAAAAGATTCCTTTCATATCCTTTACTAAAAACTCACCGAAGGGTAAAATTGGATTTAAACAATTGTATGTGGATGGAAATAATATTACATATTGAGGGAACATGGATGTGGATGATAAAATACACCCCAGTAAATACCAAAGTATAAGCAATATCGGATAAAAATGAGATTGTGATATTTCCCTTACCTTAGGTCCGATTTGCTTCGTATGTGTCTGAACCTCCTGTATAATGATTTAAATAATGTCATTGAAATATTCAATAATCATACTCATTGTTATGATATCATAGATGGTTCACTTATGGCTTTATATTACCCGTTCTTTTGTAAATTCCATGTTAAAGAGCGTTTTGGGTAAAATCGTTTCATTTGTCATCCGTGTTTTGACTTTTAATGATTCATATGATTACTTAGATCATGATTACTTAATTTCAGAATATAAAACATGATTTATATATAATATATATTCAGAATATAATAGATCAGTAAATGGAAAGAAATACAACGTTCATGGAGACGGTAGACCGTACGTACGCATGAACGCTGTTTTCTTTTCCTTATTGAGTTGAATGGAATTAAGTAGATGACATACATATATATACACACATAAATCCAGAATCATTATTATGTCATATATTTCATTATTACTTATTATATTTACTTTATAATCATTCATTAATGGTTAACGTGGAGAATGAATCTCATCACGTCGTGGAGACGGTAGTCCGTACGTACGCTCGAGCGATGATATCGTCCTCATGATCATGGAATTGTATTGGAGTGTATGTATACTATTTTAGAATCAATATCACTTTACAATAATCATATATAGTTATTATGTACACCATTATACCCATCCAAGTAAGGTGGTGGTGGAAAATAGATTACACCACGGCATGGAGACGGTATTCCGTACGTACGCATGCGCGATGATTTCGTTTTCCGTAGGATGGATAGATGGTGAAATAAGGTTGTTTCATAATTATAATAACATATCAGTATATAACTGATAATTATGTTATTACTTCATAATGAAACAACCTAAGAAGAATAAGTGGAAGAAGAAATAAAGATGAAAGAATCGGTAACGGACATTACCTCTTCTTTGAAGCGCCTCTTTGAGATCTCCTTTTAGGGCACTAAAATTGGTCTTTGAGGAAGACCAGAACCTCTAGGATGTTTCTAGGGAAGTGGAGAATGTAATTTGGTAGGGGTTGGCCGAGCTTGAAGGCTCAAAGTGGTGTGAGGAAGAGAGGGAGGAGGTGCCCTTTTATAAGGGAGGATAGGGGCACCTTTGGAATAATAAAAACTATTATTTTATTATAAAGTCAAATTCGGTTTTAAACAGCTCCAAATTGATTCATTTCGAAGATAAGGTGAGTATGGGTCGGAATAATCTCATCCAATAGAATTTATACAAGTTTAGGTTCCTATTTTAACCTTATCATTTAGATTTAACATTAAGTAAAATAATTTTACTTTTACCGTGTCTTCTTGTGTTCTTATACTATAAGGTTAATAAACTTACTATAAGAAGCCAAAAGAATCCCAAGTTGTTTATTATTAATATATATAACATTATATAAGTCATTTGGCCGAACCTTATATTTTTATGAATAAAATAACAATTAATAATATAATATTTGTTTTAAAAATTATTTTATGTTAATTTTGACACTATCCAATAGTTGATTTTTTTGAAACTCATAAAAGAATGATTACTTCGACCAAAGTTAATTAAATCAATCCTAACATATCATATTAACCTAGAAAATTAGTTTAATTCATAAAAAGTCTCAAATTAGATTTATTTGGGTATTTATAACATCAATTATGTCAATATTTCATTAATAAGATAATTACTGCATCATCTTTGTGTCATAAATAAATTAAATTATTTAATGTCTAAAAATTACAAATAAAATACCATTATGTAGGAAATATTTTTAGATTTCTAATGACTAATTATAGTCGAATTTATCATATGTATAACCCTTTATTAAAAATGATTTACTTATTAAACTTTGATTTTACCTATTTTAACCCTTCTTTAAATAAATTAATAATAAATGTCCTAATCTAATCCAAGTGGGCCTAAATGGTCATATTTTATTACTAAAGTTGTTTTTGGACGAATTAAACTTATCCAATAGAATTAGGACATGTTTTAGGGTAATAATAATATCATTTTTACCCTTAATTACACTATTTACTTTTAACCGTGACAAAAAAAGTAAAAAGTTACTATTCACCAAAAAATTATTTTCATCTCATTGAACCATATTTTACTTAATGACATCAACCGTGTCTCTCGGAATTTCTAAAGTACACTCACAGAAGTGGTAAAATTAAGTTTTATGAAAAATTCAGTTTTTTAACTACCACTTAGTGGTTTCACTATTCATCAAAAAATGAAAGTTTCCAGAAAAATACCAAAAATTAGATCTAAGCTATATTTGATATTATGAATTCAAAAATGATGTCTATTTTATCAAATTCAAAACATATCAGTTGCATTAATTAATTTTAAAATTAATTCCCGTCGTCAAAACAAATAGCGTGTTCTTAAGAGATAATAACTATCAAAAGATTGACACTTGTTTATGACGGGTTTAAATGTGAAATTACATCCAATGACCAAAATTGTATTAAATTGTAAAAATATATTCTAAATATACTTTCAAACCACTCAAATTAATAATTTATCACTATTAATTATTTCGATTAAAAAAGTTGTTTTTAATTATAATTTAGTAATTTTCACTATTCATCAGAATATGAAAGTTATCCGAAAAGTACCAAAATTTCACCTTAGGCTAAATTCGATACTCCGAATCCAAAAATGAAATCCATTTTGAGAGCTAAAATTTCTAAAATTTTAAAATGTGGTTATTACTATTCATAACGGCTAGTTTTAATAATATTTTAATAGCATATTGTTGTTTAGTGAAACTCGTTATTGCATACTACACACGCTATCGAGGAAGGTCGTGATTGCGTGTAATGCAAGGCAAGTCAAGGATGCGTTTTTTGCAAGCTCCTTTTGGTGTAGCATACAACACAAGACATTAATGAAATTAAAAAGAATATTTTTCATAAAATCTCGGGCTGTTACATTCTACCCCCCTTAAAATGAATTTCGCCCTCAAAATTCTTCAGGGTTATAAATGGTTTACTAATCGAAAGTTTCTTTAATAGAAACCCACATTGTAAAAAGGAATACCAAAACTTAGATTTTAAAAACTAAAGTATGAAATGTAACGATTACCCAAATAAACTAATCACTAGGTTTCCACATAGGTGAAAATATGGATATGGAAGAGAAATCTAACCATTATGTTCTGATGGAGAGTGGTAGAGAACATGGCTCTGGAAAATCCAGCAATCACAAAGCCATAAATTTGTGATGATCTAAGGTACCATCTGATTCATCAGATATAAGATCACTAGGACAACATTTTTGGTTTTCAAGATCATTTCCCTAAAGTTGATGAAATTGGAATTAGAAGAAATACTTTCGTGATTTTGGTATAGTCTCACCGTTTTTCATTCTTTGGACAATTTCCACTTCATCTCTAAAAGAAATGAAGTTGAATTTGTCATTCGTGATGTGTTAGCAGATCATGTGATAGAATGATGGGTCATTCCATCTGTCTCAAACAAAAGGTTAGAAAAGTTATCAAAAAATACATATGTCCATCTATAGTGAGATTAATCATATATGGTTCCTAAAATGGACTTATACTTCATAAATCATACTGCTTAATATAATAAAACTAGTTTCTAATAAACAGGGACTTCCTATAGGATAGTGGTAGGCGATAAAGGCCAATCACACTTTGGTTGTGGGTTCAATTCCCACAGCGTTGTCCGACGCGATGGGTTGTCACCCGTCCTGTAAGTTGTCCTTTTTCTAAAGCTATATTACTATAACATCCCATCAACAATATCAAAAAAGTTTTATCCTTAAACAATACTAACTTATGTCCAACATAATCCATTCCAATCTTTAGGCTTATCTAAAATACTTCGGTCCAAGCTCATAGTATAAAGAAAATGATCACGTGAATGCCATCATTTATCCCCCATATATCATAAGATATATCTTGTCGGTCAAATTACAAATATGTGAATACCTTAATCATGTATTCTATTGAATAATGAATATCCATTGAACCTTAGTGAAAACATGAATGCAGTTAAATGTTAACACTTTCCACATACCAAAATCCTCAAAATTCTATATCCTCAAACCATGATATCACTTAGTCCTTATATCAATAATGAGCTCATGAATACTATCAAACATATTATATTCTATTTATCCCTTCATTATGTGCATATCATCTGCTTTCCAAAAATATTTCAATCACTTTTCATGGTTACCGATGCCATAAAATTATTGAAAACCACAATATACCAAAACATAAATATTCCAATATTCCACGATACTATATACAACATTATTCTGGAATCCCATTACATAAACACTTAATCATTCCACCACATCGTTGTCATATTCAACATCACCAATGGTGATCGCATGTGACTTCCCTTTGTCATTTTCCTTAAGTGGTTGCTCACGTCGATCATCACTAACCCTTGGATTAGGGCATTTATTAGCATAATGCCCCATTTCCTTGCACTTGAAGCATTGAAGTGTTGTTGGTGCGTTCTCTACAGTCTTTTCTTTATTCACATCATTATAAACTCTTTTTCTATTACTTCGACACTCAGTTGCTCGATGACCTTCTTTTCCACACTTAAAACATTTTCTAGTCCCTTTAAGACAATATCCACCATGCTTCTTTCCACACTTTGAGCATACGGACACATTCATCTTCCCTTCACCATTATTCTGAGATTTCTCCTTAAACTCCATCTTTCGTTTCTTGTAAAAACTATGAGATGGATAAGTAACACCAAATTCCATTTCTACCTTGATAGCACAACACACAATTTCTTCATAGCTACTGAAGTCTCTTATAGCTAATGCCCTTCGAAGATTTGGTTTTAAGCCACTGAAGAATCGATCAACTTTACTTTCAGGTTGGATGATAAATCCAGATGCATACCTTGAAAGCCTTGTAAAATTTGCTTCGTATATACCAATAGATTCATCATCCTTTTGCTTTAGTTTAAGAAACTCCTTCTCCATATTTGTTCGAAGAATACGAGGGAAGTACTTATTGAAAAATAATTTCTTGAACCCGTCCCATTCCATGGACTCAATTTCATCTCTTTGCCTTGTATTCTTGATAAGATTCCACCATTGATCAGCTTCACCTTCCAAACGATATACTGCTAAGATGACTTTATCATGTTCAGAACATTGAAGAACTGAAAATATCTTTTCAGTAGTACTGATCCATTGTTCAGCAACAAGTGGATCAGAAGACCCACTAAAAGAAGGTGGACGTTGCCTCATGAAGGACTCAATAGAATATTGTTCCCTTCTCTGCTCATTTGGAAGTCCAGAATGATTCATAGCTTGTGTAAGTATAGCAATAAGATTTTACACTCCATCTCCCATAACATTTGTTTGTTCAGGAGGACAATCATTGCATTGTCCATTGCATTGATCAACACGGTTCTTTCAGGTTCCAGCCATCATCTAAAACCCAAAAAGAATAGTGTGAGAGGCAAAAATCATGATAGGGAAAACAAAATAATAAAGGGGGAGTATCCTAAATATCTAACATCTTAGGTTAAATTCTATGATCGTTACCGTAGTTCTAGGACTGTATCCTATACATATACTTATCCTTAGGGACATCCCTAGACATACCTTAGAAATATCTCTAGGGATCTCACTAACGTTTTCGCATCCTAGTTTCCAAAGGTTGACTAAACCTTTCCTCTGATACCAACTATAGAGACCCGAAGCTTGACGTACATGGACATTACATTACTTTTGCATAATACTTAGTACATAACAAAAACACACACACAAGGATCGTAATAGTTTAGTGTCTTTGGAAACTCAGAATATAATATTCTAATCATGGTGAAAGATCTTCAACATCTCCCATAAAGATCTTCCTTTTTTTACCTAAAACCTTTCTTTATATCCTGGGGAAAAGAAAACATAAAAGGGTGAGCTCAAATGCTCAGTAAGGGTAAACAAAAGAAATATCAATCACAACATTTTCATAAGAACATAACATTTTGGAAATCTTAACCTGCAAAAGAGATCATAATTTCATAACATGGGATAAATCATAGTAGTGAAATGAAATCCCAATAATCATAACTTAAAACATGAAACTTTGTGGAATACACACATAATCATAGAGAATCATATCTTATTAGTCAAGACATATTTCCAAGACTATCTTAGTGGACAAAGTCCATTTCTGAACCGAGTCACCCTCGTTTCAGTCCTGTTTCACTGAACCGGTATAACCTACCGTTCCAGCCATGTCTGTCTCATGAGATATAAAATCTTTACCCAATGCATTGGAGGGGGATATAGGTCCCACCCATCTCATAATGATACCATTCTTATGTGTGCCACAAAATCTTAAGTCATACATAATTGCATAACCCATGTAATAAAAATGGGATTCTTAAACAACATGACATCATAAAGCAATTCATATAAGATAAAGGAATTCATAAAAATAATTCCATCACAACATAATCAAATCAATGTAATAATAGGGATAAAAAACAGAACCCTTTATTATCTTATATGGAAAATAATTTTGATAAAACACTAGAACTCCATTATTGAGGAAAATATCCTTTCTACTTCAAAAACACTTTTCCTTTCTTAACATGTTGTACAATTATAAACTAAAAGAATTTCATTAAAAATAAACTTGAAAACTTGTAAAGGAAGCTTCTTCGAAATAATGTTTTAAAAATCCATTCTTGCCGTATAAGTTAAAAAATACATTCTTCGTACTTTTGTCGGAAAAGTTAAAAAGTACCTCGTACGAAAAATGACAAAAGATTCCTTTCATATCCTTTACTAAAAACTCACCGAAGGGTAAAATTGGATTTAAAAAATTTTAGGTGGATGGAAATAATATTACATATTGAGAGAACATGGATGTGGATGATAAAATACACCCCAGTAAATACCAAAGTATAAGCAATCTCGGATAAAAATGAGATTGTGATATTTCCCTTACCTTAGGTCCGATTTGCTTCGTATGTGTCCGAACCTCCTGTATAATGATTTAAATAATGTCATTGAATTATTCCAGAATCATAATCATTGTTATGATATCATAGATGGTTCACTTATGGCTTTATATTACCCGTTCTTTTGTAAATTCCATGTTAAAGAGCGTTTTGGGTAAAATCGTTTCATTTGTCGTCCGTGTTTTGACTTGTAATTATTCATATGATTACTTAGATCATGATTACTTAATTACAGAATATAAAACATGATTTATATGTAATATATATTCAGAATATAATAGATCAGTAAATGGAAATAAATACACCGTTCATGGAGACGGTAGACCGTACGTACGCATGAACGCTGTTTTCTTTTCCTTGTTGAGTTGAATGGAATTAAGAAGATGAAAAACATATATATATACACATAAATCCAGAATCATTATTATGTCATATATTTCATTATTACTTATTATATATACTTTATAAACATTCATGAATGGTTAACGTGGAGAATGAATCTCATCGCGTCGTGGAGACGGTAGTCCGTACGTACGCACGAGCGATGATATCGTCCTCATGATCGTGGAATTGTATTGGAGTGTATGTATACTATTTCAGAATAAATATCACTTTAAAATAATCATATATAGTTATTATGTACACCATTATACCCATCCAAGTAAGGTGGTGGTGGAAAATAGATTACACCACGGCGTGGAGATGGTATTCCGTACGTACGCACGCGCGACGATTTCATTTTCTGTAGGATGGATAGATGGTGAATTAAGGTTATTTCATAATTATAATAACATATCAGTATATAAGTGATACTGATGTTATTACTTCATAATGAAATAACCTAATAAGAATAAGTGGAAGAAGAAATAAAGATGAAAGAATCGGTAACAGACATTACCTCTTCTTTGAAGCGCCTCTTTGAGGTCTCCTTTTAGGGGACTAAAATTGGTCTTTGAGGAAGACCAAAACCTCTAGTATGTTTCTAGGGAAGTGGATAATGGAATTTGGCAGGGGTTGGCCGAGAGTGAAGGCTCAAAGTGGTGTGAGGAAGAGAGGGAGGAGGTGCCCTTTTATAAGGGAGGATAGGGGCACCTTTGGAATAACTAAAACTATTATTTTATTATAAAGTCAAATTCGGTTTTAAATAGCTCCAAATTGATTCATTTAGAAGATAAGGTGGGGATGGGTCGGAATACTCTCATCCAATAGAATTTAGACACGTTTAGGTTCCTATTTTAACCTTATCATTTAAATTTAACATTAAGTAAAATAATTTTACTTTTACCGTGTCTTCTTGTGTTCTTATACTATAAGGTTAATAAACTTACTATAAGAAGCCAAACGAACCCCAAGTTGTTTATTATTAATATATATAACCTTATATAAGTCATTTTTCCGAACCTTAGATTTTTAAGAAAAAAATAACAATTAATAATATAATATTTGTTTTAAAAACTATTTTATGTCAATTTTGACACTATTCAATAGTTGATTTTTTTGAAACTCATAAAAGAATGATTACTTTGACCAAAGTTAATTAAATCACTCCTAACATGTCATAGTAACCTAGAAAATTAGTTTAATTCATAAAAAGTCTCAAATTACATTTATTTGGGTATTTATAACATCAATTATGTCAATATTTCATTAATAAGATAATTACTGCATCATCTTTGTGTCATAAATAAATTAAACTATTTAATGTCTAAAAATTACAAATAAAATACCATTATGTAGGAAATCTTTTTATCCTTCTAATGACTAATTAGAGTTGAATTTATCGTATGTGTAACCCTATATTAAAAATGATTTACTTATTAAACTTTGATTTTACCTATTTTAACCCTTCTTTAAATAAATTAATAATAAATGTCCTAATCTAATCCAAGTGGGTCTAAATGGTCATATTTTATTCCTAAAGTTGTTTTTGGTCGAATTAAACTTATCCAATAGAATTAGGACATGTTTTAGGGTAATAATAATATCATTTTTACCCTTAATTACCCTATTTACTTTTAACCGTGGTAAAAAAAGTAAAAAGTTACCATTCACCAAAAAATTATTTTCATCTAATTGAACAATATTTTACTTACTGACATCAACCGTGTCTCTCATATTTTCTAAAGTCCACTCACAAAAGCGGTAATAATAAGTTTTATAAAAAATTCAGTTTTTTAACTACCACTTAGTGGTTTCACTATTCATCAAAAAATGAAAGTTTCCAGAAAAATAACAAAAATTAGATCTAAGATATATTTTATATTATGAATTCAAAAATGATGTCTATTTTATCAAATTCAAAACATATCAGTTGAATTAATTAATTTAAAAATTAATTCCCATCGTCAAAACAAATAGCGTGTTCTTAAGAGATAATAACTATCAAAAGATTGACACTTGTTTATGACTGGTTTAAATGTGAAATTACATCCAATGACCAACATTGTATTAAATTGTAAAAATATATTCTAAATATACTTTAAAACCACTCAAATTAATAATTTATCACTATTAATTATTTTGATTAAAAAAGTTGTTTTTAATTATAATTTAGTAATTTTCACTATTCATCAGAATATGAAAGTTATCCAAAAAGTACCAAAATTTCACCTTAGACTAAATTCGATACTAAGAATCCAAAAATGAAGTCCATTTTGAGAGCTAAAATTTCTAAAATTTTAAAAGGTGGTTATTACTATTCATAACGGCTAGTTTTAATAATATTTTAATACCATATTGTTGTTTAGTGAAACTCGTTATTGGGTACTACACACGCTATCGAGGAAGGTCGTGATTGCGTGTAATGCAAGACAAGTCAAGGATGCATGTTGTGCAATCTCCTTTTGGTGTAGCGTACAACACAAGACATTAATGAAATTAAAAAGAATATTTTTCATAAAATCTCGGGCTGTTACACCCTGCTTCGCGAGGCACCTCCTCTTCGTGAGGCAGTGCTCCGCGAATACTGTTCCACTTCGCGAAACACTCTCCACTCACACCTCTGCCCCATGCTAAGGACAAGGCACTCCACTTCGAAAAGCACACTCCTTTGCTTGGAAATTCCTCTTCCCGTGCGACCCTCCAGGTATGCGCGATGTGATTTCAAAGTCCCACGGACAACACCACTCGTAACGTTGCTTCGCTTAATGCTTCTTTGCATAGGCACGCTAACGGATATTGCTTCTTCGCATAGAAACACTAACATGAACCCCTCGATGGTTTTCTCTACAACCTCCCTTGACCACGACCTTACTGGTACCTTCCCTCCCCCAAGGAGCAAAGGGTACCAGTTATGTAAGTCCTAGGGGTGTGGAGTGAACCCACCTCGTCCGAGCTGTAGGACGTTAAACTACCAAGAACCTCATCTTCGACACATGACGTTAAACTGTGATCTGGCCCCGTGTTTCACACATAAGGTCCCCCCAGCTCAGACATTTTTTACGCCACCCGTCTCCACGGAGACGGGGTCACCCCCTCCACAAGGGATGATATCCTCTTTCTCAGAATAGCGCATGTCCATGGGAGAAGGGCAACCACCTTGGTGTAAGCCCCCTAGCCCCTCTTGCGGAAGGCTGCACCCCTGCATCTCTGTACTTCCCCACTACCAAGGTCAGTGGAGGGCGTGGTAGAGAACAAGGCACCTCCCATCATTGGTCCCAAATCCCTATTTCGCTGCGCTTTGTCGCACTTCGGGCCTCCATCCTAGAGTAATTCCTAGCACCATGGGCCGCCTAACGCGTAAGCCCCTCTTCGCTTCTCACAGACGCACCCTTCACGGCGTGATCATCAGGTCCTTGCTGCCTCTTGTTTCTCACACCGAGCATGACTCATGTGGGATTAGAGTTGGCATTGGCCGTGACAATACCCTCGTCCAACATAACGTTAAACTGCATACCCTCGTCCAGCTTGACGTTAAACTGCATACCCTCGTCCAGCATGATGTTAAACTGTATACCCTCGTCCAGCAGGACGTTAAACTGTATACCCTCATCCAGCACGACGTTAAACTGTATGCCCTTGTCCCGCATGACATTAAAATACACACCCATTTGAACTATGAGGTCTTTGATCCATGTCAAGGCATGGTACGTAGGAAGCCTCCCCGAGGTTCAAGCCCATCTATCATTGGACCAAGGTCCACCTTCACATCAGTTCGCTGAAGACTTCCATCATTTGAACTACGAGGTCTTTGATCCATGTCAAGGCATGGTACGTAGGAATCCTCCCTGAGGTACAAGCCCACCCATCCGTCATTTATTCACATTGAGTTTATCCTCGTCCAACATGACGTTAAACTGCATTCCAGTCCGACGGCAAGCCATTATGACCAACCCAAACTACGAGGACTTTGATCCATGTCAAGGCACGGTACGTAGGAAGCCTCCCTAAGGTTCAAGAACATCTCCCATCAGACCAAGGTCCCTCATTAACTTCGGTTTGCCGACACCCACCACAAGTGGACCCCCGGGTTCACCTTCACGTCGGTTCGCCGACGAAGCCCCTTTGAACTACGAGGTCTTTGATCCATGTCAATTCATGGTACGTAGGAAGCCTCCACGAGGTTCAAGCCCACCTCTCATCGTTTATTCACGTCAGGGTTCATCTTCGTCCCGCATGACGTTAAACTGCATTCCGGTCCGACGACAAGTCATTCTGACCAACATGAACTACGTGGTCTTTGATCTATCTCAAGGCATGGTATGTAAGAAGCCTCCCAGAGGTTCAAGCCCACCACCTGTCAGTCATTCAGACCTTCTTCACGTTAGGTAACCAGCACCTGAGCAGCCTAGTGCATAAGCCCCACACCATCCGGACCAAGGTCCTCACCCGCGTCGGTCCGCCGACACACCATTTGAACTACGAGGCCTTTGATCCATGTCAAGGCATGGTACGTAGGAAGCCTTCATAAGGTTCAAGCCCATCACCCGGTCGTTCCGACCTCACTCACGTCGGTTCACCCGCATCCCGCATGACGTTAAACTGTATTCCGCATTCCATCCGAACTACGGGGACTTTGATCCATGTCAAGGCATGGTACGTAGGAAGCCTTCACGAGGTTCAAGCCCACCACCAATTGACCCTCGGGTTCACCTTCACGTCGGTTCACTGACGACACCCATAGGACCAAGGTCCACATTCACGTTGGTTCGCTGACGGTGCCTATCGAGCCAAGGTCCACATTCATGTCGGCTCACCGGCATCATCCCAAACTACGCGGACTTTGATTCCCTGCCACGGGGATACATAAGAGGTCTCTTTGAGGCTCAAGACCAACTTCATTGTCGCCCCCTGCGATGGTCCCATTTCATCCCCCCTACATTTCATACAACTCTCCATCACCCATCCTGATTCTCACCCAGACTGCCATATCCTGGAAAGATCATACCATTCCGCTCCTCTTCACAGCCTCCCATGGGCTGGTCCCGGTATCGGCACCCCTTTAAGGGAAATCCTTCAATCTGATCCATTCTAGCTAATGCTCTGATCGGGCTGATCCGTCTCCGCTAGACGTTAAACTTGCGACATACCCTGTGTTAAACCCATGAAGCTGAGGAAAACCTCAGATATATGTCTATGGCATATAATTCCCCGCGCTCGATGTGGGATGGCTCGGGCCTCCACGCCCTCGAGAAGCCCTATGACAAGGGATAAAGGACAGACATGCCATTTCCCTAGCATCCAGACACGCTACTGATGCCTCGACGTGACTACTCCCCCGACTGAAGGTTGCTGCCCTGACCGGACCCTTTGGAATGTCCCGACTGAAGTAGTGTAATTAACCAGCATCCATGGAAACATGGCACTAGGAAGAGTTTCACGAACAATGTATTAAATATATGAGGGAGACCCAGACTAGGTGACGAGTTCCGAGGAGGAATCCACGGAAGGAAGAACTGACATCTCATCATCTCAATTTCGATCAAGGAGCAGACGTCCCTGAATAAGGATCGAATGCCGCCCGCCTTTGGAAAGCGGGAATGCAGGGAAACACACACCGCGCAACACATCCTCCTCCGCTAACGGATGCACGCGCGCGCCCCGGTGAAAGCGTCAGAAACAGAACCCATTGATAAATAAGTTAAATAATGTAATGAAAATAAACATAAATGAACACACAAAAACTTTCTAATATAATCCATTTTTCATGATATATCTAATCAAGTAGGGTTTTTATTGGTTCCATTAATCTATATGCTCGATATCTCTTTCTTTGAATTTCTGTAAATTAACTTTCTGATAGAAAACCATGGCCCTAAACTTTATCAGGCAGTTCTATTCCCCCAAAAGGGAATGTGATATCTAATTTTGTTAAATAAAATAAGGGATGAATCCTTTATATCATTATTCATTAATTCAATATCAATTATCATTCATGAGGTTAAGGCGCACACTAGTGAGGCATAAGAGGGGATCTGGATGTAGGTGTACCACAACAGATAGATGCACTCGTAGGTGCATATGAACAATCTCACCTCATCCTAAAATGGCCCGATGGCCTTAGATTTTTATTATTTTAAAAGAATCCCCTTTGATTGGAATAAGGGGGGAACCAAACAGACTTCATGACCTAAAACATTACTCAACCAGAAGATCATAGAAAACAAAATCCAAATTGAATACATAGAACTACCCCTCCCCATCAATTGAATCATGATGAAGCTATAACCCAATGTAGAACTGTACATAAAACATGTGTCCTATAACTAATCACAAGCCGGATCCGATAGCTGGTGCCATACCCTCTAAAAATTCCAAATCTGTGAAGCCTACACAAGTGAAACACCTACTCTAAAACCTCTTAGGTCCTGAACCTTGTGGTTAAGTCTAGCTATATCTCTGATCTTGAGTCCCGAAAGAATTTCGGACAAAGAAACATATTCAACCACTAAAATGATAAAATTAATGATAGAATATAAATCATAGAAGCCCCGCCACATTTTCAAGGCACCTCCTCTACCACAACCACAAATAACTAAATAGGAAGATGAGCCAAGGAGCGTGAAGCCGAGACTTTGTCACCCAGGACCGGAAGACCAAACATCACGTCGATGGAGCATCGCTGTTGAGGGGATCTGAGTTGATTTGAACCAACAGTGCCACCTTGGGCATGAAGTTCATCAGGTCAAGGCTGTAGAGGAACCCTCCCCAGGATTCCCAAAGGCCGAACCATAGGAAGTGAAGGGCCAATTAGGAGGGAAGATCTAGTGAAAAAGATGCCACAAGAACTCTATCACACATCAAATAATACCATACATACCTCAAAATTAAGACCAAATAAGAAAAGAAGAACCAAAAAACAAGATCCTTCCTCCTAAAAGACATTATAAAGATAATGCCGTGCCACCCATGGAAGACGGGCTATACCAGAACCGACACTAGACCGCACCGACACTGACCCAAAAAAGAATCCAATGCCGAGGCCCCCGAAGAAACCAAACCAAATCCGTCACAGAAACTAGAAACCAATATCCGGAGCTACCGCCTGGAAATCGATTCTCGCTGAATCCGACACCGAGCTGAGAATGGAAGAACCCACCGAGTCAGATACATGCTAGATCTAGTGTTGATCCGAGATCAAGACACCCAATTCCAAAACTACGTACCAGGATGTCATCAAGCTGAGGACAAGGACACCATGACCGAGATGAGAATAACCCTGGCGAATGTGCCCGAACGAAGGAGGGAAGGGGATGAAAACACGGGGAAACTCTAGTCACGGGAGAAGGGGATGACGTCGCCGCTCATGTCAAGGTTCCCAATCAACCATAAAGATATATTTAAAAAAAGAATTTTCATTCCACTATCAATTGTGACACACCAAATGTATCCTACCTCACCATGAGAATATGTATTCATGGTTATCATCAATAAATTAAAGTACATGAATCATGATATGCATTAATAATAATGTTAAATTACAAGATCCATTAAACACATCTGTAAATAGGAACATCCAGTGAAACATATAAATATGGCAATGGGTCAAGTTCTTATAACCTCCTTCTATTGATGATTAACAGTGATGAAATTCATGAGAATAAGTATAAATTTATTATGATATCACTACAACTAAGAGAATGTATCTTTTTTTCCTATTATATAATATCATATTTCCATATAACATGTGTTTAAAAATACTATCATATCACTTCTGTGTTCTCATCATAGCGGCGAATTATTATGACATTTAAATATGACATATATCCTTAATATATTATCACATAAATTTCATATATAATAATGATTATCATGCGATAAATTATTATTAAAAATAGTTAATATTATGGTAATCAATTGAATATAGTAATTGGTTATTTAGAACTATCTCCATTAGTATGGAGAGTTATAAGAATTGGAAATGACACAAGAGATAATTAATTAATTTAATAACAACTATATAAATGATGGGATCATTTTAGTTTATGGTGGGGGGTTGGTGAACCAAGCCTAGCCAAAGATCTCTTACTCTCGGTTCTTCATCCAACTTCAAGAAAAGGGCATAGTAAAACATTTTGGATATCAAGATATCCTTTAGTATTGTATGTAGATTCTAGTAGTCGGTGTGCTTCTTTTGAAGGCAAGATCCTAAGTTTTGTTTCTTGGTTACCTTATTTAATAATACTTAATCAATTTAGAGTTCACTAGATTTGAGATGAAATTGATTATTTTATTCATATTACATGTTGATTATAAGATTATAGATCCATATTTAAATGAGTTTCTTCCATTTTTTATGTGCATATGTTGTTCTTAAAAAATCTACCAGTGGCATCAGGGCCACTTTCATCATGGAATCAATATTTTTTATGCTTATTTTATGAAGTTTTTTTTAATAGATCCAATTTACTATATCATAATTTATAATATGATGAGGATAAATTTAATTTTTTCATCACTAAGTCATAATATATGACATGAGATATCATATAAAATGACACTAGTGTTTTGTCATTTTATATGGTAAATTTTTTGATTTGTATCACATGATTCATAAAAACTCATGATTTTACACAGTTTTGTAGGCGAAGAAAATGGTTATTATAGTTTGTGATGAGTAGCATGAAGTTTTCAAAATAGGTTCATGTATCATAACAATAATATATTTGATATCTATGGTTATGATATAGTTTAATTTTTGGACCATTTTATATGATGAAACCTATTCTAATATTTGATTGGACACCCACGAAAAATCTTTTCACATGTAGAGATTTGAATCCCAACATATGACAATGCACATATCATAAAATATGTTATAATATAAAAATGAGAAATTATAATATTTTATGTGAAATTATTATGGTTTATATTTTTTATAAAAGATAACTATCAAGCATTATTAATAAAATATTTGTATGTCTAAAAAGAATAATAAATGTTCATACTAATGTATCATTTTTGGTAATAACTGAAATTTTTATTTATTTATTATAATTAAAATTAAATTATTCATGTATTTAAATTATTTATATAAATTAAATATTAAATATTTTTTAGTTTTTGATTAATTAGTTCTTATATAATTATCATACCATTCATTACAATATAGGTATGGAAACATAAGATTTAGTTTTTTCTACCTTGACTTAATTTTTTATGGATTTAAGAGTTTGAATTTTGGGGTTGATTATAGTTTAAAAATATTAGGTTTTAGGGTTGTATTGGAATTAGAAATTGTTTTGGGTATTTATCTATGGGTAGTGCAACTTTAGGTTAGACCTTATTAAATTTTGGATACCTATCACACCATACCTTCCCTTTATGAAATTGGTTTTATATTATTCTAGGATTTTAAATGAAAGGATTTTTTGTACTTTATACATTAGTCAAATTTAAATATGTGTGGGTATATATTTGGATTCTATTTTTGATTTATAACACAAACTTTGATTTGTGTAAAGGGTTACACATTAATATAATTTGAACATATTAATCACATGGAAGGAATAATGTTTCCAAAAATAAATTATTAAAAGAATGCATACATATAAGTATAAAACATGAGATAACAAGGATTTCATGAGATACAATAGTTATTAATTTAATATGCATAGTGTAACAACCCAACTATGCTAGAACACCTCTTGGTTTGATAAAAAAGTTAGGTGTGACCGCCAAAGGCCACATCCAATTATTCATGGGTTGGAAACTAACACTAAGGAACTAATATAAAAAGATGATTATGTGTCAAAATTTTAATGTTGGTTTTCACATAACCAATGTTAATAGTAAAATGAGAAATCTTTTAACATATATTTTTTCATAAATAATTTTAAACGATTTTAAAAAATCCAATATGCAAGGATCCACCTCATCTTCTCAACACCCTCTTTCTGAAACCCTTATACTCAAAACTCATGAGTGCACTCCACACACTAGATATTATTAAATCATTTAATTATCATAATTATTATTTTAATTATTTATCCTCAATCATGCATCATTTTACTTCTTCCACTCCCCCGACCTCATTCAATCTACTAAAATCTTAATCTACTATACTCACGACCACTCTAAATTTTTTTCGATTGGTTTTTTACTTTGTTTTAGAAAATATTTCTCCTAAATATTGTATCACTCACTTTGATTACACCACCCTAGAATGTATTTATCAGACTTCAATATGTATTTTCCATCATCGAACTCTATATTCTACAAGTTAATTGTTTTTTAGAATATTAATAAATTATTTTTAGTTTTAAAGTGCATTTATTCATTCATTTGTTTGAATTTATATCAATATCAGTTATATATATTTTTCTTATAATTAATTTAAGGTTATAATTTTCTTTAATTATAAATTCTTTGTGATTGTAAATTGTAGACATAATTATTTTGGTCATAACTGTTTGTATTCATAATTGTCTATATTTATAAAATAATTTTCATTATATTTTTTTATGGTAAAAAATATTTTTTATTCATAAATATTTTTATGTTATAAATTGTTTTTATCCTTATAATCACATTTTATTATAAATTGTTTCCTAGGTGAATTTTTTTAGCTGTAATTTTTTTCTAGATATAAATTGTTTGTTTAGAATTTATGCATGTTTATTTTTCTATATGATTATATGTTTTAAATTTATTTTACATATACATGTTTAAATTTTCATATGTTTTAATATATTCTTCTATTATATCATAAATTTAGATAATTAATGGATTGTAATCAGATAAATTCATGATGAAATTGAAATGAATATGAGAAATTGGTTGATAATTTCTTTGAATTCACTAAACATAATCATGAAAATAAAGATCTAATTGTCCCCCATGCATGAAGTTATTAAATATGATAAAATTAGGGTATATAAAAAATCAAGTCTCATTTGATTTGTTATATTTTTAAGCTAAATTATACATGTTGGATCTATCATGGTGAAATAACAAAAAAGTCAAGATCTAATGATGAAATAGATGTTCTGTATATAACAAAGGATTGTTGTTAGAACCAAGGTAATCTTTACTTGAGATTAATGGGGTGTTGTGTTTATCAGCAATAATTTGTATGTTTATCACAAATTTTAAAATCCAATGAAATAAGTTTTATAGAAAAATGGAATCCTAGAATCTATCTGTTAATGAAAACATTTTCCCAGTGCTTACCATATTTTTAGGCCTAAAAATTTGGATTTTTCAATGAATTTGTGTGAAGGAGTTGATCTAAAGGGATATTTTACACATAAAATTTATGAAAAATTATATAATATCTTTGGAAAGGGTAGGATTTACACATAGTTTCTAAATTATTTTGTGAATTCCACATAATAATGAAGCCAATTTACAGTGTAAGTGTTTCAATACATAACTTGTAGTCAAAGCCATATAGAAAGTTTGAATCAAATAAAAATTTTCAAAGTAAATATGTACACATTGTAATAATGTTTAGTTGCATAACACATAAAGTAGTTTTTGATGTAATAAGAGTCATTTGAGATGGAAAGTTAGTGATTTTTATAGTTCTGTATAGTCAAAAATCCCATATAGCATGGATGTTGTTTGTGGTCAATGATAGTGTTTTTGGGAGGACAATAAAGGATCAACCATGTAGTATTTATACTAGTTCATGAAGGGGATTAGGTAGAATTTTAAATTTTATCAAGCTATTAAAATATGTTTTCCAATAAATACCCTATTAATATCATCATTAAGTTTCAAATTTATGTTTAAGAAGGTTTATATTTTTGTTGGAAAATCATATATGTCAGGTCGACTCCATAACAAGGGTCATTAGTAAAATAAGGGTTGACTACATAGTAAGGGAATCTGTGTAAAAAGGGAAGACCACCTAGAAAATCTAGTTTTCGAGGAAATTTACCACAAAGCATAGGGATGATCATATTATATATAGTGTGGTTTGTGAATCATAGTATGTGTTGAATAGTAATCCACATCGCACTTAGTTTTTAACTTTGGATTTTTTGTTATATATGTTGTTTTTTGTAACTATTGAGGAGTGAATTAAAGAATCATATTCTAGAATTCATGATACAACATATTTGGAAAATTTATAATAATGATGGAGTGGCTTTAAAGTAATTAAACTATGGAATACTTCATCCATTGTAATGTGTAAGAAGGAGTCAATGAAAGTGATTTGAGGGAGGTAGTGCACTATCTTTGATTTCATTATAAAGGAAGTGATCCTAAAATAGAGTGAACATGGATGAAAAATCATAATCCAAAAAAATTGTGAATAATAATGGAATATAGTATGACCAAAACATCATTGAAGTATTCTTATTAGACTATCCCTTAGTGGTGAACTAAGTAAAAATTGTTCTGTTCTGTTTTATTTCCCCATTTTTGGGTTTGGTGAATGAATAGTAAAATAAAGTAGGTTTAACATGTTCCTACCATTGTGAGGAAAATATTCATTCAAAATTAATGAAAATTTTGAAACCCTAATTCACTCCCCCATCTTAAGGAATCCTAGGGTACATAAATAATTTTGAAGAATTAATTCATAATATAGGTGTTTAAAGCATTGGAAAAACAAAAAGTGTTGAATGATTTTACAAAGATGCTAAGAAACCAATATTATTAGGATGAACTAAATTTACAATGATATTAAAAGTACTGATATTATTTAACTTGAAAGCAATAAATATTTGGATTCACTACAAGAAAACACTATATAGTGGTGATTATTTTTGGATTCCAATGTGGTTTTAACCACCCCAAGTGATTTCATGGTGGTTTAAAAAAACTATTTCTAAATAGTATGTCCTTAAATATTTATTATGGGTTTTTATTTTTCATTATGCTTTTATTTTTCATAGGTAAAATTAGTTTTTAGTGGTGGTTTTATAAATCATTAGTTTTTTCTAAAAAATAAATATTTAATGGTGGTTAAAATCACCGCTAAATATTGAAATTTACCTTATTTTTTGGTGGGTTTAACCACTATTATTATATTAAAGGTGGTTAAAACCACTGATAGTTTTATAGTTTAAAAAACACTTAATTAAATAACTTCTTGATCCACCAAAATATAATATACAATTAATATATACGAGACAAATAATTAATACAATATAACAAAAAAATAACTTCCATACATCAATAAACATTCCATTACATATAAAAAAATATTGAATAACACTATAGTTTAAAAAATGTCATGTTTCACAAAATGTCAAAACAAACATGAGTCATGAAAAATATAATAATATGTATGCCCCTCACCCTCCATTACTCGATCATGATTCTTCCCATCACCTCTTTCCCCACTTCCTTCCTCTGGTTCCTGCATTTAAAGTAGTTAGCCAAAATCAGTAATGAGCATATTCAATGAATAATAAATGAAATAAAATTCAGAAAAAATATGATTTGTTCTAAATTTAGTTTAATTAATGGTAAAATAATGAAATTAATAATTGTTATCTATGCACAATCTTATAATTTTTGTAACATATGACAACCTCAGTTGAGTTGGAAGATACACGACATGCTATGGTTTTCAAAACTAGCATTATAATAACATACGATAACCTTAGTTGAGTTGTACATATTGTACCTTTTATATATATATTATTTTTGTAATCATCTATAATTCATTAAATATAATCACTTCCTTTAGGATTATATCTCAAATATCCTCAAACACAAAGTCAACATTTCCACATCAGTTGCGCGTTATGGTAACCATATAAACCAATAATTATATCCATGATGATAATTAGATTAATGACTTAAATTTATTTACAAACTTTATATTTACATGATGAAACTATAATTTTATTATAATTAATTAATTTAAATGTTCAATGAAGAAAAATCCTTCAATTATCTTAAAACTCAACACAATATATATAAAAAACTTCTTATTCATTCTAATAATTTTCTCATAAATGATTGAAAGTATAAACATAAACTCAATAGTGGCTTTCAAACCTATAAATAATTTTATAAAATTATTCCAATTTGATATACTCCAAAAAGAATCCTAAATATAAATTTTTATATCAATGAAAAATCTTATAATTTTTTCAAAATTAATCACACTTCTAGTAATAGAAATGGTTATCTAGATAAATTATTGTATTTGGAACTACTAGATCATGCACCACTTATTTTGATCAAAAATTGATTTATAATCTAGAATTTAAAGAACTTTCATATGATATAACGGGGATTATTTAAATAACTGAAGAACAATTTTTACAAGTGATACTAAATAAATATTTAAAGTCATTTGACATAAAAAATTTATTAAACAAAAAAATAACTACTAAAATGAAGAATATAAGTGCAAATTTATAAAATGTACTGACCATTCTATGTATTTTCTGATTCCTTGACATCATTAGTAAAAGTCATACCAAGGGATGAAATCTTATTATGATAAAATGAAATTGTATCAATTTTTTTAAGGTATGTGATGAATTATACCTTATATCATAGAAAGAGAATAAAAAATATATGATGTAGAGAGGGTAGTGACACCAAACCTTTTCCAGCATGACATAACTATAAAAATTATTCATTTCATTTATTTATATATAAAAAATATTCCTTAAATTTATTAATATAAAAGACATTCATTTGATTTATTAATATAAAAAACAACTTAAAATTCTATTCATGGATGGTCATGGTTTTATATGGTTCCATTGTCTACATTATTTATTCTTATCCTATTTTTTCTTCTTCACTCTCCCTCAAAAGAATGAAATGTTCAATATTTTTAGGTACATAAAATTTAGCCTATTGTTGTTGATGGGGTTTACTATAAAAAATTACTTCACCATCATTACCCATATCATACACGTCTTTTGGTTTCATACATATAATAATACCCCAACCATCATCCACTATATTATCAATATAATATACCATTTTTTTCTTGGGAATCCATAATATATGGATCATGTTCTTACTACTAACCATTATCGATCAACTGATAGAAATTGACATCAGTTAATTGTAATGAATATTTCTTTATACCCCAGTTAATATTGATATAGTTATATTTTAATAACATAACTAAAAATTTATGATGATAATTTAACTCGATAATATCAACTAAATTTTCATAATAAACTTGATCTAAAAATGTGAATATACCACTATTTTGTGCTTTCAATACTTCCTCATGGTCAACAGTATGAAACTTGAAACCAAAAATATCACAAGTATTGAATCTCATAGCATGCTTTAAAGGACCTCGAGCTAAAAAATTATAATATTTGGATAGTTGAGCATGATTATCACAAATAATTACCTACAGAATTTGAATTTTTTTTACATAATTTATATAATTTTAACATATTCAAATTATTTATTAGATTAAGAACATACAAGAAGTGAAAACCATTCAACAATTTCTTTGGTAACAACTTTTGTTATCTCTGTCTCATTTCGAGTTTGGATTATAAGGTTTCCTTTTGTCTATCTCCCTAATTCTTTGACATAGGGATAAAAAATATCAATATTGATTAGCACATATCTATGTTCTTTACTTAACTGAATAACTTTAAATGAGAATAAAGTGATTTTTACAACCTCTCAACCAAAATTTTGAAACATTGATGAATCATTATTATCCCACAATTGACTTGGATTATCATCAACACATCCCACTCGATTGAATATTTTCTCTATCGAATCCAAATAACTTGAAAATAAGGTTAAACACTCCTTGAAGAGGTAACCTTCCATAATAGTACCTTATGGATGAGATTTAATTTTCACATAAGTCTTTAAATGACCAAGTTACCTAATTATAAAAGGTAAGAAATTAGTGAACTATCCTTTCAAATACTGACTATGAAAATTAGAATTTTTTAATGAAAAAATTATTAAAATAAAATACCTCTCCATGGGATACATAAATCTATAATGTAAAATCCCTCCAATTTTATCTTCTTTGGACAAATTCACCATTAGATTAATCATCATAATAAAAAATTATGCGAGAAAAGAACATCTCCAAATGACATAACATATGTTCAATTCTTTCCTGAAGTTTATCCAATTCATTGGGGTTTAATGTATTCTGATAAATCTTTATAAATAATATGGAAAATTCAATTAGAACAGTGATATATTTATTCAGTAAAAAATTATGAATTTCCAAAAGTTTTAAATACTCTATCAATACATGTGAGTCATGAATTTTAAATCCATGTATCTTATGGAGATTCAAACAAACACATCTTGAAATATTACTAGAATATCCAACAAACACTTTCAATTTTTTTAATATTTTATGGAAAACATATTTATGATGGGTTTTCATCATAAAAATAGTTGTTGGATACTTCTCATTATCATTTGTCCATATATCACATTTGATATTAAGTGATTCTAAGTCCTTATAAGAATTTAAATGATCCGTTTATTTTCCATGATCATTAAGAAATGTAAACAACACATTATAACACACACTCTTATTGATGTTCTTAACATAAAGATTATGATGTAAAAAAATAAATTGATAACAAGTAAGTTTGAAAAATATTCTCTTTTTATTACATTATTATGCTAAAATTGTAACTGACTCTGTTCTAACTCATTTTTTACTATCATTTAGTTGAAACTATTTTCAAAAATATATACTATCATTTTATACTTATGTTAAGATCTATGATCTTGATAATAAGTTTGGTGGAAGCCTCAATTAAAATTTTCCATTATAACATGGCTCCTTAAACTGAAATCTATAAGATGTATCTATTAGGTTAGAATAATATGAATATACATCAGGGGGGGGGGGGTGAATTTCTTTCCTTTTAAAAACTTTATAGATTAAAAATTTATGCCTATTCATATATTATAAAGATATAAAACTTTATATTCTTTCATATTTTTTTGTAGTATAAAAATAGAGAATAACACAACAATTTTTTCAGTGTTTCAGGGCACAAAGATCCCCTAGTCCACTTGACCAATTCTCTCTCAGTAAGATTTTTGAATTTCACTAAATAGGCCCTCTTATCATAATACCTACACAAATGAGTATAGTAAGTGGAAAAATTTACAACATGGATTTCAAAATAAATTCTAGTTCTTTTATAGGGAACTGAAATATCCATAACTTAAAATGAGAAACTGACAATCTACACCAATTGAGTATGAGTATCTGATAGTCTAATAAATAAATATTATTTGATTTTATTAAGAAATAAATTTATCTCATATTTTCAGCAACAAATGATAGATAATGGATCTTATTATTCATAGATAAGTGTCTTCAAGAAAGAACAACTTTGAATAGATCATGGTTTCAAATGATCTTCAAGAAATACAACAACAAAAATTACAACAACAACAATAAAAAAACGGTAAAATAAGACAAGATCATAATATGTATGAATCTAAAGTGTAGCTCCTAAAAATAGAAAATAAATCTATTATTTTTCTAAAAGGTAATATATCTATGAATGATATAAATCTTTGTATTTAAAATTAGAAACTCTATTTTCTTTCATTAAAATAGTTCCAAAAATATTATATGACAAATCATGAGTATTTGAATTTAAAATTTTCAAATATATCCATAAATTACTTAAAAAATGTGAATGATTTAATAAGTTGATCATGAGAATTTTAATCCATATTTAAGTACCTATAAAAAGATATTTAATTCTAAAAATAATGTTTGCAGAAATCTTGAAAAATATATTGAATTTAAATTCCATGTAGGGTCAACTCCAAAGGTATAGTTGACTAAATATGATTAACTTTAAAATGTTGGGTTATTGAACCATATGTTAGTTTCACAAACATAGGGTTTCTTCTCAAAAGTATAGTTTTTTATCCATACTTTTACAACATTATTGTGTATTTGATTCATACATTTACTCCAAACATAGGTTTTGAAAACCATACATTCCACTTACAAATGTAGGGTATGAATAGTGATTCCAGACTACTTAAAAAACATATCTAGAATACTTTAGACAAAAATCTTTACCCATAAATAAGATAAATTTCTCAATAAATACAATACTAAAAAACACTTAAATTAATTTCATTAGTAAAACAAAAAGGGTATTTTTGAGCATCAAAATCAACAATATTCATAAAGTATTGTTGAGACAATACATGCCCATCAATATTCCCCTTTTTAATGATCACAAAACCCATATGTCAAAAACTTATATAAAATATAAGAAATATAAACACAAATTAAATAAATTATTAAAGATATATAATAGAAATTATAGTTAAAATTTAATGTTTTTTAAAATTATGATAAAAAAGAATATTATAAAAATTTTATATTGACCAAATTAATGAGATTTATTTTAATATTTAAATTAATAAATTTATTTTAATCTTCTTGTTTAATATATTATAACCAAAATAATGTAATTTTTTCCAAAATTTATCCCCCTTTTGTGATATCAAAAATAATGTATTCAGAAATTATATATTACATAGTTAATATAAAAAAAACTATTAGTAAATGTTTTTTCAAGCTAAGATAAAAAATGATTCATGTCCAGTCAATAGAGGTGGATAGATAATAAGAAATAAATAAAAATAATTATAATGTAGAAAATAATTCCATGATTTTTTTATGATTACAAGAAATATTTGGCTCAAAAAATTTAAGAAGTTGGATTAGATGAGGGTGAATGTTCTAGTTCATAAGATGTGAATGGATATTTAATAGCCCGATTGACATCTTTGAGCTCTACCATCATTCCTTTAAAATTGTGATTAAACATATCATGACACTATTTCATTAAAATCTTTGAGTCCTATACCATTTTCATATTTTCAACTAAATACACCTTAAAAAACTCATGGATATTCTCTGTAGACTATACAAACTTCATCAAAATATCACTTAACTAAATGTGAAGTTGAATACTATCACATTGAAGACAATTAATTCCATAATTTATTGTAGAAAGAACCAAAGTAATAGATTCAAAGATTCTTATTTAAACTAGAGAAGTTGGATGACTAGAAGTAGGAGACCTTGAGTTAATTATTAATGATTCAAATTGACTTACTTGGTATTTCTTTAATTATCCAATATCTATATTTATAGTTTACTCTTAATTTATATTCATAATATGATCAAACATTTCTCTATAAAATTCATCAAAATATATTCTTGAAATATTATTTTCTTGAAGGTTTTGAAACTGACCTTGAACTAATTCCAACTCTACTTGTGGAATGGTTTAACTTTTCAAATCTTCTAAATATTTTCTACTAAATTCAAGTTAAATTTGAAATTTTGAATTATATGGTTTTATATAATTATATTTTCAAGAAAAAATCTTCAATTTAATCACTAATAGAATCATAAGATTACTCTTCTTGATTTCAACATGGTTATCCTACTTGAACTAAATCTAGGAATTGATGATCATTCTTATCACTGGATGATTATGACAGTGGACCATGAACTTTTTTTTCTCATAAGATTCTTTAGAATACTTTTACAAAGATTTTATAGATAAAAATATATTATTTTCAATTATTTTAATAGTTTTAACCACATATTCATTTTCCTATGCACCATATTGAACATTATTTTCAACCTGATCTTCCACTTGAGCTTCATGATCATCTATATTCTCAGCTTATATTTCTAAAAAAGCATTTCTTACACCTATAAACACTAGTTGTTTAATTTCTACCATTTCACCTTGTTATTCCTAAACTTTAGGTTCTTCTCTTTGTATATGACTTGTTACAAGAGTCTCATTTTTTTCTTCATTTGAGGGTTCTTCATATGAATGATAAACATCTCTTGCAACAGGTGGTGCACTAACATCAACCCTAAGTCTCCTACTTGTTGCCTCAAAAAAATAATCTATTATTGATTATACAAATTCTTCAACACAAATACGTGTTTACCCAACTTACTTCTAAGTATCTTTACCCCCTAATCATGTACACCAGATACTTTTTTATCATCATCACTAACAAGAATCAACTTTCCTTTTAAGGTATTCCAAAAGAAAATAAATTTTCATAAGGTTTTAGTAGAAATAATATTACTGTGATGACATCTAACAACCATCTGAATATCATAGATCTTATTATTTTTAAATAAAGTCAGAGAAATAATCCTTCTATATAGATAAAAGGACATTCTATCCTTTTTTTGACAACAATGATGCATATAACTTGACATATATCTATTTAAACTCAACTTTATGTCACTTAACATAAGGAAAATGATATAAATATTTGGGAAGAAAATTTTCTCTAAATCAAAAATCCTTAGATCTATTACATATTAAAGAAAATTTAACTGATACATTTTATTAAACTTTAAGATCTTTGACATAAATATTTCTTACTTGGGTGGATCAAAAAATAAAAGACATAATTTAATTTGATTTATTATTCTCATCTCCAATAGATTACAGATTAAAGTGAAAAACCACATCATGGGTATAATGAAAAATCTTGAACATTTCTATGAAAAGAGACCAAAAAATACATATTTTTTACCATTGAGGAGACAACATCCTCTGTGTCTCCAAAACTAAACTTGGTGTTTTCATAAAAATATTTTTCATCATTTCATAAAATATACTCTGTATTTTCATCATTGAAAATAAATTCTAAACCATGAAAAGATAAAGATTTATTTAACATTATATTTGTATGAAACAACCACTGAAATTTGAAAACATTCCCTTAAAGGACTCATATTTCATCTCCTAAAGTGTTTTGGTTCTTGTATTTTCTTGGTTCTCCACCTTCTATCCCATTTTCTTTCCCATTAGATAAAATTTGAAGATTTGAGGTTAAAATTTTAGGTTTTTTAAGATAATTTTAGTGCTCTGAAAGTTGAAAGGGTTTGAGATTGAGGGTAAGTGAGAGAGATAGAGAGATATATAGAGAGAGTTTCTAATGGTTTTTATTGAATTAAGTTTGGATTCTCAATCCAAAATATTCTTAATAATAATTATAGATTTTAATTTTGAAATGTCACTTTTTCAAAGTGAACATGGTTGTCGACGATCTTGCCAACAAGGGAATCAACTAGGGCATAACTTAGATGGATAAATTGTCTGCTAACCTTCTCCATTTTTATGATAAATATTTTAATAAGATTACTTACTTTAGACCATGTAGTTTGTTCGTTCCTTTTATTTTAATAAATTATGTCTCAGAATTTGTCGGAGGCACTACCTTCCTAAAAAAACAATATCCGAACATAAAGTATAATAAATAAACAAAACTAAATTAAATTAAAATTAATCACAATTTTATTTATAATTAAATTTACCTAACTCTACATTAATAAATTCAAAAATTATAGTGGAAATTGGTTTAGTGGAAATATCAGCAAGTTGATATTCACTTTTAACAAATTCCAAATATATATCCCTTTTTAAAACATGATCTCTTAGAAAATGATGTATCATATCAATATGATAAGTTCTTGAAGAACTAATATGATTTTTTGAAATATTAATTACACTTGTATTATCACATAAAATAGGAATATTATTGAAACTAAGTTCAAAGTCCAGTAGTGTGTGTTTCTCCACAAAACCTGTGCATACAAACTACCAATAGAGAAATATTCAGCCTTATTTATTGAAAAAACAACTGAATGTTGTTTTTTTACTTGAACATGAAACCAAGGACTTCACAAAAAAGTGATCGGTTCCTGATGTACTCTTTATATCTTTTCTATATCCTCCAAAGTCATAATCTGAATATATAATTAAATTAAAATCAAAATATTTTGGGTAAATATTGAAAAATAATTCCTTTCAAATACCTAAAAAATATTTTAATATTAGTAATATTGTATTATTTAGGATCTTATTGAAATATAGAAAAAATAAATATAGAAAATATATTTTCTGTTCTATTATCAGTAAGATATAGAAAATATATAGTCACACCTTTATATTACTTGGTGTCAATTGGTTTTCTAGCTCCATCCAAATCAAGTTTTATATAGGTGCACATGCAATTTGTATATGTTTTTACTGATTTTTAGTCTTATTTTTTTCAATAAATCAATAATATATTTTCTATGATTTAAAAAATTTCCATAATTTTTTTATATATTTGAAAACCAAGAAAGAAATTTAATTATCCCATTATACTCATTTAAAATTAATTTTGCATAAATTTTTAAAAACCATTACAAATATTTATATTACTTGAATAAAAAATAATATCATACACATAAATATATACTAATAAAATATTAGAATAACCAATTTTCTTAAAGAGAGTATGATATTTCAATCCTAAAGAAAATCCAATTTTTATTAGAAAAGAACTTAGTATTTCATACTGAGCTTGCGATGTTTTTTTAAGTCCATAAATAGATTTAGTAATATTGGAAACTAAATTTAGTAGATGGGGATTTTCAAAACCTGGAGGTTGTTCAATATAAAATTCCTCCATTAAATGTTCATTTAAAATTTTTTATTTTATATCCATATGATATAATTTAAAAATTAAATACAATATATATGCTAGAAGTATTCTAATAGATTTTAATCCTATAATGGGTGAAAATATTTCATCATAATCTATTCATTATTCATGATTATATCATTTAGATACTAATCTATCTTTATTTAAAGTAATTATCCCTTGGCCATCTTGATTATTTTTTAAAAAATATTTGGTTCCCATTACTGGATGATTGGATGACTTGTCAACCAATACCCAAAATTTTTTATACTAAATTGGTTAAGATTTTATTGAATAGATATTAGACAAATTTCATCTAATAATGCTTCCTCTACCATTTTAGGTTCTATTTGAGATAGTAAGATAAATAATTTAACCAGACTTATTAAATTCCTTCATATACTAACTATTGTATCAAGATTTTCTATTGTTGTTTCCAAATGATGATCCTTTAAGGTTCAAGGTAATCTATGAAAGACACTTTTGGGATCACTAATTTCATGTTCCCTATGGATATACTGAATTTCATCATATTCTATTTTATTTTTAAAATCATTTTTAGGAGATTTAAGTCTCACATTGTCAAAATAAATTTTAACTTCATCCATTTTTTTTGATTAAAATGATCACTTTAATCAAACTTCACATGAATAGATTCTTCATCAATTTTTAATTTTTATTATGCACTCTAAATATTTTGAAGTATACGAATATCCTAGAAATATTCATTCATCATCAATTAGATCATATTTACCAATATCTTACTTAGTATTTAATATATACATCTTGCATCCAAATACTTTAAAGTACATGACCTTAGGGTTTCTGTTATTCTATAATTGGTAGGGTGTATATTTAAGAAATGGTTTTATTAAAGATCTATTAATGATATAAAATATTTATTAATAAATTCTTCCTAAAAATAAGTAGGAATACTATATTCATTCAACAAAGTTCTTTCTATTTCTTGAATAGTCATATTTATGTTTTCTATAATTCCATTTTTTTTGAGGTGTTCTTAGAATAGAGGAGTTATATTTAATAACCATGTCTTCGGAAAAACAAATTAAATTCTTGATTATAAAATTCTCCATCATGATCAATTCTTAATGAATATATTTAATTTCTTTTTCAGTTTGAACAATTTTACAAAATATTACAAAATAGAGAAAAACCCACTTTTAAGTTTTAGTTAATAATCCGAAATAAATATTGAAAAATCATAATCTAAAATAAAAAAATTTGATCTTCTAGCTAATATTTGTTGTCTTGATGGTCCAAAAAAATATATATTTATAAGTTTTTGTGGTTTGGATGTAGCAACTTTGTTAATTGATTTGAAGGATGAATTATGTTTCTTGCCTGTTTGGCATGCATAAAAAATATAACTTTATAAAATTTAAGAATTTAAAAATCAAAAACTAAATGTTTCTTAGACAATTTATACAATATAAATACATTATAGTTTTCAAGACTCCTATATCAAATCCAGGATTCATTTTTCTTATCAGTTAATCAATTCACATTTTGGTTACATAGATAATTAAGATCCAATGTATGAACATTTTTTGCTATTGGAGATTTAAATTAAGTATTTTATCTTTAAAAATAGAATAAAAATTATTAGATACATCAACATAAAAACCATCCTAAAAGAGTTGAGAGATACTTATCCTATTTCACATCAAACCTTGAACATATAATAATTTGTTGATCAAAATTGATTTTGGATCTCTAAATGATCTAAATCCAATTATTTTTCATTTTGCATTATCATTGAAGGTTACCATGTAACACCCTATTATCTTTCTATTAGGTATGTTTTAACCTTTTTCTGGTTTTATTTTTTTGTTGTATGAAAAACACTAAATTTAAATTGGGAGGATACCTTCAATGGTGAAGTTAGAGATTTTTTTGGATTTTTCAGGAAACCTACAGTTTTTGATGTTCACTGGGAAATTACATGTTGTGTAATGGGAGTAAACACCATATAATGAATTCTAGGAAAAATTAATGAATTGGATATATAGTGTGAGATCTTTACACACCTTCTAAAGGGTTCACATCATGTAATGGAAAATATCCAGCTTTTAATTAAAAATAATGGGTTTTTTTGAAATATATGAGCTCCATGGATTAGACATCATGTAAGGTGATTAAGCATCATGTAAAAGTCATATATAGGTATTTTAGTGTGATAAATATGGAGTTTCTTATTTCATTCATTTCATGATTCCTTTATTTCAACATAGAGGCTCTCCCTAGGTGATTTTGGGTGATTTCTTCCCTTCTGGATCACTCCATTCAGCGATTGATCACCTTTTGAGTTTGGATTGCTTCTCTCTAGGTATGTAATCCTTTTATTTTTTTCTATGTATTTGGTTTCAGCTATAGTTTTGGTTGCGTATGCGAAATGATAGTGTTTTCTATCGACCATTTTCAGTTTTTTGGCATGACTTGCCTTTTGCAGGCCGTTCTCATGGTTTTCAATCACCATTTTTTAAGGTAGATAGGTTTATACTATATTGAGGTTAGTGTTTTTACACAATGGGTTAATTTGATGAATTTTATATCATTCTTAACAATTTCCTTTAGTCTATTCATTGATTATAAGTGATATGTGGTTTCAAATGATTTCTTGGAAAGGGAAATGTTTTCAAAAGGGTAGTTTTATTCGAAAATGGATTTACATGATTTAGAAATGGATTTTCAATATTGGAATCATATTTTCATGGATATGAAAACATTTTACAAGATAATGAGAATGGTTTTGAAATGAATTTGAAAAATTTCACATTGTGAACCTTGGGTTTGTCGGCAAAGAGACATGGGTAGCCTTAGTGTGTGTTTGGCACCACTAGGAGGTAAAATTTTAAGATGTAAACTGATAGGACTCGATATCAGTTGTATCCAAAGTTATCAATATTTAGTATTTTAAGTTTCTAGGATGAAATTTTCCATAGGTTAGATCCCAAATGTGAGGTCTTTTTTCTTTTATGGTTATTTATCACATGATTATTTTTATCATGGATTGTTTATCATTGGTTTTTGTATGAGGTTGTATTACATAACTTTACATGATATATTGTTTCATGGAAATGTGTTTATATATTTACCAATTGATGAATGGATATTATTTCCTATTTATATCACTTATACTTTTCAAATTTATGGTTTTATAATATGAGAATATTTTTTGAAAACAAAAGGGAAAATTATTTACAACTAGATTAATTTTTTTGAAAAATGATTTGCAAAACTATTTTGTTTTAAAAGCTATATTTTTTTCATTCTTGATCTTAGAACTTGTATAAAAAATATAGTGTTATCCTACTCGGATTTGGATCGCACTCTACTTGTGAATTTTTAAATTTTTGGATTTTTTTTTATTTTAGGATTCAGGTAAAGGGAAGAGCATCATGTAGCATGATGGCTTCTCTTATCACTATTGTTTTCAGTTTTGGTTGATTTAGAGGTGATTGATTATCATGTGGGGTTTTGAATTAGTTTCTGGTTTAGCCTATTTTGTCTTGGATTGTATATATTTTTGGTGTCTCATCTATTTCATATTTGTACTCTACTTATATGTCTAGTTTTTATTATAATGAGGATTGATTTTTTATCCTATTTTTCCTATATTACGTGACCTGGTTCGAGTGGCTTATCTAGTTGACTCGAGATGATTTGTTACAATTTGGCATCGAAGGGATTATCAACCTAAAGTGTGTTAACACCATCTTATTTTGGATCTATGCCTTGGTTATAAAGGGTTAGAACCATCATAATTTAGAAAGTAAGTCCAGAAAAGGGTCCTTGCCTGCTAAATTCTATGACTAAAATTGAGTCACATGGCTGGTGATGGTTTTTTACTAGGTTTGAGACTTGAAGTTTGAGGATATTTAAATGAACTATAGGAAATGTTTATTTAAATTTACATGTTACTTTTTAATTAAGGTCTTTTTTTATTTAAATTATTATTTTTTACAGCTTTGATATTAATACTTAAATTTGGTCCTATGATTTTGGAAGTAGCTTATTACTGATTAGTTTTTGAATTTTATTAGAAAATTCCTATGAGAAGATTTATTACAAATTAGAGAGAGGAAGTTGCGAGGTATATTCTGTAGGTAAACCATCTAGTAGACACTATGTTGGTAGAAGCTGTTATCTACACTATTAAAACTCTAATTCAAGTAGGTCTTGAGAACCTAAGATGTGTGGTGGATCATGGCTCATAATTTACAAAGCATCATCCACCCATCTTCCATGGTGACAAAGGACCCTAGGAATATAAGGAGTGGATTGAATGAATAGATTGGATCTTATAATTATTAAAGACTCCAAAATAATCTAAGGTAGGATTCTCTACGTTAATTCTCAAGGGACCAGGAAGGATATGGTGGGAATCTATTATGAAATCTAATTTTCAAACTAATATTACATGGTATTCCTTATATAAAATCTTTAACTAGAAGTTTCACACTGATACATTGCATGTGGAGAAGACCCGAGAGTTTCTAGCCTTAGAGTAGAGGAAGATTACTGTTATGGAGTATTCTACCAATTTTTGTAAGTTGGTGAAGTTGGCAATGGAGCTTGTCACTAATGATTACCTAAAGGCTCATTAGTTTGAGTTATGACTGAGACATGATAGTAAGTTAAATTTGATACTCATGTTCCTTCTGAACTTTTTGGAGGTAGTTTACAAGGCATATTTGTCTAAGATATACATAGCTAGGAAGATAGGTTTGGGTGGAGCTTTAGTTGGTTCAGTGGTTATCCAGTGTGTATCTTCTAGAAAAAAAGAAGTGCAAGGGTGGTCAGTTTTCTTCTGGACCAATTTTTGGGGCTTTTAAAGGCAGCAATAGATTGCATGCTACCATTATGGACAAAGAGGTCATACCAAGAATAACTATGCTGAGGCTCATTGGAACTTTTAACTTTATATATGATCTGTCCATATATAGTTTTTTTGTGAAAAGATATATCAGGGAAGTAGGGAAGGATACACTCTCACCAATGGTTCATAGGTTTATACAGATTATTCCAGGGGTGGTGCGTCTAATCCTTAGGCTACGAGAGATATTTATACAACTAAGACTGTACGACTTTATGAAATGGCATACACACAAGGGGAATCTGAAGTAGGGATAACTACTATTAGAGGTACAATGTTTATCTCATCCTCTATAGTGTTAGTTTTGATTGATAAAAGTGATACACAATATTTTATATCATCAAAGTTAGTTGACATGTTAGTCTTTAATTTAGAGCTTATGTCATACTCATTAGATCTTTCCGTGCCTTTTGTAAAGGGGTCCAAAAAAGATTTTATATGCCCTATGTGAAGGTTGATGATAATTGAATTTGAAGTGGAGTGGTAATTTTTAGTGATTGATCTTGAAATCTTTGAATTAATTATCATCATGGGTTGGATGAACAATGTTAAGTACTAAATATATTATTATCACCTTCTAGTTCATTTCTTATTTTATGATGGAGTAACTCAAGTTTTACAGGGTGAGTGAGACTATAGATCAGAAAGGGAAGAGACTATTGTTCCTTATGCTGGGGTAATCTCATGCTAGTTGTTAGAAATGTCTCTTTATGAAGTTGACCCTTTTTTGGGTGGCCAAATTCTTAATGTGGTGTGTGCATACCCCAAGGTGTTCCTAGATTATTTTTCTGGTTTACCACCCTAGAGAGAGGTCAAGTTTATTATAGACCTTCTCCCAGTTGTGTTTCCCATTTCTATGAATTCTTAACATATGGAAACTAATGATTTAGTGTAACTTATGTTCAGACTAGAGGACCTAGAGAATAAAGGATTTATTCATTATATCATGTCACTATGGTCTTTTACTGTCCTCTTTTCTAAGAAGTTATACAGGATACTCAGACTTTGTATAGGTTATATAAAGTTGAATTGGGTGAACATTAAGAAACAATATCCTTTGTTGATGATTGCTGATCTATTTGATCATATTATAGGGGATTGTTGGTTTTATAAGATTGAACTACGGTTAGGGTATAAACACTTTAGAGTTCAAGAAGAGGATATACCTAAGATAGTGTTTAGGTGTTGATTTGTGAATTTCAAGTTTCTGGTTATTCAATTTAGTCTCATTGATGATCCTGAGGTGTTTATGAATTTAATAAACCATATATTTTATTGGTTCTTGGACTCTTTTGGTCTTGTGTTTATGGATTCTATTTTGGTGTACTCCAAGTCAGAGGAAGAGAACATGGACAATTTGGATATTATTCTTTGAACCTTGAAAGAATGTAATATGTTTGGTAATCTTTCAAAATGTGAGTTTTGGATACGAGAAGTAAATATTCTAGGGCATTTGATATCTGAGATGGGAGTATCAGTATATCTTAAATAGTTTCAAGATATTATATACTGAGATAAGACCTGAAATAGGTTTGAGATTCGAAGCTTCTTGGGTTTGGCTGGTTACTATAGACTTTTTGATTAGGACTTCTCCAAGCTTGTATCTTCGATGAAAACTTTAACTAATAAGGGTTAAAAGTTTTAATGGAATGAAAAGTGTCAGAGATCATTTTAGGAACTAAAGGAGAGGTTGAATTCAACACCATTTTTTATTATTCCATAACAAGGATTAGGTCATAATGTTTTCTACGATGATTTTGGTATGGGGTTGGGATGCATCTTGATGTAGGGGAACTATGTTTTGGATTATTTCTCTCTCTAGTTACACCTTCATGAGGAGAAATACCCAAATCATGATCTTGAGTTGGTAGCAGCCATGCATGCAGTAAAAATATGTAATCACTATCTCTTTAGGAATCGGTTTACAATATATTCTTATCATAGGAGACTGAAATATATTTTTACTCAGAGGTATCTAAATTTACAATAGAGACACTAGGTAGAGTATCTTTATAAATTTTGATTTTGATATTTATTATACCCCTAGGAAAGGGAATGTGGTTGCTGATGCATTGAGAATAAAATTACTGATATAAGAAATGAATAAATCAGTTAAAGAGTGGTCTCTATTGAGTTTATTTCTTGAAATGATCTTTGAAATGGAAGAGGTTAGTGTATAGGTGTTATTGGATTTGATAAAAGTTGACTCGTATTTTGATGAGTGTGTCTGGATCGAGAAGATGATAGACACCAAGTGCCAATGCTTTAGTGAAATCCTTTATAGTGGTGAGACCTCAGGCGAGTGGTCTCGATCTATCAATAGAGCTTTGTGCTTCTGTAGTTGGTTGGTTGTTCTGTTTTCCCTAAGTCTAGAGTTATTAGACAATGAACACTCTTATTTTTGTTACTTAAACCCATATAATACAAATATATATTATGATTTGAGATTTTGGTATTGGTGGTAGGGGGTGAGATGGTCAATTGTAGATCTTTGTTTCATGGTATCTCACTTATCATAGAATTAAGGCAGAACACCACAGACCTGCATAGTTGTTGCAACCTTTACCAATTCTGGTATGGAAGTGGGATGAGATTTCCTGGGATTTTTTTGTTAGTTTTACATAGACTCATAGTGGGAAGGATGTAATTTGGTAGATCATTTATCAGATCAAGAAATCAACACATTTTTTACCCATCTAAGAGATGATGAAAGTGAAAAAACTTAGGGACTTGTATATATGAGAGATTGTGAGACTTTATAGGGTTCCCAATATAGTTGCATCTGATAGGGATATGAGGTTCACATCCATGTTTTATAAATGTTTTCAAGAGTCTATTGGTTCCAAAATTAGGATGATCAAGGTTTATCATCTATAGGTCGATGGATAGATAGAGAGGACTTTCTAGGTTTTAGAGGATATTCTCTAGGCTTGTGTGCTTGATTTTGGAGAATATTGGGAAATTTTTTTTCCTTTGGTTGAATTTTCCTATAAAAGTAGTTATCAGGATTCTATAAAGATGGAGACCTTAAAGTATTTTTATGGGAGGCCATGTTGATTTCCCTTGTATTGGGTGAGGTTGGGAGATCTTTCCTTGGTTGTGATGAGTGTTGTTCAGAAGATGATGAAGATGGCGCAATTGACCTGGAGGAGGTTGATCATGGAACATAGTCATCAGAAATATTATACATACCATCATCATCAACCACTAGAGTTTGAGGTTGGTGATTAGTTATTTCACAAATTTTTACCTCACTTAGTACATTATTAGTTGGGTAAGTAGGGTAAGTTGGAACTGATGTTTGTGGGCCCCTTTAATATCATTGGAGGAAGAGGAAGGGTTTCTTATCCATTGTTCTTACCATTTAGTTTTAAATATATCCACAAATGTTTTCATGTTTCTCAATTGAGGAGGTATATATCAAATCCTTCCTATGTGATTATATGGGAAGATATTGATCTTGAGTCTGATACCAATTTGTTTGAGTAACCAGTTCAGATCATAGATTGCCAGGATAAGGTACTTCACAGTAAAATGAGAAAACAATGGCCTTTTGTTTTTATGGATCAAGGATCTTGAGGGTTTTCTAGGGTAAGAAAGTGTTTATGGTGGGGAGATTTTAATTCCCCATTACATTTCTATTAGGTATGTTTTAACCTTTCTTTTTGGTTTCATTTTTCATTGGATGAAAAATTATGAAAGGGAATTGGGAGGATACCTATAATGGTAAAGTCTGGTATTTGTTGGAATTTTAAGCTTAAACATATAGCTTTTCCTTTTGACTGAGAAATTAGGATGTGTAATGGGAGTACATGCTGTGTAATGGGCGTTGGGTAGAATCTGTGAATTGGATACATAGCGTGAGAGATTTACTCGTGTAATGAAAAGTATCAGGATTTTGATAAAAAGATAATGGGTTTTTTTCAACATATATAATCTTTGTGGATTACAAACCTTATAAGGGGATTAAAATCTATATAATATCCATATTCTAGTATTTTAGGGTTTTAAAATATAGGTTTATTATTTCATTCATTATAGGATTACTTTCTATTGTCTTAGAGTCTTTTCCAAGGAAGTTTTGGGAGATTTATTCCCTTTCATATCACTTCATTTAGCGATTGATCACCTTTTAAGTTGTATTAATTATCTCTAGGTATGTAATACTTCTAGTTTTTTCTTTGAATTTGGTTGTGTCTATGGTTTTTGGCTGTGTATGTGACTGGATAATGTTTTCTATTGATCCTTTTCAGTTTCTTGGTGTGACTTATCTTCCAAAGGTCATTCTAATGGTTTCCAGTCACTATTTTGAAGGCGACTAGTTTTCTAGCATGTTGAGGTTTATGTTTATATACAATGTGTTAATTTGATTAATCACAAGTCATTATTGATAAATTCATTTGTTATGTTCATTTATTAGAGGTGATATCTGGTTTTAAATAATTTTTTGGAAAGAAAAATGTTTTCAAAATGGGGTTTTTCTTTTAAAATGGATTTTCTTGATTTGAAAATGGGTTTTAAAACTCTAAAGCAGATTGGATTGGAGTTTAATTTTTTTTTATAAAATTATGAACATGGTTTTGAAGTAAATTTGGACAATTGAACATGGGGAACCTTTGGTGTATCGACAAAGAGACACCAGTTGTCTTAGTGTGTGTTTGGAACCACTAGGAGTTTGAGATATCGACTAAAAGGACTCAATATCAATTGGATCCAACATTATACCTATTTTTAAATTTATGTTCCAAATACATAGATTCCCATATGCTAGAAACAAAATGTGAGGTACATTTTCATTTATGGTTATTTGTCACATGATTTTTTTATCGTGGATAGTTTCTCAAAGGTTTTTGTATAAGGTTATATCACATAGCTTCGCATGATAGGTTGTTTTATAGAAATTTATTTAAATGTATACTAATTGATGCATGAATATGATTTATTATTTATGTTACTTTTACTTTTCATATTTATGGTTTGAGAATATGAAATTATTTTATGAAAACCAAATGAAAAATGATTTACAACTAGATTTAATGTCTGAAAATGGTTTGTAAAATTTTTTGTTTTAAAAGATAAAATTATTACATTTTTGATATTATACCTTTTTATAAAAACTATGGTGGTATACTATTGGGATTTAGGTCACACGCTACTTGTGATTTGGGAGTGTTTATACATTGGATTGAAGGATTCAAGTAATGGTAAGAGCATCATGTAATATGATGAATTCTCTTGTTGCTGCTGCATTTGGTTCAGGTTGGTCTGGAGGTGATTGATGGTCACGTGGGGTTTGAATTACTTTACGGTTTATCCTATTTTATCTTATATTATAGGTTGGATTAGATTTTATGTCTTTGTAGAATATAATTTTTTTTAATATTTGTACTCTGGTTTTATGTCTTGTTTTGATTATATTCAATACTATTTTTTGTTATCTTATTTTACCAAAATTACCTGATGGGCCAGTCTGGGTAGCTTAACTAGTTAACCAAGATTGGTTTGTTAAAAAATAGGCCTCCATTTAATTTTTATCATGTATGAAAATAGGAAGAGTATCATATAATGTGTCTTGAGTAGCCACTATCTATACATCATTATTCATTTCTTGTTCCTGTGACCCTTTTCCTACAAAACATGAAAATAAAATCTTTTTTTCATACACTAATTTTATTGGGTCTAGCCATTTCAGCAAGAAAATATCTGGGTAACTAGATGAATCTTGATATATTTTTATTCTTAAAACTAGGTAAAAATTAATTTCTATATAATTTTTCTTTTTCTCCATCGATTCTTATTCCATATTTTACCTTTTTATGAACATTTTTACCAAGAACCTGATTTATATATTCTTCTCCATTTTTTAAAATACTAGAATCACTTTTGAATGACTCTACATTATACTGTAACTCTTTAATCTTATTTTCATTAATAGTGCAGTTTGAGGTTGACTTGATAAATTTTTCTTTTAATTCCAAGTGTTGTTTTAGCATGGAAGATTTTTCATTTAAAACACCATTATGCATAAGTTTATAGTGATTTATGATTTTTTAGAGATTAATAATTTTCTTTAGTCATTGAATAATAATATTCCAATTTAATATTTGAAAAAATTTCAAAATATGAAGTATAAGAATAATAAGATTATACCTATTATTATTCTATATCTATAAAGAACATATTTTATTTCAGATTGGTTTACTCTTTTTTTTGAATCAATTTTATAAGTACTACAAGATTCTTCAGATACAATCCAAATATCCTTCATAGATTTTTTTATCTTTGTGCTCATAATTAGTTCTCATATGATATTTTGCATAATTTTTTATTTCTATTTCCTCTTATTTTATTTGTGGGAAATCAGGTATGATATGCCCCATTTTATTTAATTAATAGATTCTTATTTATTTATGTCCTCAATTTTCTTTCTTGATACCATTGAAGTACTTTTTTAATCCTTTCTTATTCTTATAAAATTTACTAAATCTTTTGGCTAGATAAGCCAGTTCCAAAATCTTAACATTATAAATCATTTGAGAATACAATATCCTCTTTTAATTTCTTTTCATATTTTTGAGTAGTAAATTTAAGATAAGTATTCTATCATTTTATCATACTATAATATTCATCTACCTCTTTTATTTCTTATTCATACATCATTAGTGTTCCAATAAACTCTTTCATTTTCAGTTCTGAGACAAGAGTGTATTGTTTTATTATAGTAGATATCCCATTCCATTTAAAGGGAAATACTATTAGAAATTTTAAATATTTATCTTCTCGTTTAATTGGATCTCCAAATTTAGAAACACTATTGACTATTTTAGTCAATCTTCTATTCATCTAAGGGATTATTTCACCATCGTACATTCTAAAAGTATCAAATTTTATCTTTGTAGGGTTGTATAGAAATTTAAAAAACTTTTCAATTCCTTCATAAGAAACAATGATAGTTTTCCATATCTCATAGGCAGTATTATTTTGATTTACATTTTTTAATTCATCTGGATCTTAGATGATTTAGCAGCATCCCATTTTTCTAGTTCTTCTGGGATTTCGTAAGGTTTTACAATCTTTCTATAAAATTTTAATCCACGATTATTCAAATAAATAATCATGAGATCTTTCCAAAATCTATAATTATCACCATTAAAATAAGTATCACGGATCATGGAAATTACATATTTATGTTTAGTCATCAACAACTAGCTTTTTATGGACCTTTTACTTGGTTTTTCTAGAGATTATCATACTTCTTCAAAAATAACTTTTATGATACCAAATGGTTGGTTGAAATAATATGAAGATACACAGGGGGGATTGTGTTCCTTTTAAAAACTAGAAAGATTCAAATTTTATACCTCTTCATATATTATGAAGATATTAAGCATTATCTTCTTTAAGTAAATTATACAGCAGAAAAACAGATAAGAAGAACACACTAATTTTTATAATGGTTTAGGGAACAATGATCACCTAGTATACTCAACCTATTCTCTATCAACGAACTTGGTGATTTTTACTAAATATTCCCTCTTATCATTGGACCTTTACAACTGAGTGTAGATAGTTGACACCTTTAAAAAAAGGATTTTACAAGTCCTTCTAATAATTTTATAGGGAACCAAAATATCCACCATTTATAATAAGACTTTGACACTCCAATATGATGCTATACGAGTATCCGATACTCTAAAAAATCAAGATTACTTGATTTGATTGAGAAACTAATTTAGATCACAGTTTCAGAATAAAATAACAAATAATGTTTCTTCTTCTTTGTAGATAAGAGTCTTCAAGACAGAATATCCTTAAAGGGATCCTGGTTGCAAATGATATTCAAGAAATAAAACAACATAACAATTACATTAGAAACAATAGAGAAAAAATAAAACAATAGAAGATTATAATATGTATGTATCCAAAGTATAGCTCCTCATAATAATAAAGATGTTCATTATTTTTTTAAAAGGCACTACATCTATGAATAATATAACCCTTGTTAATTAACAAGATAAAATTTATTTTCTTTTAGTAAATAAAATTTAAAATTTCACCTGAAAACTATGATTATTTTAATTAAAAATTTTCAAATATAGTCATAACCTCACTTAGAAATAGGAATTATTTAATCTATTGATCACAACCCTTTAAATTGGTCTTTAATAAGTTTTAAAAAAATATTTAATTCTAGAAAGACCATTTTTATAAATCTTAGAAAATATCTTGAATTTAAACCCCATAGTTGACCAAGTCAAATATAGGGTTAACTATGAAAGTTTGGTTGAAAGTGTACTGTTAACTTTAAAAAATTTCATTGTTTAACCATACATTAGTTTCAAAAAAATAGATTTTCTTCTCAAAATTATAGTTCTCAATTAATCCTTTTATAATAGTGTAGGGTATCTAGTCTATATGTTTACTATAGGTTTTGAAAACCATACATTTCAGTTACAAATGTAGGGTATGAACAATGTTTTTAGAATAATTAAAAAATATCCAGAACACTTTAGAAAAAAAATTTGACATGTAAATAAGATAATTTTCTCAGGAAATATAATACTAAAAAACTTAAAGTAATTTAATTAGTTAAAAACAAGGGTATTTTGTGAGAATAAAAATCAATAATATTTACAGATCATTTTTGAGAAAATACATTCCCAATAGTATCAAGGAATAGATGATGATGTATGAAACACCATTTTCTGCTATAAAGTATCCATTGAGACTCAAATTCAATGTTTAAACTGGACAAGTCAAAATAGAGTGTATGTTTCAACTAAAAAATATTCTAGTATGGGAAAGTATCTAATGTTCCATATAAGGGTGTCATGAACATTAAATATTTTCATGATAGATTCATCATTGGTTTCTACACCACCATTCCATAAATCTTTTAATTATTGAATGATAGGTTTAAGGTAGACATCAATTTCATTTCCATGTATTTTATTTCTAGGAATAATCATCGATATGATGAATTAAGTTTTTTTCATACACATCCACTAAGGTATATTATATGGGATCAACACAACTGGCCAAATATTGGAATTTCTAATTAAAGACCCAAATGGATTGAATCCATCATATGACAATCTAGAAAATAAATTTCTTATATTATAAGAGAAATATGGATATAATGAATCAAAGGTATTCCATGCTTTTGAATAACTTGGATGTCACATGAATTCATTAAAAGAATTCCACTTCTTATTCTTAGTGGTTTTAGATGACATAAAAAATATTTGCAACCATGGTTTTAATGGAAAGTAATGTAAAAATGTTATAAAAATTTTCTTTTTATGTTTCTTTGTGGTAGTACATAGATTCAAAATGATATCATTTTTATTGACTTCCATCTAGATATCAAAAATCTTTTACACTTTTATCTATTTGAATCTTTTTTCCAATAAGGCATAAAATCATTGGGACACGCACATATCTTCATATAATTTTGTCCAAGATTTTTAGTAATCTTATTCATCTTATAAAATGATACATGTATTTTAGCTTCATCAAATGTATCACACAATAATTATAATATCATGGAAATTTATTTATTTGTAATTCTACATAAACATTTGATGTGGTAAAACTTCATTAGAAAACAAAATTTTTAATATTTAATACATCCTTCATACAATTAATGATTTCAAACTATATATAATTTAAAAAACTCAGTTGTTCTATCGGTTGAGTTTTCCCTTGTATTAGTTTCCTCATTATAATCTATTAATAAGTTATCATCTTTATTAGGCAGTCTTGTAGTTATGAAAACATCCTTAATATCTGCAACAACAATAACTAAATCAATTGATGTGTTACATTATTCCTGTCATTTCCCTATTATGACAAAATAATCATCTATCAAGTTTTTAATTTCATTATTCACTATTAGAGAATTCAATTTTTCATTGTGATGGAATATACAACTGCTCTTATTTTCTATAACATTCCATTATTGATGCCAAATCCAACTCACATAACGGGGAGGAAATTTTTTTAATATCAAGTGATGAAGTACTTCATCTATCTTCAACCATCATATGAATTTACAATTATGGAAATTTTTGTAGAGACCTGAAGCTTGATGTACAAAGACATTACATTACTTTTGCAGAATACTTATTACATAACAAAAACACACACACAAGGACTGTAATAATTTAGTGTCTTTGGAAACTTGGAATGTAATCTTCTAATCATGGTGAAAGATCTTCAACATCTCCATAAATATCTTCCCCTTTTTTTCTTACCTAAAACATTTCTTTATATCCTGGGAAAAAGAAAACATAAAAGGGTGAGCTCAAATGCTCAGTAAGGGTAAACAAAAGAAAAATCAATCACATCATATTCATAAGAACATAACATTTCGGAAATCTTAACCTGCAAAACAGATCATAATATCATAACATGGGATAAAAAAAGTAGTGAAATGTAATCCCAATAATCATAACATAAAACATGAAACTTTGTGTCATACACACATAATCATAGATAATCATTTCTTATTAGTCAAGACTCATTGCCAAGACTATCTTAGTGGAAAAAGTCCATTTCTGAACCGAGTTCACTCCTCGTTTTAGTCCTGTTTCACTGAACTGGTATAACCACCCATTCCAGCCATGTCTATCTCATGAGATATAAAATCTTTACCCAATTAATTGGAGGGAGATATAGGTCCCACCCATCTCATAATGATACCATTCTTATGTGTGCCACAAAATCAGAAACCATACATAATAGCATAACCCATGTAATAAAAATGGGAATCTTAAACATCGTGACATCATAAAACAATTCATATAAGATAAAGGAATTCATAAAAATATAATTACATCACAACATAATCAAATAAATGTAATAATAGGGATAGAAACAAAACCCTTTATTATCTTATATGGGAAATAATTTTGATAAAACACTTGAACTCCATTCTTGAGGAAAATATCCTTTCTGCTTCAAAAACACTTTTCCTTTCTTAACATGTTGTACAATTATAAACTAAAAGAAGTTGATTAAAAATAAACCTGAAAACTTTTAAAGGAAGCTTCTTGGAAATAATGTTTTAAAAATCCATTCATGCCGTATAAGTTAAAAAAACATTCTTCATACTTTTGTCGGAAAAGTCATAAAGTACCTCGTACGAAAAACGACAAAAGATTACTTTGATATCCTTTAATAAAAACTCACCGAAGGGTAAAATTGGATTTAAACAATTGTAGGTGGATGGAAATAATATTACATATTGAGGAAACATGGATGTGGATGATAAAATACACCCCAGTAAATACTAAAGTATAAACAATCTCGGATAAAAATGAGATTGTGATATTTCCCTTACTTTAGGTCCGATTTGCTTCGTTTGTGTCCGAACCTCCTGTATAATTATTTAAATAATTTCATTTACTTATTCCAGAATCATAATCATTTTTATGATATCATATATGGTTCACTTATGGCTTTATATTACCCGTTCTTTTGTAAATTTCATATTAAAGAGCGTTTTGGGTAAAATCGTTTCATTTGTCGTCCGTGTTTTGACTTGTAATTATTCATATGATTACTTAGATCATGATTACTTAATTCCAGAATATAAAACATGATATATATATATATATATAAATAATATATATTCATAATATATATATATATATATAATAGATCAGTAAATGGAAATAAATACACCGTTCATGGAGACGGTAGACCATACGTATGCATGAACGTTGTTTTATTTTCCTTATTGAGTTGAATGGAATTAAGTAGATGACATAAATATATATACACATAAATCCATAATCATTATTATGTCATATATTTCATTATTAATTATTATATATACTTTATAATCATTCATGAATGGTTAACATGGAGAATGAATCTCATCGCGTCGTGGAGACGGTAGTCCGTATGTACACACGAGCGATGACATCATTCTCATGATAGTGGAATTGTATTGGAGTGTATGTATACTATTTCAGAATAAATATCACTTTAAAATAATCATATATATTTATTATGTACACCATTATACCCATCCAAGTAAGGTGGTGGTGGAAAATAGATTACACCACGGTGTGGAGACGGTATTCCGTACGTACAAACGCGCAGTGATTTCATTTTCCGTAGGATGGATAGATGGTGAAATAAGGTTGTTTCATAATTATAATAAAATATCAGTATATAAGTGATACAAATTTTATTACTTTATAATGAAACAACCTAAGAATAAGAAGTGGAAGAAGAAATAGAGATGAAAGAATCGGTAACAGACATTACCTCTTCTTTGAAGAGCCTCTTTGAGATCTCCTTTTAGGGCACTAAAATTGGTCTTTGAGGAAGACCAGAACCTCTAGGATGTTTATAGGAAAGTGGAGAAGGGAATTTGGCAGGGGTTGGCCGAGCTTGAAGGCTCAAAGTTGTGTGAGGAAGAGAGGGAGGAGGTTCCCTTTTATAAGGGAGGAGAGGGGCACCTTTGGAATAACTAAAACTATTATTTTATTATAAAGTAAAATTCGGTTTTAAATAGCTCCAAATTGATTCATTTCTAAGATAAGGTGGGTATGGGTTTAAATACTCTCATCCTATAGAATTTAGACAAGTTTAGGTTCCTATTTTAACCTTATCATTTAGATTTAACATTAAGTTAAATAATTTTACTTTTACCGTGTCTTCTTGTGTCCTTACTCTATAAGGTTAATAATCTTACTATAACAAGCCAAATGAAACCCAAGTTGTTTATTATTAATATATATAACCTTATCTAAGTCATTTGTCTGAACCTTATTTTTTTAGTAATAAAATTACAATAAATAATATAATATTAGTTTTAAAAACTATTTTATGTCAATTTTGACACTATTTAGTAATTGATTTTTGTAAAATTCATAACAGAATGATTAGTTCGAAAAAAGTTAATTAAATCAATACTAACATGTCATATTAACCTATAAAATTAGTGGAATTTATAAAAAGTCTCAAATTATATTTATTTGGGTATTTATAATATCAATTATTATAATTTTTCATTATTATGGTAATTACTGCATCATCATTGTGTCATATATAAATTAATTTATTTAATTTCTCAAAATTACAAATAAAATACCATTATGTAGGAAATATTTTTAGATTTCTAATGAATATTTATAGTCGAATTTATCTTATGTATAACCCTATATTAAAAATGATTTACTTATTAAACTTTGATTTTAACTATTTTAACCCTTCTTTAAATAAATTAATAATAAATGTCCTAATCTAATCCAAGTGGTCCTAAATGGTCATATTTTATTTCTAAGGTTGTTTTTGGTCGAATTAAACTTATCCAATAGAATTAGGACATGTTTTAGGGTAATAATAATATCATTTTTACCCTTAATTACCCTATTTACTTTTAACCGTGGTAAAAAAAATTAAAAAGTTACTATTCAACAAAAATTATTTTCATCTCATTGAACCACATTTTACTTACTGACATCAACCGTGTCTCTCGGATTTTTGAAATTCCACTCACAGAAGCGGTAAAATTAAGTTTTATGAAAAATTCATTTTTCTTAACTACCACTTAGTGGTTTCACTATTCATCAAAAAATGAAAGTTTTCATAAAAATACCAAAAATTAGGCCTAAGCTATATTTGATATTATGAACTCAAAAATAATGTATATTTTACCAAATTCAAAAAATATCAGTTGCATTAATTAATTTAAAAATTAATTCATGTCGTCAAAACAAATAGCGTGTTCTTAAGAGATAATAACTATCAAAAGATTGACACTTGTTTATGCCTGGTTTAAATGTGAAATTACATCCAATGAAAAACATTATATTAAATTGTAAAAATATATTCTAAATATATACTTTAAAACCAATCAAATTAACAATTTATCACTATTAATTATTTCGATTAAAAAGGTTGTTTTTAATTAAAATTTAGTAATTTTCACTATTCATCAGAAAATGAAAGTTATCCGAAAAGTACCAAAATTTCACCCTAAGCTAATTTCGATATTACGAATCCAAAAATGAATTCCATTTTGAAAAATAAAATTTAAAAAATTTCAAAAAGTGGTTATTACTATTCATAACGGCTAGTTTTAATAATATTTTAATAGCATATTGTTGTTTAGTGAAACTCATTATTGCGTACTACACACGCTATCGAGGAAGGTCGCGATTGCGTGTAATGCAAGGAAATTAAAGGATGCGTGTTGTGTAAGCTCCTTTTGGTGTAGCATACAACACAAGACATTAATGAAATTAAAAAGAATATTTTTCATAAAATCTCGGGCTGTTACATTCTACCCCCCTTAAAATGAATTTTGCCCTCAAAATTCGTCGGGGTTATAAATGGTTTACTATTCAAAAGTTTCTTTAATAGAAACCCACATCGTAAAAAGGAATACCAAAACCAATCTTTAAAAACAAAAGTATGAAATGTAACAGTTACCCAAATAAACTAATCACTGGGTTTCCACATAGGTGAAAATATTTATATGGAAGAGAAATATAACCATCATGTTCTGATGGAGAGTGGTTGAGAACATGGCTATGGAAAATCCAGCAATCACAAAGCCATAAATTTGTGAAGATCTAAGGTACCATCTGATTCATCAGATATAAGAGCACTACGACAACATTTTTGGTTTTCAAGATCATTTCCCTAAAGTTGATGAAATTGGAATTAGAAGAAATAATTTCGTGATTTTGGTATAGTCTCACTGTTTTTCGTTCTTTGGAAAATTTCCACTTCATCTCTTAAAGAAATGAAGTTTAATTTTTCATTCGTGATGTGTTAGTAGATCATGTGATAGAATGATGGGTCATTCCATCTGTCTCAAACAAAAGGTTAGAAAAGTTATCAAAAAATACATAAGTACATCTATAGTGAGGTTAATCATATATGGTTCCTAAAATGGACTTATACTTCATATATCATACTTCTTAAAATAATAAAACTAGTTTATACTAAACAGGAACTTCTTGTAGGCCAGTGGTAGGCGATAAAGGCCAGTCGCACTTCGGTTGTGGGTTCGATTCCCACGGCCTTGTCCGACGCGATGGGCTATCGCCCGTCCTGCAGGTTGTCCTTTTTCTAAAACTATACTACTATAACATCCCATCAATAATATTGAAAAAAACTTCCATCCTTAAGCAATACTAACTTATGTCCAACATAATCCATTCCAATCATTAGGTTTATCCATAATACTGCAATCCACTCTCATAATATAGTGAAAATGATTACCAGAGATTTAATACTATCATTGATCCCCATATATCATAAGATATGTCTTGTTGGTCACATTCTAAACATTCAAAGGCCTTAATCATGTATTCTCCATTGAACCTTAGTGAAAACATGAATGCAGTTAAAATTTAACACTTTCCACATACCAAAATCCTCAAAATTCTATATACTCAAACCATGATATCACTTAGTCTTTATATCAATCATGAGCTCATGAATACTGTCAAATATTTCATTTTCTCATTTTCCCTTCATTATACGCATATCATCTTTTTTCCAAAAAATATCTCAATCACTTTCCATGGTTACCGGTACCATAAAATTATTGAAAACCACAGTAGACCAATACATAAATATTCCAATATTTCACGATACTATATACAACATTATTTTTTAATCCCATTACATAAAAACTTAATTATTCCACCACATCGTTATCATATTCAACATCGCCAATGGTGATCGCATGTGACTTCCCTTTGTCCTTTGCCTTAAGTGGTTGCTCATGTCAATCATCACTAACCCTTGGATTAGGGCATTTATTAGAAAAATGCCCCATTTCCTTACACTTGAAGAATTTAAGTGTAGTAGGTTCATTATGTGTATCCCTTCCATTGTTTGCATCATTAGACATCTTCTTAACATCATTGCAACATTCAAATGCCCGATGACCTTCCTTTCCACATTTGAAACATTTACTTGTCCCTTTAAGACAATCTACACCATGATTCTTTCCACACTTTGAGCATAAGGAAACATTCATCTTCTTGTCACCATTATTCTGAGATTTCTCCTTGAACTCCATCTTTCATTTCTTGTCAAAACTATGAGATGGATAAGTAACACCAACTTCCATTTCTACCTTGATAGCACAACACACAATTTATTCATAGCTACTGAAGTCTCTTATAGCTAATGCCCTTCGAAGATTTGGTTTTAAGCCACTGAAGAATCAGTCAACTTTACTTTTAGGTTGGATGATAAATCCAGATGCATACCTTGCAAGCCTTGTAAAATTCGCTTCGTATATACCAACAGACTCATCATCCTTTTTCTTTAGTTCAAGAAACTCCTTCTCCATCTTTGTTCGAAGAATACGAGGGAATTACTTATTGAAAAATAAGTTCTTGAACTCGTCCCATTCCATGGACTCAATTTCATCTCTTTGCCTCATATTCTTGATAAGATTCTACCATTGATCAACTTCACCTTCCAAACTATATATTTCTAAGATGACTTTATCATGTTCAGAACATTGAAGAACTGAAAATATCTTTTCAGTGGTACTGATCCATTGTTCAGCAACAAGTGGATCAGAAGACCCCCTGAAAGAAGGTGAACGTTGCCTCATGAAGGACTCAATAGAATATTGTTCCCTTCTCTGCTCATTTGGATGTCCAGAATGATTCATAGCTTGTGTAAGTATAGAAATAAGATTTTGCACTCCATCTCCCATAACATTTGTTTGTTCAGGAGGACAATCATTGCATTGTCCATTGCATTGATCAACACGGTTCCTTCGGGTTCCATCCATCGTCTAAAACCCAAAAGTAATAGTGTGAGAGGCAAAAATCATTCTAGGGAAAACAACTTAATAAAGGGGGAGTACCTTCAATATCTAACATCTTAGGTTTAATTCTAAGATCGTTAGCACAATTCTAGGACTATAACCTATACTTATACTTAACCTTAGGGACATCCCTAGACATACCTTAGAAATATCTCTAGGGATCTCACTAAAGTTCTCGCATCCTAGTTTCCAAAGGTTGACTAAACCTTTCCTCTGATACCAAATGTAATGACCCAAAGCTTGATGTACAAGGACATTACATTAATTTTGCGGAATACTTATTACATAACAAAAACACATACACAAGGACTGTAATAGTTTATTGTCTTTGGAAACTCAGAACGTAATCTTCTAATCATGGTGAAAGATCTTCAACATCTCCATAAAGATCTTCCCCCTTTTTTTTCTTACCTAAAAACTTTCTTTATATCCTAGGGAAAAGAAAACATAAAAGGGTGAGCTCAAATGATCAGTAAGGGTAAACAAAAGAAAAATCAATCACATCATATTCATAAGAACATAACATTTTGGAAATCTTAACCTGCAAAAGAGATCATAATATCATAACATGGGATAAATCATAGTAGTGAAATGTAATCCCAATAATCATAACATAAAACATGAAACTTTGTGGCATACACAAATAATCATAAATAATCATTTCTTATTACTCAAGACTCATTGCCAAGACTATCTTAGTGGACAAAGTCCATTTCTGAACCGAGTTCACTCCTCATTTCAGTCCTGTTTCACTGAACTGGTATAACCTACCATTCCAGCCATGTCTATCTCATGAGATATAAAATCTTTACCCAATGCATTGGAGGGAGATATAGGTCCCACCCATCTCATAATGATACCATTATTTTGTGTTCCACAAAATTAGAAACCATACATCATAGCATAACCCATGTAATAAAAATGGGAATCTTAAACATCGTGACATCATAAAACAATTCATATAAGATAAAGGTATTCATAAAAATATAAATAAATCACAACATAATCAAATAAATGTAATAATAGGGATAGAAATAGAACCCTTTATTATCTTAGATGGGAAATAATTTTGATAAAACACTTGAACTCCATTCTTGAGGAAAATATCCTTTCTGCTTCAAAAACACTTTTCCTTTCTTAACATGTCATAAAATTATAAACTAAAAGAAGTTAATTAAAAATAAACTTGAAAATTTGTAAAGGAATATTCTTGGAAATAATTTTTTAAAAATCCATTCATGCCGTATAAGTTAACAAAACATTCTTCATACTTTTGTCGGAAAAGCCAAAAAGTACCTCGTACGAAAAACGACAAAAGATTCCTTTCATATCCTTTACTAAAAACTCACCGAAGGGTAAAATTGGATTCAAAAAATTGTAGTTGGATGGAAATAATATTACATATTGAGGAAACATGGATGTGGATGATAAAATACACCCTAGTAAATACTAAAGTATAAACAATCTCGGATAAAAATGAGATTGTGATATTTCCCTTACCTTAGGTCTGATTTGCTTCATATGTGTCCGAACCTCCTGTATAATTATTTATATAATGTCATTGACTTATTCTGGAATCATACTAATTGTCATGATATCATATATGGTTCACTTATGGCTTTATATTACCCGTTCTTTTGTAAATTCCATGTTAAAGAGCGTTTTGGGTAAAATCGTTTCATTTGTCGTCCGTGTTTTGACCTGTAATTATTCATATGATTACTTAGATCATGATTACTTAATTACAGAATATAAAACATGATATATATATATATATATATATATAATATTCATAATATATATATATAATAGATCAGTAAATGGAAAGAAATACACCGTTCATGGAGACAGTAGACCGTACGTACGCATGAACGCTGTTTTATTTTCCTTATTGAGTTGAATTGAATTAATTAGATGACATACATATATATATACAAATAAATCCAGAATCATTATTATGTCATATATTTCATTATTAATTATTATATATACTTTATAATCATTCATGAATGGTTAACGTGGAGAATGAATCTAATCGCGCCGTGGAGACGGTAGTCCGTACGTACGCACGAGCGATGATATCGTTCTCATGATCGTGGAATTGTATTGGAGTGTATGTATACTATTTCAGAATCAATATCACTTTAAAATAATCATATATAGTTATTATTTACACCATTATACCCATCCAAGTAAGGTGGTGGTGGAAAATAGATTACACCACGGCGTGGAGACAGTATTCTGTACGTACGCACGCGCGGTGATTTCGTTTTCCGTAGGATGGATAGATGGTGAAATAAGGTTGTTTCATAATTATAATAACATATCATTATATAAGTGATACTGATGTTATTACTTTATAATGAAACAACCTAATAAGAAGAAGTGGAAGAAGAAATAGAGATGAAAGAATCGGTAACAGACATTACCTCTTCTTTGAAGCGCCTCTTTGAGATCTCCTTTTAGGGCACTAAAATTGGTTTTTGAGGAAGACCAGAACCTCTAGGATGTTTCTAGGAAAGTGGAGAAGGGAATTTGTAAGGGGTTGGCCGAGCTTGAAGGCTCAATGTGGTGTGAGGAAGAGAGGGAGGAGGTGCCCTTTTATAAGGGAGGAGAGGGGAACCCTTAGAATAATTAAAACTATTATTTTATTATAAAGTCAAATTCGGTTTTAAATTGCTCCAAATTGATTCATTTCGAATATAAGGTGGGTATGAGTCGAAATACTCTCATCCAATAGAACTTAGACAAGTTTAGGTTCCTATTTTAACCTTATCATTTAGATTTAACATTAAGTTAAATAATTTTACTTTTACCGTGTCTTCTTGTGTCCTTACTCTATAAGGTTAATAATCTTACTATAACAAGCCAAACTAACCCCAAGTTGTTTATTATTAATATATATAACCTTATCTAAGTCATGTGTCCAAACCTTATATTTTTAGGAATAAAATAACAATTAATAATATAATATTTGTTTTAAAAACTATTTTATGTCAATTTTGACACTATTTAGTAATTGATTTTTGTGAAACTCATAACAGAATGATTAGTTCGAAAAAAGTTAATTAAATCAATACTAACATGTCATATTAACCTATAAAATTAGTGGAATTCATGAAAAGTCTCAAATTATATTTATTTGGGTATTTATAATATCAATTATTATAATTTTTCACTATTATGGTAATTACTGCATCATCATTGTGTCATAAATAAATTAACTTATTTAATGTCTAAAAATTACAAATAAAATAATATTATGTAGGAAATATTTTTATCTTTCTAATGACTATTTATAGTCGAATTTATCTTATTTATAACCCTATATTAAAAATGATTTACTTATTAAAATTTGATTTTAACTATTTTAACCCTTCTTTAAATAAATTAATAAAAAATGTCCTAATCTAATCCAAGTGGGCCTAAATGGTCATATTTTGTTCCTAAGGTTGTTTTAGATCGAATTAAACTTATCCAATAGAATTAGGACATGTGTTAGGGTAATAATAATATCATTTTTACCCTTAATTACCCTATTTACTTTTAACCATGGTAAAAAAAAGTAAAAAGTTACTATTCACCAAAAATTATTTTCATCTCATTGAACCACATTTTACTTACTGACATCAACCGTGTCTCTCGGATTTTTGAAATTCCACTCACAGAAGAGATCAAATTAATTTTTATCAAAAATTCATTTTTCTTAACTACCACTTAGTGGTTTCACTATTCATCAAAAAATGAAAGTTTCCAGAAAAATACCGAAAATTAGGCCTAAGATATATTTGATATTATGAACTCAAAAATGATGTATATTTTACCAAATTCAAAACATATTAGTTGCATTAATTAATTTAAAAATTAATTCCTGCCGTTAAAACAAATAGCGTGTTCTTAAGAGATAATAACTATCAAAATATTGACACTTGTTTATGTCTGGTTTAAATGTGAAATTACATCCAATGAAAAACATTGTATTAAATTGTAAAAATGTATTCTAAATATACTTTAAAACCACTCAAATTAATAATTTATCACTATTAATTGTTTTGATTAAAAAGGTTGTTTTTAATTAAAATTTAGTAATTTTCACTATTCATCAGAAAATGAAAGTTATCTGAAAAGTTCCAAAATTTCACCCTAAGCTAATTTCGATATTACGAATCCAAAAATGAATTCCATTTTGAAAAATAAAATTTACAAAATTTCAAAAAGCGGTTATTACTATTCATAATGGCTAGTTTTAATAATATTTTAATAGCATATTATTGTTTAGTGAAACTCGTTATTGCGTACTAAACACGCTATCGAGGAAGGTTGCGATTGCATGTAATGCAAGGCAAGTCAAGGATGTGTGTTGTGTAAGATCCTTTTGGTGTAGCGTACAACACAAGACATTAATGAAATTAAAAAGAATATTTTTCATAAAATCTCGGGCCGTTACAATTTTATTATTTTATACATGGATAAATTTTCAAATAAAAAATACCAATACATATTCAAACCCATAACATACTAAGATGTGTTCCAATATAAAGTAATACAAATTTTATCCTTATGTACTTAGCTTCCTACACTATCAAATGTAAAATATATTTATATTGTTATATATAAAAATTGAATATATGTAATTTCAAAAAGGGATAATTGATCTCAAACTAACCCTAAAACACAAAGAAATCATAAATATACTAAACTACAAGCATTGAAAAGGAATTAGAATATATAAATTTAAAAACCTAAATATACTGTAGAATTCTTCTCTAAAATAGAGAAAAAAATAACTACCTGTGATTAGGGTGAAAAGAATTTTAGGAATCTCATCGCAAATCATGGTGAGGATCCGTGGAATAGTGGAAGAGATAGAATCATAGAGTGGGACTTGATTTTTTGGTCAAGAGTGGAGCTAGTCCAATGTTGAGTGACGTTGTGGAGGAATCTGAGTGGGGGCCTAACATGGAGCACCACTGAGGTGAAGGTCGAGAGGGTTCCAGCATTGAGAAGTAAAAATTGGGAGCCCAAGGTAGTTTTGGTGGCTTTAGACCAACACCAATTGGTGGTGAGGGGAGGTCGATGTCGAGACACGACATCAAGTAGCAATGAGGGAGGTATGAAATGGTAGTGGATAGGAGGGGGGGGGGGTTGGGATGTGATGTTTTAAAAATAATAGCGGTGGTTCTATTTAAAAACACTATGAAATTCATTTTAAATTTATTTAGTGATTTTTTATTAAAATCGACACTAAATATAGACACTTTTACAAAGAACAACTAAAAAAATGAGCAGGAAATATATTTTTATATTTAGATTCACTTTATAAAATTGATTCAAAAAATCACCACAATTTACTACATTTCTTTTAGTGAGTGATAAAATTTTCACTGAAAATCTTAAACTTTTTAAAGGTTATTTCCAGTAGTAAATTATCTTGTTGATTCCAATTATAATTAAAAAAGAAATATTCTATTAATTGAGATTAGGGTATTTGAAAATACATGCTTGACCATGAAACTTTTTTTTATATGAAATAATATAAATGTTTATCAGAGTATCATAAATGTGGGACATCACAATATAAAATGGTTGGGAAATCCAGCTGTGATTTATTCTCAAGAACTTGAACCAAAACACCCACTAAAGAAGTATGGTATCTTCTAATAATTCCTTATTTGAAGAATATATTTGTAAATTAAAATGATGTAGATAGGGTAATACAGAATACAGATGATCAAATATCTGATAGAAACCTATATCAGCTTTCTGATTCTCCACAATGGAAGGTATTTGATATAATTTTTTTTCTTCTAATTTTGGAAATAAAGTTAGAAATATTAGAAGGTGACTATGAACAAATGGAATGAATCCATATGGAATCCTCAGTACCCAATACAGTTCAAGTGCTATTATGTTGGTAGTGTACAATATTTCCCCACAAATATGTATAAAGAAAAAATATATTCTCATGATCTTGATAATTTATAAAAAAAATCATAAATGATGTTTATGTTTATATATCACAATTTATTGATGATTTAAAATTTCTATGGGAAGAAGGTGTTATAGTTTTTGATTCATACATATAAGAGTAATTTATTTTATTTTTTGTGGAAATGTTCACTATAAAAAACTTTCATGCGTATGGAAACTTATCTAGATACCCTTTTAAGAGTCATAAATCTTGTACAATTTACGCATAAGGTACTTGATATCACCAATTTCATATTGGAATAAAGATAGTGTATGTGGTAATTAAAATATTTTTTTTAATGGATCATCCTTGTTGAAGATTAAAAAAGAAATTAAATGATTTTAAAGGGTATAATTTCTCACCAAATCATTTTCATATGAATAATATTATGAAAAGGTGAAAAATATTGATGTCACATTTGAGAAAAAGGAATGTTCTTTTGTTAGGAAAATTCTAAGAAGAAACAATACATCTTATTAAAGATATTGTATTTGATATTTTTGGAGATAAATCATAACATTTACATTATGTATGTTGAGAAAAACATATGTGATTATTTAATTGGAACATTGTTAGATATGAAATGAAATAAAAAACTTTGATTGAATGTAATATTAGACTTAATAGCCTTGAGAATATGTTTATAGTTAGCTCCCACTATGAAATAATACAAAACATATTTACCTTTGTCTTAACACATATTAAGTAAGGGTGAAAATATATATTTTTCTCAATGTATTCAATGTATCAATGTACTCAGTGGTTTTTCTAAAAATTTGAAAAATTTGGTGTCATTAAAGGATTTAAAGTTAATAGGTATGAAATTTCATTATTTTCATGTGTTGATGAAATAGAACTGCCAGTTTGACTATGTTGCATATTTCTGATACTGATAAAAAATATTATCAAATTGTTATCTTGATTTTTCAATTCATTTTTTTAAAAATTCATATATTAAAATTTGTTATATGTGATGGAGAAAGAATCATTATTATACTTTGTCAACTAGAAATGTATTTTCCAAAATCATTTTTTGATATAATGATTAATATGATGATTTCTTTAGAGGGAGTGATAAGAATATTTAGGATTGTTTGTTTATATTTAATGTATCCTTTTGAAGGATATAGAAATATTTTGAATGGATATGTTAAAAAAACATTGAATAGAGGCCTGTATTATTCATATATATATATATATATATATATATGTATCAGAATATATTATTGAGTTGTGTACATATTATTTTTATGGATTGGAGTATATTGTTATCCCTATATCATGGAATTTGAAAATTGATAGTGAACGACAAGGGATCTATGTAATAAAGGTAAATTTAATTCCATATGATGAAGTGATGTAGTGGCGTTTTTTAAGTTCATCACTCTAATATAACATTTTCCTGTATTATTTCATGATGACTTCAATTGAAATCAACATATGGGACCTTTACCCCTATGGGATGGATGGAAATTATAGATACTACTTTCGGAAAGTAAGAATAAACTGGTTTCATAAGATGATATGATGTTTATTTTGATATTATATTTTTTTTCTATCCTAGTATGACATTGAGGGAGAAATAATATTGAGGAGAAATATATTCCTTGAAGGCAGAGTTATGAGACTTGAATCTATCGATATAAGATCAAATAATATCATCTGTACATGATATGTTTAAAAAAATGATAAAATAGAAAAAACCTTCCCAAAACTCCACAGCCTATCCATCTTGGATATATAGATCATCCACCTTCTCATATAGACCCAACATTGTACAATGTGTCGCATTTTGAGAATCCCCATTATTATATTATAGTGTATTATATCAATCATAATTTAGGAGATTAAATACACCACCATCTTATGTAGTTTGACCAAGTAAGATTAGTGGTTCATAATGTTGTTGATCTAACTATTCAAGTCTGATTTCTTATCGAGGAGGTGGGAAATAGTTGGACATCATATGGGCCATTTTTTACTCTAGTTTACAAATCATTTTCTTCAATTGACATATTATGTATACATTGTTTTTTTGAATTTTTAATTTCTTTTAATTTTAAAATAATTTTATTTTTTATTAAATCTATCTTATATAGAAGGATTTAAAATCTAAGAATTTATTTCAAAAGAAACAAATATTTTGAGAACCCGAACTGTAATACACTTCTCATATTTCTCAAAATTTAACAAAATTAGTAATAAATTATTTTCTACTGGAGTATTATTATGAGTTTTAAATCACTATCAAGATATTTTTGAGAGACTATATGCTAATAATATTTAAAAAAGTATCACGTATGTTGTTATTAGTAATGATCTATCCGTACCTATGGTGCCATTTTTTCTGTGTAAGTAAATTTGAATTTGAATTTTTATTTATTTAAATAAATATAAATTATACAAATTTTATTTATTAATTTTATAATAAAGTACTCACACACTCTTTGAATACAATTCGAGAGTGCTTCCTTTTATGGATTTATGGATCTGAAATTTATTTCAATTATTTTTCAATATATAGGGAATAATGTTTGAGTTAAATATATGGCCAAAAGATTATAAAACATAGATATTAAGTATTGGTTCATTTAATTCCTTAAAGGGTAATAAAACATACATAATTCTGAACTAATATTAATTATAATATCATTTATGATAATATTTTTATGTTTTAGTGGATATTTAATGTTATGAATATTTTTCTTACATTAATGAATAAAATTTTGGTTATGCTATTTTTTGGGTGAAGTTTGTGACTATTTTTTAGATTTTTTTAATTTATAAGTTTCATACTAATTTATTAGTCCTTTAATCTAAATTTTTTCATGTTACATATGTTATATTAATTAATATATTAACACACTATAAGTCATGGAAATAATTTAACATAAATCACTTATCGATAAAAAACCTAAATGAAATTAATTACATGTCAGTGTAGGTAGATATATTTTATAGAATTATTAATATTTTTTTATCTTACATATTTTTTTGTTTAATTTTTAAATTTTTATTTCATAAATATATTTTCTTAATCAAAAATAAAATTTTGAAATTGGATATTATGTTTTATGATTCATTTATGAGACTATAGTGACTTTAATGGTAACAAATTTTGACAAGGTTAGTTTTAGTATATCTATTATTATTTTAAAAAATATATTGAATTATTTTTTTTTAAATTTTATTATTTTTATAGGTTTTTGATGATGTTAAGTATTGTTTCACTAAATAATTAATCTAAATAAAAGGTTTATTTCTAAACTATTTTGTAGTATTGATTAATTTATAGATATATATGTAAAAGTTTAATTTATTTGTATTATTTTGGAAAATGTTTTATAAAATATTTCATGAGAAGGACTTTTCCACTAGTGAAAGTATAAAAATACACATATTAGTGGAAGTTACACCATAAATCCCATGAAAATAAGATAAAAATCATTGATCAAGTCAGATATGATATAAAATAAAACCCATTCCATAATGTATGTAATATCATAAATATATAAAAGTATTCAAATGAATACCCAAAATAAGAAACTCCTAGGGTAGTGACTCTGTGAACACCCACTAATTCCATTTCACAAGTTGTTAATATCCTCCCCAATCACCAAATCCATCTTGTAAATTTTTAAAGATAGAATATTGATGATAAGGGTGAGAATATGTGTATATATATTAGGATTAATTCATCAATCATGTTGTTTAAAAAATAATTATAATATTATGGTTTAACTATAACATAATATATACCTCATTTTTTTTCAGAGAGGGGTTCACATTTATGATTGTTATAATGTTAGTTTTTTTATCTATTTTAAATGTATAAATTAATATGGTTCTTGGTTTAATAATATATTCTTAATTAAAAAAAAGTATAAAAGAGTTAAAATGATCAAATTAATGATCATTGATTGAACTATGGGTAATATTTCCAATTATCATTCTATTATAGTCCTTGAAATGATGAATTATTGATTTAACTATTGATCAATGATAAGATTCACAATCATGTACCTATGATCACTTGATTCATGAATTATGATCCTTAACTCATAATTATCACTATGATTTTATCCTCCTTCTGATGTGTATGGGGAAATGTTAGGAAATCACTAAAAAACTCAATAGTTAAATTACCTCTAATGATTTAGAAACACCCAATTAGAAGATGGTGATATAAAGAAAATGAGAGTGAGAAACTTTTCTTCCACTCACATAAAAATAATCACCAAGAACCCTACCACAAAAAAAAAAATATTCCATCATATACTAGATGGATAAAATGGAGGGGGAAATGTGTATACAACCTAAGAATTAACCTCTAATGGGATATGGTGGGTTTTATGGTAATGTAGAAAACCAGATGATAAAAATACCAAATTGATAAAAATCATATATTAATAAAGTACTCTACTCACTCTAAGAACAATCAATATAAATAATTAAAATTATTAAAATGTATATAATTCAAGTATAGAATAGGATCTACCCCACTGAATCAATTACTAAAAAGGGTGTTATCCCACCAAGTGAAGGTTTGCAAGTTGGATTAAATGGTATTAATGGAAATTAATCCATAAAAATAAATTATAGGAATTATCTATCCTATACTTTTGTCTCATTATTTTAAATACTTCTCTCATGGGATTAGTTGAAACCTGGAATGCGAGTTTCTCCATTAACTTATTTTTTATGTATCTACATATAAAGATATTTCATAGTCCCCTCAAGCTTGTATATGTTCTTTATGTCATCGAGATGATATTAGTAGTTATATATTCACCTTCTCAGCCTCTCTTTATTATTCAATAACATCACTTGTTTGAAAAAATTACAATATATTATGTGAGTGCGTCCAAGAAGATTATCTTACTTGAGCCTCTAAAGTTTCTTATGTAAGTCACTGAAGAATAATTTACTCTTATGAAATACACCAAAAATCTTTACGTATATTGATTCCAAAATGGAAATAATCTTATGAAACAAATTTTAAAATAATTTAACACTTAATTGGGATCCAATTATTATTATTCATGTTTTGATTAATCATAAATATACCTCTATATTATCCATTTAATGTTACATGGGTAGGCCTATCTTCCAATTTTCACTACTTAGTGAAAAAACATACATAAATTTTGGTTTTCTATAATTAATCTTATATTTTTAGTACATCTATTCACTTCTATAATAAAGAGAAAACATCTTATATAACTATCCTAGGTGTGATTTATTCTTATATAATAGGTCTGAAACTCAATTCAATCTTATGTAAATGTTAAAATATCAACTTTACTTATACAAAACCTTATTAAGTCCTTCTCAAAGTTTTTACTGACCTTCATTCACTTACAAGAAAACTAATTTATTAATAAAAGTCAATTATTCATTTATTCCAAAAAATTTTATAGTTCAAATAAGTTCACACGTTAGTTGAATCGATGCATATTCACAAAATCTTATGAATTGAAGCTTTAATTCCAAAATATCATAAAAAATAATTGATTATAAAATATTATAACATAAAATGAATTGAATATCAATAAAATATGTTGAATAAATTTAAAATTTAAATTCCCCCACACTTATTTCTTTGCACACCTGGACAAGGGAATATCAAATTAGTACCCATGTAGAATTCTAAACATAATCCATAACAATTAAATAGTTACAAATTCATTTTCCCCATATCATATCAGAAATATATCAAGTTATTCCATTCTATTTTATATATCTAATAAATTCAATTCATTTTCAATTTTCTTATCCTAACATGCTCATTTATACATAACTACGTAGAAATGTTTTCACTCATCACTTATAGTATGTATATTTAGTAATGTTATTCACTATATAAGCTCATTAAAGGGTCACTATAGGATTTATATGTCCCTATAATCTTCACTAAATCTGTTAAAAACTTGTATTAATCATGAGGACTTGTAGGGTAGATATGTGGTTAATTTTTGGTGGGTATTTTCTGTACAAAAATCAGAGATGGATTGATGAGGTTTGATTTAGCATGAAGAAAAATATATGATTTCTAGTAGAAAATTCCATGAATACATACTCACTTTTTCCCCTAACAATTATTCACCCACAAAATATTCTATTATTTTATTGGGGATTTACACATCATATATTTATAGTAGTAATAGAAATTTCTTCTCTCTTCTACATTCATCATTTTTTAAAATATTTCACCATCATTTTGGTGAAATTTTTTATTGGTGATTGAGAAGAATATTTCTATTTCAAAAATTAGTGTGATTTATTTTTCCCAAATGAAGGATAATACCCTTAAATATTTACTATATTGACATTTATCCCCCTAGACTGCTCACAATACACCCCCTAGATACACACACTTGAGTTCAATTTTGGTTAGGAATTAAATTTTAGAGAAATGTGGTTAGAGATATTTCAGATTGTAATATGGATAACTAAGAAGGTTGTTTATTGATTCAATGGGATAAAATAAAATTTTCAAATGTCAGGGTGATATTTTCAAAAATAATTACTAAATAATTTTTATCACATGTTCTTAATATCAGAATTTTTAACTAAGAGTTCACTAAAAATTATGGTTATTCTAGAATGTCTTGGGCCTCTCAAGAAATAATGATTTTAAAAGAATATTTAAAAAATTTCTATATGACCCTTAAGAATTTAATATTAATTTTAGACAGTATTTCATGGTTTTGGATTCAAAGGTTAGTGGGATTTTTATAAAGTTCTTAAATTTTGAATAAATAATTTATGTTCATTTCATCATTCATTTGTGTTTAGTTTTTAGAATTCGATTAGTTTCTCACACATAAAAATTGTGTAAAAATTATTAGGGTATTTAATTGAGTTTATAATGTTAAAAAACCCAAAAAATTAAACAAAATTCATATAAAAAATAATAAAATTAAAAGGGAAATTAAAAATATCAAAAAATTTATAATGGTGTTTTCTATCCCCCACACTTAAATCTTGTTTCTCCATAAATTAATTCTTAATATTTATGATCATGTTTATAAAATTATGATAGGATATAATTTAATATTATAATAGATATACATAACCTGGTTGATCATTTATAGAAAGGTTGGAGGAGGGAAATCTCCTCCAATGATTCCTCTAAAACATTCCTTTTACTTCTTCTTCAATCTATGTCTATTCACAGTGAATGAGTTCATATATTCTCTTCTAGTTATTTCTACTATTCTAAAAGGGGAAAGAAATTAGTAACTATGAATGTACCTTCCTATATATAATGAATATTACATAGAATAAATTTTAGCCTAGAATTATAGATTAACACTTTCTCCTAGATGAAATTCTCTTTTCCAAATAATCCTTTCATGTTTCATTCTTGTTATTTCCTTTTAAATCCAAGAATTCTAAAATTATTCTCTTTTAATATCCTTAACCCATTTTATATAAAATAATCTTCACTCTTTATCCTTCTCCAAATCCTAATTAATCTTATTAACTTACCGGTATTCTCTATGCTTTAGTTCCATTGGAATATGATATCTTTTTATAGAGACTAGTATGCAAGAGTTCATTCCAATGGAGATCTTGTATGTTTTTCTATAATCCAATAAGGTATCCTCTATATTTTGGCTCTAGTCTTTCCTATTAGGATTTATAGTTTTCTTTGTGATTAATTTTATCTTTCTATTAGAAACTTCAACTTTCTTATTAGCATGGGGGTGATAAGGAGTTAGTATATTGTGGTTTACCCTATATTTCCTCATTAAATCCGCCATAATCCTTAGTGAAACCATATATTTTATGTTGTATTTGTTATTAATTAGTGGTGGATATGTTGGAGATGGTTTATGGATATAAATAATGAAATATATCCAACCAATAGGTTTTGTATTGTTTTGTAAAGATTATATAGGCGATAAATAGGACAAAATACAAGGGGGGAGGGCAAGTTGAACCCAGAGGTTATATATTAGAATGTTTATATTTTTTTATTCATTTAATTTTTGGTGAAAGATGCTTGGAATTGACATATATGGAACTAAATCATGAATGAAGGAATTTTGAGAAGGTTGATGAAAATTATAGATATATATAATATTAAAATGTATTTTTCAAAGGTTATGTAAGAGTAAATTAAAAATAAAACATGTGGAATATGATTAAATATTTAGAAAATGTGGTGCATAAGATTAAACATGATATTTGAAAGGGGACATATAATTAACTCCAGAGTTACAAAGGTTGTGTATGAGTAAAATATAGCTTATATAATAATGTTTTATGATCTCACATAATATTAAGACTAACCTCAGGTTATATTAAACATGATTCTTTTAAGACCGTATAAGAGTAATCAAAGTCTTTGAATGAGTAAATTATACTTTCTTAGAGATCATGGGACTTGAATCTCAATATGATAGATGATTTTTTCATGAAGAAAAATACTATGATACAAATGTATTTAATAGTAATAAATAAAAGATATATAATAATATGTATTTGAGGATCATTCCACAAGAGGTATGCCACACTGCAACTATATGAGGCTTAAAGAAGATGTATAAAGGATCCCACTACATCAAAACATGTTGCATTGTGAGGAGGTCAGTCGTGCCAAGTAAGGGTTGGATGTCAAAATTCTATGCAAGTTTTCTTGGTGATGTATGAGAGATTTTTACAATTATGTAACTCCATAAAGAATGTTAGGATGAAAATATATAGGAATAATAACTCCATGATTTTAGGAGAGGAATGTGGTTTTTACTTTATTATTTTTAAAGTAGAGGTTGATTGAAGTGTTTTACACTAAAAAAAGATCCCATAATATAAAATGATAAGTAAAAAATAACATTGCACAAAAAAGGATAACATCACACCATGATCTAGTAATTTCAAAAAAAAATATTGAAGATTTTATTATAATTAAAAAATAATAGCTATGGCTCGAGTTTTTGGAGGTTGAATCAAATTGAATGGGTGTGTTTGACCACATATAAACATGTAGTACACTTGTAATAATCAAGGATGAATAGAGATATTATAATTTCTCCCAACTATTGATCAAAGGGTTGAATATTAGGAATGATTTATAAATACATATGTTGAATTTATGGATGAAGATGAATGAAATTGATATAATTGTTTTTAGGAACTGAAGAAGAGAGGGAGATACACATAAAATATAGGATTATTTTGATATATATATATATATTATAGGAGGAATTATAATGAAGATGAAGTTACATTAATATATTAGGTTATTAATGTGAAGACAAAGATAAGAAAGAATAATTCCTATGTGGAATTATTCTCATTTGGAATTCTATATTGTTTCTCCAATGATTATTTGGAATATATCAATATATTTCACTCATTAAGAAGTTTTTTCACATCCTTGTGTGGAGTGTGTTTGAAAATATTATTTTTATAATCACAAACTATGATTATTTTAGTACTAATTATTTACATTTTTTATGATATCATTTTATATGGTAAGACATTTTTTATCATAATTTTTTTAAGTTTTATGGCGAGTCACCGTTAGCTGGGAGTCACTGATAGAACTTTCTACTATTATCTAGGAGCTACCACTGAGTTGAGTCATTTCCAAGAAGGAGTCACCACCAAGATGAGATATCATCAGAATTGTAATAATTAGACTTTGAGTCACCATTATAATATGATTTACCATTAGCATAAGGTACCACCGGTCATAGATTCCGCTAGATGCTGAGTCACTACCAGCTTATTTCTACCATTTTTGTCTAAGGAATTTGGTGTTAATAGATCAAAAAATATTTTATATTCAAGGACTATTTGACCATGTCTTCATGACATAGTCAAAGCCATTCTGAGGATTTTAGATCTTCTCTAACTAATCCTACTATATATTTATGAAGTATATCTCTCTATTTGTACTCGACACGTATGACATATACAACAATTACTAATTAAAAAAATTATAGAAAATTGTGCAATAAAAACTATGAATATGTACAATATCACTAATTTCATCTAATATGAAGATCAACCACATATAAGAACAACTTCATTTACAAATATTTATTGAGATACCCATAGAGATTAATTGGAACACCTGAAAAATCCTACAATCCTCTATTTTCTGCAACCTTCAAAAAGAAAGCTCGAACTCCTAACCGACACTAATATGAGGAATTTGATCATTCTAAGCATACCAAATTGAGCATTACTATATAATTTATTTGTCTTTATATTTATTGTATTTCTTTTGGGTATTTTGTTGTTATGCTATTATCAAACACACACCATCTCTTGCACCTAACTGTAGAATACTTGATATTCTATTCTTTATTTAAATCTATTTTCCCATGGTGTTTGTGGATGAGGTCCTTGTTTGACCCATACCCTATTTACTTCCCACATATAAGTATGGAAGAGGATATTTATCTTGGAAAACTTGAAATTGTTGTTTGTTTACGTGACCCAAGTTATGAATTTGTTTTATTATTATTATAATCTTCTTGGCAGAAGGTTATTTCCAAATTGAAGAGATTATGTCTCATATTGAGACTGAACTTCTTGTTTATTCCATTGTTTTATTGTGTTTTGTTTCTTTATATTATCTTTTTTTTCTTTTTAACCTATAAAAAAAACTATTACTTTGATAATTAATCTTAACTAGTGTTTATATTTTTTTGTCTAATTAAATTTATTTCAAACGCTAAGGTAATCCTAAATATTATTTTAACCAAGACATAATTACTATTTGAAAAATATTTAAAAAGGAAAGATCTTATACCAACCTTATAATTTTGTTAATTGGCCAATTTGTTTTATTAAATGGATTTTATTTTAACTTAATATTTTAGTAGAAATTTTATTGAGAACTCAATTCACCCCCTATTGAGTTACTCACTCTAACCAACATTTGGTATCTGAGGCTTTATTAAATTAACTTTTCAACTGTGATTTTAGTTGAATTATAAATATGTAAAATTTATGACAATTATAAATTTTATTTCTTTATGGATAATAGATAATAAGTATGTTATACCAAAAGACCTCTTTATTTTAATGGTATACGTTATGCTTAATGGAAAATCAAAATGAAATTGTATTTAGAAAGTATAGGTTTTTACATTTGGACAGTAATAGAAGATCAATATAAAATACTACAAACTACTATAATTACTTGGAGTGATTCTACAAAAGATGATTAAAATGATAATTATAAATCTATATATTCTTTTTTTGTGCATTGGGTGATTATGAATTTTATATAATATTTACTTTCAAATATGTTTTTGAAATATGGGATACCTTATCTATTTCACATAAAGGATCATCAAATGTCAAATAAATGAGAAGAAATACATATACAATCAAGTATGATACGTTTAAAATGAAATTTGATGAACCTATTTATGATATGTATCTAAGGTTCAACGAAATAGTGAATACCATGCACTGACTTGGGAAAAAAGTGATAGATAAAGATCAAGTGATGAGATTGCTCAAATTCTTCCTAAACAGATGGAGAGGAACATTTGTGTCAATTATAGAATTTTGTGATGTAAGTAAATTACATATCAAGGAATTTATAGGAGAGATGATGATGTATGAAGAAGATCATAAATTCAACAAATATATTGATGAATAAGAATAAAAAATAAAATCATTATTCTTCAAGACTACTACCTCCAAACAAAGAAAAAATGTAGAAGTTTAAAATACCAGTAAAGAAGAATCCTCTAATCATAGTGATGAAGAGATGGCTCATATGGCTGAAAGATTCTATAAATTATATAGGAAAAATTAGTTCTTCAAGAAATATAATTTTAAAGGAAATTATGAAAACATGTGAAAGTGAAAAAAGGATAAGAAAAAGGACGATACTCTAAATTAAATCACCTACTATGAATGTAAGAGTAAGAGACATATTAAATCTGATTGTCCAAAAATGAAATATAAAAAAGTATGAGGATAAGGACAAAAGATTCAAAAATTCCATGAAAGAAACATGTAGTGCCTCTAAATAAATATTGTGTGATTTATATACTAATCAATAAGATAATTTTAATAGGGAAAATATGCGATTTCTGGAAAGCACTTCAGAGGTACAAAATATTATTCCTACTTCTCCTACTAATATTTCAGACATTTATAAAAATAAAGAAAATGATGATATTGAGGAAAACATTACCAATGAATATTTTTATGATTACTATAACATTATGGAAGATACATTTCATGAATTGAAAGATAAATATAAGTCAATTAATATAAAACATGCTTTGATAGTAAATATAAAAACCAACCTTACCATAAAATAAGAGAAAAATAATCAATTATTGAAAGAGAATAATGAATTAAAATTTTCAAATTCATAGCTAGATAAATACATAGAAAGGTTTACCAATTTTAAGAAATATTTAACTCAAATAGTAGGAAAGTAATTTTCTCCCAAATATATAATTGGCATATGTTATCAACTAGGAAAGAGAAAAAATATAAAAACAAAATTTACATTTAGTACCAGTTCTGAAAATTCATATACTTCCAATACCAACTCAAATGGAACTGAAAAATTATTTATTTCTAGAAAATTATAATCTATTTATAAGGAACAAATTATGAAATTACGGGTACCAAAATATCTTGTTACTAACATAACTGGACCCAAGAGGATTTTGGTACCAAAATTATTTTTGGTATAAACATTATTTTTTAGGAATCCTATTTGAAAACCTCCAGAAAAAACCTATGGTATCTGGATAGTGGATGTTCCATGCACATGTATGGTGAGTATTCAATATTCAATAAATTTATCAAAGTTGATGGTGGTCATGCCACTTTTGGTGAAAACACTAAAGGGAAAATCATCAGCCTTGTCTAAATTAGTAATTATTATTCACTATTAATTTCTAAAGTTTTATATATATATGAATTAAAATATAATATGATTATTATTTCTAAATTTTATGATGATGTATTTTATGTAAATATTTATAATAATTCATGTTATGTATTTGAAGATACTTTTTTTAAATGTTTACTACTTTAAGAAATGATAATATTTATTCTATTGAATTAAATTATTTTTCTTCTAAAAATATTTTTTTCTTAAGTTACTTTCACAAAGAATCTTGGATTTGTAATATGAGACTAGGCCATTTCAATATTCATTTACTTATAAATATATCTAAAAATGGTTAATTAAAGATCCATCAAATCTTTAATTATCAAATGATAGAGTTTGTGATCCCAACCAAAAAGTGAAATTTCATAAGATTTCTTTTAAATATAAAAAGGAAGTTTTAACCTCTTAGACTCTAGAGTTAGTTAATATGGTCATATTTATACCTTCTATTGTTTCTTGTTTAAATGTAAAACTTTATATCTATGTCCCTATAGATGAATTCTATATATACACATGGGTATTATTTCTAGCACAAAAAATAAACCCTGTTATTACTTTATCAAGTATGCCAAATCTGTAAAAAATATTAGTAGACTTAGGATTAATACCTTAAGAAGTGATCATGTTCGAGAATTTGAAAATCATGACATTGAATCATTTTGGTCTAAAAATGGTTATAATCATAAATTTTATACTCTTAAGACACCAGAACAAAATGTTTTATTTGAAAGGAGAAGTATAACTCTTAAAGAGATAGCCAAGACTATGATAAATGATTATGACCTTACTGTCTACCTTTGGGTAGAGGTTGTTAACACAACCTGTTATACTATAAATAGAGTATTAATTAGGCCTCTCTTAACCTTATGAGTTTTAGAGTAATAAGAAACTAAAGGTTAATTATTTCAAAATTTTTGTTTGCAAAGTCTTTATTATAAATAAAAAGGATAATATGTACATAATTTCTTCTAAGAGTGATGACGAAATTTTCCTTGGATATTAAACTTCCAAAAAGTCTTATAGAGTGTTTAATAAAAGAACCAAAATAATGGAAGTGTCTTTTCTCATTAAATTTGATGAAACCAACCCCAATAAATCTAAGACTATCCTAGATAACCTTGAGGATAATCTTTCAAGTCTAAATCTCAATTATAAACCTTATGAAAGTTCTATGAAACAAGTAGGAAGTTCACCCAATGAACTACTAGAACCCAAACCTAAAGAAGATCTTGAGATAACCATACCCTGTTTTCAAAGACCTATTAGAACTCATAGAAACCACCCTTTAGATATTTTTATAGGAAATCTAGATAGAGGTACACAAATTGAATATTCCCTTAGAAATAAAATTGAACACCAAGACTTCTTGTCACAATTTGAAACTAATAAAATTAATTATGCCATCAATGATGAATTCTAAATAATAACTATGCAATATTCACTTAATCAATTTGAGAGAAAAAATGTTTGGGAACTTTTTGATAGACCTAAAGACACCTTAACTATTATAAATAAGTGGGTGTTTAGAAACATGGTTGATGAGTGAGGCTGTATAGTAAGTAAAAAATCTAGACTAGTTTTACAAGGTTATATTGAATAATAAGGTATTGATTATGAAGAGACGTTTTCAAATATAACAAGAATTGAATCCATTATTATAATAATTAATTTGTAGCAAATTTGGACTTCAAACTATATCAAATGTATGTTAAAATTACATTCTTAAATGGATTTATAATTGAGTATTTTTTTGTACAACCCCTAGATTTCTAAATCCACGTTTTCCAAATTGTGTTTTTAAATTAAAAAAATCATTATATGGTTTAAAATATGATCCTAGAGCTTGGTATGATAGGCTTACCTCTTTTCTTATTTCATTTTTTTCAAAAGGTATAGAAAATCTAACTCTCTTTATAAAAATAATTTCAAAAGATGCTTTAATAGTCCAAATATATGAAGATGATATTATTTTTAGATATAATAATGATTACCTATGTATTTATTTTTCAAAACTAATGCGAAATAAATTTGAAATGAGTTTAATGGGTGAACAAAAATTATTTCTTGGATTTAAGATTTTTCAAAATAAAGAAGGAATTATCTTAAATCAAAGTAAAGATATTAAATATATGATAAAACATTTTGGCTTAGATAGAACTAAAAGTAGTGATACTCCCATGAGTACCACCTATAAACTAGATATTGATGAACCTGAGAAATCAGAAGATCAAACTAGTTACAAATGTATAATTGGCAGTATTTTATACTTAACTACCGGTCATCCTGATATTATATTTAGTGTGAGTATGTGTGCTCTCTTTAAAGAAAATCTAAAAGAGTCCCAATTATTAGCCATGAAAAGTATAACGACCCATACTTTACATACATTGTTAATACTTCAAAAATTGAAGCACACTTATTACAACATATGACAAAACCACAAAGGACCGTATAGGTATAGTGTCTTTAGAAACTGGGAAACATAAACAACTGGTTCATAAATCTTCTACAGTGTCTCCCATTTATTTCATCATATCTAGGGTCCCTTTTAGCATATTCTACTTAATATCCATCTTCCTGGCCTGGGGAAAAGAAAACATAAAAGGGTGAGCTCAAATGCTCAGCAAGGGGAAATAAAAATCATATCATATCTTTTTGAAAATTAAAACCTGCAAAAGAGATCATAATATCTTAACATGGAATAAATCATAGAAGTGAAAATGAGATCCCCATAATCATAACATAAAACTTGAATCTTTGTGGCATGCACACATAATCATGGAAAATCATTTCTTGTTAGTCATGACTTATTGCCAAGACTATCTTAGTGGACAAAGTTCCTTTCTGAACCGAGTTCACTCCTCGTTTCAGTCCTGTATCACTGAACCGAAATAACCTTCCGTTCCAGCCATGTCTATCTCATGAGATATAAAATCTTTACCCAATGCATTGGAGGGAGATATAGGTCCCACCCATCTTATAATGAATCCTTTCTTATGTGTGCCACATAATCATACATCATCGCATAACACATGTAACAAAATGAAATTCTTGAAACATCATGACATCATAAATCAATTAATATAAGATAAAGGAATTCATAAAAATATTTCCATCACAACATAATCAAACCAATGTAATAATAGGGATAAAAACAGAACCCTTTATTATCTTAGATGGAAAATAATTTTGATAAAACACTTGAATTGAATTCTTGAGGAAAATATCCTTTCTTCTTCAAAAACATTTTTCCTTTCATAACATGTCATAAAACTTTAAAATAAAAGAAGTTGATTAAAAATAAACTTGAAAACTTGTAAAGGAAGCTTCTTTGAAGTAATGTTTTAAAAATCCATTCATGCCGTATAAGTTAAAAAAACATTCTTCGTACTTTTGTCGGAAAAGTCAAAAAGTACCTCGTACGGAAAAACGACAAAAGATTCCTTTCATATTCTTTACTAAAAACTCACCTAAGGGTAAAATTGGATTTAAACTATTGCAAGTGGATGGAAACAATATTTCATATTGAGGGAACATGGATGTGGATGATAAAATACACCCCAGTAAATACTTACGAATAAACAATCTCGGATAAAAATGAGATTGTGATATTTCCCTTACCTTAGGTCCGATTTGCTTTGTTCGTGTCCGAAGCTCCTGTATAATGGTTTAAATAATGTTATTGACTTATTCCAGAATCATACATATTGATATGAGATCATATATGGTCATATTATTAGCTTCTTGTTAGTAATATTTCATTGTTACTTGTTACTCGGGTCTTTATAACTTTTTGTTCTTATGCGTGTTTTGTCGAATAAATTCTTATTCTTATCTTTAGGTTATAGATAATTCATTTCCAGAATGGTATTAGTGTAGTATATACCATATTCATTCATTCAATTCATTTATATAATCATTATGAAATGAAGATCATGTAGAACGAGTCGCATCACATCGTGGAGACGGTATTCCGTACGTACGCACGAGTGATGATATCGTTCCTATGATCGTGGAATTGTATTGGAGTATATATATATATTATTTCAGTATCAATATTACTTAATAATAACCATATATAGTTACTTATTACACCATTATACCCATCCTTGTAAGGTGATGGTGGAAAATAGATTACACCACAGCGTGGAGACGGTATTCCGTACGTACGCACGCGTGGTGATTTCATTTTTCCGTAGGATGGATAGAAGGTGAATTAGGGTTGTTTCATATTTATAATAACATATCAGTATGTAAGTAATACTGATGTTATTACTTTATCATGAAACAACTAAAGAAGAAGAAGTTGAAGAAGAAAGAAATTGAAAAGATCGGTAATGGATATTACCTCTTCTTTGGAACGCCTCTTTGAATCCTCCACTTAAGGAACTAAGATTGGTCTTTGGAGAAGACCAGGACCTCTAGGATTATTCTAGGGAAGTGGAGAGGAGAAAATGGCAGGGGTTGGCCGAGCTTGAGTGCTCAATTTGGTGTGAGGAGGAGGGGGAGGAGGTGCCCTTTTATAAGGGAGGAGAGGGGCACCTTAGGAATATCTCAAAATATTATTTTATATTAAAGTCAAAATCGGTTTATAATGGTTCCAAAGGGTCTTATTTCGAAGATAAAGTGGGGAAGGGTCGAAATCCTATCAACCAATAGGATTTAGACAAGTTTAGGGTATTATTTTAACCTTATCAATTAGATTTAACTCTAAGTTAATTATTTTAACTTTTACCGTGTCTTTTTGTTTTCTTTCACTATATGGTTAATACACTTACTATAACATGCCAAACGAACCCCAAATTGTTTATTATTAATATATATATCCTTATCTAAGTCATTTGGCCGAACCTTAGATTTTTAGGAATAAAATAACAATTAATAATATAATATTTGATTTAAAAACTATTTTGTGTCAATTTTGACACTATTTGATATATGATTTGTTTGAAAGTCATAACAGAATTATATGTTCGAACCAAGTTGATTAAATCAATACTAATATATCATAGTAACCTATAAAATTAGTGGAATTCATAAAAAGTCTCAAATTACATTTATTTTGGTATTTATATTATCAATGTTGTCAATATTTCATTAATAAGATAATTACTGCATCATCTTTGTGTCATAAATAAATTAAATTATTTGATGTCTAAAAATTACAAATAAAATACCATCATGTAGGAAATCGTTTTAGCTTTCTAATGAATATTTACAATCGAATTTATCTTATGTATAACCTTATATTAAAAATGATTTACTTATTAAACTTTGATTTTAACTATTTTAACCCTTCTTTAAATAAATTAATAATAAATGTCCTAATCTAATCCAAGTGGGCCTAAATGGTCATATTTTATTCCTAAGTTTGTTTTTGGTCGAATTACACTTGTCCAATAGAATTAGGACATGTGTTAGGGTAATATTAATATCATATTTACCCTTAGTTACCCTATTTACTATTAACCGCGGTAAAAATAGTAAAAAGTTACTATTCAACAAAAAATTATTTTCATCTCATTGAACCACATTTTAGTCCTTGATATTAACCGTGTCTCTCGGATTTTCGAAATTCCAATCACAGAAGCGGTAAAATTAAGTTTTATGCAAAATTCAGTTTTTAACCCACCACTTAGTGGTTTCACCATTCATCAAAAATTGAAAGTTTTCAGAAAAATACCAAAATTTCACCCTAGGATAATTTCGATATTCTGAGTCCAAAAATGAAGTCCATTTTGAAAAATAAAATTTATAAAATTTCAAAAAGTGGTTATTACTATTCATAACGGCTAGTTTTAATAGCATATTGTTGTTTAGTGAAACTCGGTATTGCGTACGACGCAAGCTATCAAGGAAGGTCGCGATTGCGTGTAAAGCAAGCCAAGCAAGTGTTGTGTAGAAAAAGATTCCTTTGATAATTTATATAACATAAAAGTCTCGGGTGTTACATTCTACCCCCCTTAAAAAGAATTTCGCCCTCGAAATTCGTCACTTTGTAACAAACAGATGAGGATACTTCTCCCTCATCATATCCTCAAGCTCCCATGTAGCTTCTTCAAGTTGGTGGTTCCTCCATAAAACTTTCACCAAGCGAGTGGTCTTGTTTCGTAGGACTTTTTCGCTACGATCCAGAATCTCTATCGGCTGTTCTTCATAAGAAAGATCTTGCTCCAGCGGTACAACTTCTGAGCTGAGTACATGTGAAGGATCTGGTATGTACTTTCTCAGGAGAGATACATGGAACACATCGTGAACTTGAGAGAGATTCGGTGGAAGCGCCAATCGGTAAGCTACCTTCCCAACACGATCCAGTATTTCAAAAGGACCGATATATCTAGGGCTCAACTTCCCCTTCTTTCCAAATCTCATAACCCTCTTCCAGGGAGATATTCGTAAGAACACTTTATCACCCACTTCAAACTCTAGGTCTTTTCTTCGGTTCTCGGCATAACTTTTCTGTCGACTCTGAGCTGCTCTTATGTGTTGTTGAATAGATCTGACCTTTTCTGCCATTTCATCAACGAGATCAGGTCCTAATAGCTTTCTTTCCCCAACTTCATCCCAGCAAGTTGGAGTCCTGCATTTCTTTCCATAGAGAGCTTCATAAGGAGCCATCTGAATACTGGAGTGAAAGCTATTATTATAAGAAAATTCCACCAAAGGTAGGTGTTGATCCCAACCTCCTTTGAAATCCATAGAGCAAGCTCTCAACATATCTTCTAGGGTTTGAATTGTTCTCTCAGACTGACCGTCTGTCTGGGGATGATAAGCAGTGCTGAAACTCAACTCTGTATCCAGAGTATGCTGAAGACTTCGCCAAAACTTCGAGGTAAATCTCGGATCTCGATCAGATATAATAGAAAGTGGTACTCCATGCAATCTTACCACTTCCTTTACATATATCCTGGCAAGATGATCTAGAGAGAAATCCTCTCTAATAGCAATGAAGTGTGCAGACTTTGTAAGACGATCAACTATGACCCAGATAGCATTATTGCCTTTGGATGTTTTAGGAAGTCCTGTGACAAAGTCCATAGTGATGTTTTCCCATTTCCATTCGGGTATGGGTAATGGTTGTAACATCTCCTTAGACTTCTGTCTCTCAGCTTTAACTTGTTGACAAACCAAGCATCGAGAGACATATTCAACAACATCTCTTTTCATGCCATCCCACCAGAAGTACTCTTTCAGGTCCCTATACATCTTCGTGCTTCCAGGATGAATAGAGAATGAAGAACTATGAGCCTCATCCAGCAGCTCTTTCTTTAATTCGGGGATGGGAGGAACACAAACCCGATTCCTGAACTTTATTATCCCATCACAATCAAGGTTGAATTCAGGAACATTTCTCACCTTATTTTGTAACTCGACATCTTCTTTCTGTGCCTCTTTAATCTTCACATGTATAGATGGTTGAACATTCATTTGAGAAAGATAAGATTTTTCCCCTTCCATTATAATTCCAAGATCCATCCTTTGTAAATCCATAAATATTGGATCTTTTGTGATCCTCATCATGGATAAACTAGCATGGTCTTGTCGACTTAATGCATCTGCCACCTTGTTTGCTTTCCCAGGGTGGTAATGGATTGAGCAGTCATAATCCTTAATCAGCTCCAACCATCTTCTTTGGCGCATATTCAGCTCCTTTTGTGTGAAAATATACTTTAAACTTTTATGATCAGTATAAATATCACACCTTTCACCATAAAGGTAATGCCTCCAAATCTTTAATGCAAAGATTACCGCAGCCAACTCCAAATCATGTGTTGGGTAATTTTGCTCATGGATTTTCAACTGTCGTGAGGCATAAGCTATCACCATATCATTTTGCATAAGAACACACCCCAATCCCTTCTTGGATGCATCACTGTAGATCACAAACCTTTCTCCACTACAAGGCAGTGTGAGCACAGGTGCACTGGATAACCTTCTTTTCAACTCCTTGAAATTCTCTTCACATTCCTCTGTCCAGACAAACTTAACTCCTTTCCGAGTCAACTTGGTGAGTGGATTAGATAATCGTGAAAAATCTTTTACAAAACGTCGATAATATCCAGCCAAACCAAGAAAACTTCGGATCTCAGTTACTGTTGTTGGTCTTGACCATCTTTCGATAACCTCTGTTTTTGCTGGATCCACAGATATCCCCTCTTTTGAGATTATATGACCCAAAAATGCAACTTTTTGAAGCCAAAATTCACACTTGGTAAATTTGGCATAAAGCTTCTCCTTTCTCAGGGTCTTCAATATAATTCTCAAGTGATCTTCATGCTCTTCCTTACTCTTTGAATAGACAAGAATATCGTCTATAAAGACTACCACAAATTGATCAAGATAGTCTCTAAAGACTCTATTCATTAGATCCATGAAGATAGCAGGGGCATTAGTAAGACCAAATGGCATCACTATAAATTCATAGTGTCCATACCTTGTACGGAAAGCCGTCTTTGGTATATCCTCCCTTTTGACCCTTAATTGATGATACCCTGAACGAAGATCAATCTTGGAAAAGTATTGAGCTCCGCGTAGTTGGTCAAATAAGTCATCAATGCATGGGAGAGGATATTTGTTCTTGATAGTGATCTTGTTAAGTTCTCGATAATCAATGCAGAGTCTCATTGATCCATCTTTCTTCTTAACAAATAGAACAGGTGCTCCCCAAGGTGACGCACTAGGGCGTATGAATCCCTTATCAAGATTCTCTTGGAGTTGCTTCTTCAATTCCTGCAACTCAATTGGGGCCATTCTATAAGGTGTCTTTGAAATAGGCAAAGCACCCGGTACGAGTTCTATTGAAAACTCAACTTCACGATTTGGTGGAAGACCCGGTAATTCCTCCGGAAAGACATCATCAAACTCCCGTACAATGGGCATATTCTTAATCGTGAGTTTCTCACCAACCATTTGAGATAAATAACCTTCATTTAGTGGGATCAATACCCATAAGATGGAAGAAATTTCCACTGGAAGGTTATGTTCATCCTTGCATTGATAGACGATCGTAGGTTGATCTGGAATATGAAATGTGACTTCCCTTCTTTGGCAATTGATATGAGCTCCATGTAGAGAAAGCCAATCCATGCCAAGAATCACATCAAATTCCACTAAAGGAAGGATCACAAGATTTGCAGGAAGCACTTTCCCACAAACTTCGATCGGAGAAGAATTATAAACTTCTGATGCGATTGATGTGCCATTAGGTGTTGTCACAGCTAACTCAACATCTAATTGTTGAGGTAATACGGTGATACCCTTAGAAAATTTTTCAGAAATAAAAGAGTGGGTGGATCCAGAATCAAATAAAACATTTGCTACTTTAGAGTGGATGGTAAGTGTACCTTTCACCACATCGTTATCGTACTCCACATCGCTGATAGAAATTGCATGTGACTTTCCTTTTTCTTTAGCCTTAAGAGTTTGTTGACGTCGACCATCATCATCAACCCTTGGATTTGGGCATTGATTGGCATAATGCCCCATCTCCTTGCACTTGAAACATTGAAGTGTAGCAGGTTCATTCTGTGTATCCCTTCCTTTGTTTGCATCATTAGACATCTTCTTCCCATTATCACGGCATTCAAATGCCCGATGACCTTCCTTTCCACATTTAAAACATTTACTTGTCCCTTTAAGACAACTCCCTCCATGTTTCTTTCCACACTTTGAGCATAAGGGAAAGTTCATCTTCTTTTCCGTGTGCTCTTTAGATTTTTCTTTGAATTCCATCTTCCTCTTCTTATCAAACCCATGTGACTGATGGGTTACTCCAATCTCCATCTCGACTTTGAGAGCACATCGAACGATTTCCTCGTAGCTATTGAAGTCCCTTATGGCTAACGCCCTTCGAAGACTTGGTTTTAAGCCACTAAAGAATCGATCGATCTTACTCTCAGGTTGGATAATAATACCAGAAGCGTACCTTGCAAGTCTGGTAAAATTTGCTTCATAGGTACCAACAGATTCATCATCCCTTTGCTTCAGTTCAAGGAACTCTTTCTCCATCTTTGTTCGGAGAATACGAGGGAAGTACTTATTGAAAAATAAGTTCTTGAACTCGTCCCATTCCATAGACTCAATTTCATCCCTTTGCCTTGTATTCTTAACAAGATTCCACCATTGATCAGCATCTCCTTCCAAACGGTACACTGCTAGGATGACTTTATCATGTTCAGAACATTGAAGAACTGAAAATATCTTTTCAGTAGTACTAATCCATTGTTCAGCAACTAATGGATCAGTAGAACCACTGAAAGAAGGTGGACGCTGCCTCATGAAGGATTCAACAGAATGTTGCTCCCTCCTTTGTTCGTTTGGAAATCCTGCATGATTCATAGCTTGAGAAAGTTGTGTGAGCATGGCTACAAGATTTTGCATTCCAGCTCCCATATCATTTGGTTGCTCAGGGGGACAATCATTGCATTGCCCATCGCATTCCGCATTAACACGGTTCCTTCGGGTTCCAGCCATTGACTAAAACCAAGAAGAATAGTGTGAGCAACACTAATTATAATAGGAAACCACATAATTCAAGAATAAAATTTTCATGCTTATGGTCTTATCCTAGGTTATTCATGGCCATTTCTAAGATTGTGTTCTATGCTTAGACTTATCCTTAGGGTTCTTACCAAGGCTTTCACATCCTAGTTTCCAAAGGTTGACTATACCTTTCCTCTGATACCAACTATAACGACCCATACTTTACATACATTGTTAATACTTCAAAAATTGAAGCACACTTATTACAACATATGACAAAACCACAAAGGACCGTATAGGTATAGTGTCTTTAGAAACTGGGAAACATAAACAACTGGTTCATAAATCTTCTACAGTGTCTCCCATTTATTTCATCATATCTAGGGTCCCTTTTAGCATATTCTACTTAATATCTATCTTCCTGGCCTGGGGAAAAGAAAACATAAAAGGGTGAGCTCAAATGCTCAGCAAGGGGAAATAAAAATCATATCATATCTTTTTGAAAATTAAAACCTGCAAAAGAGATCATAATATCTTAACATGGAATAAATCATAGAAGTGAAAATGAGATCCCCATAATCATAACATAAAACTTGAATCTTTGTGGCATGCACACATAATCATGGAAAATCATTTCTTGTTAGTCATGACTTATTGCCAAGACTATCTTAGTGGACAAAGTCCCTTTCTGAACCGAGTTCACTCCTCGTTTCAGTCCTGTATCACTGAACCGAAATAACCTTCCGTTCCAGCCATGTCTATCTCATGAGATATAAAATCTTTACCCAATGCATTGGAGGGAGATATAGGTCCCACCCATCTTATAATGAATCCTTTCTTATGTGTGCCACATAATCATACATCATCGCATAACACATGTAACAAAATGAAATTCTTGAAACATCATGACATCATAAATCAATTAATATAAGATAAAGGAATTCATAAAAATATTTCCATCACAACATAATCAAACCAATGTAATAATAGGGATAAAAACAGAACCCTTTATTATCTTAGATGGAAAATAATTTTGATAAAACACTTGAATTGAATTCTTGAGGAAAATATCCTTTCTTCTTCAAAAACATTTTTCCTTTCATAACATGTCATAAAACTTTAAAATAAAAGAAGTTGATTAAAAATAAACTTGAAAACTTGTAAAGGAAGCTTCTTTGAAGTAATGTTTTAAAAATCCATTCATGCCGTATAAGTTAAAAAAACATTCTTCGTACTTTTGTCGGAAAAGTCAAAAAGTACCTCGTACGGAAAAACGACAAAAGATTCCTTTCATATTCTTTACTAAAAACTCACCTAAGGGTAAAATTGGATTTAAACTATTGCAAGTGGATGGAAACAATATTTCATATTGAGGGAACATGGATGTGGATGATAAAATACACCCCAGTAAATACTTACGAATAAACAATCTCGGATAAAAATGAGATTGTGATATTTCCCTTACCTTAGGTCCGATTTGCTTTGTTCGTGTCCGAAGCTCCTGTATAATGGTTTAAATAATGTTATTGACTTATTCCAGAATCATACATATTGATATGAGATCATATATGGTCATATTATTAGCTTCTTGTTAGTAATATTTCATTGTTACTTGTTACTCGGGTCTTTATAACTTTTTGTTCTTATGCGTGTTTTGTCGAATAAATTCTTATTCTTATCTTTAGGTTATAGATAATTCATTTCCAGAATGGTATTAGTGTAGTATATACCATATTCATTCATTCAATTCATTTATATAATCATTATGAAATGAAGATCATGTAGAACGAGTCGCATCACATCGTGGAGACGGTATTCCGTACGTACGCACGAGTGATGATATCGTTCCTATGATCGTGGAATTGTATTGGAGTATATATATATATTATTTCAGTATCAATATTACTTAATAATAACCATATATAGTTACTTATTACACCATTATACCCATCCTTGTAAGGTGATGGTGGAAAATAGATTACACCACAGCGTGGAGACGGTATTCCGTACGTACGCACGCGTGGTGATTTCATTTTTCCGTAGGATGGATAGAAGGTGAATTAGGGTTGTTTCATATTTATAATAACATATCAGTATGTAAGTAATACTGATGTTATTACTTTATCATGAAACAACTAAAGAAGAAGAAGTTGAAGAAGAAAGAAATTGAAAAGATCGGTAATGGATATTACCTCTTCTTTGGAACGCCTCTTTGAATCCTCCACTTAAGGAACTAAGATTGGTCTTTGGAGAAGACCAGGACCTCTAGGATTATTCTAGGGAAGTGGAGAGGAGAAAATGGCAGGGGTTGGCCGAGCTTGAGTGCTCAATTTGGTGTGAGGAGGAGGGGGAGGAGGTGCCCTTTTATAAGGGAGGAGAGGGGCACCTTAGGAATATCTCAAAATATTATTTTATATTAAAGTCAAAATCGGTTTATAATGGTTCCAAAGGGTCTTATTTCGAAGATAAAGTGGGGAAGGGTCGAAATCCTATCAACCAATAGGATTTAGACAAGTTTAGGGTATTATTTTAACCTTATCAATTAGATTTAACTCTAAGTTAATTATTTTAACTTTTACCGTGTCTTTTTGTTTTCTTTCACTATATGGTTAATACACTTACTATAACATGCCAAACGAACCCCAAATTGTTTATTATTAATATATATATCCTTATCTAAGTCATTTGGCCGAACCTTAGATTTTTAGGAATAAAATAACAATTAATAATATAATATTTGATTTAAAAACTATTTTGTGTCAATTTTGACACTATTTGATATATGATTTGTTTGAAAGTCATAACAGAATTATATGTTCGAACCAAGTTGATTAAATCAATACTAATATATCATAGTAACCTAGAAAATTAGTGGAATTCATAAAAAGTCTCAAATTACATTTATTTTGGTATTTATATTATCAATGTTGTCAATATTTCATTAATAAGATAATTACTGCATCATCTTTGTGTCATAAATAAATTAAATTATTTGATGTCTAAAAATTACAAATAAAATACCATCATGTATGAAATCGTTTTAGCTTTCTAATGAATATTTACAATCGAATTTATCTTATGTATAACCTTATATTAAAAATGATTTACTTATTAAACTTTGATTTTAACTATTTTAACCCTTCTTTAAATAAATTAATAATAAATGTCCTAATCTAATCCAAGTGGGCCTAAATGGTCATATTTTATTCCTAAGTTTGTTTTTGGTCGAATTACACTTGTCCAATAGAATTAGGACATGTGTTAGGGTAATATTAATATCATATTTACCCTTAGTTACCCTATTTACTATTAACCGCGGTAAAAATAGTAAAAAGTTACTATTCACCAAAAAATTATTTTCATCTCATTGAACCACATTTTAGTCCTTGATATTAACCGTGTCTCTCGGATTTTCGAAATTCCAATCACAGAAGCGGTAAAATTAAGTTTTATGCAAAATTCAGTTTTTAACCCACCACTTAGTGGTTTCACCATTCATCAAAAATTGAAAGTTTTCAGAAAAATACCAAAATTTCACCCTAGGATAATTTCGATATTCTGAGTCCAAAAATGAAGTCCATTTTGAAAAATAAAATTTATAAAATTTCAAAAAGTGGTTATTACTATTCATAACGGCTAGTTTTAATAGCATATTGTTGTTTAGTGAAACTCGGTATTGCGTTCGACGCAAGCTATCGAGGAAGGTCGCGATTGCGTGTAAAGCAAGCCAAGCAAGTGTTGTGTAGAAAAAGATTCCTTTGATAATTTATATAACATAAAAGTCTCGGGTGTTACAAAAAGAATTTTAAAATTCCTCAAATATAAAACCAAGATAGGATTGTTCTATCCAAGATAACATTATTTTGTTTTAGTATGTTATTTAGATGTTAATTTTGATGGTTGTAAGTTATATAGGAAAATATCATCTGAAACTTGTCATATTTTAGGAAAATCTATAGTATCATGATGTATTAAGAAACAAAATTCTGTTACACTATCCACTGCTGATGTTAAATACATAGCTACAGAAAGTTTCTTTGCACAAATCTTGTGGATGAAACATAATTTACTAGACTTTGGATACCAATTTAGATATGTTCCTATAAATTTTGATATCAAAAGTGTGATTAAAATTTCTAAAAATCTAGTATCTCATTCTAGAACAAATCACATTGATGTAAGACATCACATTTTGAGTGATCATTATCAAAAAGGTAATATAACTTTAAAATTTATTGAAACTAAATATCAGGTTACTGATATATTCACAAAGACTTTGAATTATGAGATATTAAACTACATAAAATGTGAATCAGAAATGATAAATTTTGGATGACCAAGTCACCATTGATAAGTCACTATTGGTAAGTCACCGTTGATGAGTCACCATTGATGATTCACTATTGATGAGTCACCGTTGATGAGTCACCATTGAAGAGTCACCGTTGATGAGTCACCATTTATGACTCACCATTGATGAGTCACCGTTTATGAGTCACCATTGATGAGTGACCATTCATGAGTGACCATTGAATGATTCACCATTACTTTTTGTTACTATTGTTTTATTATTGTTGTTATTGTTTAACTGATTGAATTTTGTTTGTATTATTTATTATTTGGAATATTTAAATGATAAATCTCTGGGGATAAATCAAATCAATTCACTACCCCTTAAACCCTTGAAATATAAAACATTTTTTTCCTCTTGGACCAATCATATTTCCTTTCTACCTTATTCCACCTAAGCCTTCAACCGATCAAAATGTCTTGTTTGAAGCTAGTAGTAGAGTAAAATCTAAAAGAGATGAGGGAATCAAAGAAACATAAAGTTTCTTCCAGTAGTTTGGATATTTATTCATGAAACCCATATATGGAAAACATGTTGTTGAATAAGGACAGGGAGTCGATGAGAAATGGATCCCATCTAGAAATACTCATGTATTGAAAGTTATAGAAAATCATAAATGGATGAACTAGTTCACATCAAATCATTGTGTGTATTATCTGAGGTTATTATATTATTTTTATTAGAATAATGAATTTGGTTTTTTAAGGAAAGTGGATATGATAAGAAGTCGCATTAATGTATAATAAATTTCTTTATCTTCAAAGAAATAGGTAAAGTGATTAAAAGTACCTCATAAAGGGGTATATGAGGATTTTTAGGGAAGTATTAAAAGTGATAGTGAAATATCAAATATGAAGAGGAACTTCAATTGTTTACTGGAGATGGTACCTTGAGAAGACCTATAGATGCAGAACTCGATAGAAAATGTAAGAAGTTATTTAATATTGTACAACATTTTTTGTGTCCTAGAAAGGGAGATTTCAATACTATGTGATATCAGGATGCTTACTTTTTTTTATAATGAAACAAAGTAAAATGATAAATCAATGATTTTTTTAATGAATCATATGTATGAGATGTGCAAGAAGATATCAATATCAAACTCCTAAATATATCCTAATATGATTTCTACCATCTTAGATGATAAGGGATTTTTCAAAGAAAGAGAAGAATCCAAAGATATGTTAGGTGGTTTTTTCTTATCAATGACTATTTGTAAAAGGGTTAAAGTGAGACATAATCCCTAGAAGAATTGCTGGGTAAGATAAAATGACAAATTGTATGATGACTTCAATCCTATTGATCATCTAAAAAGACCCAAAGTCATGGTGGATCCTTGTCTTGAAACCGATGTGTTAGTTAATCACTTTGATGATGATGATAGTGAAAAAGTTGAGAAATAAATGGAAGAAGAAGAAGAATAGAATTTTTCATTGGAAGTGGGGAGTTATCTAGAGATTCCTAAATATCCTCCAAAAGTCTCTATTGGATATTTCAGTACACCAGGTTCTCTGCCTACCCAAGAATAGCTTTAAAATGAAAATGATGATGAGGAAATTGAAGTATCTGGTGAGGAATTTTTTAAAACATCTTCCTCCAAAACATCAAGTGACTGGTATAGTAATGAGAATGGAAGTTATGAAAATGATTCTAAGGAAGCAGATAATGATCAGGATCATGAGAAATCAGATGGAAATGGAATTAAAGTCATTGAGGATTATAATGATGGAAATTATGATGATTAATATGATCATGGATATGATCATGGAAATGATCATATTGATGGAAGTGATAATAATGGAGATGATCCTACTGATCATGATCATGAGATGGTTCAAATACATCCTTCATAACTTATGGTATCAAGTTCTCACAGAGATGAGAATCAATATAAAGATACTAAGATGGATGATTTACCTTTTGTTATAGTAGAATATGCGGAAGTTGATAGTGAGGGGGAGAAGACTCAAAATCATGTTGATCAGTTAAAAATATTTTAATAATTAGAACCAAGAGATAACAAACAGAAAACTCATTCACCTTCCCATTCTGTACCAGAATTTAGTCAATCCTCTCAAGTACCCAAAGAATCTATAATTATTCCTTATACAAGAACTGAAGTTATTTATTTTGAAGAGTTGAAAATGTATCATGGTTTTGTTAGAATTGGTTTGGATTATAGTGATTTTGATGATGATCATGAAAATCTGGTCAGATGTGAAGGATTTCTAGTGGATGAAACTGATCAATCCGGGGAGTTACAACCTTTTACTCCCATGGAAACAGATAGATAAGTTGAGGCTTAAGTGGATTATAAGAAACAATTTCATCTTTCTTCTCAATATATTATACCTCCTGATGTTGTGAAAAAATATGATTTAGAATATTTTCAAAAAAATGTCAATTGTGATTTGTAACCCTTGATAAGAAATTTAGTTTTATATTTTAAAAATGTCTTCAACTCTCAACCCTCTCCAATTGCTGGACTCAGTGAAGAAAGTACTCAATATTTGGTTGAGTTGGTTATATCTCATTTACAACAAAGAGTAATATTTCATATTCAAGATTTTTAAGTGGAGAATAAAATATTTTCAATAGTAGTATAAATTTGGAAGGCTTTAGTAGAGGGTATAACATCCTATTTTTTAGAATGTTTGAATTCTATTTATCATAGGTTGGAAAGCATGAATGCTACTGCCTCTTCATCATCTACATCTCCTCTTACTCCACTACAAATTTATAGAGATTTTCTCAGCAATATCATCAGACAAGAGATTGGTAATTCTTTTGGTGATGTGACCACTCATGTTTCACAAATAAGGGGGATACATTACCATGGAGAGCATGAGTGTAAAATGATTAAGGAGTATTCCACTGATCATAGGACCTATAAGGACATAATCAAGAAAGTAATAAAGTATTATTTGTTAGAGATTTATACAAAGAATGAGATGTCTGATAACTTCAAATTTTTGGAAGAAAATTTGATGTTTCCACCAGTGAAAAGGGTTTTCAAAGAAAAAGTGAGTCAATTGAAGGTTCTCACATCGGGTTTTTATAGAATAATAGAAGAGACAAAGGATTTATTAAGTGATATAGAAAGGGTAAGAAATATAATTATGGATTGTATTAATCTCATTAAACCCTTATAACACATCCATAATACAACTATTATTTCAAGAGAGGAAATTACTATGACAACAGTTCGTTAAAATACAACCACAAAGCCAGTTATATAACGTCCTACAATGATTACTAAGTCTGATGGTCTTATGCCTCCACCATTTCAGCATATGAGTTTTTCACTAGTGGATGCAATCAGACACCTGAGGCTAGTTCTTATTCACGATCCTATTTCTCCTACCATAAAAATACATTCCATTACCAACTATGCTCTAAATTTCAATACTATTGTCTCCTCTCTAGATGGAGACAAGGAAAATGGGAAATAGAAAGTTGATCAGCCACCAAACTCTACACAGTGAATCTAATTGGATGTATTCTTTTGATATTGATCATATCCTTGTACTTTTTATCATTATATTTATATTATAAAAATATTTTTGGTTAATATTAAATGAAATTTCTTAGTTTTATTATAATTTCTTTATTATTTTTATTTTATTTTTCTTTTCTTTTTGATAATCTCAAAGGGGGAGAAAAAATGTCCATTTATTTTTTTAAAAGAATATTCTGATATTTTTGATTTTTATTTATGTTTTTTATATCACACATATATATTTTGAAGTGATAATCATATTTTATTTGATTTACCTACATCTTTGATTATATATGTTTAATTATATAGTACATGTCTTATAAAATGCCATGTTTTGTGATCATAAAAAAGGGGGAGAATGTTGGCACCTCCTTGTATGGAGTGTGTTTGAAACTATCTTATTTTAATGATCATAATCTATGATTCTTTTTGTACTAATGATTTAAATGTTGTATAATAGTATTTTATATGGTAAGATTTTTTTTATCATAATTTAGCTAAATGTTATGGAAATTCACCATAAGACGAGAGTCACTGCCAGAACTTGCTACTGTCCTCCAGGAGCTACCACTGAGGTGAGCCACCACCAAGTAGGAGTAACTGCCTGAATTTTTACCATTAGGATAACCTATCATTGGGATTTATACCTTCATAATCTAAGACCCCGCTATACTCTGAGTCACCATCATCTTAAGTTACCACCAGTCTGAGATACTGCTAGATACCGAGTCACCACCTACTTCTTACTACTGTTGCTATCTGAAGACTTTGGCATGAATGGATCAACAAATATTTTATATTCAAGGATTATTTGACTAATTCTTCATGAAATAGTCAATTTTAATATGAGTATTGTGGATCTTCTCCAACCAATACTGATATATATATGTAATGGACATATATATCTATATACTCAATACGTATGGCATATACTATGATTAATAACTAAAAAACTTATAGAAAATTGTGCAATAAAAACCGTGAATCTATACAATCTTAGTGATTTCATCTATTGTGAAGATAAAAGACACTAAAGCACAACTTAATTTATAAATATTGATTGAGATACCAATAGAGATCAATTGGAACACCTATATATTCCTATAATCCTCTATTTTACTGAAACCTTCAAAAAGAAAGGTCAAACTCATAACCAACACTGATCTGATGAATTTGAACATTCTGATTATACTAGGATAAAAAATATTATATTATTTATTACTATTATTGTTTATTTCTTTTCTTTTGAGTAGTGTGGTTACTATGTTATTAAAAACACCGTCTCTTGCACCTTACTGGAAAATACTTGATATTATATCCTTCCTTTATATCTATTTTCCCACTATTTTTGTGGAAGAGTTCCTTTTGAGGCATTTGTTATCTTTAATTTATATATATATATATGCGGAAGAGCCTCTTTATACATAAAAACTTGTAGCTATTGTTTGTTTACCTAATCCATGTTGTGGATTTTTTTGATTATTATTATATTCTTCTTGGAAGTAGGTGATTTCAAAGTGGAGGGGATTAATTCTAATATTTAGACTGAACCTCTTGTTTATTCCTCCATGTTATTGTGTTTTGTTTCTTTATCTTATCCGATATAAACAAAACTATTACTTTGATAATTAATATTAACTAGTGTTCGTATTTTTTTCAATGTAAATTGATTTCAAAAGCTAAGGTAATTCTAAACATTATTTTAACTGAGACACAATCACTCTTTGAGAAATCTTTTAAAATGATAGATTCATCTCTTATTTTGATTAATTGTATTGTTTGTTTTATTAAGGGGATTTTATTTTAACTTAACATTTCAACAGAAATTTTATTAGGAACTCAATTCACCCCCTCTTGAGTTATTCAATCCAACCAACAAGAAGTATATTTCATTTGTATTAAATAAGTGTAATAATGTAGAAGTAGAGTTTTATGGACCATCTATTCTGTAGTTAAATGTGTATAGTGATCTAGTTTTTTTACTGGTCATAGAGTAACCTTTATATCTATAAGCTAAGGAAGAATTACTTGAAATAGTGTATAAAAGAGGAATAATATAGAGTATCCCTAGTTTTTCATCCCCAAACACTTTTTAATAGAAGTTCACCTTGATATGGAAGGACCATGAACAAAACTCATCTCCAAAAACTAGTTTGCGATAATGCATTTTGGTACGACAACACATATTCATGTGTATATTCACTGGATGTAGCTCGATTCAGGTGAACTAAGTAATTTTTTTAAATTATTGTTATTTATATTTTTACATATTAGGTTGATATTTGGTGAGAGTATTTGAGAAATAGATAGATTAAATGTGTTCCTTCTAATTAGGGAACATGATATGATGGTGGGAAATGGTTAAAGTTTAAGTGTAGATGAAAATGTTTAAATCAAATAGCACCCATAATCACCCCCAATATGCTTCATCACTTGCATCATAAATTTATGTTCCCAAATTATGGTATATGAGCCCATATGTTTTGATTTAAAGTTAATTATTCTATATATTTGTTTGGATTTGTTACAAAAATGGAATTTTTGATGAGTAATCTTGGTTATAATAATTCTTACATTGATGGTTGGAAAAAAAAATTATTTTCTATCTATAATATTGTGGTGATAATTTCATGGAGTATATACATCATGATTATGATTTGATAATGAACAATAAAAGAGTTCATATTGCATAGAAACAAAAGGATTTATGTAAAGGAATAACTAGTGTGGTGCTTAAGAATACCATTCACTATACTAGTGTATTTGATATATGAATAAAATTTAAAGAATTTTATGGAAATACCATGAAATAAAAATATTTTCTGGTGTAATATTCACGATACATTTGTAAATATATATGTGATATATTTTAAATGAATAAATCTAGAGAATATTTCCTTATGTTAAAAGTCAATAAGAGGAGGAGACATAAGAAAACCCCCCGACAAGTACAAACCCATCAAGGCAATTGTGATTATATTTATTAATAAATCTCTTTATAATAATATTAAATAAATATATTTAAAAGATAATGATATTGGTTCCCTCATATATTTGGAATAAAGTTATGATTACAATGAATAAGTTTAATTTACATATAGTTGTTAATCTAGAAAATGTTCTTGCATTAATCATTGAGAGACCCAATACTTATGTGAAAAGGTAGATCAAATAGAGATTTTATGTGAAGGGGATTATTTGTTAATGAGAGATATTATTTTAGAGATAAAGTTGTTGAAATAATAATACATGGACTTGAATGAATCAATTTATAGAATGGGTATAAGGATGAAAGGTCAAAGTGACTTACTTGGAGAATTAGTGGGTCAAATTGATAAAGAAAAAGATCTTAAATAAAAATTTATTCCTCTAAAAAAACAACATGAATAGAGGATAAAATATGAAAAAGAAGCATAATCAAGGATGGAACTCATTGATTCCAAAAAAAAGAATAATGATATGAAGATATAGGATATTGAAACTATGATAAGATTCTTAAAGTGAAAGGGAAGAAGAGAGATTCCTTGTATTACTCCCTTAATAAGTGGATTTCATGAAGGAACAAATCTATAATGGGTGAGTAATTGAATGGTTATTAATAAATTCATAAGTGAAGGACCTTAAAGTTAATTTCCTTTATGATGATAATGTTTTTTAGTTATGATGCACACCATTAATGTGTCTCTAGAATCTAAATCACTCAATGGTAAAAAAATACTTATTGCATCATCTCAACTCAGTCATGATACACTAGTTATGAATTTATCAAAAGTTTTTTTATTTTTAATAAAAGTGAATATATGATAAGTTATTCTAGAAATTAATTTAGTGAAGATATCAAGAAGAAAACCACCATTCATATGTTAAGGGAGAGGCATGAATAATAGAAACAAGAATTATTTACATTGAATAATGGATTCACCAGGATAAAAGAAAGTGATGGTAGAATGAAATGGATGATGTATCAAAAACTATTAGTGTGATTTATATAGAAAATAAAATGGAAATAAAGGAATCAAACATGTATTAATGAGAAGGAATATACTCCTATTAAATAAATAAATTTTGAAATCATGGAGAAAAATTCAGAAAGGATAAATAAGTTTGAGGTGTTTCTAGTGGCTATTGAGTAGAAAAATTGTGAAACATGCATAAGTGGTTTCAAAAATTATAATAAAATGAAAAAGAATAAGACTTATGCATTATTAATCTTATAGTGGAGGAATTTTTTTAATGATACAACAAATATGCATCAATGGAATAAATATTTACAAGTTGGATTAATCTCACTAAGGAGATGAATGTTAAGCCAAATAAGGTGGAAGATGAAAAAGATAATATCTAGAATAAATTATGCACAAATGGTGTCGCTCAAATTAAAACCACTAAAAGGATTTAAAGGAATATATAAATAATGTTTTTTTAACATAAATATATGAGGATGTCAGGAATCACCCTTCTTTCCATGTGCTTAATTTTTATAACTTTTTTTAGAGTGATATAAGTTTAATTGAGATATTTTTCCTATTGGGTAACTACATTTCAAGGACATTAATTCATTATAACTGATAAAAATAATTATATTACATTAAAAAGAATTAATGTTAGATAAATTTAAATAATTATTATATTCCAATATAGAAAATTCAAGTGGCACCATCTTAAATCTAGTATTGTAAGTGGTAATAAATAAATTCAAGTGGTATGGAACTTGATATAAAATTAGAAATATTTAAAATTATAATATATAATTTTGAAATGGTATAAAACCAAACTTAGCGATCAATAAGTTCTTTGAGACCATAAAGAATAAGGGAATACAACTTGGAATAGAAGTAGCTTAATTTAAGGAATATTTCATTCTTTATTTGTTTTTTATCAAAGTGACATCATCTAATTATTTCTTAGGATACTAAAAGATATTGAAATAATATAACCATTATTTTTATAAATTATATAATTGGTGTTGGATCTAAATAATTTAGGGGGAGTTTTTTCTATAAATTTAAAGACTATGTTCCTCATATAACTTTTAAAATATTGAATCCTTATGAAAGAGGATAAAATATTTCAAAAATTGGTATCATATGGTATAAAACACGCACTATGTACTTTATTTCTAATTTACTAAATATTTTTGGAAGTGTGATTAGAATCATAGATAAATTACATAAAAGAATTTAAATATCATGTTTTAAGGCCTTTGTTGAGTCAAAAGTTTTACTTTCTGCACATTTTATCTTTACTTTTTAAAATCACAATACACTTTATTAAAAATTATTTTTTACTAACTTTATATTTCCCAAGTATTTAAAATGTTTTTTAGAGAAAAGTTTACTATACCAAACATAAATCATTCTAAATAGATAATATAAACTTTCCATAATAGTCTGATCCATCAGACTTACTAAAGTCTGATCCATAAAACTAAAAAAGTATGATTCATCGGACTGAATAAATCCTAGTCCATCAGATTGAACCAAGTCTAGTCCATAAGGCTGAATAAATTCCATTCCATTAGAGTGAAAAAATATATCTTATCAGTTTTAATGAATCTAGTCCATTGATGTGACAAAATATAGTCTTTCAGTATGATTGAGTTTAGTCTATCGGTGTGGCTGAGTTTAGTCTTTCGGTGTGACTAATTCTAGTCTATCAGTGGGACTTAATTTAGTTCATCATACCAATGATGTTTTATTCCAATGGAATAATAAATTTTATAATTAGAGTTATAATTATTTCTTCTAGATGGAATACATTTTACAGAATTGTAATGGTGGTATTGAAACAACATTAGATTAAGATGTAATTTCTATGTTTTCAAGATAGATATCATCTAAGTCCATTGAGAATAACTATGGTAATCAAAGAAATATGACCATTGGAGGCGTGAATATAAATAAAGGTGCATTCAAGGAGCTGGTAGATAATTATTTTGAAACTCAACAAGTATGACGTTTTCTCTATCATAAAAAATTATTACTTCCACTTTGTAAACTTTCAGAGAGTTTTCATTCTAAGAAATCTGGGTGAGGATTGTAAATTCCTTAGATTTTTTTTATATTTATTATATTTCTGATCTGGGTTTTAGATCAAGGGCTTCTGGGGATAGTAATTCTAGTGATTCTGATCAGGGTGACCGAGGGCTTCTAGTGATTGGAATACAAAGTTGATTGTGATCTTTCTGATTGAGGGTTTTATTATTAAAGAAAGATAGTCCTTACAGTTTGGTTAAAACTATGAATATATTAAGTCAATGTTATTGAATTTTTTTTATGCTGAAGTTTAAAGTGTACTAATTCTTTTTATGAAGTTTCTGTTACTTTTACCATAGAAATTTGTAAAGTTTTCATTTTACTTTTTTATATAAGATTTAATTCTGTAGTGAATTTATAGATAAGTTTATTTTAGTAAACTTTTCTATATTCTAATTTACCTGATGAGATCTGATCCTATTATAAACACTATGATCATAGAATACAATATGAGTCCGATAAATTTTATAATTAGGTTTTAGTTTTAATTATTTATTTTTTTAACAATAATTCACCCCTCTTGTGGCCTTTATAAACTCTTACTATCCAAAAATTGGCATCATAGGAGTTATTTATGATTGACTTACTTGTTTTTATTTTTTTATTTTAAGAGAGTTTTTGAAGATTTTGTAAACATTTTTTATAAACATTTGTTTATAAACTGTTATTACACTATCGTGTATATTGAATAAAGTGTTTATAATTCTATAATATGGAAGGTTTAAATGTTATCACACTTTAAATTCAAATCCTAGCATACCACCAATCTTTGATGGTGCTGGTTATGAGTAATGGTGATATAGATTGAATACATTTTATTTTAACACTGGTGTTGATAACTTTGTAATATTGAATGGAAATTAAAATATTCCATATAAGGAAGTTTCTATATTTACCAATCAAGTGAATCATGAATATCAGTTGAACTATCAAGTAAAGAATACTTTGCTATGTTATATTACTAAGAATATATATAGTCAGATATCTTCTTGTGAAAAAACTACTAATATTTTGAATAAATTGGAAGTTACACGTTTTGGAACTTCTAAGGTAATTGAGACTTTAAGAGAAATTCTTCAAGAATAATGTCAAGATTTTGATTTTCTACTTGGAGAATCTGTTGCAAATATTCAATTGAGATTCATGAAAATCACTACCACAAAAAGGAATTTAATAGCACTAAAAATGGACTTTATTAGTGCTTGATAAGCACCGACTACTAGAGAATTATTAAAATCCCTATTATTTTATCACTTCTTATAGAATTTCAGATAAATAAGACCTTTATTAGAACTTTTAGAAGCAATGATAAAGGGGAATATTTTAGTTTGCTATAACAACACACTACATCACTAGTGCAGTGTGTTGTAGTAGCACACCACAACACCAAAAACACCAAGAAATCAAAAAAAAAAGTATGAATACAAAATTTAAATGAAATAAAATCTATAACACAAATAAAAGAAAAAAACACTATATTATAGACATTTCAAATATTTTTTATACAATTAAATAAGTAAAAATTATTACATACATTAAAAAGTAGTAATATTCCTTTTCATTTTGATCATAACACCTAATAAAGAAAAAAATACCCTATATAAGAAAACAATTATTATGTTAGTAATAATATAAAGAAATAAATTAGTAGAAAGTGTTAATTTATACTAAACTTTGAGTCAAACAAGGAACTATGTGTATCAGATTGATTTGTAGTTGATTATTGCAAGTTACAACATTTCTTGTTATTCTTCAAGAATTATCTATATGAAAATTAAATAGATAAGTATAATATAAAAATGATAAGGAAATTAATTAAGTAATATAATATAGATTGATGAGAAAACAATCTAGGATTATTTTCTCGGTTTTGGTGATGTGATGCACTTTTTAAACTAAAATGATATTTATATATTGGAAAGATGCACTTGGAGTCATACTAGTTACACCATGAGTCAGATTGAGGTGTGACTAATTCTTACACATCTAAAATGACTTATGGATAATTTTCATAAAGTATTAAAACAATATTAATGTGTTTTCTCAGTTTTGAGTACATCACTTGTCTTTTTTACTAAAATGTCATTTTAAAATGGAAACATGCACTTTGAATCATACCAGTCATACCATGTGTCAGTTTGATGTGATAATAATTCATATATTTTAAAAATTACTTATGAATCATTTTTCTAAATTATAAAGACAATACAAGCATATTTTCTTAGTTTTTAGTGAGTGACACTTTTTGAACTAAAATGTCAATTTTATACTGATGAAAAACACTTTGAGTCATTCTGGACACATCATGTATCATATTGAGGTGAGGTTGATTCCTAAACATCAAAAATTACATAAATATTACTTCTATAAATTATCAAAAAAACCTGAATGAATTTTCTTGGTTTTGAGTAGGCCATCTGTCCTTTTTACTAAAATGGATGTAAATTTTTAATAAAAAGGCGCATTTGGAGTCATATCGGTCAGACCATGAATCAAATTGAGTTGTGTCTTATTATTACACAAACCAAATGGATTATGGATAATTTTCATATAGTATCAAAACAATTAGAATGTGTTTTCTCATTTTTGAATATATCCCTTGTCTTTTTTACTAAAATGTCATTTTAAATTGGAAACACACACTTTGTCTCATACCCATTACATAGTTTATCAATTTTATATGAGACTAATTAATACACATAAAAATTTATTATGAATATATGTACTAAATTATCAATAAAATCCTAGTGTGTTTGACCTGCTTTCATTGAGTGACATTTTTCGAACTAAACTGTCGATTTTTAGCTGATAACAGACACAATGAGACATACCAGGCACATCGTGTATCAGATTGAGGTGTGGCTAATTCCTACATGTCACATATAACTAATTTATCATTTTATATAGTATTAAAACAATATTAATGATTTTTATTGGTTTTTAGTAAGTTAGTTGTCCTTTTTACTAAAATTTATGTCAATTTTAAATTAAAAGATGCAGTTGGAGTCATACCAGTAACACCGTTAGTTTTATTGAGGTAAGGATAATTCCAAAAAATCTAAAATTAATTATGTATAATTTTAATAAATTATTAAAAAAAATATAAATGTGTTTTTTCAATTTTGACTATGTCACTTTTTTTTTACGAAAATGTCATTTTAAACTAGAAACAGACACTTTGACTCATACTAATCACATCATGTATCTATTTGATATGATTCTGATTTCTACATGTCACAAATTAATTATAAAAATATTTTATAAATAATAAAGAAAATATGATAATGTTTTCTATGTTTTTTGTGAGTGGAATTTGTTGAACTAAACTGTCAATTTTAAACTGATAACTGACACATTGAGTCATTACAGTCACACTGTGCATCAAATTAAGTTATGATTGATTAATATATATCTCAAATAACTTATGGATCATTACACTAAAGTATAAAATTAATTGGAATATTTTTTTCTCTTTTTTGAGTATGTCAATTGACCTTTTTTCTAAAATTAATGTAAATTTTAAATAAAAATAAGCACTTTGAGTCATACCAGTCACACCATGTATCATATTGTGGTGTGGATGATTCTTACACACCCCAAAGTCCCAAGAAAATTCTAACTACCAATGTTACCATGTTTCCATTATCTTTCTATGGTGAAATTCCATCACTGCATATTGACTTGATGTTCTTAGCCGAAAGAACTTTCTCATTGTTGAAAGTCAGAAGAGCAGAGGATGCTCATGTGCCCATTATATCAAGAGAAGTAACCACAAAAGAAACATGATCTTCCTATAATATTTTATATTTCAATAACAAGAAAGTTTTTTCAACTAATAACATCGATTAAATATGCAGTGTTGATAGTTTGACAAATAAAGGCAACGAAAATTGAAAATGTGGTAACATTGGTAAAAATAATCATTTTATCAATTTTTTGGATTTTTGTAGATAGTTGAAAGTAAAATATGAATTCACAAAAGATCTGTGAAAAAAAAAACTAAATAAGTATTAGATAATAACAAAAAATAAATTTACTTACAAATAGTAGATAAAATGATAAAAAAATTAATTAAATATTTAGTAGGAATTCACCTTTTCCTGATGGTTTTATGCATTCGTGATTCATTTACTTGTTGTCATTATCAAAATTATAGGATCAAATTCCAATCCCTTACGAGTATGAGCATCTTTGAAAAAACCACCCAACTCAAACAAATGAATCCACTTGCACAAGAAAACAATTATTATATGATTAATACTGTAAATAAATAAATTAAACATAAATATGAAACAATACATTAATTCTATGGATAATTATTTAACTATAAACCATTGTTGAAAGAGAAAATTTATTTGTAGTTGTAAAAAATTGATTATATTAGATAATGATACAATTAAATACTGATTTACAAAGGGTGGATTGATATGTTTTTATGATGAAAAGATAAAATTGATAGATATATTTTACTAATTATAATGGGGATATTGTTAATAATTAAAATAATGATGTAACATTGGAGGAAATTAATGTTGAATTGAGTAGCATATGGGGTATCACATAGGGTCAAGGCAGACTAAAAATAAAAAATTTATGGTGAGGAAAATGAATAGGTATTATGAAATGAAAGAAATAAAATCAAGTATGAAATTAGTGAATAAAATTTCATTGGTGGTCGTGAAGTTTTGATGAAAACTCGAAGAAGTAAGAATATAAAAAAACTCATTTTTTCACAAGTAGAGCCTAAATCATTTGGATAGGCATGAAAATAATGATAATTGGATCAAATCTATGCATGGGGATCTTTATTTGAATAAGATATTGTGACATGGGAAAATTTTCCAAGGCTAGAGGAAAAAAATGTTATTAGAACCAAGTGGGTGTTTAGCAATAAATAACTCATTGACTATGGAAAATTGGATTAAAATAAGGAATGAATAGTGTGAAAGGGGAAACATTAGATCAAAGGAATTTATATTTATTTTAATTTCCTAGATTTTTCTATTTATTATTTTTAAATATTTTATAGATTAATTTGGAGACTAGGAACTAAGATGGCATGAAGTTCTGAAGCCTAGTGTGCCTAGGATAAATGTTTAAAAAATATTAAAATATTAAATAGATCGAATACACTATTTTCTTGAAAAATTTGAATAACTTCTAAGTGATTGATTGGATTAAAAATCCAAGGGAACCGTTTAGTTTAGAATAACAGCTTTACCCTAGGTGTGACCTAGCATTGGTCGATGTTAGTCAATTGTGAAAAGTCATCAGGGGCACATAAATAAATAAAATAAATTAAGAAATTTTATTTTATTTTATTGACGCTGCAATGAAATGATTTTCTATTTAAATGAATCCCTATGCCAGAGATCAAAGATTTTATTTATAGCCCTGTAATTCTATGGAGATGCTTAGAAAGAACCTTTGGATAATTCTCCTGAATAACGATGAGATCTCAGATCAAAGATCGGCACACACCAATATTGGTAAATATTTCCAAAAACAATGATGTAATGACCATTCTTAATAAAAAATTGATCCGAATAGAGGTAGGATGCATTATTTTGATTTTATTTCCCATTCTTTATTCCTATGATAAACACAGAATAATCTATGAATATATTAGCATGTGGCTCGATTTAATTTGTGGGATGATATTATTCTATGGGTTTACTGGGATGATTAAATCCTTGTGATTAGAATTGTTGATTGATTCATTTATGGTTTTAATTGTAATGAACTAAGATCGACATCAACATCGATCAAGATTCATACCTCTCGATTTGATTGTTCTTTTGTCCCCTGATTCTAGCATTCTTCGTTACATGTTCTTTATTCTTCCCCGTATTTGAAACACTTGTGAACAATCGATCGTTGCGCCTTCAATTATTGGCACAATAATTTGAAACTAAAGATTCGACATTATGAATACTCAATGGACGTGTGATGGTGGGTTCAACAGTGAATCTAATGACAACAGATGTCGAATCTTCATTCTTCAGTGGAAATGAATAATTGTTATGATCACATTTTCTGAGTCGATTAAAGGCCTGAGTTCCATCGATTCGGTGTTATAGTGACCGAAAGAGCTTGTATTTTGAGTTTTAAGGAGAAAATATTACATGAATGGAATCCAGGTGATTGACAGCATGAACGGGAGGAAGAATATGGGTTTCTAGAAAACCTGATACACACAACATGTAGTCTCTAACTTCAAAGCATGTAGTCCCCTATTGAATGAATCGACATGTACATGGGAAGTACATATAAATAGGTTGGAGTACATAAGTTACCTACATGACATATAATTCCCCACACAACATGTTCTAGACCAAGTACACGGGCTACCCCATGCACCGGTACACGAGTAGGGATACACGGGTCGATGCCGTGTATTGGCACACGACCGAAGTACACGGGAATACCTCAGATGAAAGGACATTAAATGTGACCTTTTCTATATGGTGTGCACCCCTATTCTACACTAACAGGTTTAAATGACATGTATAATACTCAGGGTCATGGGACATAGAGTGTGACCCTACTATACGTCATGTACCCCTTCCAACGAAGCTTGATTTCCTTATCCTCTATATCTTGGGCAAGTTTCATTTGGGTTTGTTCCCTTTGTTGTTACCCTGAAGTTCGGTATGGATCATTTCCTATTCCAAAGACTATGATCCATTTAGTAGGTATTCATAGATAGAGTTGTTGGAATCCACCTAATATTCCTATAGTGGAATTATCTATTCATCTTCATAACCTAGGTGTAGTTATTGGTATCAACATGACCAGTGCTATGCGAGTGCCAATCCTCTACTTAGCAGATTGATCCATATTGAGTTTTTTGGTATCAAACCATGTCCCTAGCTATGAAACTCATATATTTTATCATATTATCTTCATATCTATCAACATAACTGTCTCATAAAGGTACCTGATGAGCATTACCTCTTGAAAGAACGTCATTAGTGCTATTGGACTTAGGAGTTTGTTCTCACAGATGAGTGATTTATGAAATCTTTGAGATGAATTTATAGTTATAGTATAAGGTGGTTGTGAATTTCCTCTAGACTATGTGTCTTTGATCAAGTATATCTAGATATTATTATTATATATGATGTATACATATACCTATATAGAGATGACTATACTTTTTTGTATTACTTTGTGGTTTCAGGGTGTCCTACTGTGTATTATTATACTCACCCCTACCAGGGCTTGGCCTGTATGTGTTGTGTATTGTGCAGATGATCAACCTTTTGATGGAGTCCTTGGGATACTAGGACCACATGGTGCTTAGTGAGACCAGATAGACCAAGGTGTGTTCCTACAACTTCAGAGAGCAGTCCCAATACCTTTTATTTACAGATTGGACTTGTGTTATAGAATTATTTGTGCCGGTCTTGGATTTTAGCCCTATTTATTTTACTTTACTTCCTTTTATAATCTAATTGTGGGATATAATTATATTAATGCATTTTTTACTTAGTGGTTATTACATTTCGAAATTTTGTGGTCTTGGGGATGTGTGTGTGTGTACAGGTACATAACTAATCCCTCCCATGTTAGTGAAATTCCTACTCGGTGCTAGTCACCAACCCATAACCTATTGAAGTTAGGCTTGGGGAGTCTCAGAATGAGCCCCACTGGGATGGGTCATGATAGAGTGGCATTAGAGGAGGTTTATTCTATTTTAGGATTGGGAGTCTGTGAGATTGGTTTGGGGAAACTGTGTTAAGTGTTTTGAATTAGAATTTCAGTTCAGAAACTCCAATGTTGGTGCAGCGGTCAGCATATCCATATACCCAGAATCTTATAACCTACTTTTAGACTTGATACATGAGAATATTGGTTTCAAGGAAATCAATGGTACATACATTATATAAGAATGGATGTAGTTCCATGTCCTTCTAGAGCCAGTTCTCTAGATATAATCATTGACTGTGGTACATCTTGTTTGTTTCAGGATGCCTCCATGATGTATACAAGCTAGGATTCGGTATATTGATGAATAGGATGACCCCCCTTAGTGATGACATATTGATATAGGTACCAGTTCTTCATATTTTACCTCCAGGTGGTGCACCAGCTATACCACCACCTATAGAGAAGCATGTGGTACTCGCATTACCAGAGGACAAAGAGCATAGGATTAGAAAACTTTATGAGTTTTAGTGATAGATACCCCTTAGGTTATGAGGTGAGCCCAACCCAAAGGCAGCTGAGGACTGTATTGAAGTGACGACCTAAGTTTTTCATCTAGGCAGGACACCCACATATCAGATAGTGGCCCAAGCAGTGATCTTTCTACATGGAACAATGAGACGATGGTGGAGTTTGGTTACCCAAACTCACGATGAGGTGACTATTTCATGAACAGATCTTGAGTTCCTCTTTAGAGAAGAATTTTAGCTAGTTATGATAAGGTATGTCCATATTCATAAGCTTCTCTAGCTCTAACAGGGCATCATTTCAGTAGTTGATTATTTAACAAGGTTCACCAACCTTTACAGGTACTCGATGGATATGGTTCAAGATTTGTACTTAATGTCTTAGACCTTCGAGTGAGCTTTGCGTAGAGACATCCGAGAAAACGTTATCCCTCTATTTATTCCTACTTATGTAGGGGTTATTGAGAAGGATTTGTTGGTTGAAATCTTCTTGGATGAGAAGATACATTCAGTGTTGGTCAGAAGTGGGAAAGAAGGAGTACAGACCTTAGTAGTAAGAATCTGACATTAGACTTAGGGCCCTAGACATGGGATACATTTAAAGACGAGGTCTTGGGATAGTGGATCTATAGTTCAAGGCTCACAGGGTGGGTATATTAATCCTAGAGAGAGGTTATTTTATTCATGTGGTGGTGTGGGACATCTCATTCGAGATTATCTGGCCCACCGTACTACTACCCAAGAGATTGTGGATAGACCACCGAGATAGACACAAATATAGGAGCAGGAAAATCCATAGGGAGGTGGACATGGAAAAGGAGCTGGTAGAGAATCCAGAGGTGGTCGATGCTTCCAATTTTTTTCACCACCACCCTCAGGTGGCCCACATTAGGCTCAGGGAGCCGAGGATAGGGGCGGGGACAACTGTATCCAGTAGAGGCTTATGACCCAGGGGCTCCAAGACTGATTCAAGGTATGATCTATTTCTTTTATAATTTAGCTTTAGTACTGATAGACATATGTTCTAGTATGTCCTTTCTCTTCACATATCTTGTATGAGACCTATAGATTCTGGTTGAACCATTTTCTCGACCCTTATGCTTGGAGACACCTACTGGAGAAGACTCAGTGATCACACACTTGTGATGACAATGTGACCCAATCCTTGGAGGTGAGAGTTTCAATTGGAACATCTTGGTTGTATCATCGATGCCTTACAACATCATTCTTGGTATGTATTTGTTATCTATAGTCCATTCCCAGATTGACTATTTTAGGAGAAGGGTGCGGTGTGTTCGTAGTGACAGAATGAGGGTTTTCTTTATTGGAGAAAAGGAAACCCAAGTAGCACTGGATTAACTCACTTATAAGAGGGTGTGGCTAGTTACTCATATATTTTCTAGATTGACCCTTGGTGTAGTGAATGTTTTGAGTTTCCAGTTTCTTATAGTGGTGGAGGAGTACGAGGATGTCATTCCATAAGATGTTTCAGGATTTACTCTCCATAAAGAGATAGAATTCTACATTGACCTACACCCTATGATGACACCGATATCTACATCATCATATCATATGGATCTCATTGATCTTCACAAGCGCATGGTGTAGTTGTAGGGATCACATAGGAAAGGCTTCATGAGACCCAATGTTTCACCCATGACAACCCCAGTTTTGTTTTCAGAAAAAGAAGACAAGAAATTGAGGTTGTGTGTGGACAATCAAAATTTGAATCAAGTGACCTTGAAGAATAAGTATCCACTACTGGGGATCAATGACCTCTTTGATTAGTTGATTGGGGCACAATGGTTCTCGAAGTTTGACCTCTGATCAGGCTATCACCAGCTGTGAGTACATGATGTGGATATACCGAAGAAGGCCTCCAGATGTCATTATGATCATTATGAGTACATGGTGATTCCCTTTGGCATGAAAAATTCCCTAGCATTGTTCATGGGAATCATGAACCAGATATTTCATTCTTACTTAGACCGGTTCATTGTTGTGTTTATCAAAGATATCCTTGTGTACTCAGTGTATGAGGGGGAGCACACATGACATTTAAAGATAGTTCTAGACGTACTCCAAGGGCACCATCTTTATAGAAAGTTCTCAAAGTGAAAGTTCTGGATTCAGGTGGTCTATTTTCTATTAAACTTTATCTCAATAGATGGAGTTGTAGTGGACCTGACCAATGTCAATGTGATAACATGGGATCCACCTAGGAGCATGAAAGAGGTGAGAAGCTTCCTTGGGTTGGTAGACTATTCTAAGAGATTCATACATGATTTCTAAAGAATATTATTGTAACGACCCGAAATTTTGAATAAATATTGTTTCCTAATTTTGTGTGTTGTTTTATTTTATTTTATTTTTATACTCAACAAAAATGTTTCATTTGATAACATGAGTGTAATTAAAATGAGACCGTTGGGTTTTGACTGTTATATGACCATTGGTCAATATGACCGCTGTAAACTAAACGTTTCGATTATTGTCTCTAAATACAAGTAATCTTGGTTAATTAATATATAAAGAAGATTCGATGGCCTCACCCAGTAGTATTGGACTGATTGAAGCCCATCTAACAGAACTTGGGAAGGAGGTAGCACCACTGGGATTTGCTCTGGACCGAACCCAAGATGAACTTCATCGTGTGAAGCTAGAATGGGATCGCCTTCGCGAGAAGTTCAAACTAATAGAAATTACTACTCGTGCGATGTTGGCCGAGCCTCCCTCGTATTCTCTCACCTTAGCACACCTTACACTTAGGTCCTATGCTGTTGTGATAAGGGGCTATGTAAGGAGACCGTAACTACCTGGTGTAATCCTTTATTTTAAATAAAAATTGGGATTTCTTCTTATGATGAAGTTTATGAATTTTTAAATGTCCGAATAAATATAGTATGCATATTTTTGGTGAATTTTAGAGAAAGGATATTTTAAAAAAATGTTTATGTAAACCTTAAATAATTAAAAATGAGTAATGATTTTCAAAAAATGTTCTTCTATAATTATGTTCAGTACGAAATTTAGAGTCTAATAAGATCAACTTGATTTTTGATGAATAGTAAATTATGAATAGTGATTTTATGATTAGGATTAGTAATGTGTCCAAATGGATTAGTAATCTCACTTAAAGAAAGTATTAATATAATCTAGGCACCTTGATTAAGTAATGCGATTCAATAAAATGGTTAAATAACTGTTTCATAAATTATTATTCAAGTATCAGTTTTTTCGAGTGAATTGTGTTTTAAAATTAAAAATTAAATTAAAAATATTTAGATAATTATTTTTATAAAATGGATTTCATTTTTGAACTCAGAGCATCGATATTATGTTAAGGTAAATTTTGGGGTTTTTTCTGAAAAAAATGAATTTTCGGTGAATAGTGTATTTATTTAAAAAATAAATTAAAAATATTTAGAAAAATATTTTTATAAAATGGAGTTCATTTTTGAAATCAGAGCATTGATATTTGGTTAAGGTGAAATTTTGGGATTTTTCTGAGAAAGTTGAATTTTCAGTGAATAGTAAAAATACAGTTTTAGGGTGTCGGTATGTTTAATGACATCATAACTGTGTCATGATGATTTCATGAGATATTTTATGGGTTGGACGACCAAAGGTGATGAAATATTGTATTGGGGGCCCCATGTGGCTTAACTTCATGGGAAATATCTTGGGAGAGCACATGGTTTTGAGAAACCCACTTATGAGGTGTCCCTTGGCCATTAATGCCTTGTCCCCTCACTTTCCCTATAAATACCAAGCCATCCTCTCATCCATTCGACTACCCACTCTCCCCCAATGAAGTTCCGGTCTCATTACCTCCCAAGGAGTCCTCCCAAGGTGCCCCAATCCTCTCAAGGTCCAAACCTTTGAGTTTTAAGAGTTAAGTTTTAAGGTAAGGGATCCGACCCCCTCTCTTTCTTTTCAAGTGATCCCTTTTATGTCATTTATTTTATGCTCCATGTTCTTATGTTGGAGGATGTTCTTTTATATTCATTATACTTTCCTTTTTATGTTCATATGATGAGATACCCCCTCTTACTCTTATCATCTCATTTTATTAAAGTTTAAGTGGCGCCGTTAGGCTGCCGAAATTTTTATAATGGATTCTTTCACCCTTCTAATTTTCAAGTTCTATTTTCTTGTCAACTCTTTCAAGTTATTTTTTATTATGTTGGGGTATGATCTATATATCTATAATACTGATATTTTATGATAATATGATGAGAGACCCCATTTGATCTCTTCAATTCAGTATTTTGAAGTTTTAAGTGGTGCCGTTAGGCTGCCGAATGTTTAAGTGGTTCTTTCACCCTTGTCATTTTTGACGTTCTACTTTCTTGTCAAGTCTTTCAAGTTCATTTTTATTATGTTGGGGTATGATCTATATATATATAATACTGATATTTTATGATCATATGATTAGAGACCCCATTTTATCTCTTCAATAAAGTATTTTGAAGTTTAAGTGGCGCCGTTAGGTTGCCGAATTTTTAAGGGATTCGTTCACCTTTCTCATTTTTCAAAGTTCTACTTTCATGTAAAGTCTTTCAAGTTCATTTTTATTATGTTGGGGTATGATATCTATATCTATCATACTGATCTTATATGATCATATGATGAGAGACCCCATTTTATCTCTTCAATTCAGTATTTTGAAGTTTTAAGTGGTGTCGTTAGGCTGCCGAATTTTTAAGTGGTTCTTTCACCCTTCTCGTTTTGAAGTTCTACTTTCATGTCAATTCTTTCAAGTTCCTTTTTATTATGTTGGGGTATTATCTCTATATCTATCATACTGATCTTTTATTATCATATTATCAGAGACCCCATTTTATCTCTTCAGTTCAGTATTTTTAAGTTTTAAGTGGCGCCGTTAGGCTGCCGAATTTTTAAGTGGTTCTTTCACCCTTCTCATTTTGAAGTTCTACTTTCATGTCAAGTCTTTAAAGTTTCTTTTTATTATTTTGGGGTATTATATCTATATCTATAATACTAATATTTTATGTTCACATGATGAGAGACCCAATTTGATCTCGTCAATTCCTTTTTTGAAGTTTAATGACACCGTTAGTCTGCCAAATTTTCATAAGAGAAATCATATTTTTGTCTTCCTTTCATGTTATTCATTTCATATGGTACATCTTTAAAAGTTCATTACCATGTTCATATATCCTTAATATTATGTCCTTATACTATTTTATGGATCATTTATGAGTGGGTGACCCATGTCCCCACTCTTATCAATGTTCCCTAAAACCCCGAAACATAGCTGTTATGCTGCAGAATTTTCGTCTTAAAATGCCTCTCTCTTTTCTCAAAATTATTTTATGTTATAAATTGAATACTCAATGCTCTTATTTCTAAAGGGGTATTCACATATATATCAAAATGTTCTATTTTAAATTCTGGGATTTACATACATGAGACCCACTCTCCCCTTCCGTGGGTTTTAAAGTGACGTAAAGATCATGTCTTTAAAGAAGTTTTTAAAACGTTATGATTATGAAATGAAAACCATTTATTTTATGCTATATGGGTTATTTATGAAATATTTTATGATGATATATGTGGATCACATGATAATAAAGGTAAATTTAAGGGTGCGCCCTGATAGCGCTCCAATGCATTGGGTAATGATGTAACCACTAGAGATTACAATTTTCATGATATCTTGGTGAATAACCTTGGTAATTTTTAAATGACACCTTGGGGATGGACCTTGGTGATATGTTCATGATTTTCTATGTTAAATGATGTCACCAAATCTTAAAGTTATGAAAAATGTTATTTTTATTATGATATTCCACATGATTTCTTTCTCATGCCTTAAAGTTCTTTTTCATGACATAGTTGATGTATCTCAAGTTCACATGTTAAATGTTTCTCTTGTTTCCCTTACTGGGCCTTCTGCTCACCCTTTATTTTGATGTATGTCCCCAGGTTATGAGATGTATTAATGAACCTAGGATGAACATAAGGAGAAGCATTTCAAGTGTTTAAGAAGAATGTTTTTTTTCTTTCATTTAATAAGTTCCTGGTTTCCAAGACACTAAACCTTAAAGATCCTCAGTTTTGTAAAATGTAATGAAAGTTTATGTGATAAAAAGGTGGGATGCTATAGTTGGTATCAAAGGATGGTTTAGTTATTTGTGAAAATTAGGATATTAAAACTTTAGGAATAACCCTATAGAAATGTTTAAATATAGGAAATCTTCCGGGTATTTTGGTGAGTATTGAGTAAGGGGTTGCCAAGAAAATACATCCCTATCTGGATACGAGCAGGTAGAGGCAGCTCTGGAACAAATGTACATAGGGTTAAAACTCGAAAAGACCTCTTTGAGCTAGACTCGAACGGGAACTGGTAAACGACAACGGGCCTTGCTGCACTTTTGGTTACGACACTCCCGTGGGATATGCTTTGGTAAATTCATAAGATTAGTATGAACCATTGTTAAAGGAACAAAGATAACATAAAATAAAGATTCACATAAGAATATATGATCATGGATAACCTATATGGGAACCTAGGGGATCACAATTTAGGGTATACTTTTCTTCTATAATTTATCCTTATATTTTTTCAGTTCTTTTTCATGATTATTGGATGAGTACTTAAGCCCCTAATTATACTCTCTCTTCTTAGTTAATGGTGGGAAATGGAAGAACATGTACCAACAACCAATGTGATAGGAAATGCGATGATTACCGTATTAATATGATAGGGACGATTAGTGGATTAAAAGATGATTATTATTTTGGAAGACGTTCAATATTTTGGGGACCCTATATGATCGAGGTAAATAGATTACTATGGTATTTTCATTGAGGAGTAAGGTTGACATATATTTTGAAGAATCGATGAATTTAAGGTGAAATTATGGTATTATAGGTTACTTATGGAAATGATTAATCTATCTTGGGGTAAATATGTTTAGGTTAGCTAGTTTTGTTATAATATTTTAGGGGTGGTTGATGTTGTTTGGAGATTAATGATAAAGTTTACCTTGGAAGACTATGTTATCAAATCCTTCATGTATTTGGGTATCAATCTTAGTTTGGTTTATTTTGAGGAATTTTAAGAACCGTTATTTATGGAATGGTCTATGATAAACTTTGGGTAGTACCATGGAAGTTTGAAGATTTAAAAGTAGTTTCCATTCCTATGGGATTCTTTCTTTTTGAAGAGTTGTTTTACCTTAACCTTTCTATTTTTGGGATAATGTTTAAAGATAGAAGAAATAGATAGTTAATCTTTTGTGGATTATGTGATTATCTAGAAGATGATTCTTGTGCTTTTGATGAGACCAAGTGTTTTTGTATTCTCATCATTTAGAGAAAAGATTAGTTTTGGTAGAGACTTATTAAAGGATGAAACTCTACTTGAAAGTAGGTATATTTCTTTATGTTTTTTTCTATGTAGTAAATGAATTCCTCAAAATTATGAAAAGGAACGTAAAAAAAAACGTTGTTGGTTTACGTTTTCTACTAGGTAATCAAAGAACATTTGAACACATCATAAGTTTGGGATTTTATCATGGTTAACTTTCTCCTAATCATGTTTTCTATCACTCTCCCTCAGAACGTGACCCTTGGTTTTTTCCTCCATGTCCATGTTTTCCTACATGGGATCCTAGTATGGGTTAACTCAGGTGATCTTTGTACTTCCCTTTCTTTATTTTAAAGTAATAGTTTTATTGATTCCTTTTCTGATGTAGGACTTTCAATAAAATTTCAAAACCCAATTTTAAAAATTGCGAGGATGCAATTTATTAAGGGGGGAAGATTGTAACGACCCAAAATTTTGAATAAATCTTGTTTCCTAATTTTGTGTGTTGTTTTATTTTATTTTATTTTTATACTCAACAAATTTTTTTCATTTGATAACATGAGTATAATTAAAATGAGACCGTTGGGTTTTGACTTTTATATTACCATTGGTCAATATGACCGCTGTAAACTAAACGTTTCGATTATTGTCTCTAAATACAAGTAATATTGGTTAATTAATATAGAAAGAAGATTCGATGGCCTCACCCAGTAGTTTTGGACCGATCGAATCCCATCTAACAGAACTTGGGAAGGAGGTAGCACCACTGGGCTTTGCTCTGGACCAAACCAAAGTTGAACTTCATCGTGTGAAGCTAGAACGGGATCAACTTCGCGAGAAGTTCAAACTGATAGAAATTACTACACGTGCGATGTTGGCCGAGCCTCCCTCAGATTCTCTCACCTTAGCACACCTTACACTTAGGTCCTATGCTGGTGTGATAAAGGGCTATGTAAGGAGACCGTAACTGCCTTGTGTAATCCTTTGTTTTAAATAAAAAATTCGGATTTCTTCTTATGATGAAGTTTATGAATTTTGAAATGTCCGGATTAATATAGTATGCATATTTTTGGTGAATTTTAGAGAAAGGATATTTTAAAAAAATGTTTATGTAATCCTTAAATAATTAAAAATGTGTAATTATTTTTCAAAAATGTTCTTCTACAATTATGTTCAGTACGAAATTTAGAGTCTAATAAGATCAACTTGATTTTTGATGAATAGTAAATTATGAATAGTGATTTTATGATTAGGATTATTAATGTGTCCAAATGGATTAGTAATATCACTTAAAAAAAGTATTAATATAATCCAGGCACCTTGATTAAGTAATGTGATTCAATAAAATGGTTAAATAATGGTTTCATAAATTATTATTCAAGTATTAGTTTTTTCAGGTGAATGGTGTTTTTTTGACTTAAAAATTAAATTAAAAATATTTAGAAAATTATTTTTATAAAATGTATTTCATTTTTGAACTCAGAGCATCGATATTATGTTAAGGTAAATTTTGGGGTTTTTTCTGAAAAAATGAATTTTCGGTGAATAGTGTATTTATTTAAAAAATAAATTAAAAATATTTAGAAAATTATTTTTATAAAATGGAGTTAAGTTTTGAAATCAGAGCATTGATATTTGGTTAAGGTGAAATTTTGGGATTTTTCTGAGAAAGTTGAATTTTCAGTGAATAGTAAAAATACAGTTTTAGGGTTTCAGTATGTTTAATGATATCATAACTGTGTCATGATGATGTCATGAGATATTTTATGGGTTGGCCGACCAAAGTTTATGAATTATTGTATTGGGGGCCCCATGTGGCCTAACTTTATGGGAAATATCTTGGGAGAGCACATGGTTTTGAGAAACACACTTATGAGGTGTCCCTTGGCCATTAATGCCTTGTCCCCTCACTTTCCCTAAAAATACCAAGCCAGCCTCTCATCCATTCAACTCTCCACTCTCCCCTAACGAATTTCTGGTCTCATTACCTCCCAAGGAGTCCTCCCAAGGTTCCCCAAGCCTCTCAAGGTCCAAACCTTTGAGTTTTAAGAGTTACGTTTTAAGGTAAGGGATCCGACCCCCTCTCTTTCTTTTCAAGTGATCTCTTTTTTGCCATTTCTTTTATGCTCCATGTTCTTATGTTGGAGGATGTTATTTTATATTCATTATACTGTCCTTTTTATGTTCATACGATGAGAGACCCCCTCTTACTCTCATCATTTCATTTTATGAAAGTTTAAGTGGCGCCGTTAGGCTACTGAAATATTTAGAACGGATTCTTTCACCCTTCTAATTTTCAAATTCTCTTTTCCTTGTCAAGTCTTTCAAGTTATTTTTTATTATGTTGGGGTATGATCTCTATATCTATCATACTGATCTTTTATGATCATATGATGAGAGACCCCATTTGATCTCTTCAATTCAGTATTTTGAAGTTTTAAGTGGCGTCGTTAGGCTGCCAAATTTTTAAGTGGTTCTTTCACCCTTCTCATTTTTGAAGTTCTACTTTCATGTCAAGTATTTCAAGTTAATTTTTATTATGTTGGGGTATGATCTCTATATATATCATACTGATATTTTATGACCATATTATGAGAGACCCCATTTGATCTCTTCAATTCTGTATTTTGAAGTTTAAGTGGCGCTGTTAGACTGCCAAATGTTTAAGGGATTCGTTCACCTTTCTCATTTTTCAAAGTTATAATTTCATGTACATTATTTCAAGTTCCTTTTTATTATGTTGGGGGTATGATATCTATATCTATCATACTGATCTTTTATGATCATATGATGAGATACCCCATTTGATCTCTTCAATTCAGTATTTTGAAGTTTTAACTGGTGCCGTTAGGCTGCCGAATTTTTAAGTGGTTCTTTCACCCTTCTCGTTTGGAGTTCTACTTTCATGTCAAGTCTTTCAAGTTACTTTTTATTATGTTGGGGTATTATATCTATATCTATCATACTGATATTTTATGATAATATTATGAGAGAGCCCAATTGATCTCTTCAATTCATTATTTTGAAGTTTTAAGTGGCGCTGTTAGGCTGCCGAATTTTTAAGTGGTTCTTTCACCCTTCTCGTTTTGAAGTTCTACTTTCATGTCAAGTCTTTCAAGTTAATTTTTATTATGTTGGGGTATTATCTCTATATCAATCATACTTATATTTTATGTTCAAATTATGAGAGAACCACTTTGATCTCGTCAATTCATTTTTTGAAGTTTAATGACGCCGTTAGTCTGCCGAATTTTTATAAGAGAAATATTATTTTTGTCTTCCTTTCATGTTCTTCATTTCATATGGTACATCTTTCAAATTTTATTACCAGGTTCATATATCCTTCATATTATGTCCCTATACTGTTTTATGGATCATTTATAAGTGGGTGACCCATGTCCCCTCTCTTTTCAATGTTCTCTAAAACCACGAAACATAGCTGTTTTGCTTCAGAATTTTCGTCTTAAAATGCCTCTCTATTTTCTCAAAATTATTTTGTGTTATAAAGTGAATACTCAATTCTCTTATTTATACAGGGGTATTCACATATATATCAAAATGTTCTATTTTAAATTCTGGGATTTACATACATGAGACCCGCTCTCCCCTTCCGTGGGTTTTAAAGTGACGTAAAGATCATGTCTTTAAAGCAGTTTTTAAAACGTTATGATTATGAAATGAAACCCATTTATTTTATGATATATGGGTTATTTATGAAATTTTTAATGATTATATATGGCTCACATGATAATAAAGGAAACTTTAAGGGTGCACCCTGATAGTTCTCCAATGCATTGGGTAATGATGTAACCACTAGAGATTACAATTTTCACGATATCTTGGTGAATAACCTTGGTAATTTTCAAATGACACCTTGGGGATGGACCTTGGTGATATTTTCATGATTTTCTATGTTAAATGATGTAGCCACATCATAAAGTTATGAAAAATTTTATTTTTATTATGATATTCCACATGATTTCTTTCTCATGCCTTAAAGTTCTTTTTCATGACATAGTTGATGTATCTCAAGTTCACATGTTAGATGTTTCTCTTGTTTCCCTTACTGGGCCTTCTTCTCACCCTTTCTTTTGATGTATGTCCCCAGGTTATGAGATACAGTAATGAACCTAGGATGAACTTAAGGAGAAGCATTTCAAGTGTTTAAGAAGAATGTTGTTTTATTTCATGTAATAAGTTCCTGGTTTCCAAGACACTAAACCTTAAAGATCCTCGGTTTTGTAAAATGTAATGAAAGTTTATGTGATAAAAAGGCGGGATGCTATAATTATCACCCATGATATCTTTTACTTGAAAGGGGAAGACTTTCGTGTGTATAGAGAAGTGCTGATAGGATTTTCAGTATTTGAGGCAAAGTTTGATGAGTGCTTTGATCTTGAGATTTCCAGAGGAGGGTTTTGAGTTCGTAGTGTTATGTGATATATTAGGAACCAAACTTGGTTGTGTACTAATTCATAGGCAAGTGATTATTTTCTATGGTTTACTCCAGTTGAGACCACTTGACCATAACTACATGACCCATGATCTTGAGTTAGTGGTGATAGGATTCGCGTTGAAGATGTGGCAACACTACCTGATGGGCGAGAAGTTCATTGTGTACTCCGACAATAAGAGTATCAAGTATATCTTATATCAGAAGGATCTTAACTTGAACATAGGTGATGGTGAGAGTTACTATAGGATTATGACTTTGAAATTCTCTATACTCCTAAGAAGGGGAACGTGGTAGGAAATTGTCTCAGTATGAGATCTAGTTCACAATTGCTAAATGAGGGGTTAGAGAAGTTGGCCTCATTACAATTATTCTTTATGGATATAGACAGAGAAGCTTATCTCCAGTATATAGTTGTCACTCCTCCACTGTTATAATGATTCAGGGAGGCATAGCATGGGGATACCGACTATGGGACCCCACTTCCTTAGATATCCATAGGGCATACTTACTATGGATATTAAAAAGGTAAGGATAATGTCATTCTTTTCCAAGGATGCATAATAGTACTAGTGACATTTTGGGAGGAGGTTTTGAAGGAGTTTCATAAATCCACTTGGGTGGTAAATCTGACCATGGAAAAGATATACCAGGACCTCCAATGTGAGTTTTTTTGGTTAGGTATGAAGAAGAGAGTTGTAGAGTTTGTCTCATGATTCTAAACTTATTATCAAGTGAAGGCATAACACCAGGTTCCAGTGGGTTTACCTCAACCCCTTGAGGTTCCAAATTAGAAGTGGGATGGGATATACATGGACTTAATGATGGGTTTACCACATATGTCTAGGGGAAATGATACCATCTGGGTGATCATGGACTAACTCACCAAGTAATCCTACTTTCTAAATATCTGAGAGAAAAGTTCGGTAGAGATCTTGGGACGCCTCTACATTCAAGAGATAGTTATACTCCATGGAGTTTCATCAATGATAGTTTTAGATCATGATGCTTATTTTACATCTTGGGTGTGTAAGAGATTACAAGATGTGTTTAGGACCTAGTTACACTTGAGCACAACGTTTCAACCACAAAATAAAGGCCAGATAAAATGGGACATTCAGGTTCTGGAGGATATATTGTGAGATTTCATGTTAGACTTTGGCCGTAGCTGAGAGGATCACCTACCACTATTGGAGTTTTAATATAACAAAAGATAAAATTCCACTATTGGTATGGTATCATTTGAGGCTTTGTGTGGGTGACCCTATAGGTCACCACTTTACTAGACTGACCCGAGAGAGTTAGTGCTCATGGGCCCCGAGTTAGTGTGAGATACAATTGAGAAGGTGAAATTCATCCAGGAGAATATGAAGACTACATATTTCTATCAAAAGTCTTATGATGATATGCAGTGAAGGCCTTTAGAGTTTTAGGAAGGATACCATGTGTTGCTATAGTTTTCACCTCGATGTGGATTATGGAGACTTGGCCAGGGAAATAAGCTATTTTGGAGGTTCATTAACCCTTTTCAGATATTATGTGGTGTTAGTAAGATGGCGTACCACTTAGCGCTACCCCCATAGTTATAATAGGTATATTTTGTATTTCACATGTCATAGCTGGGGAGGTACGTGCATGACCTATTTCATGTCAATGACTGGGGTGAGTTGGACATCGAGGATGGAGTTACTTTTGTTGAGTACTCAGTGGAGATCGAGGATCAACAGGAGATGATTATTTATGGGCGATCTGTTCATTTAGTGCATGTATGATGGTAGAATGAGAATCTATAGGGGAGAACATGGGAGAGGGAGGCTCAAATTCATGCTTAGTACCCTCATATTTTTTTATTAGCCCTTATTTTGTCTTTTTGGGGATGTAAATCCCCAAGGTAGGGAGAATGTAATGTCCCAGTTTTTTTGTGTGTATTATATTTAAATATTATATGGACTAATTTAGAGACAAGGCACTGGGATTGTGTTTAATTATGTGGCCTGGTGTGCCCATGATAAATTGTTGAAAAATAGTAATATATTAAATATAACATGAACACTATTTTTCTAAAAAGGTGGAATAACTTCTAAGAAGGTTCCCAGATCCTAAATCCGAGGGCTCTGTTGAGTTTAAAACAGTGGCTTTACCCTAGGACCGAATGACCTGAAGGCCTTCCTTTTGTATTTTATGATGGATAATCACCCTTTTAAGTGTTCAAGGGGAACCCGTACCTGACTCGTAGGCCCAAGGCACAAGGACCAACTGACCCTCAATACAAGACCCGAAGGCCCAAAGGCATACCATGCCCATTACATGACCCGTAGGCCCAACCCACTAGAACTGACCCTCCCCATATTCTACGTCATTGATCAACTAGCTCCCCACCTTACATTGCTGATCAGATAGCATTTCACTGTACAAAGCTGCATGGTGCCTGGTCCTGATGGTGACTGCCATACCCTCTCATTCTTCCAATCCGGGGCTCTGATTGTAGAGACCCGAAGCCTGACGTACATGGACTTTACATTACTTTTGCGGAATACTTAGTACATTACAAAAACACACACACAAGGACCGTAATAGTTTAGTGTCTTTGGAAACTCGGACTATAATCTTCTAATCGTGGTGAAAGATCTTCAACATCTCCCATAAAGATCTTTTTTTTTTTACCTAAAACCTTTCTTTATATCCTGGGGAAAAGAAAACATAAAAGGGTGAGCTCAAATGCTCAGTAAGGGTAAACAAAAGAAATATCAATCACATCATATTCATAAGAACATAACATTTTGGAAATCATAACCTGCAAAAGAGAGCATAATTTCATAACATGGGATAAATCATGGCAGTGAAATGTAATCACAATAATCATAACATAAAACATGGAACTTTGTGGCATACACACATAATCATAGAGAATCATTTCTTGTTAGTCAAGACTCATTGCCAAGACTATCTTAGTGGACAAAGTCCCTTTCTGAATCGAGTAATCCTCGTTTCAGTCCTGTTTCACTGAACCGGTATAACCTACCATTCCAGCCATGTCTATCTCATGAGATATAAAATCTTTACCCAATGCATTGGAGGGAGATATAGGTCCCACCCATCTCTTAATGAATCCTTTCTTATGTGTGCCACAAAATCATAAATCATACATCATTGCATAACCCATGTAATAAAAATGGGATTCTTGAAACATCATGACATCATAAATCAATTCATATAAGATAAAGGAATTCATAAACATAATTCCATCACAACATAGTCAAACCAATGTAAAAATATGGATAGAAACAGAACCCTTTATTATCTTAGATGGAAAATAATTTTGATAAAACACTTGAATTGAATTCTTGAGGAAAATATCCTTTCTTCTTCAAAAACATTTTTCCTTTCATAACATGTCATACAACTTTAAAATAAAAGAAGTTAATTAAAAATAAACTTGAAAACTTGTAAAGGAAGCTTCTTTGAAGTAATGTTTTAAAAATCCATTCATTCCGTATAAGTTAAAAAAAAACATTCTTCGTACATTTGTCGGAAAAGTCAAAAAGTACCTCGTACGGAAAAACGACAAAAGATTCCTTTCATATTCTTTACTAAAAACTCACCTAAGGGTAAAATTGGATTTAAACTATTTCAAGTGGATGGAAACAATATTACATATTGAGGGAACATGGATGTGGATGATAAAATACACCCCAGTAAATACTTACGAATAAACAATCTCGGATAAAAATGAGATTGTTATATTTCCCTTACCTTAGGTCCGACTTGCTTTGTAAGTGTCCGAACCTCCTGTATAATGATTTAAATAATGTTATTGACTTATTACAGAATCATATTCATTGTTATGATATCATATATGGTTCACTTATGACATTATATTACCCGTTCTTTTGTAAATTCCATGTTAAAGAAGCGTTTTGGGTAAAATCGTTTCATTTATCGTAGGTGTTTTGACTTGTTGTTCTTGACATCATTATTACTTATATCATGATTTACTTACTTCCAGAATATAAAATATGATTTATATATCATATATATTCAGTATATATATATATATATAATAGATAGATAAATAAAATGAAAAACACCGTTCATGGAGACGGTAGTCCGTACGTACGCATGAACGCTGTTTTACTTTCCTTACTGTCTTGAAATGGAAGTAAGTATATTACATACATATATATATATACATAGATCCAGTAGATTTATAATGTCATATATTTCATTATTATTTCTTATATATACTTTATAATCATTCTTAAATGGTTAACATGGAGAATGAATCTCATCGCGTCGTGGAGACGGTAGTCCGTACGTACGCACGAGCGATGATATCATTTCTATAAATATTGAATTGAATTGGAGTGGATTATACAATATATCAGAATCAATATGATGTTGTAATAACTATGTATAGTTATTCTTTACACCATTATACCCATCCATGTAAGGTTGTGGTGGAAAATAGATTACACCACGGCGTGGAGACGGTATTCCGTACGTACGCACGCGCGGTGATTTCTTTTTCCGTAGGATGGATAGATGGTGAAATAGGGTTGTTTCATACATATAATAACATATCAGTATATGATTGATACTGATGTTATTACTTCATAATGAAACAACCTAAGTAGAAGAAGTGGAAGAAGAAATAAAGATGAAAGAATTGGTAACGGTAATTACCTCTTCTTTGAAGTGCCTCTTTGAGACCTCCTCTTAGGGAACTAAAATTGGTCTTTGAGGAAGACCAGAACCTCTAGGATGTTGCTAGGGAAGTGGAGAGGAGAAATTGGCAGGGGTTGGCCGAGCTTGAGTGCTCAAATTGGTGTGAGGAGGAGGGGGAGGATGTGTCCTTTTATAGGGGAGGAGAGGGGCACCTTAGGAATATCTCAAAATATTATTTTATATTAAAGTCAAAATCGGTTTATAATGGTTCCAAAGGGTCTTATTTCGAAGCTAAAGTAAGGATGGGTAGAAATACTATCAACCAATAGAATTTAGACAAGTTTAAGATATTATTTTAACCTTATCAATTAGATTTAACTCTAAGTTAATTAATTTAACTTTTACCGTGTCTTTTTGTTTTCTTTCACTATATGGTTAATACACTTACTATAACATGCCAAACGAACCCAAAATTGTTTATTATTAATATATATATCCTTATCTAAGTCATTTGGCCGAACCTTAGATTTTTAGGAATAAAATAACAATTAATAATATAATATTTGATTTAAAAACTATTTTGTGTCAATTTTGACACTATTTGATATATGATTTTTGTGAAAGTCATAACAGAATTATATGTTCGAACCAAGTTGATTAAATCAACACTAATATATCATAGTAACCTAGAAAATTAGTGGAATTCATAAAAAGTCTTAAATTACATTTATTTTGGTATTTATATTATCAATTATGTCAATATTTCATTAATAAGATAATTACTGCATCATATTTGTGTCATAAATAAATTATATTATTTGATGTCTAAAAATTACAAATAAAATACCATCATGTAGGAAATATTTTTAGCTTTCTAATGAATATTTATAGTCGAATTTATCTTATGTATAACCCCATATTAAAAATGATTTACTTATTAAACATTGATTTTAACTATTTTAACCCTTCTTTAAATAAATTAATAATAAATGTCCTAATCTAATCCAAGTTGGCCTAAATGGTCATATTTTATTCCTAAGTTTGTTTTTGGTCGAATTACACTTGTCCAATAGAATTAGGACATGTGTTAGGGTAATATTAATATCATATTTACCCTTAGTTACCTTATTTACTATTAACCGTGGTAAAAAAAGTAAAAAGTTACTATTCACCAAAAAATTATTTTCATCTCATTGAACCACATTTTAGTCCTTGATATTAACCGCGTCTCTCGGATTTTCGAAATTCCATTCACAGAAGCGGTAAAATTATGTTTTATGCAAAATTCAGTTTTTAACCTACCACTTAGTAGTTTCACTATTCATCAAAAATTGATGTTTTTCAGAACAATGCCAAAATTTCATCCCAAGCTATATTTCATATTCCGAATTCAAAAATGAAGTCTATTTTACCAAATTCATAACATAAAAGTTGCATTAATTAATTTTATAATTAAATCCCGCTGTTAAAACAAATAGCGTGTTTTTAAGAAACAATATCTATCAAAAGATTGACACTTGTTTATGTCTAGTTTAAATGTGAAACTACATCCAATGACCAACATTGTATTAAATTGTAAAAATATATTCTAAATATACTTTAAAACCACTCAAATTAATGATTTATCACTATTAATTATTTCGATTAAAAAAGTTGTTTTTAATTATAATTTAGTAATTTTCACTATTCATCAGAATATGAAAGTTATCCGAAAAGTACCAAAATTTCACCTTAGGCTAAATTCGATACTCCGAATCCAAAAATGAAGTCCATTTTGAGAGTTAAAATTTCTAAAATTTAAAAAGTGGTTATTACTATTCATAACGGCTAGTTTTAATAATATTTTAATAGCATATCATTGTTTCGTGAAACTCAGGATTACGTACCACACACGCTATCGAGGAAGGTTGCGATTGCGTGTAATGCAAGGCAAGTCAAGGATGCGTGTTGTGCAAGCTCCTTTTGGTGTAGCGTATAACACAAGACATTAGTAAAATAAGAAAGAATATTTTTCATAAAATCTCGGGCTGTTACACTGATTCTGGTTACTGCTACTCTTGTTGCTCTGATCCTCTTCTGGGGCCTGTTCTATGTGAACTGGGATACTCCATGGTATCTGTAGCTTGAAATCCCTATGGCCCAAAGGCCTTTGATGACTTGAAGTCCCTTGAGACCCATAGGTCCAAACTGATGGCCTGAAGGCCCAAATCGGGTGAATAGTTATGGCTGCTACAGTACCGAACAGTACTGCCACAATAACTGCTACAGTACTGCTACAGTACCCCCGAAATTTTTTCCTCCACCTGGTTTTGAACCTGGGTCTCTTGGATGCCAATCAGGAGTCCTTACCACTCAGGTACGAGCTCGTTGGTACCCTAGGAACAACCACACATTGTTTGGTGTGGGTCGACTATGGAAAGTCGTCACATGCGCTTAAATTATTAAAATAAATTAAAAAAATTTATTTTATTTTTTTGATGCAATGATTTATTAATTTTATCTCTAAATTTATCCCTATGTCAGAGATCTAGGGTTAGACTCATAGCCTTAAAATTCTCTAGAGGCACTGGGAAGAAACCTCTGAGAATCCTCTTGAAGAATAATGAGATCTCAGATCAAAGATCGATGCACACCAATCTTAGAAGATCTCACCAGCAATAATGACCTGATGTCAATTATTCCTAAGAAAATGATCCTAATTGAGGTAGGATGTGTTATTTTTATTTTCTTTCCTGTTCTTGATTACTAAGATGAACGCAGGCCAATCCACAAATTGATTATTCCACTATTTGATCATTTTTGGGGGATGGGATTATTCTGTCGGTTCATCAATATGATTAAATATTTCTGATTAGAACTATTGAATTATTCATTTACCATTATAATGGTGAATAACCAAGATTCAAATGAACACCAATTGAGGGTTTTCCTTCTTGATTTGATTGTGATTTTCTCCCTCGATTCTGTTGTTCTTCGTTACACGTTCTTTATTCTTCCCTGTATTTAAAACCCTTATGAACAATTGATTGTTTTACCTTAGACTCTAGGATAAATGATCTAAAACTATATATTAGGCATCAAGATAACTCGAAGGAGGTGCGATGGTGGGTTCAACAGAGACTCAAATGACATTGGGTGTTAAATCCACGTTCTTTGTTGGAAATAAAGAACAGATACGATTGCATATTTTGAGCCGATTAAAGCCTAAGTTTGATCGATTAGTTGTTAGGGTGTCCAAATAAGCTTGGATATGGAGTTTCATGGTGAAGGGATTACTATAATGAAATTTGGGTGATATATGTTGTGACTGAGAGGAAGAAGATGAGTTTTTGGAAAACTTGATACACACGACATGTAGTCTCTGACTACACGACATGTAGTCCCTGGTTTAACAACTCGACGTGTACATGAGAAGTACAAGAGTATGGGGGTGGAGTACACAAATTTTTTTACATAGTGTGTAATATCTCACATGGAATATCCTGGACCAAGTACACAGGATACCTCATGTACTAGTACACAGGCAGGGATACATGGGTTGACGCCCACACGATCGGAGTATACTGGTGGATCCCAGATGAAAGGACACAATGTGTGACCTTTTGTACATGCCATGTTCCTCTTTTCTACACGAAAAGGTTTAAATGAAACGGAACGTTGTACACGATAGTACCTAAGGTCAAGGGGCACAATGTGTGACCCTACTACATGCCGTGCACCCCTTCCCACATAGCTTGATTTCCTTGTCCTCTTTATCTTGGATAGGTTTTGTTGGGTTCTGTTACCTTTATTAATTCCCTGAAGGTTGGTACGAATCATTTCCAACTCCTAAGACTATGATCCATTCAATAAGAATTCCTGGATAGAGTTTTCAGAATCCCCCTAAGATTCCCATAGTGGGATCCTCTATTAATCTTGATACCCTAGGTGGAGTTCTTGGTATCAATGTGAACAATATTATTCAGGCTCCGATCCTCTACGTTGAAGATTAATTCAGATTGAGTTATCAGTATAACTCTATGGCCCTAGTTGTGATCCTCATATGTTGTATCATATTCTCTTTATATATATCATCATATCTCTCTCATGATGGGACCCAACAAGCTGTACCTCTCGAACAGACATCATCAGTGCTATCCAACTTAGGAGTGTGTTCTCCTGGATGAGTGCATACTTGAATATTTAATCTAATTTTCTAGTGCTGGTATACGGTGGTCATGACTTACCTTTAGACTGTGTGTCTTGGATCGAGTATATATGGATATTATTGTTATATGTGTTGTAGACATATACTTGTATAGAGAAGACTGTACTTTCCTTTGTTACATTGCTTTGTGGTTTCGGGGTTTCCTGCTGTGTATTGTTATACTCACCCCTACACATGCTTTGCCTACACGTATCATGTATTGTGCAAATGATCGACCTTTTGATGGAGTACTAGGTGGACCAGGACCAGATGGTGCTTAGTGAGACTGAACATACCAAAGTGTGTTCCTGCAGCTTGAGACAGCAGTCCCAATACCTTTTACAGACATGTTGGACTCGTGTTATTGGGCTCTTTGTGCCAGGCTTGTATTGTATCCCTATTTAACTTAATTTACTTCCATTCATACTCTAATTGTGGGATATAGTTGTATGCATGCATTGGTTACTTAACAGTTTTTACAATTCATAATTTTGTGGGATTGGGGATATGTGTGTGTGTGTATAGGTACATAGGCAATACCTTTAATGTTAATTACATGCCTATTCAGTGCTAGTCACCAACTCCAATCCTATTGGAGGTGGGATTGAGGAGTCACTTCATGGGCCCCACTAGAATTATTCAAGACATTCATGATAAATTTACTCTTCCATTGCCCGGTTAGAAACTATTTTATTTTTTTGGCTATTTCAGTGTAAATTTAGTTAAAATTATACCAAATGGATGTCAAATATGTGTTCCTCAATGGAGTTATTTATGAGGGGAGTATACATTAAGAAACTATATGGGTTTATTATGGTTGAAAATGATAGAAAGGTGCTCCTGTTAAAAAATTCTTTGTATAAGATAAAGAAATAACTGAGGATCTGATATTTAAGGTTGGATCAATACCAAATAAATCTTGGTTTTTAGCGAGGTAGATTTGATCACAACCTCTACATCAAGAATGATAATGATAAATGGATGTTGGTACTCATATATGTAGAAGAAATAATATTTAAGGATTATAAAAAGCAGAATGGATTTTTTTTGGATCATATGAGGTATGATATCAAGATGTCTATGATTGGTGAAACATTTTCCTTTTTTATAGGCGAATCAAAAAAATCATAGCACATTAATTTCTCAATCAAAACATTAAAAAAAGTTCCCAAGTGATTTATAATAGAATATTCCAAACCAATGAAAGCATCGACTACTATATGGATGAATTTTTCAGAATTTTATGATTGCAAAGAGGTAGATGTCATAGAATATAGGTATTGGGAGCCTATTATACCTCAAAACAACATAAAAAATAAAATTAGTGCATTCATAATAAGATGATGGAATAAATGGATGATTCATTCAAAACACATACATGTAAATGAATAATAAAACTAGTTCATGCAAGTTATTTCATGAGTTAAGATGATGAATATATCTTATATTGCAAATGAAATTAATGATTTTAGATGCACTTTTAACACATGACATGATAGTTTTAATTATTTAAAACTTACTATCAATAATAAACATCAAATGATAATAACTTTTATTTATTATGGAGCCATAAAATAGTAACTTTTCTTGTTTGAAATATAAACATATATTTTGATAAAATCAAATCCATTTAACATTAACAAGCAATAATTTTTTATTTTTTATATTATATTTTAAAAAAAAGAAATACTTGAATGAATATAAAACATTATTTAAAAATTTGAATAAATTGAAAATAATTTCATATACATATATTTAAAAAATATATATATATCTACATGATATTGTAATTATTTTTGAAAAATATAAATCTTTACATAATCCAAAAGTAATCACTTTTAATAATTTAATCTAACTAAATAACTAATCATAGATAATTATTATAATTCAAATGAAATATAAATTTTATAAGAAGAATTCTTAGAATAAAAATTTAACATTTGAAAAAAATTTCCCTTCCGAAAAATAAATCATGTCAAAATAAATAAAAAATCAATCACTTTCAAAGATTATAATTCTAAAAAAAAACCATCTTTAAAATAAATTATTAGAATAAAAATAAATTTCCTTAAAATTAAAATTTGAACATAAAAATAAAATGGATAATCTCACTTACATAATTAAAGAATATTTATTCTAATTCTTCTAGGAAGAAAAACTCACTCGCTCTCACTGATATATGTATGCAGCATGCCGGTAAGATGAAAGTAGGCCATGAAACACTTAAAGTATCGAAGAAGGCTAATCCAAAGCATTGAGCAATAATTTAATATATAGCAAACTCATAAAAAACAATTATATTTTATTCATTAATTTAGCATGTAGCTTTCCGAACAAGATATTATTGGGCCCACTTATATGCATTTTTATTCTTCATTGAAGTTTACATAATAGAAAAAAAAGAAGAAAATTATATATATATCAAACCGAATACTGATATCGATTAACAGTGTAAATATTTTCTTCTTGGTTTTAAGCTAAACAACAGAGGAATATTAAAGAATATTAGACCTCATTCAAAATCAAAAAACAATGAATTTTAGGTTGTTTTATCATAGGATAATGGAATTGGGCTTTCTTGGATACACAGATGCGGGATGAGAAGTATCATTGGATAACCAATGGAAATTAGAGATATGAAAAAACCCATATTTTTTTCGAGCTTTAGTTTTGTTCAACCCTTGACTCAATCGAGCCTTGAATTCGATCCTTGGAATAGTTGGAACCTTGATTCTAAGCTAGATTCGAGATTGGATTCGACAACAAGGAGCGTCTGCATCAGATCACTTCCATAAAGATCTTAAGATATTGTGAACTAGCTCACGATTGTTATGGTTCTTAAAATAAATCACGATGATTTTACCAGCGTTTATAAAAAAGCACAGATAAAAATACATTTTATCAGCGCTAAGTTAATAAGTACTACTAAAATGAATCTTTATTAGTAATAATTTTTTTGTGCGGATAAAGATTTATTTTATTAGTACTTTTTTATGATTGATAAATCTATTTGTTTATCAGTGCTAAAAAACATTGATAAATACATATAATACTTTTTTTAAAATTACATTTTTTAAGATTATAATTATTATATATAATTATAATACTTATCATAATACTTTTTATAAAATAATAATTTTATAATTCTTTTAATATATAATTATTTATTTACAATTATATAAATCCTTTACAAAAATAATATTTATATAATTATATATATTTATATAATTATATATATATATATAAATATAGTAAATATATTCAATATTTAAATAATTTTATTATAATTTGATAATTATTTATTTATAATTATATAAATAATTTTTAAAAAATATTATTTATTTATTTATAATTAAAAATTTATAAAAATAGTAAATATAGATTTATAAATATATTTATTTATAATTCTTTTTACAAATGTATTTTTAACATTATTAATCAATATTTAATCTTAAGTGCATACATGTTAAAATTAGTAAGATTGATTAATTAAAAATGAGTACAATATTGAAAATTTGTATAAGTTTGGTTAATATAAATCATTAAAAAAATGGTTATATATTGAAATAAAGATGAATACATATTGAAAATATTAAAACCTTGTAAATAAATATATTAAAGATAAATAATATAAATTTATTAAATTCCTATTTTTGTGTGTGCATGCATATATATCTATAGAAATTCATTAATTACGTATATGTGAAACCAATATAATATGTTTGATATATGTTAAATTGAAAAATCAAATGACATTCAATTATTTACATTACTTGATGCAATGAGTCAATATTTTTAATTTATATTATTTTTTAGTTATAAAACATTAATCACTAAATATATTATTATTTAATGTAAATAATATATAATATTTTTATTATATAAATCATATTTATATACATTTATATATATATCTTTATATTTAATATGTACTATTTAGTAACAATATTAATATTTATTTAATTAATAAAATGTTTAATACTTTTATCAATTTACTTATTTTTAATTTTTATTTGTTTAATTTTTATTTTACATATATCTTTATATTTAATATATACTATTTATAATTTATATATGGTATAATAAATTTATTCATTTTTATCAATAATTATTTAATTAATAATTTTTTTAATGTTATTTTAATAAAATCATTTTTTATTTTCATTTATTTAATTATTTCATTTTATTCGAACATTTATCAGTGTTAAAGAAGAATTAATAAAGGAATCCTCTATGGGTGCTAAAAATAAAGTACTGATAAAGGGCATCCTTTATCAGCACTAAAAAAATGCGCTAATAAAGTTTCCCTTTTATCAGTACTAAAAAATGTATTAATAAAGGGTTCTATTTATCAACACTATAAAAAATCAATGATTAAGGGCACCTTTATCACTTTTTTCTAGCACTGATAAAATCTAGCACTGTCAAATTCTTATTTTGTAGTAGTGAGTCATGAATAGCATTGAATACCTTAGAGATAAAGATCATAAATATGATATCTTAGTTGAAAAGATTATATACATCATTTTAATAGAATGAGAGTAAGAGGATTGCTTTAGATAATATGAAAAGAATTCGAAATTTTACTCTGGATGATTTGATTGGTACTCTCATGTAGTATAATGGTAGATTAGAAAGAAATTAGAGGAATATTAAGAAAAAGAATGGAAGATTTGATTTTGATTTTACTTATAATGTTTATAATAATGTTCATTCAGCTAATATTGCTTCAATGCCATCAAAGAAAAATAAAGTTATCATTTAAATAGAGAGTATTTTTTCAAAACATTCCAAGAATGAATTAGCCTATCTTGATAAGAGGACAGACAAGATTGTTGGGAAGAAAGAATTTTGTTATAAGTGTAAAGAATAATTACAAAGATAGAAATTATAAGAAATATTCTTCTGAAGTTACTTGTTTTAAGTGAAAAAAATCTGGCCATATAAGACATGACTATACCATGATTAAAAGAAAAGATAATGAGGACAAGAATTCAAAAAGGAATTCTAATAATTTATACAGTCACAAGATTAAGAAATTCCTGAAATATTTAGACACATGGTGTGAAATTGGTGGATATTGTTCATCAAAATTCTCTTATGATAGTGAAAGATAAGAAAATAAGAACATCGGTATCTATGTTGAGATTCCAAAGAAAAAATATTTCTTTATAGATAGGGTAATTGTTGATTCCTCAACCAATATTAATTTATATGAAAATTTTCTAGAAAGTGATAATGATAAAAATTAAACATTTTCTAATTAGGAATATTCTTTATTAGAATAAAATAATTATTTTCCTAGTTTTTAAGATGTATCATGATTTGAAAAACTATTAGAATGTCAAAATTGGGAAAATACTAAAAAATTGATATAGTTGAAGAAAAACATGCTAAAGAGAACATAATAATTTATACAGTCACTACTGAGATTTTAGATCTTTCAAAATAATTATATAAAACTAATTTTGAGAAATCTTATATTCTAAATATTTAGAAAAAATATATTTAAATAACTAGTTTATCAAAAGATATTGAAAAATATAATTCAATTAAAACTTTTATTGAGGATATAAATTTAGTTGTAGAACTAAATTATGAATTATCTAGACTGAAAAAACTTTTATTAAAGTTTACTACTGGTAAATAAAACTTTTATAGGATGAGTAGACAAATAAGAACTCGTCAAGATATATCTAGAAAGGGTTATACTAATCAGAAACCTATTTTTCAAAACAATTATTTTGTTATAAAAAGTGATATATTTTGTACAAATTGTCAAAGTGGTGGATATTAGAAAAATAACCATTCTTTAAATATTTTTCAATTACCAGTTCTTTATAAGGATTAATTTTCACAATAATTTATATCTGATCAACATAGAAAATTCAGAAAAATATGGATTCCAAAAATATTGATTTCTAATAATACCAGACCCCAGATTGTTTGGGTTCTGGAATGCTAATATTTTTGTTTTTAGGAAAAGAAGAAATATACCAACAACAATTTATGGTACATGGATAGTTTTTGTTCTAGGTATATGGGAAGGAAAAAATATTTCTTCAAGAATTTTATCAAAATGAAATGTGGAAAATTTACCTTTGGTGACAATGATCAAGGAGAAATTATCAAAATATGTAATATTGTTCTTATTAGTCAAGAATTAATTTCAAATTTTTATTTTTTGTAGGTGTTAAGCACAAACTTAAAAGCAAAAGTCAATTATGTAAATAGGGATATGTTGTAGACTTTAGGAATGATAAATTTACTATTCATAGTTCAGAAGTTGAATTTCTTCTTTCTTCAAATTAGTATGATAATGTTTATAAACGTAACATATAATATATTAGGATCCAAGATCTACCCCTTCATAGTGGAATTAAATACCAATATTAGTTATCTAATATAATATTATGCCACTTTAGTGTCATAAATTTAACTAAACTATCTAATAAAGTATTAGTTAAAGATCTTCCAAAACTTAATTTTGATACTTCAATAGTTTTTGATCCTCATAAATTTTAAAATCAATATAAGTCAAGTTTTAAATCTATTAGTGAAGTCTCAACTTCTAGTGATTTATAATTATTTCACATGTACTTATTTGGTCCAATAAAAACTAGAATTATCAGTGGAAAATATCTTGTATATGTTTTAGTTGACGATTACACTAGATATAAATGGATCTGTTTTCTAGAAAATAAGTGTGAAGCCTTTTTTTTGTTTCAAAACATTTGTATCTCGAGTTGAAAAAGATAAAAATACCTCCTTGGTAACTATTCATAGTGATCTTGGTGTAGAATTTTAAAATTTATATTTTGGAATGTTTTTTTAGTAAAAAGGGTATAATACATAAATTTTCAGCACCTATAAATCCATAGAAATATGGTGTAATTAAAAGAAGAAAATAAATTCTTTAAGAGATTAAGAGATCAATGCTGAGTGAATACCCATTTTCTAAATATTTTTGGACTGAAGTAGTTAGTACTTCCTATTATACTATAAATCGAGTTTTAATAATACCTTTAAAAAAAAATCCTTATGAGTTGTGGACCATAAGAAAACCAAATATTTTTTACTTCAAAGTTTTTGGATGAAAAGTATTCATTCTGAAAACTAATGATAATTTACACAGGTTTTCTCCGAAATTCGATGAAGGGATATTTGTTATTGTGCTATAAGTTGTAAGAGATATAAGATCTTTAATAAAAACACATGTACTATTGAGTAAAAAGTACATGTTAAATTTGATGAAACCGATCCTTTTGATTAAATATAACCCAAATCCACATCTTATGTTATTTCAAAAACTAATTTTCAACCAATGTTATAATGATTTTCTCATGAGAGAACAAGTGAAGAATTCATTTATAATGTTTTACCTCAATGAGAAATCAAAAATTTTGTTGAATAAACAAATTTAATAAAGAAAATGAATAATTTGATTCTTAGGAATCATCCTAGTGATAATATCATTTGTCACATAGATCAACATGTTAGAATTGTAGGTTCTTTAATAAATGAAGCTGAACATTGTGTATTTTTATCAAAATTAGAACCTAAAAATTCCAATGAATGTTTAAGTGATTAAGATTTGGTAAAATCTATGGAAGATGAAATCAATGAGTTCTAATGGAATTGAGTTTTTAATTTTATTAAATGACATATAGGTACTTTTATAATTGGTGTAAAATGGGTTTGTTTTCAGAATAAGTGTGATGAGAATGGAATTATTGTTAGAAATAGAGCTATACTTGTTTCTAAAGGTTATAACCAATAATAAGGAATAAAATATAAAGAAACTTATTACCTATTATAAATACTTGAATATATTCATATTCTTTCTACATATACAACATTTATTAATTTCAAACTTTTTCGAATGGAAGTGAAGTGTTCACTTCTTAATGGGAATGTACAAGAGGAAGTTTATGTAGAAGAAACCCCTATTTATGAAAATATAAAATCTCTAGAACATGTTTTTAAACTTAATCAGGAACTTTATGAACTTAAATAAGATCCTAAATCTTGTTATGATATATTAACTAGATTTTTTTACAAACCAATTTGGTTAAAATAGTTGCAGATCCAATACTTTTTATAAAATAACTTTTTAAATACATCATCATTGTTCAAGTTTATGTTGATGACATTATTTTTGGTTCAACCCAAAAATAATTAACATATTACTTTATATATCTTATCAAATATTAGTTTTAAATGTGAATGATGGGAGAACATACTTATTTTCGAGGTCTTCAAATTTCAAAAAAACTAGAAGGTACATTTATATATCAATATAGGTTTATAAAATATATTCTTAATAAATTGTTATACAAAAATATTAAAAGTATTAGTACTACTATCATAGCCTCAAATAATTTAAATGTTGATGAATCTAGGAAATTAGGTGATCAAAATATTTTTAGAGGAATGATTGGAAGTTTACTACACTTAACAACTAGTTATACCAATTTAGTATTTTCTTTATGCTTGTGTTAAAGATATTAAGATAATACAAAAGAGTCTCATCTTAAATAATTAAAATGAAATATTTAATTATCTTAAGGGAACTATTGATTTAGTCTTGTTTTACTCTTCTAGAAATGATTTTGAACTAATTTTTTTTCCATATGATGCCTTTGGTGGATGTAAAATGTATAGAAAAGTAATTTTGTGACCATTAATTTATTAGGAGAATCTTTAGTATTTTTTTCTTGTAAGAAACAACACTCAGTATCACTTTCCACCACTGAAGCTAAATATGTTGTGGTTGGAAGTTTTTATTCTCAAGTGTTGTGGATGAAACACACACTCACTAACTTTGGAATGTGTTTTAGTGAAACTCCAATTATGTGTGATAAAAAAAGTTCCATTTCATTAAGTAAAAAACCTTGAAATCACTCCTAAGAAAAACACATAGATATAAGAAACAATTTCCTTTAGATCAAACACAACGAAGAAAATATTGTTTTATAATTCATCTAAATGAAAGAAATACTTGATGATATTTTTGCTAAACCCCTTAGTTCCGATAGATTTGAATATAATAAACTAAATCTAGAAGTTTTCATAACTAAGTGATCATTAATAAATATTTATTATTTACTAATCTCTTTACATTAATGAACTCATTTTCAAAGCGGGAATAAATATGTTGTGTTTTTTCAAAAATATTTAGTTTTATTTAAAACATTAGTTTTTCTCAATTATTCAAATTCACTAAAATCATTAGTTTTATTTAAATTATTTTTTTTATTAATTTATCAGTCTCACCAAAATATTTAGTTTTATTTAAAAAATTAGTTTAACAAAATTATTTGTATTTACTAAAAACTACGATTTTACTAACAAATTTTGTTTTTTTAAAAACCAATAAGAACACTTGCTAGACTGACTTTCTCTTAGAAAGTTAAATTTTTACTCCAATAAGGTAATTTATAATCTTATGTTTTTAGTATATTTTGTTTCATTTTTTTTGTTTTTGTTGAATTTTTTTTGTTATTATAAATATTTTTTACAAAATTTTAAAGACAGAATTTGTGTCTGATTAAAATTATTTTAAAAACTGATTAAGAGTTTATAAGTATTATAAAAATATTTTAAGAAATAATTTATATTATTAAGTCATTTATGTAATTAAATATGAGCCTTAAATTATTTGGAAGTCAAATTTTCACCATGAGTCTCTATATATATATAAGTGGATCACTACATCCTACATTGATTTCTCAGATAGAAGAGGACTCTCGGACCTCAAATTCTTTTCCAGTATGATCTTTTCACATTCATTTGTTCACGCTTTTCTTTATCTAATCAGATCTTCTAAATCGGTTCAGAATCTAAAAAATGAATACTTCCAAATAAATTATGAATGAAGAAGTTATAGAATAAATTTTTATTGAGAATAAATAGTATGATAAATATGATTCGTTTTTTTAAATAGGTTATTAGATTTAATGGTTGGTAAAATCTGTGTATGGAAAATAAAGATTTTCATCTTCATTATCTCCCAATAGTAAAATAATTTTACTCATTAGTTGATTTTAGTTTGTAATATTATTTGGATTTTAAAACCTTTAATATTTTTAATGAATCCTACAAGTTGAATATAAAATAGTTTTTGGACCTTATTTAAGTTCTATTGGTTGGAGAGGCATACCTTATAACTCATAAAATTATAGAAATTTTAGGAAGTTTTGAAACAGATAAGGTCGAAACCTATTTGTTTCCTACATATGAGAAAGTTAGAAAATTATATCATTTTAAATTGGATTCAAGAGTTGTTACGTTGTGGATTCATGAATTTTTCATTATGAGAAAAGAAGATAGATATTACTTAAAGGTTTTAGATATTTTTTTGGAATTCCTTATGAATATGAGGAAATAATTTAGTGAAGTTTGTTTTCCTATAAATTTAAGTAATTAAGAAAAGTGTGATGAAGTTTATAATTTTACAATTTCCATGTTTTATCAACAAGATGTTGGAAAATTTTATGATAATAATGAAGATAAAGAATATGGATATTGTGATGAGGGGAAATGAATCATTGATATGGGAAGAAAAAATTTCTGGAATGGAATTAGTTTTTGTTCCAGATTTAAAAAAGTTTTTAGATAAATCACACAAGGTGGGATTTGAATCTAATGTTCAATAGTTGAAAGAATAAATTCATGAAAATAAGAAAGTTGTTTATTCACCCCCTAATATAAAAAAGAATGAAAAATCAATGCATGATGAGGCATATAAATATTTTATAAAAAAAGCAGAGAATAAAGTTAGAGATCCGAAATTTAGACTTGTTAAGGTAGAGTCCTTATCTCTAAAAAATAGAAGAGGTTTTGAAAGATAAAGTGAATAAGATAAAACAAAATAAGTGATTTGATGTGGCTAAAATTGTATAATGTTTGATGAAGGGAGTATGACTGGAACATTCCGATATCCATTCTACTAAAGAGGAAAGACAAAGGGTTGTTTGAATTTATCCTATATCATTTGTTCAACCTCTTCCACCTTATTTTTTTTGTTTCCCAACCAAAACATCTAGAACCATAAATTGATGTAACTTCAAAATTTTTTATTGATATTGAAAAATAAAAAATGGGAAGTTGTAAAATTTGAATAATATGTTCAAGAATAAGTTCAAATAGTTGTTTGAAAAGTGTGAAGAGGACTGGAGATGATGATTTTAGAATTAAATAAAAATTTTATGGACAATTAGAAAGAGAATTGGGAGAATACTCTAAAGAAAACCTTTTAAGGGAATCATAAGAAGAAGATGAATAAGATGATTTTTTAAAAAACATAATATTTAGTACTTGGTTTGAGAAAGATGCTTATTTTGTTGTTTCTGATATGGAAAAAAGTTTTTAAAAAGAAGTTTAAAATTAGAAATCCCAAACAAGAGTATCAGATAAAGATGAATCTAAAAAAATATTTATTTTATGGATGTTTTGAATATATAGGAAGAGAAAGAGTAAGACATAGAAAAGGCATATGATGGACTGTTAAGGAGATATGTTTTTTTTGTTTCATCAGATTCAACAGATTATCAAGACACTCATTCTAATCAGATAATGGAATCGAGATTCACATATTTCAATGAATCCTTGAAGAAGTTAGTGGATGAAATTACATTTATACCTCATATATAATCTTGGTGAAAAAAATCTAGATAAGGTTGAATGTATTATAAAAATTGGATGCTTTGAATTATGTTGAATAAACTATGGTACAAAATGAATCCAAATTCAAATCATTCAAAGTTGAGTCTAAGGAAGTGAGAAGAAGAATTAAGAAGATATTAAGATGGTTGAAAGAAACCTAAAGGGATATGAAGTTTCATGATGAGAAAATAGAAGTGGTTAAAAATAAATCATTAAAATTTTAGATTCCTTTCAATATCTATCTTCTTAAGTTGATGAATATTTTTAATTGGTTAAATATTTCAAGTATTTATCAGAGTCTCAAGATAATGAAATATCATAACAAAAGTAGAAAAATTTTATGCTTCAGGAAGAAGTCCAAAATTTGAAGGAAGATAAGAATATATAAAAAGATTACCTTGAAGAAGAAGTTGAAATATTAAACCAAGAAGTTAAAAGGTTTGAATTTATTGAAGAAATAATTATAAATATGGAATTAGCAAAACTAGAAGCTATGAACAACCATTAAGAGTTCAAGTAGATGAAAGTTATCATTAAGAAATTACAATATAAAAAATGATTTTTTATCCTTATGATCTTTTGATGTAAAATCATAACTTTTGAATGCATTTTATCCTCATATTATGTTTGAATGGTTTTCTAATTGTATTTGGTTGAATGTTCTTTCTACTTTCAGGGATGAATGTTTATTTAAACTAATTTTTTTGTTGATTTGTTTGACTAAAATTTATGGTACTTTATACATATCATATTTATTTTGGAAAATAAAAAGTATAGAAGTTATTGATTGGGGGGGAATTTATTAAAGAAGTTATTAATAGATAAGTTTTATAAAGAATTTATTCTGGGGAGATGTTATTCAAGAAGATCTTATTTCGGGGGAGATATTATTTGGATTTAGTTTTCTTCAGGAATTTTTTTTATAATAAATAAAATTTATAAAGTGAGTGGGAGATAATAAAGATAAATGGAGAAGAATTATTAAATGAAAAATGGATTTTATGTTTTTTTTGAAAATTTTTAATTATATATTTAAGTGTTGTGTTTGGTTATTTTTAAAAAGGGGAATATTTTTGAGTGATTTTCTTTGTTTTTACATTTTCTATCATTGGTTTAGAAATTCACAACACAATTTTTTAAAAATGAAATTTTAATAAATTTATATTTTACAAGTATTTAGAATGTTTTTTTAGAAAAAAATTAATTCTACCAGATGTAGAAATATTTACAAATTGATAATATAAACTTTCCATACAAGTTTGATCCATCACATAGACTAAATTTTGATCCATTAGACTAACTAATTCCCGATTTTACAGATTGACTAAAGTCCAATCCATTGTATTTACCTAAGTCAAGTCCATAAAACTAACTAAGTCCAATCCATTGAAGTGAGAAAATCTATTCTATCAGTATGAATTAATTGAGTCTATGAGTGTGAAAAATTATAGTATACTGATATGGCTGAGTTTGCTCTATTGATGTGACTTAGTTTAGTCATTTTTTGTGACTAAGTCTAGTTGATCGATGTTATTGAATTTAGTTCCTTAGACCGAGGATGATTTATTGCATCAGAATAAAAAAAATTATAATCATATTTAGAATTATTTCTATTGGATGGAATAGGTTTCATAGCATTGTAATGGTGCTTCCTAAACTACATTGGATGGATTTGTACTTGCTGATCTATCAAGATGGATCTCTTTTGAGTCCATTGACACCAAATTTGAGAATCATAGAAATATTACCATTGGGGGAATAACTATAAATAGAGGTGTATTAGAGGATATATAATATGTTTTTTCAACTTAATATGTATGAATTTTTCTTTTCTATAACAAATCATTACTTATAATTTGAAAACTTTTAGAGAGTTTTTGTTCTAAGGAATCCACATGAGGATTTTAAAAGTATTAGTTTTTTTTGAATTTATATTATTTGTATGATATGGGCTTTAGATCAATGAATTTTGGGGATTAGAAGACTACTGATTCCAATTAGGTTGATTGAGGGATTTCAAGGATAAGAAAACAGTTCTGATTCCGATCTTTGTGATTGAGGACTTTCTTATTGTAGAAAGACAGACCTTACAATTTCTTTAAAACTATGGATACATTAACTAAAGGTTGTAAACTTCCATAACACTATATTTTAAAGTGTACTTATTACTTTTATAATTTTATTTGTTAGTTTTACTATTGAAGTTTGTAATGTTTTCAATTTACTTTTTTCTATAGGTTTTAATTCCATAGTGCACTTATAAAGAAACATTATTTCTGTAAACTTTTCTATAATCTAATTTACCAAATGAATTCTGAGTCTGTAAAAAATAATATGATCATTTAATATAATCTAATATTGATAAAACTTAACAAATATTCTTGGGTTTTAATTATTTAATTTTTTTAATAACAATTCATGCCCTCTTATAACTATTATAAACTCTTATGATCCAACAAAATTCATGAGAGTAAGTGAGTGTAGTCGAAAATACTGATGTTGTTAACATAGAATCATGTTTCTTACTACAATTTCCAACTCATAAGGATTTTAGGTTGGTCGATGACTCACTAATAAGTAGTAAGTTCACTCACTGAAAATATTTTAGAGTACAACTACAGGTGAAAGAGGTTGTTGAGCTTGAAAATAAAATATGAAATTGTTTTTGAACTACTCGTATAATAAAACTATAGAGAGTTACCAAGTGTAAATTAAAAATAAATAACTCTTACAGTTGGTTGAAAGAACTTAATTTTTTTGATATAAAATAAATTTCTTAAAAGAGATAAAGGATATAACCCCTTAAAAGTTTAGTATTAATTTACTATGTTGAATAATTTTCTCAACACATAAAAAAACAAAAAAAACTATGAAATAGTTTGTTGAGAAAAAATATAAGTATAAAATATGACCATTATAACATAGTTATTGAATTATTTTATATAAATATAACTAACATACCAACAAAAAGTACATAAAAAATGATATTAAATAGTATAATTATTTTTCAGAAGACCCATTTTTCTGAGCTTGGAAAGGAGGTAGCTTTACTAAGGGTTTCCATAGGCCAAGCCCAATCTGAAATCCAAAAATTATGGTATAATTGAACTCATATATGAGAGGATTTTAAGATCATAGGATCTGTGACATGATCCATGCGAGTTGAACCACCACTCGTGACTGCCACTAGAGATTATCATATGCAGGGGTCTTATGAGAAGATCTTAGGGGGTTATGTATATATACATTAAAACGACATAAAAATCTAATTTTCAGTATTAATTTTTTTATAAATTTAATTTTTTTAATTTTAAATAAAAATAATGTTCAGTTTTAATACAGTTTTTTTGATAAAATTCTGTTTGTGTAACTAAATAACTAACAAGACAATCTTATTCTTAAAAATATATTGTTTCTAAAATTAAACATGTTTAACTTTATAATAAGAAACTAAATATATTATACTTAAATGGTGGTAAAATATATTTTATATAAATAATATATTAACACTAATTTTATTATTATTTTATAATAAATAAGAATACGAACAGTTAATATTATGAAATGTCATTGTCCTATAAAAAGAGTTTTTGTTATATATTTATATTTTCATTTAAAAGCTAAATTCTAAAATTTTATAATTTTAATTTGAAAAAAATGAACTTCATTTTTTAATTAAACATAAAAATATTAGCTTAAGATGAATTTTTTATATTTTTATGGAAATATTTTTTTAGGTGAATAACATAAAATACAGTTTTTACAATTACTGAAAATTTTATGACATCATTAGGATATAAGAATGAATTAAAAATTTATTAAACCTTTTCCATAATTAATTCTGTATTTAATAATTAAAATTATACATTTAAAACAATAATTTAATTCTAGAAACCCATATTTAATATTTTTGAACTCAAGAAATGTTTTATTTAACTACAAAAATATTTTTTGGTCTTTTTTAATTCATTATTCCCATGGTGGATTTAGGTTTCAGATTGATTCTTAATCCACATAATTATTATTTTTTATTAATAAACTAATCAATTTTATGAAATCGATAACATATATAATTTGTGTCCTAAAAATTATTTTTATGCTTAAAAATAAAGTTTTTCTAAAAATTATTTTTACCCTTTATGAGAACTAATATTAAAATTAACTTTTATTACCTTAGAAATTTAATTTTATAAAATGGTTTTCATATTTGAAATATTAATTTACAAATAATTTAGTAATTTTAAGTTCATTTTTATTTATAAAAATTAGTTGACGAGGTTAAAAATGTAATAACCATAGTACAAGTAAATAAATGTAAAAAGAGTTTAACCAAGTAAAAAAGAGATAAAAAATGTTAAAAATATATCTAAAAATGAGTGGTAGAGTTGTATATTTTCCAAATATTATTTTATATCCATTGTTTTCCACTTTGGAATCCATTTTCAGCCAAAACATGTGTTCATTTTATATTAAAATGTTATATTTAAAAAAATGATATTCCATTCATTTATAAAAGGTGAATTACACTGACCATTCAAATCCACTATAAAAATTAGTAGTTACCTTGAAACACTACCCATTTTAATTCCCCTAGAATCCTATTACATTTATCTTGTACTCTGGTCGTAGGTAGTTGGCCTAATTCATTCATTTAAAATAATTACTTTGAGAGAAATATCAAATTCTAAACAAAAGTACTAATCACTCTCTAATATATTTTCCTTATCCAAACTTATATTACTCATTAAAAAATTATCACATCTATATAATTTATATAATTATATATTTTTAGGTTTATGTAATAAAAATTTTCTACATTTAAAACATTTTCCTTAGAAAAATGAAAATGTCAACATGTGTACATGTATACTTCTGCCTCGAGGAACAACATGTTTTATTTTTCATCACTTACATACATGGATAATTGAAAAATGGTATTTAATAAACTAATATGAAATTTATAACATGATTAATATTTTTAATAGATAAATCATTTCCTATATTCCTCCCATTTTAATGAAAATGAATATATCATCTTTGTATACATATGGACTACCGCCTCCACACAATGAAGTATTTTGTTTTTCATCATCACCCTACATGGATGGTTACTTTTTTTAAAATGATGATGCCTTGGTCAAAATACCACATTACTAAAATATATAAGGATAAAAACAAGTTTAAAAAAGTATAAAAGAGTGAAATTTATTAAAATATTTTTCATGAAGAGGGATGAGATCTCCTAAAAAGCCATCCATCCTTGAAATATCACTGCTAAATTTTTTATTGGCAAAGAATCTGCCACCCTTTTTACCCCACAGTTAGAATGTGTGATTATATGATTGAGCTTTGTACGTTGTTGGAGGCATGCCATCTATCTAACAGTGAGGGACCCCACCTGGTGAACCACTCCATGTTAAAGGTATTGCGTGATAGTAGTGGAGTTTCTTTCGACCCATATGTTATTCCATCCTTTTTTCCTACCGTGACTAATGAAAGTAATGATGCTGAACATCTATACTTCTAAGGAGGTGTAAAGAACATATGAACCATAGCATCATCCCAAAATATGTCCATTTTGATTCCTTCTCACTACTCCATAGCCAACAGGGCCTGAGTTTTTTTTTTCAGGCACCATCCACATTTATTTTGATCCATATAGGGAGAGGGGTTTACCATAATAATTCCAAAATACCTTTCGTATGGATGAATCTTCATTTAACTCTGATTCGTTTAAGGATAATAAGATCTTGGAAATAATTGAGGAAGGTACCTGTTTGAATCCTTCCATATTACTTGATAGAAATAAATATCTTAACCTAAGATTCATGAAGATTGAAAGTATTATTGTTGTGAAGGATAGAATTTTTATCCTACCATATGATGTGAATCAGTTTGGAAACAACAAAAACAAAAAATTTTCAATTTGAGGAGACACATCCATAACAGTGCATCTTTGAAGATGCAATTAAATGGAGTCGAAACCTATCCACCAAAGATAAAAAATGTCAAATAAATATTTCCATAATTTAGAAGTAGTATCATAAGATAAGAACATCTGGAGAGAATCCTCTCTGTGTTGATTACATATATGACATTTAGAACAAAGTTGGACACCAAATAGTTGAAGACAATAATCAGTGGAAACTTTATTTTGGGATATTATCCAGACCAAAGTAAATCCAGAGAGTCTAAATAATTTATTATTATTGTTTTTAACCAAGAAAAGTATCATATTTCATTATCAAAATTATGATTATACTAAATTTTAGAGTTTATAACACCATTATTAGACGGTCCCCAAACCAAAAAAGCAATAATGTTGATAAAAGGTAAGTTATTGATAATAGTTTTGATCTCATTAGGAAAATATACATCCAAAGAGTGTAATCAGTCATTTATGGAGATATTAATATCAATAGACAAGTTCATGGAGTCAGTCATAGAGGAAAGCGGGTAACCATTCTAGTTATCTAACCAAGACTTCAAATAAGACTATTTATTAACAATCCATATAGAGTGAGACATAATTTTATAAAAAGAGGTCTTGATGGAAGGATAGATAGAGGATTCCATGTGAAACATCTTACCTTTTCTAAGATAGTTAAAAAATCATCCTCTAAGAAAATTAAAGGTGGAAAAATTGTTTTTTATAAGGTTCCATGCGAGTTTAGCTTGAAGGGATTCATTAAAGAGGAAAAGGTTCTTAATACCGAGACCACTATTTTCAAGGGGTCTACAATAGTTATTTCAAGGAACAATGAAAATTTTTCTCTCAAGTGTGCTTCTACTCTATATTTTTTATTCTACTGTTAAGTTTTTTTTATTAATTCAGTGTTCCATTTATAAACCATTTTAGAAACAATGGTGTATTTGACAAGAAAAATTAGGTCTTCCATCGATAATGATTTTCCTTTCCAAGAGGCGATTTTGTTATTCATTTGGTTGAAAATATAAAAAAATGAAGTGTTTTTAGTATTTTCTCAGAAGATATGGACTCCGAGATACATGAAGGGGATGCTTCATTCTTTTATACCAAGTTCATTTATAATACTAGTGATTCTAGTTATTATAAATCCATTACCGAATAAGATGGAATATTTGTTCCATTTTATGGATTTCTCCGACACATCTTTAGAGTGAGAGAGGTAATAATTGAGAATTTGGATGTTCCTTTTTCTCTCTTAAAGGAATAAAATAATATCATACACCTACATTAAGTGAGAGGGAACAATCGGGTTTCTAGAGGCAATGACATGCTTAATTTTACCATAGTTAACCAGATTAGCAATGAGACTGCTAAGTTAGTCCACAAAAAATACAAAAAGAATGGAAGATAGAGGGTACCACTATTTGAAAACTTTTGAGAAATTTAAATAACCCTTTGGAGAACCATTTATCAAAACAGAGGTATGAGCAGAACCAAACAATGTTTTAATTATGTTTACAAAACTGTCACTAAATCCAAACATGTTGAGAACATTGAAAATAAAACTCCAGTCCATGTTGTCAAAATCTTTCCTAATGTCAATATTTATGGAAATTATTCCTCTTATATTAGTCTTTTTTAAAAAGTTTGTACTTTAAAAGGAAAGAAAGATGTAGTCTTGGATGTTTCTTCTTTTGAGGAAGCTAAATTGGTTCAAAGAGACGATTTTGTTGGAAATAGGAGCTAGTTTATTAGATAAATGTTTATATATTATTTTCTAAATATCTTTAATGGGAGAAATGGGTTTGAATAGATGGAACTTTCAAAGCATTATACACTTTGGGAATACTAGAGAGGAATTGAGCATTAATCCCATAAGGAAGGTATCTACTAGAAAATAAAATGATTTAATAAGTTTGAAAACTTCATATTGGGCAGTATCATAATAGTTTTGAAGAAAAGCATAAGTGAAACCATGAGGACCTAGGGAAATATCATTTTTTAAGCTAAATACTTCTTCTTTTATCTCACGGTCTATAAGGAAACTAGCTAGGAGAGTGTTTTCATTGTATCCAACTATGCTAGGAATTATATCAAGTTTTATGTCTTTATTAAGACGAGGACCATTAAGTATATTGAAAAATAGTATAAAACATTATTAACTAAACCTTTTTCATTATCAATGATGTTATCCACATAATTAATTAAGGGGTCTATAATCATTCCTCATTATTTGGAGAGTGTTTTATAATTTAGTGTTTCTGTCACCATCTTTGAGACAGTTAATTTTGATGGTCTTCTTTCTCAAATTATCTTTTAAGGTGAGAAGAGAGTTTAACTTAGTGCAAAGATCAATTTTTTTTATTGAGGATCATTATCAAAGTCCTTTATCATAGAGTCAAATTGTATTTTATTGAGTGTTTTTTTCATGGAAGAAATTTCATTATCAGTTTGGTTGAATCTTTCTTTTCATTGTAACTTTAGTTTTTGATTTAAAAGTTTAAATTTCATAATTCTGGAAAAATAATCATTTTTACAGTTCCTAGACTTCCTGGTGTCCTTAATAATCTTATGAAAATATATCATAGAGGTCCCAGAATTTTTAAATCGAAAATAAAATATAGGATTGGAAACTATAGTATTAAGACTAATTAAAATAGGGTAATGATATGATTTAAGTCTAGGAAGGGTGATGATAGAAATAGTATCCCAACTATTTAGGGACTGGATGCTTGTGAAAGCTCTATCCAGTTTACATTATAAAACCCTATTATTATGTCTATGATATCAAGTATATTTAGATCCTAAAATATTTTTCTTAAAGTTATTTTTTCCCTTAATACAAGATTTAAATTATTTAGAATAAATGTTAGATTGGGAAGGACCCATTTTTCCACTAGGTCAAATAATATCATTGAAGTGTCTAGAAATGATCCAAGGATCTTGTATATTGTTATTTAAAAAAGAAAAGTTTTCAAAAGAGATATCCTATCTTGGTATCTATTATTTTGATGAATAAAGGTGAAGAATATGTGTATGTTTTGAAAAATAAGATCACAAGTGAGAGTTTGGTGTCAATATTGAAAGCATGGACATTTCTTAATGAAGAGTGAGAAAAGATCCAAAGGGAATACATGGAACTATTGTTAGAAGTAGCACCAATTAAAGAGTAATTAAGTTTGTCTAGACCAGTAAAGCTATAAGAAAAGTTATTTTATTTTGTCTTAGAGAGATATATTTTTTTGTTTTATGTATGAATAAAAGTCTTTAAATTTTTAATGGTTTTAGCGTTAGAAATACCCTGACAGTTCTAATAGAGAATATTCATTTTAACCTGTGTTTGGGGATAATCCCATCTTTATTTTTAACTTTCGAGTTCTTATTCCTTGTGAATTTCCTAGGTGGTTTAATAGACTTCTCTTTACTCTTTAGTTAATCCCTTTCTAGTTTCATGGGATTATTAGGAGAAATAATGTTATCATGTTCACCTGACTTATCTTCTACCTGAGCATTTGCTTTATCACAACTAACTTGATTATTGGATACATCTCCTTCAATATTGTGTTGTATGTTATCATTAGGTTTGTTATATTTATATTTATTTTTGTGTTCTTTCATGTTGTCACAACCATCATCAATCTAAATTTGTTCAGTTCATAAAGGCATTTGAATGAATTTAGGAGGTCCTTTTGCTTATACAAATTTCTATTTAGATGTACAATTTATATGGGTTGAGCCCCCTTCCATTTCCTTTATTCCAACCCTGACTATTATAAGAAATTTAGTTGGGCCCAGAGTGTTCTTCTCAGATGAAGTCTACGAAGGCCTAGAGATACTACTGAATGGCATGTTGCTATGTTATTGGATATCCACTGAATCTATTCTTGGTTGAGCAGAAATTGCACCTTCAAAGGATGAGTTCCAAACAATCTCTGTGGTAAGAATTATCACTCCCTTCATTGTGGTGGTGCTATCCCAACACTTTTCTTTGTTATCATTTCTTACAAGAAGATCAGAGTTAGATCTATTACTAGCAAGCTTCTTTAGGGGTCTCTCTTCATCAGTAGTAGTGGTAAGACTTCCAGATGAAACATCATAATGATATTTAAGTCCAACAACACTATCAATCTATTTAGTTGCATTATTTGAATCTTTACAGGACCCAGGTTTCTCTAGTTATAATTCATGTTGACTCATCTTGAGTATATCCATGATAAGTTTTTTGATTTTTGTAATAATGAACTTCTCTTTAGTTGCATTGTCCTATTCTTCCACTAATTCAACCTGAGTTTTTCTCAATTCATCCCTTGTGGCGTTCTAGTCATTTTATTTTTTATCTGTATTTAATTATTATTTTTTGAATTTTCAGGTTTATTTAGGATATTAAATTTTTAATTTTTGTGCCTATTGACTTATTTATATTTTTTGTCATTCGGTTGAGTGAATTGTTTTTTAACCACTCTACAGTTCAAGATAGAATGGCCAATAATCTTAAATAATTTTTATAAGGGAGGCTTTTGTTCATATTCAATCCTGAATTCTTATTGATATTATTTCAGATTGAAGTTGATGACTTGTGGAAGTTTTGAATCCAAAATTTCCTTGAACATAAATCTTGCATAGGGACCTAATTTACCATTTACAATTCATTGATCTATCTTTTGAGGGACACCAATACAACATGATATGTCATTTAAAATCTTTAGGCAGAATAAGTACCAATTAAGAAGATGAAAACAAACCCAAATTTGAGACATAGTGTTCTTATGAGTGTAAGGGTTAAAATAATAACACCACTAAGATATGCGATGATATCTGGGCTTAAGTTGAATGTTCAATATCATCCAAACCTAATCTAAGTCATCCTGAGAGTTCAATAGTACATGAAAATGACCCCTAGCGATTGGAACCATTTTTCAGTTTGAAAATCCCCACCAATGACCCATCCATGGTTTTAGATCAAGAGATGGCAAGGGTTTATCCCCTTTAAGACAAGAAATACTCCCCATAATCGAGAAATTACACATTTGGGCTCGTTGCTGTAGGGATTCAGGATTAAACTCAACTAAGAAACCTCTATCATTGATCTTTTTGAAGAGAAGAGTCTCCGTCGAGGTTTCCTGATTAAGATTTAGACCTTTAAGAGATTCAAGTAAAGAAATCCATTTAGATTTTTCAAGCGGTGCATGATTTTGGATATCTTCAGCAAGGTTTTTTTCCTCCTACATTTCTGGAATGAGTCTTTTAAAAGATTATTCCCATTTAGGATCAAAGGATTCCATAAGTCTCCAGATCAACTCAGGAGAAAACCATTCATCACCAACTTTTCAAGAATTAGGGTTTGAAGGATGATCTCTCACTAGGTTTTCTAATTAGTTGCTTCACATTTTACGTTCTTCATAGATACATCTTTGGTCATATTTAATGAATAAAAATATATCCATAAAATTATTATGGTTCTAGAATTTTTATGATAATATTTTACTTTTTATTTATGCTATATCTCTCACTTGTTAAAAATTAATTAAATGAGATCATTATTAATTCCATATTCACAAATCATAAATAAAAAAACCAATAGTGAAGAAAATGTATTTTCATGTAATTTTTTAAATTTTCACATCAGTTATTAAGAGACATTATAAATATGTTTTTAATGTTGGTTGAAAAATCTAACGTTGTAAATAAAGTTTTTTTGTGGGTTTCTAGATCATTTATCAAACAATCGATTTGAATTTTTATTATCACATTGGGTTTATAAAAAATCTGACGTGATAAAAGGTTTATCGTGTGGGTTATTTGATATCTAAAATGAAAAACAAATAACTGTAGGTTATTCATGTTAGTTATTAGGTAACTGATATGAAAACCAATCATTATTAGTTTTTCGCATCATTTACAAAATAACTGATATTAAAAATGGGTTTTTTTAATAATTGTCTTATGATTCCTTTACTCCACAATAAACAAGAGTAGAAAAAACAAAAAAATGAGAAGAAAAATAAAAAACAAAATAAACTTATAATTTAAAATTTAATGTTTATAAAATATAGTAAAAATAAATTAAAATTTAATCAAACCTATGAAATGATTCACCCATTCTATTTTCAAGTGTCATAACTCCTGTACACTATAAGTATGAGCATTTTAAAAATGATACAAATTGAAAGGAAATAATTTTGTATGTATTCTGAATAAAATGAATGATATATTACTGAAATTTTTATAAATAAATCCACCCTGATAGAACTTCATAACTGTTGAAGATGTAATTATTTCATATAAAAATCTTAAAACAAGGTATCCACATTAATATACACTTTTTTATTTAGGAAATTTCTATTTATAAGAGTTTTTCATTTCAAAATAACATTTTTAAGTAATATTTCTAAAATTTAGTAATTTTACATGAAAATTCACCTTTGATTTTATATAATTGATCTTGGTGATCTTCTTTCTTATGGTATCTCAAAATAAATTCCATTACCTATTTAAAAATAATACAAATATATAAATTTAAACTTCATTATAATATAAACAAGTATTAAAATATTAAAACTTATGTGTCAAATACATTCTTAAAAATTTGTCACACTTCACCATGGATAGTGCATAACCTGTATAGTGCCTTCTCCCTTGGACAGAAAACACCCAGAATCCAATGACCAATGATATAAAAGAAAATTAAATTTTAGTGGTTATTATGTTAAGAGATATAAAATAATTTTTAAGATGTATGTTTTATACTCTTGAAGATAAGGAAACATCCAACACTAAATAATTGCTTTCTTTTGGAATCTTTCATCAATATAAACTATTCTTTATGCATCAATCCTTATCCTCTCTATAGGTGAAATAAAATATGGGTCCATAAATCCATACACATATATCTTATCATGATATTTAAAATTTTTATAAATATACCTAATACGAAAAAATATAATTATAAATTTTCAATAAATTAAAGGAATGGAATTTTTTTAATCAACTTACATGGAAAAAATTTGCATCATATTGATGGATAACTAATATCCAGCTAAAAGCTCCTTGATATTGCCTTTTAAAATCCCCATAATCATTACACACCTAAAAAAACCAAATTTAATTTGAATCTCATATACATCCAATAAAAAATTTGAATATGTTGACAATCTATCAAGACTGGTAGAAAATATATATGAAGATACACTATTTATTTGTTTTTTTATATAAAATATTTGTTTACCTTTAAATTATTCCTATAAAAAATTGATAAATATACAATATTTAAAATGACAAAACAAATTTAATAGAAAAATAAAATAAAAAATATAGACATAACTCTATGGTAATATGTCGAACAATTCTAGATGGCCAAACAAAGAAATGACTAATAATTTTTCCAACTGTACTAACCTCATCAGTAGAACATGGTTTTCTTCCTGGTCTATCTAAAATATCCCATATAGTGACCCTCTGATGATCTATTTCTATATGTTGATGATGAATGGTATCACAGATATAAAATATCTTCCCATATAAAAAATATACTGGGGATCATAAACATATGACTCACAATAAATGGGAAGTTGTATACGAGGGGTGTATGAGTATGATAAGAAGGAGTGGGAAATACAGGTGGAGGTGGATGGGTCTAATAAGTAGTAAGAGTGGGAGCTACTAATGGTGGTGGATGAGCATGATCATTTTTCTGAAACCATATTATCATGTCTTTAATCATCAATTGTACTGAAGCACTAATGATTTCCTCTATCATCACATGAACATCCTAAACATTAGCTTTCAAATATTCTGTTTTTTTATAAATATTAACCATTGAAGAAGCTACTGAACATGAAAACACTTTTTTCACCAATACATATATTGGGTATCCTCTCACATGACTCGGTTGTTCAAGATTTCCCAATGTTGTAGCTAAAATATCCTTCATTACCTCAGCTATAAAGACCCCATGTGTGCTCTGATCCTTAATATAATCCTATATGAAATATTTTAAAAGCTTTTCAATGAATAAAAATATATAAAAAATTAAATTAACATAAATAAATGAATAAAGTAAAAATCTTAAAATCCTCTCATCTACAACCCTCGACTCTTCAATAATATATTTTCCCTTTATTCTTATCTGATACCTCTTCTATTTTTCTTATCTAGTGGGGGGGGGGGGGGTCAACCTCTATTGATCCTGAATACTCGACTCTCATTTTTTGAAAATATTCAAGCACCATTTGTTCTTTTAATAATGTATACCTTACCCAAGATAAAGTATAAGGGTATAAATTTCCAAATTGGATCTCCTGATTAGATCTATTTTATTTATATAAATTAATAATAATGAAATAATTATTAAATAATTAATAAGATCATTAATATAAAAAAATTCTAAAACGTAATATTTCACTTTAAAAAACAACTTCTCATCTTTTACTTTAAAAAAAGAACTTCCAAGAATATTTATCTATAAATAAATATATATATATATATATATATTACATGGATTATGAAGTTTCTTATACCTAAAAATGAATTCTGATGTGATGGTTGATTTAAAATCCCTCCACCTCCTAGCATCCAATGATAAAATATTCATCCAGACTTGTCCAGTATCAGTTGTATCATATGTCATTTGATAATAAGGTAGAAAACATATATTACTATAAAAATTTGAAAATAAGTATAATTATAACAAACTATATTTCCAAAATTATATCTTACAAGTGAGATATTGTCGATTTTTCAACACTTATCCAATCATCAATCAAAAATATTAAATTTTCTTTTAGATTGCACTTGAATAAAATTCATGATTTTTTTTAAATTTGGACCTCTTGGAATATCATTATCATTAAAGTATACTGGTATCTTGTGGTCCTGGCTAAGGGAAAATGATAATTTTAGTAAACATGTGCTACCACATTTACCAACCCTTGAACTCTTCTTTATCCCCGTTGAAGTATATGTCTCTTGTAAAGAAGGATGATTCTCATCAATAAGATATTGTGTACATTCATCCCTAGAGGTATGAGTATGACCTTCTCTTGAAGTATGTGGTGGATCTATTGATTGATCTATCATTATCCTAGAAATCAAAGAAAAATGTAATGACTACACCAATATACGAATTCAATTATTACACAATAATGTAAATGAAATGAAATATTATCTAAAAAAAATGATAACTAAAGTAAACTCAATAAATTTTAATTCATATTTTTTATAATTAAATAAAATTATGAAAAAATTAATGAGAAATGAAAAAAATATATATAAATGAAAAAAATCCAAAATTATTGTGTGAATATTAAAAATGCCCCTACCCAATGAATCATTTTTTACACTAAAAAGAATAATTTTTGAATATACTCTTAAATAGTATTTTTTATTTAACATATTAGGTTTAAAATATTTTTTCAACAAATTAAAATAACTAATAATTTAAATAAGGGTAAACATGAAAAAATAAGCTAAACTAATATAAACAAACAATTTTACTTATTAGTTATAAGACATATTTTAATAAAGAAAATAAAAATAAAAAATCTAATATTTTATTAAAATTTAAAAATTAAATTAGAAATAAACTTATATTACCAATAATATCCGGAATGTACTAAGGGATTGTTTTCCCAGATTCCTTTTCCATGGTCGTTCTATATAACACAAACTATGTCTATGATGTGGTCATTAATTTTATTTTTTATTATTTCCCTAAAAGTAGGGATTTCACATAAATAAAAATCTACATCAAGTTTATCATCACCAACATACTTTTTTTTACTTGTAAAAAAATTAACCACTAAACATCAGATTTTTCAAGAACATAGAAAATTTGTCTTTCATGTGTTTCCATTATGAATAAATTATTTGTTTCTTCCAATCTTTTTAGATTAAATAGTGTCATTCCAAATTAATCATGTCTGACACCATTTTCACTGATAAAAAATTTACTGTTAAACACTGGAAGTGTATATTTAATGTAATAAACCTCCCATATTTCTTCAATGAATCCATAATATACACTTGATATGGATATTGGTTTTTGTCTTTTCCACTCAAAAAATGCATTGCTCTGTAAACAACAATACACTACTATTATAAAATAGACTTTGGTTGTCTTGATCTTTCATATGAAATGTATATCCATTGATATCATACACTAACCATGTTATCAAATTTAAACTTGGAAGATCCACTAACCATATCAATGTTTCTGATCCATGTTATCTACTAAAAACTATCCCTTTAAACCATGGAATGTTTTTTATGCTTATTCAAAATACACATATCTTTCTTCTTTGGATAACACTATTTGAAAACATTAATATAAAATGTTATATATGGTTGAGTGTCATCTATTTCATTCAAGACATATAAATATAACTTATTTATTTTTTTACCTATCAATGATTTGAATTCCAATCCACATATTCCCTTTCCCCAACTATTAACTCGTTTATTAAGAGATGTAGGCAAACCAATCTGCTCCATTATAGAAAAGTATCTTGTACAAAATTCTATAACCTCCTCAGAAATATACTTCTCAATAATGGAGGATTTATGTCAATATAGATTATTAATATACCCCTTAAATATATTTATATAACTTTAAAAAGGATACATCCAAAATATATATACAAGTCCAAAAAGATTTATTTATCACCCCAAATGAACCATTAAAGCCACCATGATACCAAAAAAAGATAGAGGAAAATACATTTCCAATTGAAGAAATATAGAAACTCATTCATTCTATAAATTATTTAAATAATTAAGATCAATCAACTTATTAAAAATTGAATTGAAAAAATAAAACACCTTCATGATAGTAATTTTGAAATGGATGGGAAATATTCCATGCATTGCATGTAACACCCGAGACATTTATGAGAAATATTTTGTTTTTATGTTATATAAATCAGCAAAGGAATCTTTCACTACACACAACACTAGCTTGGCTTGCTTTTCATGCGACCACGGCCTTCCTCGATAGCTCTCATTGTACGCAATACCGAGTTTCACTAAACAACGATATGCTGTTAAAATATCATTAAAACTAGCCGTTATGAATAGTAATACCCACTTTTTGAAATTTTTTAAATTTTATCTTTCAAAATGGAATTCATTTTTGGATTCAGAATATCGAAATTAGCCTAGGGTGAAATTTTGGTATTTTTCTGAAAACATTCATTTTTTTGATGAATAGTGAAAACACTAGGTTACTATTTAAAAACCGAATTTTTATTTAAATAATTATTTATATTATTTAAATTTATTTGAGGTCAAAATTGATACATAATAGCTATATAAGTACAATGCAATTCATTGGAGTCATTTTATAATAATTTTAGATATATAAAAATTTTATTGAACCTTTCACCGTCTTTTACCCACCTCCTAGGAGAATTTGGAAATTCACATAAAACTTAATTTTACCTTTTTTGTGAGTGGAATTTAGAAAATCCGAGAGACACGGTTAATATCAAGGACTAAAATGTGGTTCAATGAGATGAAAATAATTTTTGGTGAATAGTAACTTTTTACTTTTTTTTACCACGATTAAAAGCAAATAGGGTAATTAAGGGTAAAAATTATATTATTATTACCCTAACACATGTCCTAATTCTATTGGATAAGTGTAATTCGACCAAAAACAACCTTAGGAAGAAAATATGACCATTTAGGCCCACTTGGTTTAGATTAGGACATTTATTATTAATTTATTTAAAGAAGGGTTAAAATAGTTAAAATCAAAGTTTCATAACTAAATCATTTTTAATATAGAGTTATACATCAGATAAATTCGACTATAAATATTCATGAGAAATCTAAAAAGATTTCCTACATAATTATATTTTAATTTTAATTTTTAGACAATAAATAATTTAATTTACTTATGACACAATGATGATGCAGTAATTATCTTATTAATGAAATATTGACATAATTGATGATATAAATACCCTAATAAATGTAATTTGAGACTTTTTATGAATTAAAATAATTTTCTAGGTTAATATTAAATGTTAGTATTTCTTTAATTAACTTTTTTCTAACCAATAATTCTATTATGATTTTAACAAAAATCAATTACCAAATAGTGTCAAAATTGAAATAAAATAGTTTTTTTTTAAAAAATATTATATTATTAATTGTTATTTTATTCCTAAAAATATAAGGTTCGGCCAAATGTCTTAGATAAGGTTTTATATATTAATAATAAACAACATGGGGTTCGTTTGGCTTGTTATAGTAATTTTATTAACCTTATAGTGTAAGAAAACCAGAAGACATGGTAAAAGTAAAATTATTTAACTTAAAGTTAAATCTAAATGATAAGGTTAAAATAGATACCTAAACTTTTCTAAATTATATTTTATGAGAGTATTTAGATCCATACTCACCTTATCTTTGAAATAAATCAATTTAGAGCTATTAAAAACCGAATATGGGTTTATAATAAAATAATATTTTTAGTTTTTCCAAAGGTACCCCTCTCCTCCCTCTCTTCCTCACAACACTTTGAGCCTTAAAGATCGGCCAAACCCTACCAAATTCTATTCTAAACTTCCCTAGAAACATCCTAGAGGTCCTGGTATTCTTGAAAGACCAATTTTAGTGCCTTAATAGGAGGTCTCAAAGAGGCGCTTCAAAGAAGAGGTAATGTCCGTTACTGATTCTTTCAACTTTATTTCTTCTTCCACTTCTTCTTCTTTAGTTGTTTCATTATGAAGTAATAACATCAGTATCACTCATATACTAATATGTTATTATAAGTATGAAACAACCCTATTTCACCATCTATCCATCCTACAGAAAACTAAATATCTGCGCGTGCGTATGTACGAAATACCGTCTCCACGCCGTGGTGTAATCTATTTTCCACCACCAACTTACTTGGATGGGTATAATGGTGTAAATAATGACTATATATGATTATTTTAAATTGATATTGATTATTAAATAGTATAAATACACTCCAATACAATTCCACGACCATGAGAAAGATATCATCGCTCGTGCGTACGTATGGAATACCGCCTCCACGATGTGATGTGACTCGTTCTACATGATCTTCATTGCATAATGATTATATAAATGAATTGAATGAATAAATATGATATATATTACACTAATAAAATTCTGTAAATGAGGTATCTATAACCTAAAAATAATAATGAGAATTTATTAGACAAAACACGCATAATAACAAAAAGTAATAAACACCCGAATAACAAGTAACAATGAAATATTACAAATAAGAATATAAGAATATGACCATATATGATATCATAACAATGAGTATGATTATGGAATAAGTCAATGACATTATTTAAATCATTATACAGGATGTTCGGACACTTATGAAGCAAATCGGACCTAAGGTCAGGGAAAATATCGCAATCTCATTTTTATCCGAGATTGTTTATACTTCAGAATTTACTGGGGAATATTTATCATCCACATCCATGCTTCCTCAATATGTAATATTTATATCCTTATAAAATTGTTTAAATCCAATTTTACCCTTTGGTGAGTTTTTTAGTAAAAGATATGAAAGGAATCTTTTGTCGTTTTTCGTACGAGGTACTTTTTGACTTTTCCGACATAAGTACGAGAAGAATGTTTTTTTTAACTTATATGGAATGAATGGATTTTTAAAACATTTTTTACAAGAAGCTTACTTTACAAGTTTTCATTTTTATTTTTAATCAACTTCTTTTAGTTTAAAATTGTATGACATGTTAAGAAAGGAAAAATGTTTTTGAAGTAGAAAGGATATTTTCCTCATGAATGGAGTTCAAGTGTTTTATCAAAATTATTTTCCATCTAAGATAAAATAGGGTTCTATTTCTATAACTATTATTACATTGATTTGATTATGTTGTGATGGAATTATTTTTATGAATTCCTTTATCTTATATGAATTGTTTTAGGATGTCACAATGTTTAAGAATCCCATTTTATTATATGGGTTATGCAATGATGTATGATTTTTGATTTTGTGGCACACATAAGAATGGTATCATTATGAGACGGGTGGGACCTATGTCTCCCTCCAATGCATTGGGTAAAGATTTATATCTCATGATATAAACATGGCTGGAACAACAGGTTAAACCAGTTCAGTGAAACAGGACTGAAACGAGGAGTGAACTCGGTTCAGAAAAGGACTTTGTCCGCTAAGATAGTCTTGGCTATGAGTATTGAATACTAAGAAATGATTCTCTATGATTATGTGTGTATGAAATAAAGTTTCATGTTTTAAGTTATGATTATTGGGATTACATTTCACTACTATGATTAATCCCATGTTATGAAATTATGATCTCTTTTGCAGGTTAATATTTCCAAAATGATATGTTCTTATGAATATGATGTGATTGATATTTCTTTTGTTTACCCTTACTGAGCATTTGATCTCACCCTTTTGTTTGATTTCTTTTCCCTAGGTCAGGAAGAAGGATATTAAGTAGGATATGCCAAAAAGGGACTCTAGATATGATGAAATAAATGGGAGACAACGTAGATGATTTATGAACCAGTTGTTTATGTTTCCCAGTTTCTAAAGACACTATACCTATACGGTCCTTTCATGGTTTTGTTATATGTTGTAATAAGTATGCTTCAATTTTGAAGTAATAACCATGTATGTAAGGTATGGGTCGTTATAGTTGGTATCAGAGGAAAGGTATAGTCAACCTTTGGAAACTAGGATGTGAAAGCCTTAGTAAGAACCCTAAGGATAAGTCTAAGCATAGAACACAATCTTAATGTTTTAGAAATGGCCATGAAAAACCTATGATAAGACCTTAAGTGTGAAATTTTATTCTTGATTATGTGGTTTTACTATTATAATTAGTGTTACTCACACTATTATTCTTGGTTTTAGTTAATGGCTGGAACCCGAAGGAGCCGTGTTATTGCGTAATGCGACGGGAAATGCAATGATTGTACCCCTGAGAAACCAAACATTATAGGAGCTGGAATGCAGAATCTTGTAGCCATGATCACACAAATTTCTCAAGATATGAATCATATAGGACTTCCAAATGAGAAAAGGAAGGAGCAACATTCTGTTGAATCCTTTATGAGGCAGCGTCCACCTTCATTCAGTGGGTCTTCTGATCTATTAGTGGATGAACAATGGATCAGTACCATCGAAAAGATATTTTCAGTTATTCAATGTTCTGAACATGATAAAGTTATCTTAGCAAGGTATCATTTGGAAGGTGATGCTGATCAATGGTGGAATCTTATTAAGAATACGAGGCAAAGAGATGAAATTGAGTCCATGGAATGGGACGAGTTCAAGAACTTATTTTTCAGTAAGTATTTCCCTCTTATTCTTAAAACAAAGATGGAGAAGGAGTTTATTGAACTGAAGAAAAAGGATGATGAATCTGTTGGTACCTACGAAGCAAATTTTACAAGACTTGAAAGGTACACTTCCAGAATTAGTATCCAACCTGAGAGTAAGATCGATCGATTCTTTAGTGGCTTAAAATCAAGTCTTCGAAGGGCATTATCCATAAGGGACTTCAATAGCTATGAAGAAATCGTTCGATGTGGTCTCAAAGTTGAGATGGAGATTGGAGTAACCCATCAGTCATATGGGTTTAATAAGAAGAGGAAAATAGAATTCAAAGGAAAATATAAAGTACAAACTGAAAAGAAGCTGAGTTTTCCCTTATACTCAAAGTGTGGAAAGAAACATGGAGGGAGTTGTCTTAAAGGGAAAAGTAAATGATTCAAATGTGTAAAGGAAGGTCATCGGGCATTTGAATGCCGCAATGATGGGAAGATGATGTTTAGTGATGCGAACAAAGAAATGGCTACACAGAGTGCACCTCCTATACTTCAATGTTATAAGTGCAAGGAAATGGGGAATTATGCCAATCAATGCCCTAATCCAAGGTTTGTTGATGATGATCGACATCAAAAAACTCTTAAGGCTAAAGACAAACGAAAGTTACATGAAATTTCTATCAGCGATGTGGAGTATTATAACAAAGTGGTGAAAGGTACACTTACCATCCACTCTAAAGTAGAAAATGTTTTATTTGATTCTGGATCCACCCACTCTTTTATTTCTAAATAATTTTATAAGGGTATCTCCGTATTACCTCAATAATTAGATGTTGAATTAGCTGTGATAACCCCTAATGGCACAACAATCGCATCAAAAGTTTATAATTATTCTCCGATTGAAGTTTGTGGGAAAGTTCTTCCTGCAAATATTGTGATCCTTCCTATAGTGGAATTTGATGTGATTATTGGCATGGATTGGATTTCTTTATATGGAGCTCATATCAATTTCCAAAGAAGGGAAGTCACATTTCATATTCCAGATCAATATATGATCGTCTATCGATGCAAGGATGAACATAACCTTCCAGTGGAAATTTCTTCCATCTTATGGGTCTTGATTCCACTAAATGAGGGTTATTTATCTCAAATGGTTGGAGAGAAACTCACGATTAAGAATATTCCCATTTTATGGGAGTTTGATGATGTATTTCAGGAGGAATTGCTGGGTCTTCCACCAAATCGTGAAGTTGAGTTTTTAATAGAACTCATACCGGGTGCTTTACCTATTTCAAAGACACCTTATAGAATGGCCCCAATTGAGTTGTAGGAATTGAAGAATGAACTCCAAGAGAATCGTGATAAAGGATTCATATGCCCTAGTGCGTCTCCTTGGGGAGCACCTATTCAGTTTGTTAATACGAAAGATGGATCAATGAGACTCTTTATTAATTATCGAGAACTTAACAAGATCACTATCAAGAACAAATATCCTCTCCCGCGCATTGATGAATTATTTGACCAACTATGCGGAGCTCAATACTTTTCCAAGATTGATCTTCGTTCAGGGTATCATAAATTAAGGGTCAAAAGGGAGGATATACCAAAGATGGATTTCCGTAAAAGGTATGGACCCTATGAATTTATAGTGATGCCATTTGGTCTTACTAATTCCCCTTCTATCTTCATGGATCTTATGAATAGAGTCTTTAGAGACTATCTTGATCAGTTTGTGGTAGTCTTTATAGATGATATTATTGTATATTCAAAGAGCAAAGAAGAACATGAAGATCAATTGAGAATTATATTGAGGACCCTGAGAAAGGAGAATCTTTATGCCAAATTTACCAAGTGTGAATTTTTTCTTCAAAAATTTTCATTTTTGGGTCACATAATATCAAAAGAGGGGATATATATGGATCCAGAAAATACAGAGGTTATCAAAAGATGGCCGAGACCAACAAAAGTAACTAAGATCCAAAGTTTTCTTGGTTTGGCTGGATATTATCGACGTTTTGTGAAAGATTTTTCACGATTATCTAATCCACTCACCAAGTTGACTTGGAAAGGAGTTAAGTTTGTTTGGACGAAGGAATGTGAAGAGAATTTCAGGGAGTTAAAAAGAAGTTTATCCAGTGCACCTGTGCTCACACTACCTTGTAGTGGAGAAAGGTTTGTGATCTACTGTGATGCATCCAAGAAGGGATTGGGGTGTGTTCTCATGCAAAACAATATAGTGATAGCTTATGCCTCACCACTGTTGAAAATCCATGAGAAAAATTACCCAACTCATGATTTAGAGTTAGATTCGGTAATCTTTGAATTAAATATTTGGAGGCATTGTCTTTATGGAGAAAGGTGTGATATTTATAATGATCATAAAAGTTTAAAGTATATTTTCACACAAAAAGAGATGAATATGCACCAAAGAAGATGGTTGGAGCTGATTAAGGATTACGACTTCTCAATTCATTAACACCCTGGGAATGCAAACAAGGTGGCATATGCATTACGTCGACAAGACCATGCTAGCTTATCCATGATGAGGATCACAAAAGATCCAAAATTTATGGATTTACAAAGGATGGATCTTGGAATTATAATGGAAGGGGAAAAATCATATCTTTCTCAAATGAATGTTCAAGCATCTATACATGTGATGATTAAAGAGGCAAAGAAAGAAGATGTAGAGTTACAAAAGAAGGTGAGAAATGTTCCTGAATTCAACCTTGATTATGAAGGAATAATAAGGTTTAGGAATCGGGTTTGTGTTCCTCCCATCCCAGAATTAAAGAAGGAGCTGCTGGATGAGGCTCATAGTTCTTCATTCTCTATTCATGATGGAAGCACGAAGAAGTATAGGGACCTGAAAGAGTACTTCTGGTGGGATGGCATGAAAAGAGATGTTGCTAAATATGTCTCTCGATGCTTAGTTTGTTAGCAAGTTAAAGCTGAGAGACAGAAGTCTAAGGGGATGTTACAACCATTACCCATACTCGAATGGAAATGGGAAAACATCACTATGGACTTTGTCACCAGACTTACTAAAACATCCTAAGGCAATAATGCTGTTTGGGTCATAGTTGATTGTCTTACAAAGTCTGAAAACTTTATTACTATTAGAGAAGATTTCTCTCTAGATCAGCTTGCCAGGATATATGTAAAGGAAGTGGTAAGATTTCATGGAGTACCACTTTATATTATATATGATCGGGATCCGAGGTTTACCTCAATGTTCTGGCGAAATCTTCAGCATGCTCTAGATACAGAGTTGAGTTTCAACACTTCTTACCATCCTCAGACAGACGGTCAGTCTGAGAGGACAATTAAAACTCTAGAAGACATATTGAGAGCCTGCTCTATGGATTTCAAAGGTGGTTGGGATCAACACCTATCTTTGGTGGAATTTTCTTATAATAATAGCTTTCACTTCAGTATTTAAATGGATCCTTATGAATCCCTCTATGGAAAGAAATGCAGAACTCCAACTTACTGGGATGAAGTTGGGGAAAGAAAGCTATTAGGACCTGATCTTGTTGATGAGATGGCAGAAAAGGTCAGATATATTCAACAACACATAAGAGCATCTCAGAGCCGATAGAAAAGTTATGCCAACAACTGAAGAAAAGACCAAGAGTTTGAAGTGGGTGATAAAGCGTTCTTACAAATATCTCCTTGGAAGAGAGTAATGAGATTTGGAAAGAAGGGAAAGCTGAGCCCTAGGTATATCGGTCCTTTCGAAATACTGGATCGTGTTGGGAAGGTATCTTACCGATTGGAGCTTCCACCAAATATCTCTCAAGTTCACGATGTGTTCCATATATGTCTCCTGATAAAGTACATACCTGATCTTTCACATGTACTCAGCTCAGAAGTTGTACCGCTGGAACAAGATCTTTATTATAAAGAACAGCCGATAGAGATTCTGGATCGTAGCGAAAAAGTCCTACGGAACAAGACTACTCACTTGGTGAAAGTTTTATGGAGGAACCACCAATTATAAGAAGATACATGGGAGCTTGAGGATATGATGAGGGAGAAGTATCCTCATCTGTTTGTTACAAAGTGACGAATTTCGAGGGCGAAATTCATTTTAAGGGGGGTAGAATGTAACACCCGAGACATTTATGAGAAATATTTTGTTTTTATGTTATATAAATCATCAAAGGAATCTTTCACTACACACAACACTATCTTGGATTTCTTTACACGCAACTGCGGCCTTCCTCGATAGCTTGCGTTGTACGCAATACTGAGTTTCACTAAACAACGGTATGTTGTTAAAATATTATTAAAACTAGCCGTTATGAATAGTAATACCCAATTTTTGAAATTTTATAAATTTTATCTTTCAAAATGGAGTTCATTTTTGGATTCTTAATATCGAAATTATCCTAGGGTGAAATTTTGGTATTTTTCTGAAAACTTTCAATTTTTGATGAATAGTGAAAACACTAGGTTATTATTTTAAAACCGACTTTTTATTTAAATAATAATTATTTTTTTTAAATTTATTTTAGGTCAAAATTGATACACAATACCTATATAAGTTCAATGAAATTCATTGGATTCATTTTATAATAATTTTAGATATATAAAAATTTTATTGAACTTTTCACCATCTTTTACCCACCTCCTAGGAGAATTTGGAAATTCACATAAAACATAATTTTACAGCTTCTGTGAGTGGAATTTCGAAAATCCAAGAGACATGGTTAATATTAAGGACTAAAATCTGGTTCAATGAGATGAAAATAATTTTTTGTGAATAGTAACTTTTTACTTTTTTTACCACGGTTAAAAGTAAATAGGGTAATTAAGGGTAAAAATTATATTATTATTACCCAAACACATGTCCTAATTCTATTGGATAAATGTAATTCGACCAAAAACAACCTTAGGAATAAAATATTACCATTTACGTCCACTTGTATTAGATTAGGACATTTATTATTAATTTATTTAAAGAAGGGTTAAAATAGTTAAAATCAAAGTTTCATAACTAAATAATTTTTAATATAGAGTTATACATTAGATAAATTAGACTATAAATATTCATGAGAAATATAAAACTATTTACTACATAATTATATTTTATTTGTAATTTTTAGACATTAAATAATTTAATTTATTTATGACACAATGATGATATAATAATTATCTTATTAATGAAATATTGACATAATTGATGATATAAATACCCAAATAAATGTAATTTGAGACTTTTTATGAATTAAAATAATTTTCTAGGTTAATATGACATGTTAGTGTTGATTTAATTAACGTTTTTTGAACTAATCATTCTGTTATGATTTTCACACAAATCAATTACCAAATAGTGTCAAAATTGACATAAAATAGTTTTTAAAACAAATATTATATTATTAATTGTTATTTTATTTCTAAAAATAAATGGTTCGGTCAAATGACTTAGATATGGTTTTATATATTAATAATAAACAACTTGGGGTTCTTTTGGCTTGTTATAGTAAGTTTATTAACCTTATAGTATAAAAAAACAAGAAGACACGGTAAAAGTAAAATTATTTAACTTACTGTTAAATATAAATTATAAGGTTAAAATAGATACCTAAACTTGTATAAATTCTATTGGATGAAAGGATTTCGACCCATCCCCACCTTATCTTTGAAATAAATCAATTTGGAGCTATTAAAAACCGAATATGGCTTTATAATAAAATAATATTTTTAGTTTTTCCGAAGGTTCCCCTCTCCTCCCTCTCTTCCTCACACCACTTTGAGCCTTCAAGCTTCGCCAACCCCTACCAAATTCTCTTCTCCACTTCCCTAGAAACATCCTAGAGGTCCTAGTCTTCTTCAAATACCAATTTTAGTGCCCTAAGAGGAGGTCTCAAAGAGACGCTTCAAAGAAGAGATAATGTCCATTACCGATTCTTTCAATTTTATTTCTTCTTCCACTTCTTCTTCTTTAGTTGTTTCATTATGAAGTAATAACATCAGTATCACTGATATACTGATATGTTATTATAAGTATGAAACAAACCTATTTCACCATCTATCCATCCTACGGAAAATGAAATCACTGCGCATGCGTACGTACGGAATACTGTCTCCACGCCGTGGTGTAATCTATTTTCCCTCACCACCTTACTTGGATGGGTATAATGGTGTAAATAATGACTATATATGATTATTGTAAATTGATATTGATTATGAAATAGTATACATACACTCCAATACAATTCCACGGTCATGGTAATGATATCATCGCTCGTGCGTACGTACGGAATACCGTCTCCACGATGTGATGCGACTCGTTCTACATGATCTTCATTGCATAATGATTATATAAATACATTACATGAATAAGTATGATATATATTACACTAATAACATTCTTTAAATGTGGTATCTATAACCTAAAAATAAGAATGAGAATTTATTCGACAAAACACGCATAAGAACAAAAAGTAATAAACACTCGAATAACAAGTTGCAATGAAATATTACTAATAAGAAGCTAAGAATATGACCATATATGGTATCATAACAATGATTATGATTATTGAATAAGTAAATGTCATTATTTAAATCATTATATATGAGGTTCAGACACTTACGAAGCAAATCAGACTTAAGGTAAGGGAAAATCTCGCAATCTCATAATATCTAGACTGAATATTTAATATATTAATTTCAAGATAAGAATATTTTCACATCACAAGAAAAGTGTTGATATGCATATAAAATATTTATATGATATTTTATATTAAAATGTAAGTATATATATATATATATATTACATTTTAATATTAATAGGTCACTAATAAATTCATATCAATAATTTAAACTTATCCATATACATGAGAATGTATGAATAAAAAATGAATGATTCACAAGAATCATCCAAATAAGAAACAATTAGAGATTCAATTCAGAAATTTAATATGTGATATAATATACAAATATGTGAATTTTTTTAGTGAAAACACATTTCAATATATTATAAACAACAAAAAATTAAGTTATAATGAGGAAATTTATGATCTAACATAGAATATTAATATATGATGTATTCCACACACATTTATACTTAAATCAACACATAACTAAGATAAATGAAGATTTTAATGTGGAATTTGAGATGAGAAGATTTATATTAAAACACACAAATATGAGGGTGAAAAATCATGAGGGTTAATAAAGATGGTAATGTGAGATTTGAGTCCTTAGAGTCGAAAAAAATTGAGATTTAGGTCTTCTGTGCTGTTGAACAAACAAATGAGAGGTTCATTGTTTGAGGATTACCTTGGGCGATGAAAAGATAAAATTCAAAATAATTATTTTATAAAATATTAAGATATATGAAGATGGAAATCCAAGATTAGAGTCCCTGAGATCAAAGAAAAGAGGTTTAGGGCTTCTGTAAGAGAGAAACGAGTCTACGTTCACAAGAATGGAAAACCATGAAATGATTAAAACACGTGATTCAAAGAATTTTAAATGGTATTTAGTGTCATTTATATAATAATAGATATGATGAAGAGGTGTTTTCATGTTATTTATATGTTAACTAATGTGAAAAATTATTTTTCACTATTTAACCACATCAATTATTATATAACCGATATGAAAAATAATCTTGATCACGTCAATTAAATAATAAATGATGCAAAAAGCCTATTTATCAAGTCAATTATTATATAACCGATGTGATAAAGAGAAATATCTAGATTATTCACATTAGTTATATTATAACCGATGTGATAATGCAATTAACATGGATTTTTCACGTCTATTATTTATAACTTGTAACACCCATGACTTTTATAAGAAATATTTTGTTTTTATTTTATATAAATCATCAAAGGAATCTTTTACTACACACAACACTAGCTTGGCTTGCTTTACACGTAATCTCGACCTTCCTTGATAGCTTGCGTCGTACGCAATACCGAGTTTCACGAAACAACGATATGCTATTATTAAAACCAGCCTTTATGAACAGTAATAACCACTTTTTGAAATTTTTTAAATTTTATTTTTCAAAATGGACTTTATTTTTGGATTTGGAATATCAAAATTAGCCTAGGGTGAAATTTTGGTATTTTTATGAAAACTTTCAATTTTGATGAATAGTGAAAACACCGGGTTACTATTTAAAAACCAACTTTTTATTTAAATAATTATTTATTTTACTTAAATTTATTTTATGTCAAAATTGATACATAATACATATATAAGTTTAATGTAATTCATTGGAGTAATTTTATAATAATTTTAGATATATAAAAATTTTATTGAACTCTTCACCGTCTTTTACCCACCTCCTAAGAGAATTTCCAAATTCACATAAAACATAATTTTACCGCTTCTGTGAGTGGAATTTCAAAAATCCTAGAGACACGGTAAATATCAAGGACTAAAATTTGGTTCAATGAGATAAAAATAATTTTTGGTGAATAGTAACTTTTTACTTTTTTTTACCACGGTTAAAAGTAAATAGGGTAATTAAGGGTAAAAGTGTTATTATTATTATCCTGAAACATGTACTAATTCTATTGGATAAGTGTAATTCGACCAAAAACAACCTTTGGAATAAAATATGACCATTTAGGCCCACTTGGATTAGATTAGGACATTTATTATTAATTTATTTAAAGAAGGGTTAAAATAGTTAAAATCAACGTTTAATAACTAAATTATTTTTAATATAGAGTTATACATAAGATAAATTCGACTATAAATATTAATAAGAAATCTAAAAATATTTCCTACATAATAATATTTTATTTTTAATTTTTAGACATTAAATAATTTAATTTATTTATGAAACAATGATGATGCAGTAATTATCTTATTAATGAAATATTGACATAATTGATGATATAAATACCCAAATAAATGTAATTTGAGACTTTTTATGAATTAAAATACATTTCTTGGTTAATATAAAATGTTAGTATTTATTTAATTAACTTTTTTCTAACTAATAATTCTATTATGATTTTAACAAAAATCAATTACCAAATAGTGTCAAAATTGAAATAAAATTGTTTTTAAAAAAAATATTATATTATTAATTGTTATTTTATTCCTAAAAATCTAAGGTTCGGACAAATGTCTTAGATAAGGTTTTATATATTAATAATAAACAACGTGGGGTTATTTTGGCTTGTTATAGTAAGTTTATTAACCTTATAGTGTAAGAAAACAAGAAGACACAGTAAAAGTAAAATTATTTAACTTAAAGTTAAATCTAAATGACAAGGTTAAAATAGATAAATAATTTTTCTAAATTATATTGTATGAGAGTATTTAGACCCATAATCACCTTAGATTTTAAATAAATCAATTTTTAGCTATTAAAAATCGAATATGGGTTTATAATAAAATAATATTTTTAATTTTTCCAAAGGTGCCCCTCTCCTCCCTTATAAAAGGGCACCTCCTCCCTCTCTTCCTCACACCACTTTGAGCCTTAAAACTCGGCCAAAACCTGACTATTTCTCCTCTCAACTTCACTATAAACATCCTGGAATTCTTGTTATTCTTTAAAGACCTATTTTAGTGCCCTAAAAGGAGGTCTCAAAGAAGCGCTTCAAAGAAGAGGTAATGTCCGTTACTGATTCTTTCAACTTTCTTTCTTCTTCCACTTCTTCTTCTTAAGTTGTTTCATTATGAATTAATAAAATTAGTATAACTCATATAATGATATGTTATTATAAGTATGAAACAACCCTATTTCACCATCTATCCATCCTACGGAAAACGAAATCACCGCGCGTGCGTACGTACGAAATACCATCTCCACGCCGTGGTGTAATCTATTTTCCACAACCACCTTACTTTGATGGGTATAATGGTGTAAATAATGAATATATATGATTATTGTAATGTTATATTGATTCTTAAATAGTATACATACACTCCAATACAATTTCACGATCATGGGATCGATATCATCACTCGTGCGTACGTACGGAATGCCGTCTCTACGATGTGATGCGACTCATTCTACATGATCTTCATTGCATAATGAATATATAAATGAATTTAATGAATGAATATGATATATATTACACTAATACCATTCTGTAAATGAGGCATCTATATCCTAAAGAGAAGAATAATAATTTATTCGACAAAACACACATAACAACAAAAAGTAATAAACACATGAATAACAAGTAGCAATGAAATTTTACTAATAATAAGCTAAGAATATGACCATATATGATATCATAACAATGAGTATGATTATGTAATAAGTCAATGACATTATTTAAATCATTATACAGAAGGTTCAGACACTTTAGAAGCAAATCAGACCTAAGGTAATGGAAAATCTCACAATCTCACTTTTATCCGAGATTGTTTATAGTTTAGAATTTACTAGGGAATATTATCATCCGCATCCATGTTTCCTTAATATGTAATATTAGTTCCATCCACATACAATTGTTTAAATACAATTTTACCCTTTGGTGAGTTTTTTGTAAAAGATATGAAAGAAATCTTTTGTCATTTTTCGTACGAGGTACTTTTTGACCTTTCTGACAAAAGTACGAGAATAATGTTTTTTTAACTTATATGGCATGAATGGATTTTTAAAACATTATTTATAGGAAGCTTCATTTACAAGTTTTCATGTTTATTTTTAATCAAATTCTTTTAGTTTAGAATTACATGACATGTTAAGAAAGGAAAAGTGTTTTTTGGAAGTATAAATGATATTTTCCTCAAGAATGGAGTTCAAGTGTTTTATCAAAATTATTTTCCATCCAAGATAATAAAGGGTTCTATTTATATCCCTATTATTACATTGATTTGATTATGTTTTGATGGAATTATTTTTATGAATTTCTTTATCTTATATGAATTTTTTTATGAAGTCACGATGTTAAGAATCCCATTTTTATTACATGGGTTATGCTATGATGTATGGTTTATGATTTTGTGGAACACCTAAGAATGGTATCATTATGAGATGGGTGGTACCTATATCGCCCTACAATGAATTGGGTAAAGATTTTATATCTAATGAGATAGACCTGGATGGAATGGCAGGTTAATCTGGTTCAGTGAAACAGGACTAAAACGAGGAGTGAACTCGGTTCAGAAGTGGATTTTGTCCGCTAAGATAGTCTTGGATATGAGTCTTGACTACTAAGAAATTATTATCTTTGATTATGTGTGTATTACACACAGATTCATGTTTTAAGTTATGATTATTGTGATTACATTTCACTACCATGATTTATCCCATGTTATGAAATTATGATCTCTTTTGCAGGGTAAGATTTCGAAAATGTTATGTTCTTATGAATATGTTGTGATTGATATTTCTTTTGTTTACCCTTAATGAGAATTTGAGCTCACCCCTTTGTATTTTTTCTTTCCCCAGGCCAGGAATAAGGTTATTAAGTAGGATATTCCAAAAGGGACTCTAGATATGATGAAATAAATGGGAGACAATGTTGATTCTTTATGAACCAGTTGTTTATGTTTCCTAGTTTCTAAAGACTCTATACCTATACGGTCCTTTCATGGTTTTGTTATATGTTGTAATAAGTGTACTTGAATTTTGAAGTACTAACAATGTATGTAAAGTATGGGTCGTTATATAACTGATGTTAAAAAGCTGACGTGATAAATACATTTTATACTAGTGAATCATGGAATAATATTAAATTTTTTTAAATACATATAAAACATATATTTAAATTACATTTAATACTTTTGGAATGATTTAATTTCATCTAAGAGAATATAGGACCGACATTGTTCTTATAAAACCTGTTCGAAGAAAACAAAACTACTTACATCCGATGATGAAAATTAATATTAACAAGTTGATGGAAAAATAATGAATGATTATAATTAAAGAGTAGAAATGGTATTAAATTTTAATAAATTTATTAAATAGTTTATTAATATGGTTTTGATTACTATACATGAGGTTAGTACAACTTTATGAAAGTTGAGTGTAAAGGGAAGAGTTTTCATTGCAATTTCGCTTAACCTAGGCATGTTTTCATATTACACACTTACTCATATCCAATATGATGTAAATATTACCCCATTATATTTTATTATTCTTATCAGGGATTATTTTATTGTATTTATAGGTATTTTTATGAATCCCATCTTGAAATTCTCAGGATTCAATTCTTACTAAATTCATTAGGGTTTTCATCTCAATTTTCCTTCATTGTAGCACATTTTTATATTGAGAACCTATTATTATATTACATGGAGTAATTTATTCCCAATGGATTGTTTTATAATTATTAATGAATATTTCATGTAGTTTTTAATTCTTTTTTATGACCCATCATTCATTCTTATTGATTTCATTTAATATCAAAGTATTAAGGGTTTCCTAATCTAAATTTCACTTCATTGATATATGATTCGTATTCACCATGTATTTTATTTTTAAGTATATATACATCCTATGAATGTTTTTTAATATAATTATCATTCAATTAAATAGATTTATAAATTCATCTCACGACCTACATTTTATTGGTTTTCTTTTTAAAAGATAACAAAGTTGTAAGGTATTTTTCTAACTTAGATCCATTTTTTGTGTTATAATGTTTCATCTTGAACTAATAACTTTTATTCTTGGGTTATTCCACTCTATAATTTTATTATATGGTTCCTTTTATTTTCTCTATTAAAAATTACATTTTAATTCAAATATTATTTTTTTAATATTTTCTTTTTCATAAAATTATAGCATTGTTAAATACAATTCCCATCCTCTTGAATATTCCATTTTTCTTCCATATATATATTTTATATTCCCACCAATGCTATAATTCTTATTTAGAAACCCAATTAATTATTTTTTCATATTAAATTATAATTTATCTTTATCCCACTTTAAAAGTAATTTTTATTAGTTATTTTAGGATGTGGTTTTTTAATAAAGGTATTTTGAAAAATTTAAAGGGTTTTATCGTCCTTTCATGATCATATACATTATATTAGACTAAACATTTATTTATTTTCCTAGGATCCATTATTGAGATTTATTTATAAATACTTTTTGAATAAGGTCTTTATGTTATGAAATATAATTTAAGTTTTTAAGGTGACCCATAACTCCATCTTTTTATGATAACGTTAAAAATATTTTATGAAATTTATTTTTAACATTTTTCTGTGTGAACACATTATTTCACCGTTATGGACATTCCACTCAAGGGATTTTATTTTCCTTGTTTTTAATTTTTCTTCCAAATAAATTTAATTCATAATGATTTAAAAAAATAAAACTGGTATTTCCACTTATGCCTTACACCTTATTAGTTCCACTTATGCCTTTCACCGTTAGGTATTTTCTTTAATTATGCCTTACACCTTATTTATTTGAATGTATTATGATCATGGTATTCCATTCATTGAATTTGGAAAGTAATGAAATTTCGTATGTTTATTATTTCAAATTTGGATGTTTATTATTCACTAAATAATGTTGATTCTTAATTTTAAATTGTTAATTTGTTTTTCACGGTGAATACATTGGACATATTAAGTGAAAAGTGGACCTACAATACCACCTTGATGAATTTGTATGTCTCATGAGATAAACTATCATGGGTATTTATTGTATTTATTACCTATTTAGGTATTATTTCTTAACACTAGGCCTTGATAGTAAGATTATGATGTTTATATTCCTCTTTCATTATATTAGTTATATGCCAAATTGTTTTATCATTTATATCATTCATATTATTCTTTCCTTTATTATTATATGGAAACTTCCATTGCATGTTATCTCTTACTAAGCATAAAATATCACCATTTTATTTTATTTCATATCCATAGGTTACATAAAAGTAAAATTTGATCAATTTTAGTGATATATTAGAATACATAATAATTTTATCAAATGTAATGTTTGAATTGTGTATGCATCTAGCCTCCTAAGACTACTAAATGGTGTAATATTATGTGATGTGATTCCCTATATATTATACCAATTTTGTAAAGTGAACACCAAATATTGGTTAATAGAGTTGGTATTATTATAGTTGGTGTTAGAGAATTTTTATTTGAAACATTGTGAAATAAATTTAGGGAAACATTGATTAGATAATATAGCACCATCAAAGACTCTAAAGTAAAATTTAGGTAAAGTAGATATTTTTTGGTTTCTGAGAAATTAAATCCTTATCTAGACAAAAATAAGTGGATGATGAATCTGGAACATATTCACCTAGGTGAAATGACCCTGAAATGACTAGTTGGGTACTAAATCAATATTTACCTTGTGCACAGTAAAGAGACCTAACTGCACACCTGGTTTGATACTCACATGGTTAATGTTTGGGTTAATTTATATTCTATTTATGAACCATTATACAACATTTATTTTATAATTATATTAGGGGGATTAAAATAATAAGTATTATAGAAATCAACTTAAATAATCTTTGGTTGAACTGAGAGTTATTTAAAAATTAAATAACTATATACTAACATGATTGTTAAAATTACTAAGAAATTTTTTGGTTGAATTTTCTTATAATAATTATCTCATGATGTTAATTATTCATTTCTCATGTTAAAACCTTTTGGTTTTATTAATTACTAAATCAAAAAAGAACTAAATTAATGATGGGTGCCATAGATAATTAAGAGATTTTCCCAATGAGAAACCTAATGTGATAAGATATGGAGTGAGAAATATTTTTATTATGACAAACCAGTTACCAAAAATAATGATTAAATATATTAAAATAGTTGAAATCCCAAACACACTAAATAATATATGGATGGAGTCTAATGGATGTTTTTGTGACAAATATGATGAAGGAATTAATATTCCATTTCTCACATGTCAAGAATATAAGAAAAAAAACCTAGGTAAATTTTTAAGAGGAATAGTAAGAATATTTATTTGTATCAAATGGGGAATATAATAAATAATTTCCAAGGGAAAATTAAGTGTTCTGTTAACATTATCAAGGGAAATAAAGTTCATCCTAAGGTACCACTAATAGTTCAATGCCATAAAAGTGGGTAACTTGGGTATTATGAAATTGAATATCACAATTTAAGGACTAATAAAGATGAGGAGAATTAAAAACATTATATACTAAGGGAACATATAAGTGTCTACATGATAACAATTGATGAAGTGGATTGTGATAATCGAGTTACAATTATCCACCACTCCAAAGTTGTTGATGTTTTATTATATTTTGATTATATAAAATCTAGTATATCTAGTACGTATTCTAAGATAATTAAAATCACCACCCTAATAAAATGATTTTATAGTTGTGTGATTATTATTTCCTAATTAGAAGTTTTTTTGTAATGTTATATATGTACATGTTATCATTACTCCTTTAGATAAACTTGACGACTTTTTTAATTGATCGGTTATCTCCACAAAGATTATATATTAATAATCAAAATAGGGAAATAAAATTTATATTTTAGACCAACCTATGACCATATACTAGTGTAAGGATGACTATTAATTATCTAGGAAAATTAATTATATTATAATATTCATGATACCCAATCATTTTATATGTTTATCACAAATTATTACAGAAAAAATCAATAATATAGATAAAACTATTATAAGAAAAAATATATGTTTTAGAAGATATAATGTTGATATCTATTTAAAAGTTATATATCTTATTGTGTTTATCTTTTAAATTAGCTTAATTATGTTCATTATGAAGGGATAATTAAAATTGAGAAGTTGAAATTTATTTAAGTGGGGATGTAATGCCCCTAAATTTTAGTATTAGTTTCTCTTTAAATAAATAATATTTTGAATAGATTTCTCCAAATGCAACACCAAACCAATACATACCCTGAAATACTTTTTTGAGATAAAAATATAAATAAAAAATAAGACCATTATAACACAGCCATTTAATTTTTATCTATATATATAAGTAACCCTATTATGAAATCAATACTGGGAGTAGAAGAAATTACATTAAGTACTAGAGGTCATCCTTATGAGGAACATTTTTCCAAGATTTGAAAGGAGGTAACTTCATAAGGTTTTTCCATAGACCAATCCAAAGATTAACCCCAATAATTAAGGATTGAGTGAAATATTATATGGGATAATTTCAATCTCATAGAAATTTTAAAAAGATTCATGCTATCTAAACCACCACCCATAACTATTTCTGGAGATTATCTTATGCTTAGGTCATATGAAAATATCTTGATGTGTTATGTAAGAAGAAATTAAGATGATAAAAAATGTAATTGTCAATATAATAAATTTTTGTATACTTTTTTTTATTTTTACTTTTAAATAAAATGAATGTTTATATTTAGTACTAATTAATTTATAAAATTAAATTAGTGTGTCTAAATAACTACTAAGATCATTTTACAAATACAAATGTATCTTTTCTAAAATTGTATTTTTATAAGATTTATTATAAGAAACCAAATATTTTATAGTTCAATAGTGAAAAAATATTTTTCATGAATAATATATTAACAATAATTTAATTAGTAATTTATAATAAATTAGAAAAATAACAATTAATATTCTAAAAATTCATTCTCCTATAAAAATAATTTTCATTATTTTTTTATATTTTTATTTTAAAGTTAAATTATAATATCATAGAATTTTGATTTAAAAAATTGAAATTAATTTTTTGATTCATCGTAACAATATTATTTTAAGATTAATTTTAGGTATTTTTCCGGAAAGATTGATTTTTATGTGAATAGTATAAAATAATATTATTACAACTATGAGGACTTTTATGACATTATTAGGATAAAAGAATGAACTAAAAAATTTGTGATAAATTTCTCATAATTAAATATGTATTTAATAAGTAAAATTATAAATTTAATAATGTGTTTATGTTATAAACCTATGCATAACATTTTAGAACTCAAGAAATGTTTTATTCTAGTGAAAAATTGTTTATAGTGTTTTCATTTAACTAAATATTCACATGGTAGATTTAGGTTTTGTATTAATTTTAAGCCTAAATAAATAATATTTGTTTAATAATAAACTAATTAATATTATGAAATCAAAACCATTGGTAATTTTATCATAAATATTATTTTTAAAATAAATATACACTTTTTCTAAATATGATTTTTACACATTATAAGCACAAATATTAAAATTTAATTTTATCACCCTTATAAATTTATTGGATAAAATTTTTAAACAAGAATTTTAAAATTATTTAATATGTTTATTTTCATTTTTATTCATGAAAATTAGTTCTCGAGACTAAAAATGTAGCTACCATGGTAAAGGTAAATTAATGTAAAAAGACTTTTAACAAGTTTAAAAGAGATAAAAAATATTAAAAAAAGATCTCAAGATGAGTGGTTTATGTTTTTATTCACAAATAATTATCTCATCTCAATTATTTTCCACTTTGGAACCCAGTTTCCTTGTAAAACATATGGAAATTGTATATTAAGAGGTTTTATTTAAAAAAATTTCATTCCATTCAATTATAAAAGGGGCCCTCCAAAACCCCTTCAGAGTCACTCTAAAAATTAAAATTTTCCATTATAATATACCAATTTTACTTTCAATATAATTTTATTCCATATACCTATGCCTCTGGTCTTAGTAATTTTTCATAATTCCTTCATTTCTAAGAATTACTTCAATAAAAATTTAAAATTCTCAATATAAGTACTAATCACTCTCTAATATTTTAAATTATATATGTTTCTACACCAAAACTATATCACCTAGTAAAACTTTATGAAATATATATTATTATATATTTTTTTTTGTTTCTATTTTTAGGTAATAAATATTACCTACCTTTCACCCCTTTTTCTTAGAGAAATGAAAACACCGTCGTGCGTACATGTAGACTATTGCCTACATGAAAGACTTGTTTTATTTTTCATCATGACCTTAAAAATATAATATGAAATGGGAATTTAATGTAATTTTATGTTATTTATAACATGGATAATATTCTTTAAATATAAACCATATCTTACCTTCCCCACATTAAATGGAAAGTGAATAGGTTGGCCGCGTGTGTGTGTGGACTACCGCCTCTACGCATCGTCATATTTTTCACCATTGATTATAAGATCGTATCTAATGAATATATGTGTTTCAATTATTTATAAATTTATAATTTCATTCCACGAATGTTCAATTGAGTATTTGTGAATATGGAAATGATGAAGAGATTATTTTGGTTATTTTTAACAAGAAAAATATGTTATATTAATAAAAAGTAATATAAAAATGATATAAATAAAATTAGTAAGGTTATGGAAGTTTTATATTAATATTTTACTTGTTATTAATTTAACATTTTTTTCTTATTAAAAACATCCAAAATAAGTTCTCCATCAATTGAATCTTCATGAATCTTTAATATAACTTTCACGGATTGAAATTAGAACTTTATAAATAATTTAAAAACATATATTCCAAGAACCTTTATTTATATAATAATTATTAACTTGTATCAAATATAATATTGATCATCATTTTCATTACAAAACTCAATTGAAGTAAACAAAACTACTAAAATCCAATGAAGAAAATTAACATTAACAAGCTAAGGAATATGTAATAAATGATTACAATTAAAGAGTATAAATGGTATTAGATATGAATAAGGTTATTAATATGGTTATGTTTTTGACACCCTAGATCCTTTCTCTTAGATCTAGTGCACATAGATACATACTCCAAATGGTACAGACCAAGAGTTTTGCCTCATGGTTACCAAATTCTTCCACCCATGGTACACTTCTAAACATGTCACATGCACTAATTTTTTTTCTGAATATAGAGAATGGAAACATAATAAAGTGGTGATATCAAATTCTGAGTAAGGGAAACATAAAATTTAATCTGTAAAAAGCATTAGCTTGGTATACCTAATATGAGGGGAATAAATAATCTTAAGAATACTATATCGAACTAAAATTAAGAGAATTGTATATCCATAATAATAAATTAAAACATGGATATCAATTCTTATTGATCTCATACCGATGGAATTCATAATTTTGGACACAGAAAACATACTATCAAGGCCTTGTACCAAGACACTATTGAGATTCCCAAGTGTGCCATGTAGTCACCCTGAGGGGGGGGGGTGGTGAATCAAGGGTGACCAACTTTTTACCTATTATATTCAACTTGAAAACTTTATTTTACTATACTTGATCAAAACTATTTTATCATTTAGGATTTATAGATCTTCATAAAATCTCCCTCACCACTTTCCCTTATGTTATAAAGATAATATAATGTAAACAACATAGGGTATTTTTACAAGGTTCAACCTCAGTGTGAGAACCTACTTCCTTATGATGTTAACTACCATTTAGTCATAGATATCCACTATATAATGAAGTTAATACAATGACACAATTCATGTTAAGATACATTTATCTTCTGATAGGTAATTATAATGACTCCCATCATTTTCAAAAGTTTTCTTAAAAGAATACACCAAAAAATATAGAAAAATCTTCTTAACTGCTCACCAAATTTCATCCAAAAAATCTATATTTAATGATCCATCTAGTCAACCCTTTAACTTCATCTGATGAAATTCTATATGATGTGCCTTAGAATATACCACACCTTTGATCTATTCTATTTCTGATGAAAAAAATATACCTGAAAATATTTTTGGTACCTCTATTCGGTATCACTGATTGATGCATCAGACTAGTGTATCGGAAAGAATCCTATGTCTAGTAATACTTATCACTAATACTTTATATGATACTACTAAATTTTCTACTAGGTGTTCCCTTGGTTAAAAACTCAGCCAACACAAAATTCTTCATCACTTCACCATTTTGCACATATGACCAATTTTACTTTCTTGCACACATAGTGTACTTGTTCCACCTTTTTATCGGTGCATTGATAAGAGAAAGAATGTAAGTATAACTAATTTTACAACTTAATAAAAACTCAAGATTCAAAACTCTCACACAAATCAATCTCATTGGATTATTCTCAAGACTTCTAAAATATTCTTGAAGTTTCATGAAAAAATCATTTCCAAAAACATTTTTTCAAACTTCATAGCGATGTTAAAGAACTTATTAAAAATTCATAAAACTCAATTATATAAGAAACCATTGAATTAAAAACAAATAATCATCAATTATAAGGACATTAATTTTTTTAATTTATTTTTAGAACGTTGCCTAATTTTTTTTCTAAAGAAATAGTTAAGAATATTTTCATTCAAAGGATTATTCCTCTATTCTGTGAAATTAACATTTCTATATTTAGTAAAAGTCTATCCAATGTACTATTTATTGCATCTGGTGTACTATTTCTTTGATCTGATCATCTATCTGCTGAAATTCTATCTGATTTACAGTTCGTTTCATCTGGTAAATCTTTCAATCGCATCTATCCAATTAACTCATTCTGCCAATGGAAATTAAATCAATTGATTAGATCCAATAGGATAAATATTGAGCGTCCTTCAGGAATTTATAATATTTAACTACGTACAAATTTTAACTAAACTTATCACCTTTCACTATATATAATTCTATTTGATAAGGCTCTAGTTTTTGGTCTTCATATATCATATTATGATGTAACGGAGAGTCCATCAATCTAATGTTATTTTTATAGACCTATACAAACTATTCTTCTATTGGAGTATAAAGTCTTATATCAAATAAAACTTAGTCTAATGGATATTTTTCTAATTGACTTAATTCGATGACCTTACTTCAACTGCACTCTCCTTAACTTTACAACATTGAACTTCATATAACTTATGAAATAATATTTTTATAACTTATAACAAAAAAATATTTATTATTGGAAACTTTATACACATTGTCTATCTAATAAATTCCTTATCACCATATTAAGAACTTTATACAGCATCAAACCCAGGTTCTTGAAGTATGTACTTATTCAACATTTGGACTTATTCCTTTTTTAAAAAATACACAAAAATTCATTCAAACTCTAGATTCCTTAACTATATAACTATCCACTATTTGAATATATATATTTATACAAATATACATAATCTCACTAGCTGGGTCTTCCTAATATTATTCATCTGATAACATCATCCATTGTATGTCTGGTAAAACTAAAATATTTCTTACAAATATATGTTTAATTGAACTTAAAAATTTCTTACTAAACTATATCTTGTGAAAATAAAAAAATCCTTACATAAATATATCTTGTGAAGGTAAAAACATTCTTATAGAACTCTGTTATATGAAATTGAAAACATTATTATAGAAATCCATCCTATGAAACTTAATTTTTTTTATAAAACACTATCCTATGAAACTAGAAAATTTCTTATATTATTCTATTTTTTGATACTAGAAATTTTTTTATAGAAATTTTGCAAAAAACTTCCTTTGAAAAAACTCACCATAAATTATGAGTATATTAATAATGTAATAAAATTGAAAATTATCATATCATTATCTAAATTTTAAAATATACTTTTTTATCCTCCTTCAACAAATCATAAGTAACACTTTTAAACTTTATTAAAGAAACAACTTAAACTTTATAAGGAAGGTTCCTTAAATCTTATATGGAATGTTTCTTAAGATTCTCCATAAACATCCTAGTGAAAATTATAGATCACCTTTCATTTCTCATGAATGAATCATAAGTACTTTTCCATATATATAGTGGGCTCCATCCTTCCTTATTTTCCTAAATAAATTCATTTTTATTCTTCTTATGGTTTTATCTTCATGCTTAAATTATTCTATAGATCTTGAATCTCTTTATCTGCTAGAACTTATTTATTTAACTCCAAATGACATAGAAAATTCTTTTTCATCTTAAAACATTATCCTATATTTTTCAATAGCACTATACAATGAACATTCCTTAGGTTTATTTTCATAATGATCCTAATTAACTTCAACTTACCCATTGAATTTACTAAAAACTATTAACAACATGTACAATACAAAAAACATCATATGATAGGAACTTTATTCTACCCCTTTGTATTTTTTTTTCAATACCAAATTTTATTTAATGATAATGACATTTCTATTCCCCTCATGGACAATGAATTCAATGTATTCTTCATATGAGAACTTAAGTGTGGGAAAACTTTTCTCTTTCCCTTAATGATCTAAATTTTGAATCTATCATCTTACTTTCTTGGAGTGACGATGGAATATTATTCATACCTTTTATTCTTCACTTTGTTCTTCTAATAAATGAAATATGAGTTCTCATATTCTTGAGTGAAGGAATTCATCACCTTTATTAAAACAATAATCAATGTACCCCTCATTAAACGTTACATAATATTGTGTTTTAAATCAATAATTCCTTTTATTTCATTTTAATATCTTACGATTTATAATTTTAGAGAATTATCCCATCAACCTTACATAAATAAATATCACATTAAAAAGTTGAAAATTCAAATTAATATCCATTTTTCCACAAAAAACTTTTATGATATGAAAAGTTTTATTTTCATGAAATATCTTTACAATTTTTATCTTTACCACATTTTTATTCCAAATAAATATTAAAACCCTACGATCTTTTTTAAATGTGGGATAAGAACAAAAAGATTAGAAACTGACATGTGTAAAAAATAAAGAAACTTGTTAGTTGATAAATAATTATACAAGTTTTTTATTTTTCAAAATTAAACTTTGGTCTAAAAAACATTTGATTACCCAAGAAATCAATATTTATGCATAAATATTTTAATGAAACATTTCATAATAAATCCTAAAGAAAAAATAAAACATATAAAGGTTCTTAGTAATCCATGAAAAACTTATGATTTTTTTTAAAATATATAAATTTGTCCCTTATGAAGTAACATATAATTTCCTTTAAAAATAATATCATGAGTAATCATATAGGATCATAACATAAATTACATGATATCATAAGATCATAGAAACGAAGAAAATGTTGTAGAGACACAAAACCTGTCACAATCACAAGTGAAGTCTAACTACCATGAAAAAATAACATTATAGACAAAGTCACATAATGGATGAGGTTTACTCTGTAATCATATACATAACGTCTCCTGAGATAAAATCCTTCACCCATTGCATTGGAGCACTTTTTGGGAGCACCTATCATGAAATGTTCATGATTATGACTTACAAAAAATTAAATAAATCATAAGGCATAATAATAATTACCCACAAATAGAAATGAGCAATATAATCACACCTCATATCAAAATCAAAGGAAAATTCATAATGTAAGCATTTTAGAAATGAATATAAGGCATGTATTATCCAAACAAAGGAAGGGACAATAAGATAAATGTACATGTGAGAGACAGATAATAAGAATTTAGAATCATTATAGAAATTTTATGAGAGAGATAAAGTGAACTAGTGAGATAATGATCATAACCTAAATATAGGGTGGTTTAGAGACATCCCTTACACCCATAAACAAAACATTTTCAGATATGAAATATCAATTCCATTTAAGATCCTTTTTAAAAATACTTATAAAAAAGGAAAGTGGGTTTTTATTTGAATTAAACAAGGAAGATTATAAATAAATAAAAATATAATATAATGGTATTGATGTAAGAAAATTCCACTGACTCTATATTCATTAAAATAAAATATTCTTTTTTTCTTTTGTAAATAAAGTGAAAAAATTTTGTATACAATATGTAAATTAATTACTTTTGAAATTTTTTGAAAGAAAGTAAAATAAAAAAAAATGAACATTATAATTAATTTATGTCCATATAATCTCATTAATAAAATAATTTTACGAATATGGATATGGAAGAAAATGATTTAGAAAATTCATCTTTTAAACCTTTAAAATGAGGCTTTTAAGTAAAGTGTCCCATACGCAAAACCGTAAAAATATTTATTTTTAAAAACATTGTAAATAGAGTAATTTGTTTTAAAAAAAATTAACCTTTTAATCAATTTAATCATAAATAAGATTTTTCTTGAAACATTTATAATAACATGGAAATGGAAGAAAAATAGTTGTAAGTGAATCTTTAAAAGATGATTTTAAAAGAAATCCCCTTACTTTGAGTCTCAATCATCACATAAATTATTTATCTTCTTCAGTAATAAAAACATGTTAATTATTTAATTTTTTAATAACCCTTTTTTAAAATTTATTAACCATTTTATTTTATTTATTAACATATTATATTAAATTAATTAATCATTTCAGTTCACATTAGACATTTTTATGAAATTCATCCTATAAGTCCAAAACGGATTGGGAAGGTTGACTATGGACAATGAGGAAATTATTAAATAATCTCCATAATAATAATAATAATTAAATAATTATAATTTTTATCCATTAATTATACTTTCAAAAAAACCATGAAATATGGTTATGAAAAATGAACTACATTATAATTATGGAGACGGTAGGTCATACATATGCATAAGTAATATTTCAATTTTCAAAGATTATGATTGAAAGAATGTAAGTTTTATTTTATATTTAAATAATTATTATTATGTAATAAATATCTTTTATTTATTTAAATACACTTATATATATAATTTTTGTGATTCAATAATTAAAAATGAATCACATCGCTTTATAGTGGTGGTAATCAACACATACACATGAATATTGTTATCATCTTTAAATAAATGGAATGGTAATAAAATATATGATATATTACTTTTATATATTGATATTTTTTTTTGTTAATATCATATATATAAAATAAATCCATCATCGTAGACATATTTGAATGGTGATTATGGAAAACAAAATACATCGGTTCGTGAGGCGGTAGTCTGACCTACACATGTACTATGGTTTCGTTTCCCCTTTGATAGAAGAGGAGAAGAATGCAGGTTAGTACATTAACATAATAAATTATAATTCTATATTATATACTGATTTTATTATATCATCATGGTATAATAATATTTTAATTAGGTTTAATAAAAAATAAAACAAAAATTCTTGGTTAAGAACGGTACCTCTTCTTTGGACAACCACTATAAGATTAAACCAAAATCCTCCCTAAGAGAGTTTTATAATAAAATCGATACATATAGACTATATTAATGGAATTAAGGATGGTATTTGGTTTTTAATTGTTCTATACAAATTTTTTTTAAGTGTGAATAAAATATTAGAAGTGGTTCTCTTTTATAAGTGAGGGGAAAACACATTTATAATTTCTTAAAAAATTAAATAAATATAATTTAATTTTTTTTGAAAAAGTTAAAAAATAATAAAAATAAAATATAGGATTATGATGGGTATAAATAATATCATAAAATAATTTTTTCTTAGTTCTATTCTAGGTTTTTACCCTTATCATTTTTTAACCCACGTTGACCCTTATTGACAATCACCGCGATATCAAAGATTTTACTCTTTAGGGGTCAAGATAGTTACTATAAAATGGAAATCAGAAAATAAATGGAATATGGTTGATATTATAAACCATATACTATTCACTTAGATGAATATAATACTTTTAGGAATTTTAAATCATTTAATTAAATATTATTTATTATAAAATATCATTAACATCATTTTTGGAACTATTCATTTAATTTGACTTTGAAAGCAATGTTAAAAAAATGGAATTAGAATATAATCCTTTTAAACTGCACTAAAATGTTATATGTCTCTTAAAAATTCAGGTAACAAAATAATTAATTCAATTTGTAACACTTTTAATGTTTTTAAATACATTTATTTTTAATTTCTATTAATTGAATAAATACTTTGTCATTGTTTTATAAGAATTTAAGGTAGTTAATTCATTAATACAAACTAGAAATAAATAAAAATCATAAAAAAATAATTTATCTATCCAATTAATATTTATAACCAAACACAAGTTATTTCTATTCATTTAAAAAAATATTATAGTTATTAAAATTAATAGTGTGACAGTTTTATCTTTATATTTTACATAAATATTATAATGGTCATAATCAAAGAAATATGTCACAAAGTGGCCATATATTATATAAATGGATGGAAATAGACAAAATAAAATCATCCAATATGATAAATTATAGTTTTAGAGTAAGTTTTTTTCCTTGTTAGAGTATTTTAAACCATAATTACCCAATTTACCCTTACTGTGGTGATAATTATTTACTAGCGTATCTATTCATAATGAAAAAATAAAGGGGAATATTTAAAAAATTTAAATACTTATTTAAAATATGGAATTCATTTTTAAATATTTAATTCACATAATTTTCAAATTTGAATTTTAAATTATACCCGCGGGTCATGACAAAAAATGTTTTTTTTCCAGAAAAATGCATTTTAAGTGTATAATATTTTTATATGCTATCCAAGTATAAAATTCATTTCAAATCCAAAAAATAGATTTTATTTAATAAAAATGAACTAATTAAATTTTAAAACTAATCCCATATAGAATATGAATTTGTAAATACCGAAAAATAAAATATATTTTTCAATAAAAATCAGTATTTTTCACTATTCATTAAAAAATATAACTTTTCAAAAAAATATCAAAATTTCACCATAAGATAATTTTTATATTATGATTTAAATAATTATATCATTTTTATTAGAAATGTTTTTCTAAAATTTACAATATTTAATTATAATATTTTCAAATGAAAAGTAATAAAATCTATTTTTTAAAGAAAACATATTTTGGAAGAATAAAATGATTTTTAACAAAATTGAGTGATTATTTACTATGAATTTATAAATACATTTATATTAAGTGGAAACTTTATAAATATTTCTTAAATAAGTTAATCTTATTCATACCCACAAAGTTAACTAATAGGTTATTATATTCATATTTAAATAATAATATTTCATGGTTCATTTAGGCTTAGTATTGTGTGTCATATACACTGTCGAACAAAATTTTATTTTTTTTAAATATCAGGGTGTTAAATTTTCCCTCCTTTAATAAATTTATCTTTAAAATTTTGACTCGGGATCAGTAAATAAGGGTTTTACATATAAAAATACCTTTTCTGAAATCCCACATCATAAAAAGGGTTAATAAAACTTCCTCTTAAAAAGGGATAAAATTAAGTATAAAGCTCAACACATAACTAGATTTACCGATAGGAAAACATTAGTGGAATGTGAGAATGTGGAACTGGAGAAAAAAATCAATGTCCAAATAATTATGAAAATTGATATAGGTCATTGATCACATGATAGTGAATATTTAAGGGAAAGTTAGTGACCACGAAGTGTTAAACAGATGAGGTGTAAAAAAATCCATAAAGTCATAAAAAATGAAGGTAATAGAATAACATTTTTTCAAGGTCCTTTTCTTAGAGTTGAGTAATTAATTTAACATCTATATAAATAAAATAAGGAGATATACTAACTTGATAAGTATAATTTTATACTTTATTCAATATACATTGTAATCTCATCTTTTTCTCTAAATAATGAGTATTTAAGATGATTTTTTATGCTTGGATCACTAAAATAAAATTCAAACAGATCATATAATCATTAATAGGATAATGAGATCTTCCTATTATCTTTATAAATTAACCAAAAACCAAAATGGTTAGCGCAAAATAATTTCCATAATGAATACACCATCATATGAGTAAATACAAAAGTAATCACTAAAGCCTGAATAATAACCCCGAAAGTTCAAATTAGATAATTCGATAAATAAATATCCTTAAAATGCTTCAAAATGTTATAGACTAATATTGAAAAAAATATTATAATGATATGATCACATTCTATTCCAAGATAAATTTAATATTAAACTGTAAATAACATCAATATCTCTTAATGTATCATAACAAAAATATATATTCACTAATAATATAATATACAAGATAAGTTAATAATTTCCATAAATACCCTAAATCATGATAAAAAATTTAAAATCATATATGCCTCCAAAATATAATTCAACCTTTATTCCTAAAATAAAATACCAAAGTTTTCTATTTACCTTAATCATATATAGTTTCTAGAATAGTAAATTCTTTGGTAATACCATTAATCACATAATAACAAATTCAATTTTCAATACCATAGTCATCACTATGATAAAAATATGTTCCAAAAATAAACATAATATTTATCTATCAAGTAATTTAAAAAAAATCAATTTCATACTATCCAAGACATCATGTAGGTCGGTGGTAGGGGTTTCACACTTCGGTTATGTCTTCAAGTCCCAGGACATTACCGACATGACATGTTTTCCATTTTACTAAAACTATATTACTATAGTTCTTATAAAAACCCTAGAATATACGATGAACATCATATAAACCCTGAAGGTTATCAATACTTTAAACTTATGAAAATATAATTATTCCATAAATAATATTTCATTTTAAAATTAAGTGTTACATGTACCTAAATCCAATAAAACATCTCCCAAAATTTCATTAATCACATTAAAATCCCATAACATAAAACATAAAAAAGGGTGTATTAATCTTTGAACTTATGATCAACCTTAAACTCATAAACACATGATGGCATCCATAACTCTTTATTTAACCTCACATAAAAACATTATAATCTCCAATGATATCTAAATATTTCCTCTGATATCAACTGTAATGACCCATCCTTAAACATTACATAATCTTGTTTTTTATCTCAATAACTCATTTTCTTATATTTTAGGATCTTATGATTTATAGTTTTAAATAATTATACCATCAACCTTACATAAATAAATCTTACATTACAAAGTGGACACTTCTACTTAATATATATTTTTCACACAAAATACACTTTATTATATAATAATGTTTATTTTTAGAACATATCTTCAAAATTTTAATTAATTATCCTAAAAACCATGTGAAAGATATTTTAAAATATGGTATGAGAATAAAACCATTATATAGGTACATATAAAAATAAATAAAGAAACCTTTATTTCATAAATAATTATAAATGATTTTTCTTTTAAAAAATCTTTGGGATCAAAATATACATTTTATTTTGAAAGGAATCAACTTTTCCACCCTAATATTTTCATAAAAATTTCATAAGAAATATAATAAGAACAAATAAAACTCATAATGGTTCTGTTTAAATCATGATAAACTTATGAAAACTTTTTTAAAAAATATATACATTTACCCTTTTGAAGTATCATGTAATTTACATTAAAAAAAATCTCAAGAGTAATCACATTGGAAAATAACATAAAGAGCATGGAAGCATAGGAAATGTGAAAGAAGAAAAAATATGACGAAAGTATAGGTCAAGGATAACTTCCAAGAGAACATATAATTGTGAATAGAGTCCTATAATTGATAAGGATTACTCTATAATCTCATACATAACCTCTCATAAGATAAAAGTTTTACCCAATGCATTGGAGCACTATCTGGGAGAACCCATGATAACATGTTAATGATTATTCATGCAATTAAAGGAAATAAATAATAATAAATAATCATATGAATTACCCATGGAAACAAATGGGCTACATAATATTTCCTCATATCATAATCAAATTAAATTTCATAACAAAGGAATTTGAGAAATGAACATAAGAAATGCATTACCCCATCAAAGGAAGGGAGAATAATCTAGGTTTATATGTGAGTGACATATATACATAATTTATAAGTATTACATAACTTTAAATATAGAGATAAAGTGATCTATAGAGATAAAGGTCTTAAACCAAATAAAAGGGTGGTTCAGTGAAATCCCTAACACCCATAATCATAACATTTTCAGATAAAAAAATTTCTATTTCATTTAAAACAGTTTTTGAAAATACATATAAAAAAGTTAAAGAGTGTTTTTATTGGACTAAAACAAGTAATATCATCAATAAATATAAATATAAAATAATGGTTTCAATGGTGGGAATTTTTTTAATCCATGTACATTAAAATGAAACATTCTATTTTCTTTTTTAAATAAAGTCAAAACATCCTATATAAAATATATAAAGAGATTCCTTTTAAAAACATTTTAAAGAGAGTAAAAAGATATAAAAAAAATCAGTTTATAATTAACTTATTTTTCAAATAAATACATTATTAAAATAATTTTAATATTATGGAAATTGAAGATAAGTGTTTATAAAATAAATCTTTAAAACCATTAAAAATAGGTTTTTAAAGTAAAGCATCCCTTACGTAAAACCTTAAAAAGATAATTTTTTAAAAACATTGTAAAGAAAGTAAAATATAGTAAGAAATTACCTTTAGACAAAATTGAATGATAAATTAATTTTTTCTTGAAAAATTTCTAAATAATGAACTTGGAATAAAAATATATGGGAGGGAAACTTTAAAAGATATTAAAAAAAAAGAAAGTATCCTACCTTGATTCCGAATCATCATATACACTCTTTGTCCTCCTTAATAATAAAATTATTTTAATTATTTACTTTATTAATAATATTTTTCAATTTTATTATCACTTTTATTTTATTTATTATCTTATTATATTCAATTACTTAATCATTTATGTTCAGGTCAGATGTTTTGATGATATTCGGCTCATAAGTCCAAAATAACTTCGAAAGGTTGAATATGGTCAATGGTTTCTCTATATAATCATCCCCAGAATAACAATAATAGAATAAGTATAATTTTTATATATTAATTTAACTTTTAAAACCAACCATGAAATATGGTTATGAAAAATGAACTATGTTATAATCATAGAGACGGTAGGCGTACGTACACTTGAGTAACATTTCCATTTTTCAACGGTCATGATATAAAGAAGTTAAGTGTTTTATTATCCTTAAATAATGAAAATTATATCATAAATATCATATTTTTCTTTAAATAAACTTATATTTACCATCCATGTGATGAATTAATGTAATAAAATCACATAGCTTCATGGAGGAGGTAATCCACACGTACACACGATTGATGTTGTCATCTTTCAATGAATGAAAATGTAATAAAATATATGATATATTTATTTTACATAATAAATAATATGTTAATAATATATAATATATATATTAAATATAACATCATAAATAGACGTTATATGTGATTACAAAAAATTAATTGCATCAGTTCGTGAGGCAGTAGTTTTTCATACACACAAATGATGGTTTCGTTACCCATTTGATGGGAGAAGAGATTTATATTGGTTATGAAATTAAAATAATAAATTATTATTATATGGTAGATGCTGATGTTGTTATATCATACTGTCTGAATAATATTTTTATGGGCATATAATAACAAATAAAACAAAAATGTTTGGTGGAGAACAATACCTCTTCATTAGAAATCCTCTTTAGGATTACACCAAAACCCTTCCTAGAAGGGTTTTATAATAAATAAAGGCCTCTACGAAGTGGGTAGGAAAATTATTAAGGGATATGGTTAGGTATTGGAAAATACTAAAGGATTTTTAAGTTTACACAAAATAGGATAGGAGGCTCCATTTATAAGTGAAGGGAGGGGAACTTTTATAATTTCTTAAAATATTAAACTAATATAAATTAATTTTCACGGGAAAAAGATCCAAAATGATGTAATTAGAAGCTAATATGTGTATGGGTAAAATTAATTTCATAAAAAAATTTCTTACAATTTTATATTAGGGTTTTAACCTTATATATTTTTTAATATGCGTTAACCCTTTTTGACAATTATTGTGATAATATTTTTTTTACTCTTTAGGGGACAATATAGTAGATATAAAAGGAACATTGGAAAATAAATTTATTTTTATTTATTTTTTAAACCATATAAAAAAAACTTAGATAAATATAGTGTTTTAGGAATTTTTAATCATTTAATAATATATTATTTATTATAAATATCATTAATTACTTTCTTTGAACTATTAATTTAATTTGACTTTAAAAACAACATGACATTAATAGAATTAAAATATAATACTTTTAAAAATAATTAAAAATTTATATTTATGAAAAAAATGCAACACAATAATTAACTCAATTTATATTACTTTTTAATATTTTTAAAATCATTTTTTCTATTTTTCTATTAGTTGAATAAATACACTATAAGCATTGCATAATCATTTAAGACAATTATTTAATTACCAAAAATTAGAAATAAATTACCATGATAAAAAATATCTTATCTTTAAAATGAATATTTAGAACTGAATAATAGTTTTTTATCCATATTAAAAAATATTGTAGATGTTAAAAGAGTGAAAGTGACATTTCTATCTTTATCTTTTACTTAAGTATTATAAAGGTAAAAATCAAAGAAATATGGAACCATGTTGCCATATATTCAAGAATTGGATGTAAATATTATAAATAAACTCATAAAATAGGATAAATACAAGTTTTATGGTCAATTTTTAGCCCTTATAATATTTTATTTAACCTTAATTACTCAATTTACCCTTATTGTGGTGATAATTATTTACAATAGTTACTATTCATAATGACTAAATATAAAAGGGGAATATTTTCCAAATTTTTAAATATTGATTGAAAATGTGGAATCCATTTTTCAATATTTAATTTATATAATTTTCATAATTTTATAAAAAATATGACCTGAGAGGCGCATTGGAAAATAGTTTTTTTCTTTAGAAAAATTCCTTTTAAGTGTAAAATGTTTTTATACTATATCCTAGTTTAAAATTCATTTAATTGTAAATAAATAGATCATTTTTAATATATAAGAACTAATTAAATTTTAAAACTAATAACAAATATTATTTTTCTTTGTAAATACTTGAAATGAAAATATAGTTTTCAATAAATTTCATTAATTTTCACTATTCATTGAAAAATCAAACTTTTCAAAAAAATATCAAAATTTCTCCATAAGATAATTTTGACATGATGATTTAAAAAATAATATTTTTTTTAAAAAATAATATTTTTTTAAAAAATAATATTTAAAAAAAAATAAAATTTCTAAAATTTCTTTGAATTAATTATAATATTTTCTCAATAAAAGAAACAAAATCTATTTTTAATGAAAACACATTTTTAAAGAATAAATGACTTTACTAAAAGTTGAGTGATTATTTAATAAGTGTTTATCAATAAATTTATATTTATTAGGACCTTAATATAATATTTAATAAATTAGTTAGTCATATTCATAAATTGCAATTTAACTGCTAGTTTATAGTAGTCACATTTAAATAATAATATTTCATGGTTCATTTAGGCTCAGTGTTGTTTGCTATATATGCTATAAGACGTAGTTTTATTTTTTTGGAATCTTTATTTGTAAAAAATAAGTCGTAAATCAACCAAATATATGTATATGTGTTCTATACTTGGTGTATAAAATGAGAATGATTAGATCAAACATTAAATTTATCCATGTAGTTTACCAAGCGATGATAACTTTTACTAAATATTCCTTCATAGAAAAGTTAGTTAGATTTTTAGTCCACTTAGTTTATTGTATTCATCTTAACAAACATATTAGAAAAATTAAAAAATAAAAATGAGAAGGTTTTCTCCATTTTTAAGATAATTTATAATCTTTCACTAACATATCAATTCCCTATTTTACATTTGTACTTTAGTTTTTATATTGAACTAGGAATATAGAAAATGTACCCTGAGTGTAACACCCCAAGATTTCATAGTACGTTATCTCTTCAAAAAAATTCAATAACTTGCGCTACACAGAACACCGAGTTCGAGCGCACCACGACTTACCAAACTAGTCATTCAAAAAGCAGTTATGAATCGTATTAACAAGTTTTTGAATTTTATATACTTCATATAATTTTAGAATCCATATAATGTGTTTCTTAGACATAATATAAGAACAAATTCATTTTTTTCAGATAAAAGATGTATTTAAAAAAAATGCAATTTTACCACCTTTTAATGGAGAACCTTTTTTAAAAGAAATATTTGACACTTTTATATATTAAATTTAATAAAATTAAATTATTATTTAGAATCAGGACATAAATATTTAGTTTGGATATATTTTTGGTACTTTTCAAATAACTTTCATATTTTGATGAATAGTGAAAAATACTATATTTTAATTAAAAACAAATTTTTTAATAAAAATAATTTATAATGATAAATTATAAATTTGAGTGTTTTTAAAGTATCATTAGATTATATTTTTATTATTTAATATAATTTAGGTTATTTTATGTAATTTCACTTTTAAACTGGACATAAATAAGTGTTAATCTTTTCATAGTTATTATTTCTTAAAAACACACTTTTTGTTTTGATAATGAGAATTAATTTTAAATTAATTTATGAAACTTCTATGTTTTGAATATGAAAAAATGGATTCCATATTTGGAATCAAGAGGTCCAAATTGTGTAAATATGTAACTTTTATTTTTAGATATTATGAATATTTACTTCAGTAAATATTTTATTTACCATGGTTAAAGGGTAAATCTGGTAAATAAGGATAAACAAATATTATTATAATAATATTAAATTACCATAACATTTGTCCTATTTATATTGGTTGATATATGTCCGACCATGGTAATCTTTAGGTCTATTTTTGGACCACTTAGATCCACTTGAGAGTGATAATGACACTTTATATTAATTAATTTAAAGTAAAGACAAAAATGACATAAACATATATCTTTTAGTAAATTTTTTTAAAAGGTGTTATATAAGTTATATTTTAGACTATAAATATTAATTAGAAATATAAAAATATTTAATACATAATTGTATTTTATTTATAATTTTTAGAAATCAATAATTAAATTTCTTTATGATACAATGATGATGCAGTAATTACCTTATTAATGAAAGAATCAAATAAATGGTATTATAAATATTAAAATAAATATAATTTCAAAGTTTTTATGACATAAAATAATTTTATAGGTGAATATAATATGTGAGGATTTATTCAATTTATCCTTTTATAAGTAATCAAGTTTTGATGACTTTCACAAAAACCAAATACTAAATAGTATCAAAATTGGCATAAATGAGTTTTTAAAAAAAATATTATATTACTAAATTATATAATAATTATAAAAATATAAGGTTAGTCCAAAGGGATTAAATAATATTATATATATCATTAATTAACCACTTTATTTTTTCTTAGACTTTATAGTAATTTTATTAACCATATAGTGTAAGAATAGAAGAAGACACGGTAAAAGTTAAACTATTTAACTAAGAGTTAAATCCAAAAGATAAGGTTAATATGGTGACCTAAACCTGTCTAAAGACTATTTGTTGAGTGATTTTTGACCCATACCCACTTTATCCTAGAAATAAATCATTTTTGAGCCATTATAACCTGAAAATTATTTTATTATAAAATAATATTTCAAGCTTTTCCTAAAGTGACCTTCACCTCTCTTATAAAATGGTACTTCCCCTTCTCTCAAAATCACTCCTACAAAGCCATTTGGGTCAGATGTAACTTTTCTAAATATCCTTCAAACTTCCCTCATATCAACCTTGAGTCCTTAATTTGATCATAACACCAACCTAAGGAGCCGTTTTGATCAACTCGAAATGAAACACCCAAAGAAGAGGTAATAATTTCACCACCATGTTTCAAGTTCTTTTCTTCTTCCACTTATCACTTCCTATTTATTTGTTTTTTACATAAAAAAATAATAAATCTAGTACCTTATACATATTGTGATTTTATTATAAATATTGTACAACCATATCCATTATTCTATCCATCCTATGAATGATAATGTCACCATGCGTGTGTACGTACGACTTACCGTCTCCACACTGTGGTGTAATTTTTTATTCAACACTATGTTATTTGTATGGATATAATGATGAGTAATTTGTATATAAATAATGAAAATAAAATCCTAATGACTTTGTAAAATTAATATACCATCCAATTACATACCATTTAATCATTAACAAAATGACATCATCGCTCGTGTGTACGTACGACTTACCGTCTCTACGATGTGATGAGATTCATTTTTACATTCACCATTAAACAATGATTATGAAAATATATATTATTAATAAGTATGTAATATATGACATAATAATTCTAATATATATATATATGTACTTACATATATCTTATTCACTTACTTCCATTCAATACGATATGAAAACAGAAACAACGTTTATACATACGTACGACCCACCGTCTCAATAAAATGTGTTTTACATTCCATATATCTATCTACTATACATATTTATATTCTAAATATATATGATATATAAATCATGTGTTATATTCTATAAGTATGTAAATCATGATCTAAATGATACAGTCAATAATAACAAGTTAAAACACGTACGATAAAGAAAGCGATTATTACCCAAAATGTTAATTTTACATGGAAATCATTATTAAATAGGTAGTATAATGTCATAAATGAATCATGTATGACATAATAAATATGAATATGGTTCTAGTATAATCTAATAACATACTATGTTCATCATATAGGATTTTAAACGCACCCTCGACCAAAGGAACGTGCAAGGTAAGGGTTAGTTCCACAATCTCTTTATTATCCGAGGTTATTATTATGTTAGTATCTACTGGGTCATATTTATTATCCGTGTCCATGTTTCATAAAATAGTTTTCTAAGGGATTATTTTTAATGTATTTTTTACTAAAACATCATTTTAAATGTTTTAAATATTTATTCTTCTAAACCTTTCTCATTAATGTCCGTGTTTTTAAAATGGTTTTAAAGATTTATTTATCTGGACATGAATATTTTAAAATGTTAATTACTTTTAAAAGTTTCAATGCGGTATTGGAAAATTTGATTCAAAACTATATTTTAAATGAATTATTTTATAAATTATGTGACTTTTAAATGATTTAATGAAAAATGGATATTTCTCTCAAATATTTTTACTGATTATTTTCAACTAAGTCAACATCCTTTACAGGATATTATTCTTGATCAAGGTTGATTTATTATGATACAAATATTCCATATTTTATTGAAGGTTTTGTGTTATGTTTGACTATGGATGTGTTATTTTTATACCATTCATGTTTTATGTATAATTTATTGACATTTCGTATGTTAGTTTTAATATGAATGTTTATGTTATGTTGAAACCTTTTCATATGAGGAATTCATTGGACTTAATAAGTGACAGGTGGAGCCCTCTAAAGCTCCTCGATGCATCGGTAGGTCTCATGAGAAAAACTAGTGTCTTGAAATAAGGCCTAAACTTATCTTATTTGTAGTATTGGCACAAGGCCTTGACTATGTGGTTATGAAGTCTGGAATTATGAATTCCATCATTATGAAAGTGTCTTTTGATATTGCATGTGATTATTTGACTAGTAAAATATTCAGGTGAATAGGTAAATTGAATTATTTGATTTTATCTTTTCCATATTATGCTGAAGTTTATGTTTAAAAATATTTTGTTTTAGTCTTATAAATTTCCTTAAATGTTTATTCTTATTTATAAAAGTTTCTGTTATATTGTTATCCTTACTGCGCATATGATCTCACCCCTTTCTATGTTTTATTTTTACCAGGATGTGAAGAAGTATTTTATGGTTTACCTTTAGGGATAGGCTAAGGATATAAGTGTATTCAAAAGGGGACAAAATGTTGTTAATGTTTTTATTTCATGATGTAATGTAAAACTTATGAATATATCTAGTACTTCCAAGGCTACTAAACTGATTGGTCTTTCGGGATTTGATCACTTGTGATCATGCTAATGTTATGTAATAATGCAACGACTCTGGGTAACTGGGGTCAAGGTGGTGCAGTTGGTATCAAAGGAAGTTTATAAACAACCTTGGAAATAGTTTTAGATAAACTCTGATTAGAGAACATTTCCCTAAGATAGACTTTTAGGATTAGTATAGAAGAACTTCCTAGAATTTTGGTAATGTAGAGATTTTGTGTATTTTACAAGCAATACATCCCTGTCTGGATACAAACAGGTAGAGGTGGCTCTAGCACAGATGTACCTAGGAGTGAAAAATCTAATAATGAGTTTCAGGCTTGACCCAGGGTATCCTGGTACACGACAAAGAGGCTTGCTGTAATCTTGGTTATGACACTCTCGAGGGATATGCTTAGGATAATTTATATTTTCATTACAATCCATTATGAAGGATTTAGGAGTAAATAATTCCTCAAAGAAAACATTTTATTATTATAGATTATATGCATAATCTTTTCAATTTACGATTGGTGTTTTACAAGTTTGGAATTATGCATTGCGATTCACAAACTAACCTAGTGTATGCCATTATTTAGAAATGGATCCTTGTAGAAGGAATGAGAATTCCAGCAATACACATGATTGAAAGATTAATAAGGATTATATATTTCATGGTATTAAGCTAACATTTAAAAGGTAAATAGTCTTCCATGTATTTTCATCATATGAAGAAATAATATCATGTGTTAATAAGATAAGTAAAGAATTTTCTGAGTTCTATGGCTTTGAAGGGATGTAAGAGAAGAAAAGGATGGTAGAGAAAAAGATGGATAAATGGAAGAGGGGAAAAGGATTTTCTCATATGTGATAAATGTGAAAAGAATCACCTTGGTAAATACTTGAAGGGAATGAGATTTTGTATAAGTGTGGAGAAAAAAGACACCAAGTACGTGATTACAAGGGTAAGAAAAAGGTTTCAAATGTTTAATGTTTCATCTTCAAGGAGTTGGGACACTATGCGAATCTATATCCAAATCATCAGAGTATACCCCTAAATGATGTTATTGGATAATAATCAAGTTATGATACTACCGAAGATGAAGAGGAATGATTAGAGTTCTTATGTTGTTAAAGTATTGTGTCATTTGAGTATTGTATTAATGATGTACATGTTATAATAATTATAAAGTACATAAGGATTTTACTCCTATACTATGTCATTAAGAACTAGAGATTGTGTAGAACCAAGAAATGTGACTCAATAACGGGTTAAATTTTTTGAAAAATATATGGTTAAGATAAATATAATCTATAATACAGCTCTGATACTGAGGTAGTGATTTTGGAATAATATATGATTTATTTGGATAAATTATATTGAATATTCTTGACAACCTTGAAACTAATTAATGATTTGTATATTCCATCATTGTTGGAATTTACAGAATTTTTGGATAGAAGGAGTATATCCAGTATTCTATAAGGAATAAGGGATCATGAATGTAACAAATAAGGTTTTATGGTGATTCAAGGTGTTACAATGTTTTAAAAGAATACATGATGAAGGTATTCATATGTTATTACATGGAAAAAGGATCTTCATTATGTTTACCTTCCTTATAAATTTTGGACTGTGAATTTGGACATAAGTATTTTGGAAAAGTCTAAAGGTTGGAATATATTAAGTTTGAAATTGGACACTAGTATTAAGGTTAAATTATTTCTTAAGATTATTTTTGTATTGTTATAAAAAGGACAACCCGGGGGTTAGACGACAACCTGTCGTGTCTTACAAGGCCGCAGGATTTGAACCCACAACCAAAGGGTGACAAGGGTGCATCACCTACCACTGGGCTATGTGATGTCTTGGTTTGTATAATGTAGTTTTTTTAAAATATTCTAAATAATTAATTATAAATTCATTATTTATGTAACCCCATATGATTAGGATAAATAGAATATTTTTTAATTCTATTATCTTTTGGAGTGAAAGATGAATTTGTGGTAGGAATTTGTTGAAGGATGAAACTCTACTTGTCAAGTAGACATTTTTTTCTCTTATTCTATAATGAAATTAATTGTTAAAATTTAGGGAAGAGATCTTAAAACCAAAAATGTGTTATCTTAATACCTTATGTTTTATTGAATTGATGATATTTTAAATCATCATAGATCGATGGTTTTGAGGCCCTCAATTGTACACTTGTTTGTGATTGATGACCTCAATAACTCCCTATAAATATTTAGGTTTTTCCTCCAATTATGTGTCTCTAATTTCCACCAATGTTCTCCTAATCGAGATCATAATTTGGTGGTGACTTTTTCATTTTCCTTTCCCACTAATTAAGAATAAATTTTATTAATCCAATTTCTGATGTGGGGTTTTCACAAGGGTATTTTTCTATTTTTAACCTTTTATTTTCGAAGAAAAATTTCAAATTGCAAGGAAACAATTTATTTAAGGAGGGGATAATGTAACACCCCAAGATTTCATAGTACATTATCTCTTCAAATAAATTCAATAACTTGTGCTACACGCAACACCGAGTTCGAGCGCACCATGACTTACTACACTAGTCGTTCAAAAAGCGGTTATGAGTAGTATTAACTAAATTTTGAATTTTATATACTCCATATAATTTTATAATCCATATTATTTGTTTATTAGACATAATATAAGAACAAATTCATTTTTTTAGATAAAAGAAGTATTTTTAAAAAAATGAAATTTTACCGCCTTTTAATGGAGAACCTTTTTTAAAACCAATATTTGAAACTTTTATATACAAAATTTAATAAAATTAAATTATTCTTTAGAATCAGGACATACGAATTTATTTTGGATAAATTTTTGGTACTTTTTTGATAACTTTCATATTTTGATGAATAGTGAAAAATGCTAAATTTTAATTAAAATTTTTTTTTAATTGAAATAATTTATAGTAATAAATTATAAATCTGAGTGTTTTTAAAGTATCATTATATTTTATTTTTATCATTTAATATAATTTTGGTCATTAGATTTAATTTCACATTTAAACTGGACATAATCAAGTGTTAATCTTTTGATCGTTATTATTTCTTAAAAACACTCTTTTTGTTTTGACAACGTGAATTAATTTTAAATTAATTTCTGCCACTTATGTGTTTTGAATTTGTAAAAATGGATTCTATATTTATAATCAGGAGGTCCAAATTGTGTAAATAGCTAATTTTTATTTTTATACATTATGAATCTTTACTTCAGTAAATATTTTACTTACCATGGTTAGAGGGTAAATCTGATAAATAAGGGTAAAAAAATATTATTATAATAATATTAAATTACCATAACATTAGTCCTATTTATATTGGTTGATATATTTCTGAACATGGGAATCCTTGGGTCGATTTTTGGACCACTTATAGCCACTTGAGAGTGATAATGTCACATTATATTAATTAATTTAAAGTAAAGACAAAAATGACATAAAGATATATCTTTTAGTTAAATAATTTTTAAAAGTTATTAATAAAGTTATATTTTCTACTATAATTATTAATTAGAAAGATAAAAATATTTCCTACATAATGGTATTTTATTTATAATTTTTAGACATTAATATTTAAATTTCTTTATGACACAATGCTAATGTAGTAATTACCTTATTAATGAAAGAATCAAATAAATGGTATTATAAATATTAAAATAAATATAATTTCAAAGTTTTTATGACATATAGGAATTTTATATGTGAATAGGACATGTTATGATTGATTCAATGTATCTTGTTTTAAGTAATAAAGTTGTGATGACTTTCACAAAAACCAAATACTAAATAGTGTCAAAACTGGCATAAATGTGTTTTAAAATAAATATTATATTGTTAAATTATATAATATTCCTAAAAAGATAAATTTCTTACAAAGGGATTAAATAATATTATATATGTCATTATTTAACCACTTTAGGTTCTCTTGGAAGTTTATAGTAAGTTTATTAACTATATAGTGTATGAATCGGAGAAGACACGATAAAAGTTAAACTATTTAATTAAGAGTTAAATCTAAAAGATAACATTTATAAGGTGACCTAAACCTATATAAAACCTATTTGTTGAGTGGTTTTAGACCCATAACCACCTTATCCTAGAAATAAATCATTTTTGAGATATTATAAATCTAAAATTATTTTATTATAAAATAATATTTCAAGCCTTTCCTAAAGTGACCCCACCTCTATTATAAAAGGGTACTTTCGCTTCTCTCAAAATCACACCTCCAAAGACATTTGGCTCGGAAAAAACTTTCCCAAATATCCTCCCAAATTTCCTCACATCAACTTAGAGTCCTTACTTTGATCAGAAATCCAACCTAAGTATCCCTTTTGATCAACTCAAAATGAATCACTCGAAGTAGAGGTAATAATTTCACCACCCTCTTTTAAGTTATTTTCTTATTCCACTACTCTTTATTTGTTGTTTCCATACCAAAATAATAACTCAAGTACCTTCTACATACTATGATGTTATTATAAATGTGGTATAACCATATTCATTATTCAATCCATCCTATGAATGATAATGTCACCATGCATGCGTATGTACGGCTTACTGTCTCCACGCCGTGGGGTAATTTTTTATTCAACACTACGTTATTTGGATGGATATAATAATGAGTAATATGTATATAAATAAAAAATAACATCCTAATTTCTCTATAAATTAATATACAATCCAATTCCATACCTTTTAATCATTAATGAAATGAAATTGTTGCTCATGTGTACGTACGACTTACCGTCTCCACGACGCGATGAGATTCATTTCCTCATTCACCATTCAACAATGATTATAAAATATATATAATTAATAAGTATGTAATATATGAAATAATAATTATACTAAATATATATATATATATGTACTTACATATATCTTATTCACTTACTTCCATTCAATACGATATAAAAAGGGAAACATCGTTTATATGTACGTACGACCTACCGTCTCTATAAATGGTGTTTTACATTTCATATATGTATCTACTATACATATTTATATTCTAAATGTATATGATATATAAATCATATATTATATTATAGAGTAATTTAAATCATGATCTAAATGATACGATCAAGAATAACAAGTTAAAACACGTACGATAAAGAAATTGATTATTATCTGAAATGTTAATTTAACATGGAAATCATTATTAAATGGGTAATATAAAGTCACAAATGAATCATGTATGATATAATAAATATGAATATGGTTATGGTATAATTTAATAACATACTATGGTCATTATACAAGAGTTTAAACATACCCTCAACCAAAGGAAAGTGAAAGGTAACAGTTAATTCCACTATCTCTTTATTATCAGAGGCTGTTTTTATATAAGTATATACTCGGACTTATTTATTATCCATGTCCATGTTTCAGAAAAGAGTTTTCTAAGGGATTATTTTTAAGGTTATTTTTTACAAAAATGTAATTTTAAATGTTTTATGGATTTATTCTTCAAAACCTTTCTCATTAATGTCTATGTTTTCAAAATGGTTTTAAGGATTTAGTTATATAGACATGAAAGTTTTAAAATGTTAATTCCTTTCAAATGTTTCAAAGTGTTATGGGACACTTTGATTAAAAACTATTTTTTAAATGAATTAATTTATAAATTATGTGAATTTTAAATGATTCCATTTAAAAGAGATATTTCTCTCAAAGATTTTTACTGATCATTTTCAACTATGTCAACATCCTTTACAGGATATTATTCTTGATCGAACTTGATTTATTATGATACAAATCTTCAATATTGTATTGAATATTTTGTGATATGTTTGATTTTGGATGTGTTATTTTTATACCATTCATGGTTTATGTATAAATTATTGACATTTTTTATGCTAGTTTTAATATGAATGTTTATGTTATGTTTAAACCTTTTCATATGAGGAATGCATTGGACATAGTAAGTGACGGGTGGAGCCCACTATAGATCCTAGATGCATCGGTAGGTATCATGAGACAAAATAGTGTCTTATCACAAGAACCTGAAAAAATCTTATTTGTAGTCTTGGCACAAGGCCTTGAATATGTGGTTATGAAGTCTAGCATTATGCATTCCATCATTATAAAAGTTTCTTTTGATATTTCATGTGATTATTAAACTAGTATAATATCCATGTGATTAAGTAAATAGAATTATTTTATTTTTCCCTGGATGTGAATAAGTATTTTATGGTTGACTTGCTTGGATAGGCTAAGGATATAAGTGTGGTCAAAAGGGGACAAAATGCGGTTGATGTTTTTCTTTCATTATGCAATGTAAAACTTATGAATGTATCTAGTAATTCCAAGGCTAGTAAACTGATCGGTCTTTCGAGATTTGATCCCTTGTGATCATGCTAATGTTATGTAATAATGCACCGACTATGGTTAATTGGGGTTAGGGCATTACAATCCATCTTATTTTTATAATTCAATGTTGGAACACATTGGGTCACTAGAGTGAATTTCTACTTCATGTTATAAATATTCTAGAATAACTAGATTCTTACATCATGAATCCCCCTAAACACAATCAACTTCAATCCCCCCATTTTTAATATAAGCATATTCAAAGATACATGTGAATAAGGTGGATCTTTATTATTTTATTTAGAAAGTAAAATGGGGCTAATAAATTTTTCACAACTCATAAACTATATTTTATTCATATTTCTTCATCCATATCCCTTTTCTATAGATATTGATCTATACAGGATGCATGGGTTTATTCTCTATGAATTCTCTTTTAACAATGTTTTGGTAATTCTTATTAACTTCAGCTAGCAAGGAAAATAATTTTTCTTATTTTCTCCCTATTCCAACCTCTTTTCTTCCTCAAACTATTTTTTCCATACAACCAGATAAATTATTAGAGTATACTCAACTTTATATTTATGATGAGATTTCTTTACAACAATACCAATTATTTCAGAATCTTTCCATTCTTATTTAAAAAATTATCTTGTCCTCATAACAATTTTATGAAATTTTTGGAGTGTGACCAGCTAATTTATATCTTTCAAACAACATAATATATTCTGGTAAGTAACTCTTCCTATGTAACTACTTGTAAACTTCCACTTATTTGTCAGATATGTATTCCACCATTCCTATCCTCAAATGTTTTTATCAGATATATTGACTTTGTTTATTGATATTCTTTCTTCTAATTTGAACATTCCTAGATAGTTTAAAACTATACACGTAGTGACCTTTTATTTTATAGAAGTAACATCTTTTATTGGGTATGAAATCATTGAATAATTTCTTCATAGGTGTAAAATTATTCATTTTTTTCTTTTTGTTATCCTAAGGTAGACCTATATTCAATATTCCTCACATTAAATTTTAGATTTTGTGGCCTCTTTACGTTAGTAGGACCCCAATTGTTCTAGATATAAGTAAACCAACAATTTTAATCCCAATGACCATTTATTCTATAATATTCACAAAAAAATTAATATATCCAAACTTTTAGGATGTTAGTAAATATTTATTCTTCTAAGAAGGCTGGGTATACTTAGCCGAGTTTCCTTTTCCATCCACTTTTCTCACCCTTCACTTTGTCCATCTTCTTTCTTCATAGTAAGGAATATTTTTCCAAAAATATATAGACACATGTTAGAAATTTCCACAACACCAATAATAAGCAATAAAAATATGATTCATTCATTGATTTATGTTTTGGATGGTGGAAATTTCTTCGAAAACTTGTTTCTTATAGATATTTATGGGGAAAATTCTTTATTTATATATTCTTACTTCCAACTTATTAAAATAGATGGGTTTTTTTCACCTTTAATCACTTATTTTTCTTTATAAGTGTAACTTGAACTTAGATTATGGGAGTTATTCTTAATAGGTTAATTGGAGTGTTGGATTAACGTTTTCTTTATTTAGAAGTTGATTCTTCTATCGATTTCACATTATTCTTACCATTGGATTGAGCCTTTATTGATGAAAGGAATTCTTTAGAAACTTTGGAATATATTATTATCTTAGATTAATGTGAAGATTCAACTTTAATAGTTTCCATGTTTCTCAATCTCACTTACTTCTCAAGGAACTTTAATTTTAAAGCATTCTTATGATTTTCCAGACTCCTCACTTAATCTTCACATAAAACTTATAGTTTTTTTATATTTTCCTCAAGAATCATATTCACCAATTGCAATGAAAGATGAAGTTAATTTAATATATTTTACATAATCTCTAGTAGGTCATTATTAACCTTAATAATTTATTTGTGAGTATCTTCTAGTGGATGAAGCTTTTCCTTCACAACTTTTGTTAATAAATAGTTATCACACAAACTCCTTAGCAAAGATAGTTTCGTAAGAGAGAAATTTTCTTCATAGGATGTTACTAATTGATCATTAGGTTCATCACGTTTAGTGTCAATATTAAACATATGTTCCATTTGATATTTTTATTTGTGATTTTTTCTCTCCTTCTACAGAGATTCTTCAAGCTATTTTATTCTTCTAGACACATATTCCAACTGAGAATTAATGGTTTCAGTAATATTTTTGAATGCATGGAATATTTCCTGAAGAACTTGTTCAAGGAAAAATTCTCAAAAAATATTCTATAAAAAAATATTCTTCAAGGTGTAATTTTATTGAGAATATAAAACATTTAATTCCATTCCTTCAATAAGTTTATTAAGATAATTTCATTATTGGATTTTCTTTACCAATGAATTTTATGTTTCATGTAGTTTCAATTTTAGTTGTGATATTTCCTCATGTTATTAATCAATATATGTAAACATATATGTAATAACTTAAATAGGTAAATTTATCATGTATATTTTTATTTTAAAGTAAAAATATTCCAGATTTTTCACAAAATCATACTCTTTAGATCTTGAGTAAAATTATTTTGGAGGATAAATATTTTTAGATTCACATGATTTCTTTCCACCCAATTTACCTTCTGATAGAGGTGGTTCCTCCTTTTATTGCATATAGGAGGCTGAATTGCACTACTCATGTGCTTCTTTCTTCTTCAATATTTTCAAGGTTTTGGCCAAAACCTTTATTTTTCTATAACTAGAGATATCTTTTGTACTCTTTAACTCATGATAAAATTTATCATCTTTCAAGGGAAAAGTTTCTTTATATTATGGAAATATGAACTTTATTTTAGTTGTGGATCATATAATCATCCTAAAAGGGGGATAATCATGGGTGACCAAATTTTTCCTGATAATGTTCAACATATAATCATTATTTTACTTAATTTTATTGAACCTATATTATAAGTTAGGATATATGGATCATTATAAACTCTCCCTCACCACTTTACCATATGCTACGAAGATAATGTAAAGTTAACAAAATAAAGTATTTTTATAATGTTTGGATTTAGTGTGAGATCCTACATTATTTTTATTTCAACTCCCATTATGTCATGGATATTCACTATATGATGAAATGAATAAATGATCCAAATCTGATTAAGATCCTTATATCTCCCGATAAGTAATTATAGTAACTCCCATCAGTTATAATGTTTTCTAATCAAACCTATCAGAAAAAAGATAAGAAAAGTTTCTTAGAATCACAGTAAATTTCATTTGAAAATTTTCATAAAATGAATCTGTTCAGTATAAATCCATCTAGTGAACCTTATGCCTTCATCTGGTGGGGCGCCTCAGAATAAACTATGCCACTGATATATTATCTTTCAGTTCAACAAAAAATACACCTCATAATATATCTAGTGCCTTTATCAAGTACCTTTTATTGATTTCTCTAATCAATGTCATTGATCAAAACCTATGTCTTGTATTGATTCTCACCACACCTATATATGGTACCACTACTTCTGTAACTAGGTGTTCCCTAGGTTAGAAACTCATCCTGGTCAGAATTATTCAACACTTAACTTTTTTTACATATCAATAGTGTTACTTTATTTCAAACATATTGTACTTTCAACCCCATTTTATAGTTTCATTATTTGGATAAAAGGTGTGAACTCAAATACATTTTTTCCCTCAATAAAAGCGGAATTTTCTAAACTCCCTCTCAACTCCATTTAGTAGGATACTTCTAAATTATTCTATAAAATTCTATAATTTTAATGAAATAGTCAGTGCCAAAAATATTTCATCAAATTTCCTAATGACATTAAGGAACTTATTTTTTTAAAAAACTCATATAGATAATAAAATGTTGAATGAACAACATAACATCATCATTGTTGAGGACTTCACAAAGTTTTATAAATTATTTTTAGTACTTAATCTGGTAAATGTTTTTTTTATGAATTTAATAAGATTATCTATATTCGGTGGACTATTCCTCTCTTATATTCAATAAATATTTCTCCATACAATGATGTAGGATACTTCTAAATAATTCTATAAAATTATATAATTTTAATTAAAAATCAATGCCAAAAATATTTCATCGAATTTCCTAACGCAATTTTGGTACTTATTTGATTTTTTTAAACTCATATAGATAAGAAAATATTGAATGAACAAAATAACATCATCTTTGTTGAGGACTTCATAATGTTTTGTAAAGTTTTTTCAGTACTTAATCATGTAAATGTATTTATGATGAATTTAATAAGATTATCTACATTTGGGGGATTATTCCACTCTTTTGTTCAATAAACCTTTCTCCATATAGTGAAAGTATATCTGATGTACTATTCCTTTTATCTGGTTTATCTTTCTAAAAAATTTGATCAAAAAACTTGTTTTATTGATTGAACTCCAACCGAAATATTCGATCCAAAAGAATACACAATAAAATTCCATTTATGAATTTATGATATTGAACTAAGTATAACTTACAATTAAACATAACAATTTGAACTCTATTTTCATATTTATGATAAGACTATAATTGTTTGTCTTTATTCATTATAGTCTGACGTAATTGAGAGTTCGTATTTTTCATGGTATTTACAAAGATCTAGACAAACTCTTTTTCCCATAGAGTAGTATAGGATCTATTAAAAAAACATGACCTAATGGATATTCATTTGATGGAAATGATTTGATGGCCATCCTTCAAAAGTTCACTCCATGAATTCACAACACCAGACATCATATAACTTGTAACATAATCATTATACATCTTATAAAAACACTTATCTACTTGGAAAATTTATACAGGCTTTCTTTTAGATAACCTACTTATCATATTAGAAATAACTTTGTATAATGAATTCTCTAGCTTCTCAAAGTATATAACTCTACTCTCTTTGAAAATTTTCTCATTTTGTATAAATGTGTAAAAATTAATTTGAACTTTGGATTCTTTCACTATGTACTTATACCCCCTTTGAATTTATTTCTGTGTACAAATATTAAAAAACTCACCATTCCGGTCTTGCTACTATTATTTATCCTATAATATCATCCCTAGTATGTCTTGTGAAACTGAAAACTTTCTTAGAAATATCAGTTTGTTGAGCCTACAAACTTTCTTATTGAACTTGGTCCTTTGAAATTAATTTTTTTTACAAAACTCCATCCCATGAAGTTCAAAAATTTCTTATACAACTTCATCCTATGGAATTAAAAACTTTCTTATAGAACTCAATTATGTGAAACTGTAAACTTTGTTGTAAAAATATATCCTATAAAGAATTTTTTTTCTTAATTTTACTAAAAAATTCCTTTGAACAAACAAAACATGAATCATGAGTATCTTCATGATGTTATATACTTTAATATTTACATAACATATTCTATCATTATAAGAAGAAATTATTATCCTACTTCAATAACTAATAAAGAACATTTTGCAACTTTCTGAATGAAACATTATTAAAACTCTTAAGTAAAATTTCCTAAACCTAATAAAGAAAATTTTATAAGATTATGAAAAAACATCATATTGAAAGGTTAATCTCACCTTTCATTCCTCATGAATGAATAATTGGGAATTTACAACATCTTTAGTGTGCTATATCCTTTTAGTTTTCCTAGATAACTTCATTGTTATTATTATGATAGTTTTACCTTCAAACTTTCCTTCTTCATCGGATATTCGTTTTCCTAATCTAATAGAACTTAATTCTTCAACTACAAATGATATTGAAATTTATTCTACATCTTGTAACACTATACTATATTTATAAACAACTATATCCTTTGAACATTCCTCGGGAACCTTTTCTTGAGAATCCTTATTACCTTTAACTTACTCCTTTACTTTACCATAAACTATTTACAAAATATACAATATAACAACATCATTATTTGATAGGAATGTAAATTATTATTATATGGGAATTAGTATACAAAAAATAACATGTTTTTTGGTATCAATATATATATTAATGCATTGAGGGGCTATATAATTTCATTCCCTACCCATCACTTGTTTAAGTCCAATATATTCCCCATTAGAGTCAAAAAAGAAATTTCAGTCCATTCCCTAAGGAAACGCATGCTAAATAGAAACATGGAAATATATATAATAATTAATACGAAATGTAAATACATAATAAAACTATATTAATAGTCAATAATCATCAATACTACCAATACTTTTACCAATGCCAGTAAAATGGATAACATGATTGTAACCCAACTGGAGGAATAAAGTGGATGGTTAAATAATACATAGTCAACTTTCCCATAATCATCTATATTGGAATAAAAACATACAGTATAACAATATTTTTCACTATTTAAATAAAAGGGATAACATGATCATAAACCAACCAGATAAACATGGCTTATGTTTTCAAAATAACATAACCTTAATCTAATAAAGGAAAAATATAATGATGTTGACATAGACGAAAAAAATCCTTAGAAAAGAATTCCTGAATTATACCACTAATAAGGGATAAATATTTGGGTTGTTTGGTTCCGTGAGTTCATTAAACCAATATATAAATATATATTAGAGTATAAATTGTGAAACATAAATCCTATTTGGTCAAATAATTTTGAAAATATAAATTTAAATGGAGTAAAAACTTTAAATAGATTTTAAAAAACATTTTTAACACTGATATAAAAGATGATGTTACAGGCCACTTCCAAAATTATTTTTCCAAGTTGAAGTTAAAAATAATTTAAAACCCTTAATTTTAGAAATAATATTCTATAATATATTATTTAAAAGGCATTAGTTTTATCATATATAAATGTGGATAGAAATAAAAACATATAAAACTGAAAGAAAAATTCATTTTTATTATATTAAAAATACATTTACTCAAAACTAACATTGTAAAAAGAGAAAGTCATTATATTTTATCATTATATATCTTTATCCATATAGGTGGAGAAATTAAAATTTACTAAAATATTAGTTTTGGAGAACCAAATCATGTAAGAAAGAAGTTCACGATGAATCAATATAGCTCAAGGAACAGAATTTTGAGTTATCAATATTCCTTATGACCAACATACTCTTTGAAGTAAGAAATACTTCAAAATGGTGTACTATGTGGTAGTAATGTAAATTAATATAAAAAACATAATACTGAATTATATAATAAATTTTTATTATTTCCCCAAAATTTAAGTCCAAGGGGATGATTATAACTAAATTAATGAAAATTGAGTTACCAAAAAGGTTTACAACTGGGTTAACAATTAAGTAAAATCTATTTGATGAAAATGAACCAATTTGTATTATAATTTCCCACATATATATATGATGAATATAAGTCCATGGGTAGTGAATACACCATTCAAATGAAAACATGGTTCCTAACATAATCTTGTCTCAAAGAATTAGCATTTGAGACAAAGAAAACTTATAGCTTGAGAAATATTTTAATAAAAACCCCATGATGTGGAGGGAATTAAATTAGATTTAAAATAAGATGACAAAAAAATTATTTATTATATGATGTATAAAATAGGAATTATATAAACCACATCAATTATGTTATGATCATAATACCAAACATGTCTCAATGAGAGGAATTTGAGATGAAAACCCTTACCCCAGTCCTGATTCTTTCTGCATTTGCACCAAACATAATAAATAATTGAATTAATTTCATTAAATATATTCCCAAGAACCTTATTAAAAACTATAACCTTTTATACTTCTCATATATAATAATTATATATATATATATATTAGTTATTTTTAACCCATTTTCAACACGAGGTGTAAGTAATATTTATCTCCTTGAACTAGTTTTATAAAAGTAGCATTGGTATATATTATTTTTCCAATGTATATAATTATTATTTCATATAAGATATTATAATAGATTTTACATGATAGTTATAAAGGAATAATATCATTCCATGCTATTTTTGGTTACAAACTATAAAGTTGAAATCAATGATGATCAGGTTTCTATGTTTCTTAATGAATTGAGGGTGTTTTATTAATTAATGAGATAAATATTGATATAACCTCACCAATTTGTTTTACATATTTATATCATAAAATGATATTAAATAATTGTTATATTCATCCATGATATAAATTCATAGTATTATTCAAGTAGGCGGTTAAACTGACCCAAATGTGAACTTACAATGATTAAAGAATTATTATGAGGTGTTTTAGTTGTAATATAAATATAATAGAAGAATAATGAAATTTTTTAATGTTTATTATTGTGACATATCATAATTTTAATGAATTTTAAATAGAACATTGTTTATTTAAACTCATTACTTAGAAAAAAGAGATAATTTTCCTCTTAGTAAGCTTGTTTTAAATGATTGGACTAATGATAATTGTTTTTAATCATATCATTAATATGTTCTACAATTTTTCATACATGAAACGTAAAGATATCATAAACATAATATTCATACTTTAATCACATCCTTATACCCATATATGAAAGGAAATAATGAGAAAATGGAATACATCGTTCCATAGAGGTGGCAGTCCGCACATATGCGTAGATGATGATTCCGTTTTCATAGAAAGGGGGGAAGGAGTAATACTATTTATTGATTTTAAGTCTAATATTAATGTATCCTATAATTATTATGAATATTAGGTCTAGGAATTTATAAATATATGGATAATTTTATAAACAGTATGTATAAATTTATGATAAAAGAGGTAAAAGATAGTTCAAAAAGAAGAACAAAAATAAGCACAAGAAAGGTAACACTAAAAGTAATAGTGATGTATCAGAATTAACCTTTTATTAGTGAAATAAGAAATGAAACATCGGGTTTTATTTTCCCAAACTCAATAATTTAATTAATGATAAAGAAAAAAGGACAATGGAGTGGTAAGAATTTTTTGGAGGATGTGATTGTTCAGATAGTTTAAATTCGAGTTGTGACAGAGGAAGTGAACAATATACATGGAATATTAATTTGATAGAAAGGAATTGTGAGGTATCTGAATCATTATTTTCCAAATTAATAACTCCTTATAATGATGATCATAATTAATTCACTAAATATTGAAAATAAATTGAATTTGATTCTAGTCATGATTTTGATTCTAGGAATTCTAAAGTCAAACAAATTTATAAAGAGAATTAGGAATTGAGGAATTCTAATGTCATGATTATTGAAAAACATACTAAAATAAAATTTAAAAATAAGAAATTGGTCAAATAAAATAAGAAACTTAGAATGTAATTTGAAAATATAAAGATTTTTGTTTCCCAGAATGAGGAATATAAAAATAATTTTTATTCTGAGATATTAAAACTAAAAGACCAAAATGATAGTGTAAAATATTTTGTATAATTAAATGATAAGATCAAGAAATAAGGTTTAAGTCAGTTTTGGATTACTTGACTAAATTTTTTAATTATTGTATGAATCCTAAAAAATAAAAAAAATGAAAAATATAGCTTCTTGTTCTAATGGAAATGTATATACTGATTTAAAAACGATTAAAAAAAAGAATTTGGGTTTGGAAAATGTATTTTATAATCTAAAACAAACATTATATATTATTTTTCATTGAAAAGTCAAATATGATAAAATTATTTCTATGATTAAACTAAACTATAACAAGAATGGTTTTAGTTATAGTAGTTTTTCACCAAAGATTAATAAAACTAATTTTGTTAAAAGCTCAAAAGAAATTATTTTGAGTTTAATATGTTTTAAATGTATAATGCAGATAACTTTTGACAATAAATGTTCTTTTAAATTTTCTCAATCATTTGTTCATAATAAAACATTTATCTATAAGAATTTATATTCGAAAACACTCAAAAACTGATGTTTGAAATATATTTTGGCAGATAAACGTTCTTATATCAATTTGGTCAAATATAAGACAATATGGGTAACCAAGATATATTACCCAAATCTTACTAAACCTGAGATGGTAAATATACCTAGGTAATTATTTTTATATCATTAAACCTAAAAAAAATATTTTTTCATAAATTGGTATACTAGAATGAATAAAATAAAATATCCTTTATCATGTTATATTTATTTAAATTAATATATTTAGGCATATAACACTACTTTAGATAGTTTTTTGTCTTATAAAGTAATCATGTTGTAGCTTATTCAGTTTAAAATTTTATTTTCATATATATTGATTATGTGTTTGTATTTTTTATAATTATATTTTTAATATTTTTTATATCCATCTTTATAAAATAATAAATTTAGGGGGATTCACCTCTTGTTTTTTAAATTAATCAATATACTAATATTTAGGTTTTAAAATAGTTTTTAAAGGGTTAGTATATATAGTTTTCATGTGTTGGGAAAAAATAATGTTTTTATTGTTATCTTTTAATAACTTGATTTTACACATTATGTTTGGGAAGTTTTTATTGTAAAACATGTTAAACATCTACTTATTTAAGAGTTTATTTCTTATAGTTGTTCCTTGGAATCTAATTTTTAGAACTTTTGATTTATGGGTGTTTTACAATACTTTTAAATTTCTTTTATTCATTACAATTTAGTTTATCTTAATTTTTATTTTGAATATATTTTATACTCTAAATATATTTTTATTTTATATAAAATATTCCACTACCCAAAATCTATCTTTTAACAGTGGTAATAATCACTTTTATGAGTGATATAAAAGTGTTGATAATATAAACGTCATTAAAAGGGGGTCCTTTTTATCATCATTAAAAAATAGCCAACAATGTCACCTTTTATATTTTCTAAAAAAAGAACGGAGAAAGGGATATTTTTATCAATGCTAAAAAAATGGTGATACAAGGGTCCTTTATCAATACGTTTTTAGCGATGATAACATACCCCTTTCATTAGCACTAAAAAATCATTGAAAAAATAAAAAAAAGAATTTTTAAAAGAATTTTTCCCTTTGAATCTAAGGGTATATGAACCCCACTACTATAACCACTCTACCCCCTTTTAACATCTATCTTCTAGCCTTTTACCCCATTAATAGAGCTTGAAGCCCTCAAACAATGCTACCTATTTCATACACCCACACACCAGTACCTTTGCTAGGTTTCAAACCCGAGACCTCCCTTCACACCCCTTCACCTTTTCCACTCTCCTATATTGTTTTTTTTATTATATGACATATCTATATATTTATATATATTTTGTTATATTTTTTATCCATATATTAATATATATTTATAAAATTTATTTTAAATACATATATACAATATGTTTGTGTGTTTGTGTTTATAAATAAATAAATAAATAAATAAATATATATTATATATATTATATGTTTATATCTATAAATATAATTATATATATTTATAGTCATTTACACATATTATATATTAATATTTATATATATATATATATATTAGAATATATATATAATCTATATCAGTTTGTTAATACACACACACAAATATATATATACATTATATATACATTGTATAGGTATATAAATATTCATACATTTTTTTTAAATAAAACTGATACTATTATTTTTAAATATTTTTTATATATTTATAAAATATTTTATATCTAAATATTTTTACATATTTATTTATAAAATTATAATTTTATTTGTAAATATATTTGAATATATATATATATATATGTGTGTGTGTGTATATATATTTAATTATAATTAGCAATAGGATTATGAAAAATGATAAAATTTTAATGTCATAATATCCTTATGAGTATATTCCTTGAAAATAAATTGAGTCTCCACAAAAATAAAAGATAATAATACTCCCTTAAATGAAGATAAAATTCCATCAAATGTTAAAAAATGGGGGTACCCCGACAAAAACTCTGTTTCAAAGACCTTACAAGAATTTTTTGATATAAAAAATGACAAAAAAGTTCTCCGAGCTTCTATGATGTAGATCATTTCACAATCTCAGATTTGATATGTGGTAGATCTCAAATGAACACTTAGATCAAAAGTTATGTCCATTTAAAGTTAGAGTAATGTTTTTAACTTATTTTCGATTGTTTATTAATTTATTGATTTTTCTATCTTTGAATTGTTATTAAATGACTATTACTCAATAATAAATAGATTTTTTAATGAATATTATTTTTTAATTATTTTATAAACCATTTTCCTCTAAATATCTTATATATTAAGGGTGATTACATATTTCATATTATATAAATCATATTTTATGAAATATATTATATTTCTAGAAATATAAATATATTTATATATTAATATAACATTTTAATTATTTATATATTCTTTATGATATATAACTTTTATTAGCGCTAAAAACATTGGTTTTATCCCCGATAAAAGACATACATTTATCAGTGATGAGAATAGAGTTGCCACAATATATACCCCTTATCAGTGCTAAATAAAGAACTAACAAAGGGAGTACTTTTTTTAGTTCTAAAAAGTGATACTAAATGGTTACTTTTATCAGTGTCTTTTTAGAATTGATAAAAGGTGCTTTTATTTGTACTTTTTTAGCACTGATAAAGGGTGGCACTGCATAATGTCGAATATGTGGTAGTGATCATTGGTATCTCATGTTCTTTAATTTTAAAATATATAAAAAAATGTATTAATTATATTTTTTATTTTAATAGCATAATATTGATTTAATTTAGTCTAAAACATGTTGTTTTTATACTAATTTATATTTTTTCATTTAAATAGGAGTTATGTCTTTGAGATATGGCCCCTTCATTTGTTTTTAAATTCTAGTTAGTTATGATCAGCATTGATTATATACATTATAAATTTAACTTATGGGGAGTTTGTATTTGTTTTTAAAAACCCTTGAATAATTGTTTTTATTAAAAATATATAATAAAGAAGAAAAGGATAATATTATCTCATAACTTATTCTAATTAAAATTCAAATCTCTTATATATTCTTAAAATCATTTGATGTTATAAAATTTGAAAAAATATTGATTGATCTTAGAATGTTTAAAATATAATAAGATGATTTTTTTAATAATTGTTATAAATTGGATACAAGTTTTTATATAGAGGCTCCAAAATCATCTCCTTTGTGTAAAGTTATTAATTAATTTATTTTATTATAAACATTTTATTTATTGTTATAAATCATAATAAATCAGTTTCTTTGTTAATTCTTCATTAATGATAAGTGTTTTTCTATATTTTGTTAAAGTAATCTATAATCTAGTTTTATATGGATGAAATTTACTATTTACTTTCTTCTTCTACTATATATTTGTGTAAATATCATAGTTACATTAATATATGAACTTATGTGGGGGGAATTTAGGCATTTAAAAAACTATTTTCATTCATAATTTGTTTATTTGTTTATTTTTTTTATTTTTGATAAATTTAAAAATGGGGGAGAATATTTTACCATTTCAATAAAAGTTTTGGTTTTATAAATTTTAAAAGGGGGATATTGTTATTTTGGAAGAGTTTGTTAAATTTAATTTCATTTATTTTACTGTTTTTTAAACTAAAAATCTCCCACATCTAATTCAATTATGGTATTTAATTTCAATTTTTAATGTTTTTTAAGATACGACTTATCTAACATTTATACATTTATATTGTAAAGTTTTTATTTTGGTTCTGATAATGACATGTTAAAATTTGTGGAGAATGTTAAATCGACTTATATGTATTATGATAATTATGAATTACAACTTTTCATATTCAAGATGTGCAATTTATATAGAAATAAAGTTTTCAATACGGTGGTATTTATAAAGCCTTCATTTTGATTATGTTAATGTCATATTATATTATGTTAATATCATATTATCTTTGTTCGTATGATCACTGTATCTCAGGCACCCTTTCCAGCTTTTTCCATACATACTACATAGATACACCTCTTACTATGCTCCATATTTGTTCAACCATGCCTATGATTTTTTCATTCACCACGAGGTTCATCCATGTGATCATATACACACTGATACCGCGCATGAATAATCTTCATCTGTGAGCATCAAAACCATTTAATACTATATATTCATCATAAATTCATGTATATCCTAGAATTATAAAACTTTATAGATTCTATTTTCTTAATCTATGTAATTAGGGTTCTACGTCAGTGTAAAGATCAACAACATCTGTGCATATGAAACTACAGTTGTACAATCATGAAGAACAATATATGTGTCTGTGCATGGTTTTCTCCTTCAACCGTGCATGATCATATCACAATATCCTCCTCCTCTCTATGATATCATTTGGCCTCACCGTTGTATAAAACCATCAACCGTGCCTTACCTCCACATAGTAGTATTTTAGTTTTATAGTTCATCTCCACTCCAAGGAAGAAGCTTACTCAGGTTCGTATGGTAGCACATTGGTATTCATTTATCACGTAGAGCTCAAATACATGATCTTTTAATGGACACGCTTCTTCGGATGTGCATCACACTTTCATACAGAAAGATTTATTATTGTACATCAGTCATGGGAGGGGGAAACGAAAAAAATCCTAACTAATTGTGCATGGGGAGGCTCAAAACCGACACCTCCCAAAACACTACCACACAATGCAACCATTAGGCTACACCCATAGAGTTGAAAGTTTCATTATTATTTAATGAAAATATATATTTTATCATATCATGCCATCTGATTTCATGGAAGTATGCATTGTACAGTATTATGTAAGATAATGTGATCTATGACCAAGGATGTGATCTAAAACTGTGAGTATGATTGATTGTAAGTATCCATCTATTATATATTTATATTTTTTAAACTTTAAATATTTTACTATTTCAACTATATAGAGAATAATTAAATTTCTAAACTAATTATATCTTTTAAAGATATTATTGGGAGTTATTCAAACACACATGCACTATATATTTTATGATTCTTTGTTTTAATGATTTTTGATATCTTAATGAGTTGAAATTTTATTCAATTTATTTTAATCATTTTCATGCATTAGAATTGACATATATATGGAAAAATATATTATAAATTTTTTAATAAAGAAATATCATGAAAAATATTTATGAAATTAAAAATCTACATATTATTTATTCTATTATCTATTTTTATATTTTTGAATTACTGAATAGCTACAAGATTGAAATTATTTTTAATGTTTTATTTATTTGAAAATCTCTAATATATTTTAAAAATCATATTATAAGTTTTAATGAGTTTAATATAGGATTTAATGTATACTAGAATTATTATTAGAATATGATTAATGTTTACACAGGTAATAAAAATGTGATTCCAATTTTTATTACAACATTTCTTGGTGTGAAGTGATTTTTGTAAAATACTATGTAATTAGATTCCAAGAAGGGAGTCAGATGACCATTGGTGGTTTTTGTATAAATAAATACCAAGGCATGTAGTGTGAAAAAACTACTTATCTAATACATGATATTCAAGTGTTGAGTTATTTTATGATTAAATTTTCATTGGTGTAATCAAGAAGTAACCTCAATGTTTTATTTATTGGTCTTGAATCAATCAACGTTCCATGAACTACATCAAATTCCATATCTATTTATAATCTATTTCTAATTTATTTATGGTTTTCTTTGTTAAATATTTCTTTCATCTATTTGTTTTTAAGCACCAGTTTATTATTTTATCAATAAAAACCAAGTATGGTATTAATTATTCTACCTAACCAAAATAAAGTTCCTTGCACTGTGAATCATTAAAAAAAGATACTCTAGTATAGGTTGTGACTCCTATAAAAATCTAGGTTGGTTGTTCCTCTAGTTATTGTAAAAGGAAGGGTTTATAAATAGGTTATAACACCATTAAAAGTTAGGTTTTAGTGGGTAACAATATTCTCATTGAGTAGAGAAGGATGAATGGTAGAGTATAATCTTTGTGATATGGACTACTATAAGAACCATGTTTTTGTATTTTATTTTCACTTTATTGTATTCTGAATGTTCTAACTACACTGAAAAATATTTTCTTAATTCTGATATATTATATTTTTTAATAATTTGTATAATTTTTTTAAAGGACAATTCTCTCCCCTTATAGTCCATTATTTCCATCTATTTGAGACCAACACCTTACACCCCAAGATTTTATTATATAGTTACTTATTTTTCTATAAGGAAAATGAAATTTTAATTCATATCTCCTTTTTTAAAGAATTTATTTCTTATAAATGTATAGTGTTGTGATGTATAATTCCCATCTTCTTGAACATGAACTTCTCCCTCCGTGTCCATATTTTCTCTTCCTACTAATTTAAACTTCTTATTTAGAAACCAAATTATGTGTCATTTCATGTGACCTTCATATTTATCATTATCATTTTTCATATGAAACTTTTATTTTACCTTTTATAATGTGGATTTTAAAAAAAAATAAATTTTGAAAAAGTTGAATGGTTTTTCCTTCAATGATTGTATGATTTATGATCCAATAAACCTTCATATATTTTATAAGGCTCCATTGTTGACATTTATTTGAAAATATTTTTTGAATTTGTTATTGTGAACCCATTGAAAGTAACATTTGAAAGTGACTTCCAACTTCATCTTTTTATGATAATATCAAAAATGATTTCTAAAATCTATTTTTAATGTTTGACTTTATGTACACATTCATTAACTATTATGACCATTCTCTTAAATAAAGCTTCTATTAAATGTTTTAAATTTTTTTTTTCCAAATAAATTTAAATCATATGAATTTTAAAATAAAAGGGGCAATTCCTATTATTTTTCAAGTTATTTATCCAATAATATTAAAAGTATATTTTTCACCTATATTGATATCATTAATTTTCCTTTTTAACACTAATATTAACTAATGATATCATCCACCTTCTTTATTTTGAGGTATTACGATCATTTTATTCCATTTATTGAATGATGAAAATATTAAAATCCTATATATTTATTATTTTCAACACAATTTTGTTTTGATTACTAATGAAAGTTGATAATGAATTTTATTGTTATTAATTTTATTTATGTGATAAATGAATTGGACTTATTAGGTGAAAGGTGTGGCCTCTAATAGAACCTCATTACATAAGTAGGTCATAGGAGACAAACTAACTTGGGTATTTGGTGTATGCCTTATATATTTATGTATGATGGATTTTAAAAAGACCCTAATTATAACATTATGATGTAAAAAATTATGAATTTTATCAATATGTATCCAATTATTGTTATCCATGCACTTATTTATGTTTTTCTGTCACTTATGGATAAATTTCTCTTTAATGATATTTTTTATATGTCACATTTGATTATTTATTATCTCTATAATATTATTCCTGACTTAGTACTTCTATGATGTCTTCTACTATATGTTATCTATTACTAATCATCATAGCTCACCATTTTATTTTTTTTATTACCCACAAGGTACCTAAAAATTAAATTTAATCAATTTTAATAATATAATAGAATAAATAAAAAATTTATCACTGAAATTTTATGTTTCATTTCATGTATTCAAATGTAATATGAGAATCATGTATGTATCTAGTCTCCCATGGATACTAAAGTATGTGATCATGAGGGATGAGATCCCATGTTTCTTATACCAATATAATAAATTTACCATTAACACTATTTTACTAGAGTGAGTGTTTTTACAATGGTTTTGAAGGAATTATATGTCAAAGGGGGTGTTTAAAATCTCTAAGTTTAGATTTTAGACAAGTAATGATTGCTTTAGAAATTATGGGATCTTTGGTTTGTATTTAAAGGGTGTGGGGGAAGTCTTAGACTCTCTAAATATGGTGTAAGTATGGAATTTTAAAAGTGGGTCGATATTTAATAAATATACCCTTATTAATTTCAATGAAAATGGGGGAGAATAAACAATATGTTTGAGTGACCCTTTTAATTTTATAATCTATGGGAAATAAATAATACATCTATAAATTATTATACACTTTCTTTATATATTTTTGGAGTTTGATTATAGAGATATATTTATGGTATAATTGAAATGAAAGAATAAAGGGGGATAATATTTTAACCATTGGTTGTGTGTTGGAGTTTTTCTTAATTAATGGTGGATGTTTTGGAGATAATTGATGGCTATTGATAATGAAGATATCAAAAATCATATTCAACTAAGAGGTTTTATATTGGTGTGCAAGAATGATCCTGGTGATAGTAGAAAAAACAAAAAGGGGGATCCAACATGTACCCAAGGGTGATATCATGAAAATTAAAGAATGTTGCAACTATTAAATTCTGGGGAAGGATTCTTGGAATTAACATATATGGAACATCAAGTATCAGTTAAGGAATTTGGATAAGGTTGATGAGTTTTTTGGTAAATTATTTAGGTACTAAATATAAAAATGTTTTTTTAAGGGTTACATAAAATATCTTTAAAATTTTACAAGATATATATTTTTAAAAATATTTTTAGGATCCATTTAAGTTGAAATATGTTTTTTTCAAATGGTATGTATGATTAAATATAGAGTCACAAAAATTACATAAGAATATAATAGATCTCATGTAGTTTTAATAAAATTTTTCACAACCTCATATAATATTAACCAAGATCTAACATAATATAAAATATACGGATTTAAATATCATATAATAATAATCAGAGTCATTGTTTGAAAAATATTCAACACGCATAGTGATCGATGGATCTATATTTGTATTGGGTAGATGGTTTCACCATGAAGAACAAGACCATGTCACAATAGTCTTGCACAAGTATAAATAAAATCTATGTAATAATAATTATTTAAAGATTATGAAATAAAGATATGCCCTGTAGCAAAAATTAGGGACTTATAGATGAAGAATATAGAACAACTTGATAATAGAATATGTTGCATCGTGAGGTAGTCGACAACACTGTGAAAATTTAGCAAGGACTTGTTTAGTAAGGGATAAATAATTTTACTATGAATAATGGTTTTATATTGTAATATATGTCAATCTAAAAAAATATCATAAGAGTGAACCAATTATTTTAGGATAATTGAAAGGAGATCATGTATCAATTTTCATAGTCATGGGTGGTTAATGTGTTTCATGTTGCAGTATAAAATTCCACACCATAAAATGATTATTGTTGAATAATATCACATTGAAAGGATTAAATCATGACATGATACAGTAATTTATTGAATATAATGAAGATTTGGTTTAAATTAAACAAATGAGAGATATATCTTAATTTTTTGGTGATTGAATTGACTTGATTGGGTTAATTTAACCACATATAAAACTATGATACACGTAGAATAACATTGAGAGTTGGAGTATAATAATTGATCCCAACTATTTATCGAAGTGTTATAGATTGGGAATGCTTTGAAAATATTGTTATGGTAGTTTTGGATAAAGATGAATGGAATTGACATATTTAATTTTGGGAAAAGAATAAGAGTGGGTGTGCCAAGAAAAAGAGACGATTATATTGACGTAACTATGTAATATCTATGACTTTAGGATCATCACATGACCGATTCAGGTCATTACAAAACCTCAGGTAAACATACTATATTCCAGAGGCTTCCGACTATCAGTGAGAGTATAAGATATACAATGGGGAGACTATAACCCCTACTACAAAGTTGAAGTATAAATATCAATAAGGTAAACAAAATAATGAAATCAACCAGTATATAAATAGAAATTACCAAATCAAACCATACTTACATAAATAACTAGAAATACCAATAATAATAATAAACCATTTGATTCCATAATACATTCCAATCTAGATGTTGTGCTGAAGTCACACAAGTAAAAGGAAAATAGAATCACAATAAAAAACTCAGAAACCTCAGTCCCAGACTCCATTCTTGGTCTTTTCTCCATGCTCTAATACCATCCAGAAAAGTAACAAATCATGTACAAGGCCCCTTGAACTTGTCCATAACTACATCTATGAAGTATTCTTGTCCACCAAATGATTCATAAATAGGGTGTGAGTACAACTTTGCAGGCCGATACACACATTTTCTAAATAGTCTAAACTGACTATATAGTGCATGAAATAGTAATATAAACATGGTAATTGATTCATAAATAAATAATAACACCATATAACCCACTGATCCTTGAACTTCATGTTGACACCCAGGGTTATCCATACCTTATTGAAAATAATTATAGATATCTTTGTCCATTAGTGGATTCTACTACCTAGGACCCATCACCCATTCTGCTAGAGGATTATCCCATGAAGGAATAATTAGCCCTACCATGTATTAGGGAAAATGTATAAGAACATCAGATTTCAAGTAATCAAGACTCTCACCCAATTCCATAAGTACCCATGAATCTATCCCCTAGATAGTTTTTACCCATGTATCTAGCCCTCAGGAAGAATGTACCCATGTATTAAGCCCTCAGGTAGTCTACAACCATAAGTTAATACCTTAGGTAGTACATGTCCATGAATATATCCCTCAAATATTATTTAACCAAGCACATATCCCTTAGGTTGTATTTAACCATTCATCTATCCCTCAAGCATCAAACCTAATCAAGAGTCATGAAAAGACAATATTCCAAGAAAGACATGTATAATACCGACATTAAACATTCTAAATATGTTATCAATATAATTATTGGTAAATTCATCAAATAACCCATTTTCATTCCATTTATTCTATTTAAAAATTAATTACAATAATCAAATTTAATCCAGTTATCATTTTAATTCAAGTTACCAATTATCTCAACAATTATAACCATTCACATTTCACTTATCATTTAATCACAATTTCCAATACACATGTCATAATTTCTATTGGATTAGTAGAGAAATTAATTATTTTAATAATAAAAAATATCTTTTATGTTTTTAATCATTTTTTTATTTTATGGAAGATAAATATATATCTGGAATATACTGAAAATTTTATTAAGTCTAGAGAAGACCATAAATATTAGAAAACCAGAATATTAACTATGAGTCTAAAACGTTTAAATTCACAAGGTGTTGAATCGACCTCTTGAAGAGTCCATCGAACATATGAAGAAATATTTAGAATACATATTTGAAAAAATATCAGAGAAACATCATGAAAGGTGTATCAATCATGGTGAACATCACAAAGGACTGTAACGACTACATTTTATATCTCAAATGAATTTAATGTTTGTTTTTTCACTTTTGAATCAACTAGTTGATATGTGGATCAACTACATGCCTATTTGATCGATTGTAGATATTTTATTTCTAACTATTTGATCAAATACATGCATACCTTGCAACTACATAGCCAGTTTGAAGTGACCATACAATAGCTATAAATTTCTAAAATTATTGGAATGACAAAACTTTGATTTTTAATCGACCACATGATTAAATTAGAGTGATTATATCACAATGTGGGTTTTTCAAAACCAACCCCGTATCCGTAAGATTGTAATCAACCACACATTGAAGCGAAGAGGCCATATGGGAAAATTAGAGTTTTGGAAAAGTGATGAAAAGACCACATGGCTAGGTGAAGAGACTTTGGAAATTAGTCAGAATATGAAAATGTCTTAGATCAACCGTAAGTTCAAGGTGACAAAATCTATGAATTTTTAGGGATCCAATCAGAATTATCGCAAATTTTTGATGCTACCATGGAAGCTAACATGGAATAATTAAATAATCTATATCTAAATATTGGTATTATATTTATTGAATATAATATTCCAACCCATTTTTCTATACAAAATTAAATAATGAATAGAGGAATTTAATGACCCAAAATTTCATGTTGAGTATCATAATTTCTAATGATGATTTTTCATTGTCTCTTTTAAAAGGATATATTTATTTTATAGGAAAACAAATTTTGAGAAAAATCATACACACATATCAGATATTTTCTCAGGAAAGAAACACAAACTAGTGCATTTTTTAACACATACAATAATATATTCTCTCATTAACTTCATTAAAACATCATATAAAATCTATTGGTATTCAAACATCATCACCTAACTGAAAGAAGAAATCTAGAAGATAAGAATCATATATAGAAGAAAACCCCAATATTCACTGCATTAAAATTCATTGCTTTTACCTATCTCTATTTTTCATACATTTATGTTGTTCTTGATGTAATTTTTTTATTTCTTGATCAAAATATTCTATACTATATTAAAGAGTACTTTGATACTCTCTATTATTTTTCATTTATAATTCATTTCTTGTAGAAAATATGGATGAGGTCATGTATATCCTAGAATATATGTGTATAGTTTTTTTAAAATATGATCTAGGTTTTGGATCAAGTTTTTTTTTGTAATAATTGTGCTTCAAAATGGGTGACTATCAAGTGGAGGGGATTAGGTTTCAGCTAGATATTTCACCTCTTTTAATTTTATAATTTGTTATGTTTCAAAATTTTTTACTCTATTTCTCAAACTATTTTTTAAATCTATTTAAAAAAACTGTACTTTGATAGTTATATCTTACATGTGATATTTATAATATTTTTTTTCATGTAAATTAATCTCAAAATCTTATAAAAATACTATGATTATTTGAGTTGAGTTTTTATTAAACTTATATGGGGTTATGTAGAATAATTATATTAGATATAACTAAATTAATAGTTAACCAGGTGTTAATCTTATTTGGGGGGGGGTTGTAATTTTTTGAAAGAAAATTTTATTAGAACCTCAATTATCCCCCCTCTTTAGTACTCCTCTATGAAAAAAAATTTTTATCAAAGGAATTATATTTCTTTTAACGAATCAATTTTTTTACCAATTTTTTTTCATTTCAAAAATTTTATCTTTATGGATAATAATATGCTAGAGGGGTCTTCTACTAAGATACATCCTTACTTTAATGGTATGAATTACACTTAGTTTAAAATTAAATTGAAAATACATATTAAAATCATGAGTTTTGATATATGAATGGTAATTATATATTAATATGAAAACCCTAACTTTTCTAGATTTTATTGGAATAATACTAGTAAGGGTACTTATGATTGAAATTTAAAAGATAGAATGCTATATATTTTTCATTATGAGAAGATTAATTCAATAGAATATTTGTATGTGCCACTGATTTTGAAATTTGGGATACCTTAACCGTGTCTCATGAAGGGATAAAAAATTTAAAATAAATGAGATTAAACACTTATACTATTAAATATGGTAAATTTAAGATAAAACCTGATGAATCTATTTATCAAATGTATCTTAGGTTTAATAATATTTTCAATATGATTCATGTAATAATAAATACCATCGATGAAAAATCTCAAGTGCTAAGAATTCATAGATGCTTACCCGATAGATGAAGGGGCACTTCTTTGTTGATCTGATAATCTTGTGATGTTAGAAATATATTGAAGAAAGAGTTAATAGAAAAATTCATGATGTATGAAGAAAATATCAAGGTAAATGAAGAATATTTTGAACCAAAAAAATTTATTTTATTCTATAAATTTAGTCAAAGGGTATATAAATAGTAAAGGAAGAGAGGACCAGTGGATGTGTTGGTGACTCTTATATTGACAAGTAGATAGATAATATGGATATAATATTTAAGAAATTATACAGGAATTAAAAGTTCTTGAGGAAGTAAATCTTTTAATAAAATTGTTATAATAAAGGATATTGGAAGAAAGATGGAAACTTTGAGGTTACCTTCTATGAGTGTAAAAGAAAAGGACATATCAAAGCTTATTATCCAAAGAAAACATTTAAGAAAAAGTATATGAACAAAGTTAAAAAATATAAGAAGAAAATGAAATAATCTTAGAGTGATTTTATGGATAGATCCATTGAATCTGATTTAAGTAATAAATATAACAATTAAAGGGCTAATATGTGTTTTTGGAAAATAAATATGAGGTAATAAACACCATCTATACATCTCATACTCGTATTTATATTATCTCTAAAAGTGAAAATAATAATGAAAATATGACCAATAAATATTTATTTGAATATTTAAATATAAGGGAATATACTATTATTGAACATAATGATAATTAATTTTTTTAAGAAACACCTTGCTTTATCTATTTATATTAAATCTGATTTATCTGTAGAAAAAGGAAATAATCAAATACTTCTTATTAAATGATAAATTAAAAAGAAATTTTGAAGGTTTTATTAAAATAATAGAAACAATAAATAAAATTTTGGTATTCATGCTATACCTAAACCATGAGATAGTTTTTATTATCAATCTTGAAAAAAAATAAAATTTATAAAATTTATATTATTCCTAGTTATAAATTTGTAAGTGAATTTATAGTAAATAAAACAAAAAACTTCACAATCCAAATTAGTCAAACTTGGACCTAATAGAGTTTATTTTTCAAATTATTTTAAGTTAATTCATAGATTTGAGAATAAATATATTATATGATTATGGATTTATAGATATTTAATTTCTAAACTATCCATACCCAAGAGGATATGAGTACCAAAGTTAGTGTGAATTTAATTAATTCAAGGGAACACGATTGAAAAGATTCTATAAAAATTTATAGTTTCTATATAATGTGTGTTCCAAACATATGGATTGAGACATATTATGATTCCAAAATATGACCAAATTAGAAGGTGGTTATGTCACTTTTGGTGATAATAAAAAAGGTAATATTTTCGGCCTTGGTCAAGTTGGTAACTCTAAAACTTTTTTAATTTCAAAATATTAATTTGTTTGTGGTTTAAAGTATAATATAATTATAATATCTCAATTGTGTGATGATTTTTTTTTATTTCAAAATTTTGAATAATTATTATAAGATTTATAACTATAAAATTACTTTAGTATTTACCACCTTAATGAATGATAATGTTTATTTAGTATATTAATATTATTTATTTTCTCAAAATTGTTTTGGTTTGAATGTTTTTCATCATGAATATTGGTTGTGACATAAAAGACTCGGTCATTGTAATATATAATCTCTTAAAATGTTATCCAAATAGGGTTTATTTAAATATTTAACTAAGCGATATTTTCCTAAACATAATGTGTTCAATCCCCATCAAAAGGGAAAGCAACATAAAGCTTCTTTCAAAAGAAAGAAATAAGTTTTAACTTCTCATGCACTAGAATTTGTCCACATGTATTTGTTTAGACTACCTATAATTTCTAATTTTTCAAGAAAACATTATTATTATGTAATTTATGATGAATATTCATGGTTTACGTGGGTATATTCCCTAACTCACAGCAGTGAAGACTGTATAAGTTTTTAAAAGTATTAATAACCTGTAGAAAGCTGTAGTTGACTTACCATTAAGAGTGTGAAAAGTGATCATGATAGTGAGTTATAGAATCATGTTTTTTATTCCTTATGATCATAACATGGCTATAATCACAATTTATCTGCTCCTTGAAAACCTCAATAGAATGGGGTGGCTGAAAGAAGAAATACTACACTTCAAAATATAGCCCAGACTATGCATAATGAATATGACTTACCACTTTATTTTTGTGCAGAATATATAGGTAATGATTGTTATTTAATTAGAAATTTCTTAATAAGAAATCTTTTTAAAAAGAATCCATATGAATTTTAGAATGTAAGAAAACATAAGATAAATTATTTCAAGGATTTTAGCTATAAATTTTATATTATCAATATAAAAGATTATTTTGATAATTTTTTTTTCAATATGGATGAGGAATTTTTTCATTTATATTCTATATCCAGTAAAGATTACATATTCTTTACTGAAAGAAAAAATATTGTGGAATAATTTGTTTATATCAAATATGATGAGATAGATCACATGATCCTATAATCTAATTATAAAATTTAGAGGATGATATATCAAATTTTAATATCAATAAAACCTGTAGGAAAAGAATATTTCTATTTATTTATTATAAAAATCACCCAAGAAAGACCACTTAGAATATCCATACCCTAAATAAAACCTAGACGAATCCAATATTCCTAAAACCATTAGAAACCCTAAAGACCATCCTTTAGATGTTATAGTTATAGATTTAAATAAATTAACTCAAACTTGAGAATCACATGCAAATTAGATTGAACACCAAGAATTATTATTACACATTGAACCCAAAAACATCAATGAGGAAATTAGTGATGAAAATTGGGATATGGATATGAAATAATAATTGAATCAATTTTAAAGGAATAATGTATGGGAACTATTTGAGAGACCTAAATATAATTTAACCACTGATACTAAATTGTTATATAGACATATTGTTGATTAATATGGAACTATTATTATAAATAAATCTAGACTAGTAACACTAGGTTATAACCAAGAAGAAGGCATTGTCTATGGAGAAAACTATGCTCTTGTATCTAGTTTTGAAGCCATTGGGATACTAATTTATTATGAAGAACATATCAATTTGAAATTATGTCAAATGGATGTTAAACGTGATTTACATAATGCCTATATTACTTGAAGTGTTTTTTTGTAAAATAACCCCATGTATTTTCAAAATCACATTTTCCAAATAATGTTTTCAAACTAACAAAGCACTTTATGGTTTAAAATAAACAAATAGAGTGTGGTATGATAGGATTATCACTTTTCGTTTTAGAAATGGTTTTTAAAAACATGTTACTAATCCAAATTTATTTATTATATGAAATTAAGAAAGTTTTTTATTTGAAAAAATATATGTTGATGATATTATTTTTGGTTCGTTAAGAAATTATTTATGTACCAAATTTTCAAAACAAATGAAAAATTAATTCGAAATGAGTTTGATGTGTTAGTTAATATTATTTATTTATTTTAAAAATATTTTAAAATTAGGAAGGAATTATTTTAAACCAAATCAAGTACTCTAAATATATACTAAAATATTTTGTATGGGATAACTCTAGAGGATGTGATTATCTAATGAGAACCACATATAAATTGGATTATGAAACAATTGGTAAACCAGTTGATCAAAACATTTATAGTGGTATGGTTTTAAGTATACTCACTTAACAATTAGATTTATATACATTATGTTTAGTGTGTGTATGTGAACAAATTTTCAAGAAAACCTTAGTGAATCACATTAAACTTTTGTCAAAATAATTTTTAAAGACCTGAAAAATACTACTAATTTTTGACTATACAATTCTAGAGGATATTATTTTGATTTAACTCTCAATGATGATATTGACTTTAGTTACTATAATTTAGATAGAAAAATAAACTTTGTAAAATGTAAATTGTTCGAAAAGTATCTAGTTTCCTAGTGTAGTAATAAAAAAATGGTTGTATTTTCCATTGTGGAAGTAGAATATAAATCTCCAGATAGTTTTTATATTAGATTCTGTGTATGAATTTTTTTACAAGACTACAGATATCAATTTAGACATGTCCCTATAAACCATGACAACACATGTTCTATAAAAATTTACCGAAATCTATTATCTCATTCTAGGACAAAGCATATTGATATAAGACATCACTTGAGAGATCATTTTTAAAAAATGAGACACCACTCTTGAATTCTTCAGCATAGAACATCATCTTGCTAATATTTTTACAAAGCCTGTTAATTTTGAGGGATTAAATTATATCAGACATGAGTTTGGAATGATCAATTATGTTTAAAACATTTAAAACATTTATTTTTTTAATGTATTTACAAATATTAGTTCAGTTTACCAAGAATGTTCTTTTTGTTTTTTTCCGTTAAAGATTCCATATTGGTTTTTATAAAAAGTTTTTTTATTATACATATTTAAAATAAATTATTATACATTAAAGTACTAATGATTTTAATATCTTGAAAGTATAATCCGAATCATTTTATATCTCAAACCAAAAAATATTTGTATCTTACTTTACCGAAACCCTAGCCATTTGATCTGTGAATCTCTGATATGAGTAATCAAGATGAATTGAATATTTGATGAAGATATTCAATGATACTATAATGATCCTATGAATGAAAATTCACGTATGGGAGAATATAAAAAGATTAAAAATCCATAAATTCTATCCCATGAATTGTTTAGAGAAAAAGAAATGGTTTTTGAATATTTTAGTATAATTCATTCATTAGTTTAGAGAGATATGTTTTGTCAAGATCAGACCATTCATTTTTTTGGATAAGAATCATTCTTTATATCTACATTTGGTGAAAGAGTATTATGTAAATATGGTTTTAAAAAATGGATATCAACAGGTTTTAGTAAGGACCGTTTTTGATGGTTATGAGTGTGACTTCTACTTAACATTTTGGTCTGGCTATTTAAGGGTTCTATATCTTGGTGAATATGAGGATTATTAGAGTTTATATCCTCTAAACCATCCAAAATTTGAAATTGGGAATACCTTATAACAATTAACCAATTATAGAAACCATCATATTCCTAGTGGTAATGAGTTATGTAGATAATGTAGGCTACCACTAAAATTAATACAACACACTCTCTTCCATATAAAGGTAAATTTCAACATAACCATAAACCAATATCTCTTATTATTGTACTTAATGGTTCAAGTAATCTAGATAAGTTTTACTATATTTTTTCTTAGGGAAATAGATGGGATAATTAAATATTATTCCCTATTAAATAATCTTCCATACCCTATGTCCATTTCTTCCATGCTTAAATATAAAAAATTGATTTCTTATGGTGTTGAGAGATTTGTATAATTTTGTTGTATCTATTTAAACCAATCCACCTGAAAGAGAAATAAGATCAATTAGAATAATTAAAAGAGGACGTGGGTACATGATGAAGGAAAGGTATTTGAGTGCTTAAATCTAGAGAAGGATCATGCCACACCAAATGATACAATTGATCCAGGCAAGGATCCATATATTATTGTTGAGAAATATTACTCTTATAGTGAATATGGATCTTAAGATATGGTTGATATTGATGAAAAATATAGACAATATTATGAATAGATCTTGAGTGGATCTCCTATTTATGAAGTTAAAGAGGATTTTAAGGTCCCTATTTGGGATGAACCTAGAATAGAAAGATTATCTCATCAGGGGGAGATAACTATTATGTATTTTTTTGGACCAATTGTCATAGATTCTGGGAGTGAAATGGGGGATGATCTTACTGAAGATAGAAATCTAATATTTGAGATAGAAGGATACCTCATATTTGATTCTACACCTTCGAGAGAATGTTCAACTTTAGATAATCCTTTATTTGACATGAATATATTTTCTCTTGACCATGGTGGTGAAAAGGGTGATGATAATAACAATATTCCACTTAATCAAGAAGGTTATTCCACTCCAGTTTCGTTAAAGTTATAGTTCCTTTTTTACAATTACTTCTTCACCAGTTTCAGAAGAATAAATTAGACTTGACCCCTTTAGTGATATTTTGTGACTATTGGATATACCTTCCTCTATTGATCTTTTATCATAAATTAATTTTTAGGGAGAAAAAATTTATAATTATTCATCTGGAACTAAGGATGTTATTAAGGAAAAATTAGAGGAATAATCATATACCTCAATTATAGAAGTTGAGATATGTCCTAGTATCTTTTCAAATAATGAAGTATCTTTGAAGGTAACTGAGGAGTATGAGTTTAGTGACCCTAGATATAACTCATTGCCCCAGAATACTCATGCTACACATTTAACTCTTATGGATTCTCCATATCCTCCTCAACACCCTATAACTTATTCTTATCTATCTTTTGTAGTCACTTACAAAAAATTTATCCAATTTAAGAATGATCTTCTAGAAGTGTTAAAAGAAGTTTTTATTAGTATTAGTTCAAATAAAGATTATGAAATACAAGAAGATATTTTCAACACAATTTAAAGATTATTTTCCCATAACTATATGAATCCTTTACCCAAGCCCGATCATCTAACTTATGATATTATGAGTTTTAGAAATCGAATGAAAGGTTTTAGATGTCAAATTATACCCATTCAAGATGATTTCATAGACATGTTGGAAACTTAAGAGAGAAGGTACATGTATGTGATTATTGTTACTTCCAGGACCTATACTTTTTCCTTAGTTCCACTTTCATCAATCACTATTGATATAGATCTTATTAAATGACTGATACCTGAGGAAAAAAAGAGTATGAATGATTGTGTGAAGGATGTTTGGAATTAAGTGAAAATGGATGTTACTAAACATGGTGAGAAGATTTAGGATATGATTAGAGATGAATAAGTGAATGATTCTAAAGTAAAAACTATAATCAAGTGGGCCATACATTATTATCTCAATAAAATTTACACTAAGTAAAATTTAAAAACTCAGTTTCAATATTTGGAAAGTTACCTTAAGATGACTCCTCTAGAAATTGATTTTAATTGATTGTAGAGAAATTATTGATCATGTAACACCTAATGTATTAGTTCATATCATTGAAGGATGATTTTATTCATATTATAAATCATGGGTCTTGGACTGTGATAGATATTACTCAGATTTTGGATCCAAATATATACGCTGAAAGTGCTCAAGTTTTGGCACCTCCAGCTTTACCAATGCCTAGAATAATACCTTTTCTAGCTCCAATAACAATAATATTTTAATATTAAACTTACACAAATACCTCTAATCCAACCAATACTTCTCCAACTATACCTCCCATAGGACTATTCAATCTCACTCTTCCTCAGTCCCTACATCAGATAAGACTATTTTCCAAGACTATTAGATTTCTAGAAGTTGCTAATACTCATAGGCCCACAATTACTCTAGATACTATTTTTAGAAAAGGGAAAGAACCAATTGAATCTTCATATATTTTATATTCAAATTTTGATTAGGGATCTTGATAGGGAAACTTGTTATTTTTGAGATTAATAAAATATCTTTTTATTATTGTTTTTTTCATCTTAATTAATTTTCATTTTTACTCCCCCACTTTATGCTCAATTTTTTGATAATCCTAAAAGGGGGAGTAATGTATGTCATGTTAAATGGAACATTGAATGTTATAGGAAATTGTGATTAATTTAATTTTTTGGTACATTGTGTAATGAAATTTATGCCACGATTTATGATCATTAAAAGGGGAATATTACTGTTTTAGTATGGAAATTAATCATTTTCATAATCAAAAATCATTTTTATGTTATTTCTAACAAACTATATGTTTTAAAAAAAGATAAATATTTTTCTCAATCACACTAAAATTTTTATTAAGTCTTGAAACAACTGTAAATCATAGAAATTGAGACTATCAGATACAAGTTTGGAAAGTTAAAATTTAAAAGTGATAAATTGAACTCATGAAGAGTCCATCAATAATATGAATAAATTTGGACAAGTCATATATGTAAATTTTTAGAGAAACTGGACAATAGGTGTATCGACCATGGAAAACTTCATAAAGGAGTCAAGCGACAACATGATATATCTCAAGTGACAGTAACGTTCTTTTTTCACTCTTGAATCGACCGCATGGAAAGTGGACCAGTCACAAGCCTATTTGGTTGATTATCTATGGGCTGCGATTACACCAAGATTTCATTAAATAAAAACAACACAAATTGATAACATGATCAATGGAATATGTGATTAACCATGGACATTAATATCATTGCTTTGTTTCTCAAGACAAACTACATCACCATAAACTCATATGAGCCATACCTTCTTCTAAAATATGTATGGGATATGTCATATGATCTCACCCTCAACTGAAGAAACCTTGAAATCAAGTCAATCTTATAGAATATTCGATAACCTTTCTACTAATTGAATAGATCATAGATGTATAGAAGGAGATACCAGTTCTTAACCGTCATTGGGTTTAATATTTGATAATACACACACAAGTACAATGTCCTTTCATCATTCATAGTCAAAATCACAGGAGGACCCCATAGTGAAGTACTAGTTTGAATGAAACCCTTAGCTTCTAGATCCTGCAACTGAAATTTCAACACCTTATTCTTTATAAGTTCCATCCTATAAGGCAGGATATAAACTTTTTCATCTCCTGACACCAAATCAATATTGAAATTGATCTCCAACTTGGGTGATAAATTGGAGAACTCTTCAGTAAAGACATTCTAAAAATGGTATCCTACTATATAAAATACAAACTACTGAGGATCACCATCATAAAGAATAAGTTTCTCAATCTTAATCATGATAAAATCCAATATAGACTGAATTTTTCCCACATGACCAACCTGAATATCCCATTCTCCATGATGGATATTGTTACCCCTTCTAGAGATTGACAAGTTACACTCCTTCGATAATAATCTATATGATCTTGGTATATAACTAGCTAATCCATACCAAGAATCAAATTAAACCCTACATTTTACACCAAAAATACCTCCCAAAAGAAATGGAACCACCAATTTTAGGAGAACACTACTTGTAGTGCATGATACCCTCTGATCATATCCCTAACGATCTGTTGATGGTCATAACACCCTACAAGATCTTCACAACCAAACCCAAGACATTACAATAAAATTAGATATAAATAAAATGTGATTCTCCTATAACAAAAAATATAGGCAAAGATAGATGATTCTAGAATCATACCTATGATGGTGGAAGGTCTTACATCCAAACTAGTAGGATTTTACTAAATAGAATGTATGTAGCTCAGCTAATTTCTCCAGGATACAGTTTGAATACTTAGATATTATCCCTATGTATGAATCTACTACTACTATGTTAGGGTACCATATCCCCTACCTCATCCCAAGAATTAAATGGAAGTTCAACTACCTTTCTATTGAGGGACAACCGAGTCCTTCCAATATTATAGTGCTTTCCCAAATCCTCTACCACTGACCAACTGTTGAGTTACCCTATATAACCTCTATAGATGTCACATCCTACTATAAGTGTAACAAACTATCACACTAAAACATTGGACAAGGACATAATACCGAGATGAGTGACCACTTCCCTAGATTCTTTATCTACTACTTCCCTAGTGGTAACTGTCATAGAGAAGTTCTTTCCATCTGAAGAAGATCTCCATGATCACCCTTTTGAGACATCATTCACACCATTCAGGCATCTCTTAGGATCCTTTCAATTATTTAAGACTAATTTATCCTAGCATAAAAGTTACATAGAAGGAATATTTCCACCTATGACATGATCTTATAATGAAGCCCATCCGAGAAGTGCTTCACCTTGAAGATATAATCCACTACCAATGGTATTAAAAAATACTTCCAATTTGTCAAACGTCTATCATAGTCGATCAATTACATTCTAAACTATATCAGATTCATGGATTCATGAGACTTCTCATCCCTCAACATATCTAGATAGAAGTGAATTGGTAAGTTTGCCTCAAATTCCTTCCAAATTAGCTCCTCATATTTTCCATCTTTCATTAATATATTTACTAGTGTCTGCATAGTACCTATAGCTTTTAATTATTAAGTTTCACCCTCTTATACATGATTTTCCTAAGGTTATTGAAGATTATCCACATTAACTTGATCTAGAACTCACATGCTTGGGATCCTCCCTCCCCAGTGAATATGGGTGAATGTTATAGCTAAAACTCTCTGTTTAGAATAAAAAATAAAGGTACAATATGAGTAGTCCACCTTTAAATTAATCACATTAATATAAGAAAACTATCATAATGATTATCATCCATTTGGTTATCTGGAGCCACATGATGTTCCCTATTTTCAGCATTCTTTGTGTTTTGATTACCACTCTCCTGATGCTCAACCTAAAGGTGATGAAAAAAATTTTATCTATAATTTTCAACACACTTCTTAAAATATATGATAAAAAACAATATCAAACTAAAGAGTACACAACCAAGAACCACTAACACATGGTTACCCCACAACAAGGATTAACAATTGAATTTTCATGTCATAATATTTACATTTATTCCTTTTTTATTAGGTTTTTCAATGGATTTATTTTCATAGTTTAGATTGGTAGATATGTCATAAGAAATAAAAATTTCCTTAACCTGAACAATGAATATCAACATATTTCCCTATATTCCTACCATGATTCATGCATAATCCCCTTTTTCTATATTAGACCAAGAGTAAAATCTCAATAAATAGTAATATCATACAATATGTGAATCAACCAAGGTGAAATACTATCGTAAAAATAAAAATAGAATGTCATGAACAATAATATAATCCTTGGGTACTTTGGTTTTATTCTGCACATGGGTTAGATACTCCCATACATGAGCTCATTATCAAGTCTTGACACATCTTAGTCTTCTTTCTACCTTCACCAAATATTAAAAAAACAAAAAATATCTGATATATAATACCATTTTGTACCTTACCTGGCCTATTACTGCATCACATGACCAAGTCAAGTCATTAAAAAACCTCAGGCGTGCCTCCTCATACACCGAAGTCTACTGACAAGTAGAGAGGGCGTAAGGGATATATTGGGGAGACTATAACGTCTGGTATAGATTTGTGATAATAATGAAAATAAGATAAATTAAATAATTTAATAAAATAATAGAAAATCAGACAAAACCAACTAAAACCATACATAAATAAATAACCAAAAATAACAATAATAATAATAATAAACCATTACATCCCAAAATGTATGCCAATCTAGATTTTGTAATAAAGTAAAAAAATTAAAAGAATAATATAATCTTAATAAAATAATCCAAATATTGGTTTTGAATCCCATTCCTAGTCCCATATTCATGCTCTATTCCCATCCCATGAAGAAATCTATAAATTAGAGGCTCTCCTTCCCTTGTCCATACCTACATCCATGAAGTCTGCCTGAGAACCAAATGACACCCGAACAAGGTGTTAGTAAAACTTAGTAGGTGGACACCCATGATGTATAAAATGTATAGTATGAATATATAGTGCATGAAATAGTATTATAAATAGGTCCATTAATATATAAGTTAATTATTTGGGTTTAAATATAGGGATAGATAAACCTTATTCATCAAAATGCTATATATCTCTATCCATTTATGAATTCAACTACCTAGGATGCATCAACTGTGTTGCGAGAGGATTATATTGTTGAGGATGAATCCCCCTACCATGCATCTAGACCTAAAGAGGAATGAACCCATGTATCAAACCATTAGGTGGTATGTAACCATGCATATTTACCTTAGGTGGTATGTGTATATGAATCTATCCCTCAAACAATATATACCCATGCATCTAGATCTGTTGAGGAATGTACCCATGCATCAAAACCTCAAGCGGTATGTAACCATGCATATTTCCTTTATGTGGTATGTGTCTATGAATCTATACCTCATATGGTATATAACCATACACCTTTCCCCCACATGGTATGTAACTATGCATCTATCCCTTAGGCATCAATTTTTTCAAGATTCATAAGAAGAAAATATACCAATAAATCCATGTAAAATACCAACACCAAACAACCAAACATGTTTTCAAATCCTTATTGGTCAATTCATCAAATAAAAAATTATCATAAGATTTATTTCATTTAGCAATTCATGCTAAGAAACAAATTCAATCCAACTATCAATTTAATCCACATTACCAATTATACCAATAATTGTAACCATTCAAATTTTAGTTATCAATTAAGCAGAATTTTGTTACACATATCATTATATCCAAATTTCATCATTACTTTATAATAATTATAATTACATATCAATTTACCTCTTTCAATCCATTTAATCCATTATCAATTTTATTATAACAATCACAAAGTTATTCCAATTCTATGTTAAGATAAATTATCAATTCAAATACTCAACCAATGGACATTGTTAAGACAAAATGTATCCAATTTCCAATTAATAAATGGGTTAATAGTTTATTACATTCTAGTTATATCCCATAGTCAATGTTTGGAATATCCCAAAGGTTTATTCAAGTCTTAGTCTCAACATCAATTTAATATTTGAGAGGTTATAACATAAGGATTTATCAAAAAAGTGTGTTTCAATTTAATATAGGTTGTAGGCATGGCGTGTCATCCTGATCAGATAGGTTTCACATTCTAGAGAAATTAAAATAATATTTAAGGAGATTTTATCAAGTACCCACCATAAGAATTACTGAAATGAAGAATTTACTCAATGAGAAAGGAAAAAAATGGGTACCTCCTTCCTCCCCTTCAACGAATTCAAAATAAACATTATCAGCACATGTCATCAATCCAAGATCAAGGCATGGTAGTACCAATCTAGGGTTCTCCCCAAGGGAAAAAATAGTAAAGAAAGAAGTATTGAAAGACCAAGAGGATTACCTACCATTTATAGGTTTTATATAGTAATATCCAATGAAATCTTCCATTGGTTTGAAGGAGAACACCCAAAATCTCATAAAGGAGGGATAGAGTTCAAGAGAAAGTGAGTGAGTATAGGGAGAGTCACGAGGATCATTAAATAAATAAATCTATTGGATATTTACTCATTTATGATATTAAATAGGGTTTGAAATATTTCTTGTAATATTTTCCATATATTCTAAAAAATAAGCCACCATGCCTTAAAACCTTAAAAACCAATTCACATCATGAATGGAATATCACACTATGAACCGATTCACCCTAGAAAATATTTTCCACCATAAATGAGATTTATGTCATCCTATAAGATCCATTTTTGTAATAAATACCCATTCATGGTGTGAATTAGTTCATGTAGAAATTTTCCTTCTCCCTTTTATTTTCCTCTCCAAAAACATCTTGAAATTCATCCTAGTTGATAAAAAGGGATCGTTCATAGAAAAAAGAGGTTCAAGAAAAACAAAAGAGGTGCATGCCTAAGTCAAAAATGGATTCTTACAATATATGTTTAATGGGGAAGGCTCATAATGAATGGGTTTTATTAATATATTTGGATATTGAATAGAAAATTTAGTGAAGCAATTATACTTCCTACATAGAATTATTCTCATCTAGAGTTATATATTTTTGTTTCTATGACTGTTTAAAGGACATCAATATAACTCACTCATTGAAGAGTATATCTAATTTTACATAAATAAGGGGTATCACAATAAAGAAAAGTAAAATAAAGAATCTATTCTGGAGTTAAATATGTATAATTTTATAGTTTTCTATATTTATTATAGAGATACCTTCATGTATATAAACTAAATAAGACTTACACGAAACAATGTGTAGAAGAGGAATAATAAAAAGTGACCCTAGGGAGAATTTATCAATCCCTAAACAATTTTAAAGGAATTACACATTGTCATAGAGTGACCATGACCAAAACTTGTATCTATTGAGTAATTCATTATATTGGATTTAGGTACACTAACACATCTCAATATATATAATTTTTGAATGCATCACATTGCAGGTCAACCAAGTAAAATCAATATATTCATATGTTGTATTTTTTTATCTATGATTGTTATCTAGTAGTATCATTTTATAAAGAGATAGATTTACTGAGTTCCTTATAATGAGGGAATAATATCCGATGATAGGTGAAGATTAATGTTTAATAGTGGAAGGAAAATTTTAAATCGGGCATCACCTTGGTTCACCACCCATATCTTGGTGCCTGAAGATTTACATTATAAGTTACTGGGCCCAACACTCTTACTATAGAAATAAGGCCTTTTATCATAAATTATTTATGTTGATATTGAAAACCTATAAAAGATATTTATCCTTACAAATGAAAACAAAATAGACGAGTCGTCAGTTTTTAGAGAATTAACCTATACCCACTTTGAAACATAATCAACATTAATAAAGATAATAAATGTACAAAATACATTTCAATGGTTCACATAACATGTATTATACATACATTATTTTTTAAAAAAAAATCAAAGGTTATTGAGTCATATCCAACCTTTTTAATATGTTTTTAGTGAATTGATGTTGTTGGAACCTTAGATATAATTAATTATCATCTTTAAACAATGTTAGATAATTAAATCTATACTCAAAAACTTTCCAATCTATTCTATAAGGTTCAATGTATTCTCCATTAGATAATTTTTACTGAAATTTTATAAATAATATATTTCAATTTTGGGCAGGAATCCTCTGACCATTTGATCATTATAGAATTTCAAAAGATATGTATCATCCCACACATTATCTTTATATTTAGCTTTAAGTATTAAAAAATTATGTTTTTCCGATATGAAGTAACATGATAGGTTACAAGGTAACTGTCACATACATGACATATTTTAAAGGTATTTTTTTTTAATTTACATTATTGCTTTTTTTGGGGGTTTTCAATGCATTTTTGAAGGAAATGGTGGGTTTCCATAATTTGGGTCAACTCGAGAGCCCATTTCCAGTTTTGACAATAAATTTTGTTTGTTTAATAACTCCCTCGTTTTTCAACATTTTTAACTCATTCAACTTCCAAAATGACCTTAATTTAACTATTAAAACCACCAATGAATTTTGGCCCCCTTAAAAATTCATTTGCATCTTGGATTTGGGTGATCAAGTTGGGTATTGGGCCAACCCGAAAGCCCATTTCCAGTTTTAAATTTGTTTTGTAATTATTTCATAAAATATTCAATTTTTATTCTTTTTCGGTGATTCCACCTCTCACCTTCTCCAACTGTACCTGGCCGCACCCCCAGATTCGTTTCCCCCTCTTTGGAGATCGCATCTGTCGTGAATTAGGGCCTAACTTCTCTGGTTTCTAAAAACGTCCAGTTTTCTCAAGTAAGTGACTATCCTTCTAGTTCTCTCCTTTTCCTTGAGATTTATCTTTTTTTTCTTGAATCCCCAAATTTCCAGAAGCTAGGGCTTCATACCTAGGGTTTCATTTTGGGTTTCATGGTTCAATCCTCTGGTTTTAGGTTTGATATCACTTCCTTGTGGCGCGGTGGTCGTGCGGTTGAAGTTCCGCACTAGGATTTGCGGTTCTTGAATCTTTTGGTAGGTGATTCCATTGTGTGTGCAATTTTTTGGGAATTTGCTTGCTGTGTTGAGGGTGAATTAATGCTTATTGAATTTTAATGTTTCTGTAAAAATTTGTTTTAGTTTCATTTACAATGCAAATGAATTGTATGTTACAATTTTTGGTGAAATTGAGGGTTTTTCATGCAAGTATTTTATTGGTTCATTTTGGGATGAACTCTAATTACATAGTTGATTTTATTGAACTGTATTAGGAATTAAAATAATGTTTTAAATATTTATTATTTTTGGTTGTGGCTGCAAAAGTTTGTTTAAATTGTGTTTGAGAAGCAAATGGGCATTAAGTGCCATGTTGGTGTGAAAATGGTGGTTTTTAAAATATATAATTTCTTGGTTCACATTGGGCTGCCCCATAACTGAATTTTTGGTTTTATTAAATTGTGTTGAACTGAAATTTTGTTTTTATGACTTACAAGTGTTCACATACTATGAAAAGTGGATATTTTAAAGAGTTTTGGGTGCAAAACAATGTGATGTTTTGAGAGGTTGTTTTATTGAAGATCAAAATATTTTATTGACTATTTCAAATGATATAAAATGTGTGTAGCTACTGTACTATTTGTTTGTGACCAGTAGTGATACTTTACATGAAAAAGTATGTGTGTTGTTTGCTGAAATTGTTTGAGCACAAAAGGGGGAATCCCGGGTACTTAGGTGGGCGGATATGTACTAGTACGGCTAGTGGATCGGATGGGTTGTGTCCCTGTTTCACTGAGCAAATGGAAAACGACAACACTAACTGAACTATGTGGATGTTATTTGGGGACCACTAGGTTATGGGTTTGTTCCCTACTAGTGGCTCGTGCACGGGAAAGGATTGTGACTTGGATACTTTACACCGAGGTACGAGGTACATAGGGCCCGAGACTATCTAGTTGCCTAGGGGTGTTCCCAATTTTTGTGCTCATTAGAATTGTAGTATTTACCCTTGTTGTGGGATCTTTTGGCAGTAGTTTACATTAGCTCACATGTTTATTTAATGTGTTATCATTCTGAAATTCTTGGATTGAAAACTGTTTTCATTTGAAAGTTGCTTTTCTTGAAATTTTTAACATTGTTTCACCTTGTGTGTTAAAATTGCTAGTTTTGTTCCCATTGTATTGCATCCTCTTTGGAATCTTCTGGTGGTATCCTATTGGGCTTAGGCTCACACCCTACTTACACCCCTTGGGTGTAAGTAGACCTGCTCATGCATGACTCAGGTAAAGGGAAGGCTAAGGGTGATGGAGGTTCGGGATGTTAGTCCCCATCGTTGGGGCGGAGTTGCGGGGACGGCTTGCGGGTGATGATCCCCTTGTCGTGTGGAGTCCATGGGGATGTCTTTATGTTGTCATTATTTGTATTTGGACCACTTGTAGTGTCTTTAAACATATGTATTCAGATCTGGTTTTGTTAAGAATGGTTTAGCATGGAAATTTCAGATTCTTATTATTGATTGTTTTATTTGTTTTATGCTTTCATACTCGGGTAAATCGTTCCCAAATCATATTGTTTTATACCCGGGCACTTGTGCCAGCCCGTGGGGATAGGGAATGCCCTTCGGGCCTTGCCACGGGCCAGGTTTGGTGCCGTTAATGGTGGCGACCAGATCCGGTTCGTGACAAAATGGTATCAAAGGAGGTTAATGTTTTTGGGTTATATTGTTATTTTGACATGAGTCGGGATAGACAGGAGCTAGGACTGTCGGGGCTCGGGGTATTGGTTGTGAGTAGGGTGCCTGGCCCGCACCTCTCATGGCAGACCTTGAGTCACCAGAGGATGTTGGAATTTACTGATTTACTTCACTTCCAGGTGAGACGTGTGGGCTGCAGACCACATGTGGACATCAGGCAGATGTGGAGTAGTTGTTTCTTTTATTACAAGAATGTGTTTAGTTTGTTTATATTTGATGTATTTGATTAAAATTTTCAGAATTGTGGTATTGACTATTTGTTTTGTGACTGTTGCATTTTGTAGCAACATGCCTCCCCGGAAAGCTCCCACGCACCCACAGGAGGAAGCTGGAGAGAGTTCTCCCACACCGATTGATCAGAGGCTAGTCGAGGCCGTGGTCCGGGCTGTCCAGGCTCTAGGATATGGACCAGCTCCAGCTCCAGCTCCTGTTAGAGAGGATTATACTGGTCCTAAAAAGGACAAGGCCCAGGAGTTCCTGAAAAATAATCCTCCAACCTTCCGAGGCAGCTCAGAACCCCAGGAAGCAGAAGAATGGCTCGAGAAGATCGAGCGTATGTTTGAGTTCCTGGAAACACCCGAGGAGCTCAGGGTGAAGTGTGCCTCCTTTCTGTTGGAGGGTCCCAGCCGTAAATGGTGGGAGTCAGTGCTTCAGTCTGGGAAGAATGAGCAGATGCGCTGGGGAGATTTCAAGGCTGTCTTCAATGAACAGTACTGCCCTGAGGTGTTGGCTTATGCCAGGTCTAGAGAGTTCATGGAACTTGTTCAGGGGAATCTATCTGTGATGGAGTATGCCAACCGTTTCACTGAATTGGTTCGATATGCTCCAGAAATTGTCTCTAATGAACAAGCGAAGGCCCAGAGGTTTGAGAAAGGCTTGCGACCAGAGATATACTCACATGTGTTCTTGTTTAAGCTGAGGACCTATGCTGAAGTTGTTGATCGGGCGTGCATGGTGGAGATTGATAGGAAAGGCAGGGCTGGTTTCTATGGTTCAGTATCAGCAGTGGGTAGTGGCAGCTCCTCAGAGAAGAAAAGGAAGCGGGAGGATCATGTGAAGAGAGGAGGGGGCAGTTCAGGCCACTCTTCCAGGCAGTTTTCTTCTGCGGCTTCTGATGCGAGATCGGTCGTGTGCCACCAATGTGGGAGGCCTGGGCATATCCGACCAGCATGTCCTCTTCCTCTTAAGCCTTGTTACCAGTGTGGAGGTATAGGGCATTTGCAGCGCTTCTGCGGTGTGGCACGTCCACTCCCAAGTGGGGCAGGGTCAGTGGCTTCAAAAGGAGTGCCAGCACAGTCCGAGCCGTCGAGGACTGGGGGATCTCGATTTGGTGGTCGTGGTGGTAGGGCTGGATCATCTTCTGGGCAGAGCCAGTTCAGGGCACAACCACATACTAGTGGTCGTCCTCAGGCAGATACTGGACATCTCCATGCAGTGGATCAGTCACCAGTAGGATCAGAGGCGGGACCGTCGACAGTTCGAGGTACCGTTCTGATTGCATCTTCTATAGCTACTGCTCTTTTTGATAATGGTGCCTCTGTTTCATTCATTTCTGGACATTTTGTGGAGATGCTGAATTTGCCAACTGAGTTGATGTCTTTTGCGATGGAGTTGGTGACACCATTGGGAAAGAAGAAGGAGCAGGGCCTGAGGTGCCCCTCGTGTGCACTTTCTGTGTCAGGGGTCGAGATGGAGTGGGACCTCTTGGTCTTAGATATGGACCTTTTTGATGTCATACTTGGGATGTATTGGCTAGTAAACTTCCAGGCACACATCGATTGCTACAGACGGCGGGTGAGTTTCACATCACCTGATGGGAGTCGTCAGGTTTTTCATGGAGAATGGGATCCACGATCAAGTCGCGCAGGGCCTCCACTCCCAGAGTTGGGAAGTGTTATCTTCCAGTTATCTTCGATTGTGCTAGAGGATGGTCTTTCCCCTGAAGGTGCACTACCTCATGTAGTGAATGAGTTTCCCGAGGTATTCCCTGATGATTTTTCTGGTTTTCCCCCAGAGCGGGATGTGGAGTTTTCGATTGATCTGGCGCCGGGAACACAGCCGATATCTCTTCCCTCCTATCGCATGGCCCCCACCGAGTTGAGGGAATTAAAGATACAACTGGACGACTTAGAATCCAAAGGATTCATTCGCCCGAGCGTCTCTCCTTGGGCCGCTCCTGTGTTGTTTGCAAAAAAGGCTGATGGATCCCTCCGGTTGTGCGTTGACTACCGGAAGCGGAATAAGGTAACAATTAAAAACAAATACCCTTTGCCCAGAATAGATGATTTGTTTGATCAGTTGAAGGGGGAAAAGTGGTTCTCAAAGATAGACCTGCGTTCAGGGTATCATCAACTCAGGGTGAAGGAGTCAGATATCCCCAAGACAGCCTTCCGAAGCAGGTATGGCCACTTTGAGTATTTGGTCATGCCCTTCGGATTGACCAATGCTCCAGCGGTATTTATGGCACTAATGAATAGGGTGTTCCATTAGTATCTCGATTCCTTTGTTGTGGTGTTCGTGGATGATATTCTGGTATACTCTAGCTCTGAGGAGGAACACGAACATCACTTGAGGATCGTTTTAGGTACATTACGGGATCACCGCCTCTATGCAAAGTTGTCAAAGTGCACCTTCGGGATCAGAGAGGTGATATTTCTAGGGCATGTGATCTCAGAGCACGGAGTTTCAGTGTACCCTGAGAAAATTAGTGCGGTTATGTCATGGGAGCAGCCGAAGAATGTGTTCGAGATCAGGAGTTTCCTTGGCCTGGCTGGTTACTACAGGCGATTCGTTCGGGATTTCTCTCGGCTTGCATCACCAATGACTGCGCTCACCCGGAAAGGGGTGAAGTTTGTATGGGGTCCAGAATGTCAAGCATCATTCGAGGAGCTGAAGAGACGGTTGACTACCGCCCCTGTGCTGATTTTGCCTGAGGCCGGGAAGGGTTATGTGGTTTATTGTGATGCTTCAGGTATGGGTCTTGGGTGCGTGCTTATGCAGGATGATCACGTGGTGGCTTATGGCTCTCGCCAACTCCGACCACATGAAAAGAACTACCCTACCCATGACTTGGAGTTGGCAGCGGTGATGCATGCTTTGAAGACATGGCGTCACTACCTCTTTGGCGAGAAGTTTGTGGTCTACTCTGATCACAAAAGCTTGGCTTATATCTTCACGCAGAAGGACCTCAACTTGAGGCAACGTCGCTGGATCGAGTACTTGCAGGGGTTCGACTTTGACATTGTCTATACCCCAGGCAAGGGTAATGTGGTAGCCGACGCTTTGAGCAGAAGAGTTCCAGTGCAGGCTTTGAGGAAGTCTAGTGATGAGTGGACATTGATTGGGCTCTTTTCTCAAATGCATGTGGAGGCTAGGGAACACAGTGGAGGGGCATTCTTGGCGAGTGTCCAGTTGACTCCTTCTCTGTTGGAGTTGATTCAGCGGGAACAACCTAGTGATGAGCTTTGTCAGCGATCTAGGAAGTTTCTTCATGGTGGGGAGACATCCTCTGATTGGTCGTCGTCCCCCGAGGGCATCTTGTGCTTCAAGGGCCGTTCAGTAGTACCGTTATCTCTACGGAAGTCAGTGATGCATGATAGCCACCAGTCTCAGTGGGCTGTCCATCCAGGTGCCACTAAGATGTATTATGATGTCCGTCGGCATTTTTGGTGGCCTGGTATGAGACGAGACATAGCAGACTTTGTTTCGAGATGCTACACATGCCAGCAGGTGAAAGCAGAGCACCAAAGGCCCTCCGGTTTGCTCCATCCATTACCCATTCCTACCTGGAAGTGGGACGAGGTTGCCATGGACTTCATTGTTGGCTTACCTCGTACACCTCGGGGTAAGAATTCCATTTGGGTGGTGATTGATCGTCTGACCAAATCAGCCCACTTCATTCCGATCAGAGATACATCTAAAGTGGATGAGTTGGGCCATTTGTATCTTCAAGAGGTGGTGAGACTCCATGGTGTACCATCAGCTATTGTCTCGGATAGAGACCCCCGCTTCACTTCTCGATTTTGGGAAGGCCTTCAGAAGGCCTTGGGCTCTCAGATTAAGATGAGCACGTCGTACCACCCTCAGACGGATGGTCAGACAGAGCGGGCGAATCAGATTTTGGAGGACATGCTTCGTGCATGTGTCTTGGACTTTGGAGGTTCTTGGGATAGCCATTTGGTATTGGTTGAGTTTGCTTATAATAATAGTTACCAATCCTCAATTCGAATGGCCCCTTTTGAGGCGCTCTATGGTCGGCCATGTCGGTCCCCCCTATGTTGGGCTGAGGTAGGAGAGACTTCACTATTGGGGCCGAGCCTTGTGCAGGAGACTTATGAGAAGGTCAAATTGATCAGGAAGCGCTTATTGACAGCTCAGAGTCGTCATAAATCTTATGCTGATCGGAGGCGTCGAGACCTAGAGTTTACTGTGGGTGATAGGGTATTCTTAAAAGTGGCCCCTCGTTTGGGCCATCGTCGATTGGGGAAGCAAGGTAAGTTAATGCCACGGTATGTCGGGCCCTTTGAGATCACCGAGCGTATTGGAAAGGTGGCATACAGGTTAGACTTACCTTCTCAGCTGACGTCCATCCATGATGTCTTCCACGTCTTTCAATTGAAGAAATACAACCCGGATCCGTCCCATGTGTTGAATTGGGAAGAATTGGAGATAGAGCCTGACTTGTCTGTTGTTGAGAGGCCAGTAAAAATTGTGGACTCCCAAGAGAAGATACTTCGAGGGAAGTCTATTCCATTAGTTCGGGTTCTATGGCGGCATGGGAATGATACACATGAGACTTGGGAGCGAAAGTCATGGGTCGAGGAAGAGTACCCATTCTTGTTTACCAACCAAGAATCATGTTGACTTTCCGGGGCGGAAAGTCCTTCATGGTGGGGAGAATTGTCACATACATGACATATTTTAAAGGTATTTTTTTTTAATTTACATTATTGCTTTTTTTGGGGGTTTTCAATGCATTTTTGAAGGAAATGGTGGGTTTCCATAATTTGGGTCAACTCGAGAGCCCATTTCCAGTTTTGACAATAAATTTTGTTTGTTTAATAACTCCCTCGTTTTTCAACATTTTTAACTCATTCAACTTCCAAAATGACCTTAATTTAACTATTAAAACCACCAATGAATTTTGGCCCCCTTAAAAATTAATTTGCATCTTGGATTTGGGTGATCAAGTTGGGTATTGGGCCAACCCGAAAGCCCATTTCCAGTTTTAAATTTGTTTTGTAATTATTTCATAAAATATTCAATTTTTATTCTTTTTCGGTGATTCCACCTCTCACCTTCTCCCACTGTACCTGGCCGCACCCCCAGCTTCGTTTCCCCCTCTTTGGAGATCGCATCTGTCGTGAATTAGGGCCTAACTTCTCTGGTTTCTAAAAACGTCCAGTTTTCTCAAGTAAGTGACTATCCTTCTAGTTCTCTCCTTTTCCTTGAGATTTATCTTTTTTTTCTTGAATCCCCAAATGTCCAGAAGCTAGGGCTTCGTACCTAGGGTTTCATTTTGGGTTTCATGGTTCAATCCTCTGGTTTTAGGTTTGATATCACTTCCTTGTGGCGCGGTGGTCGTGCGGTTGAAGTTCCGCACTAGGATTTGCGGTTCTTGAATCTTTTGGTAGGTGATTCCATTGTGTGTGCAATTTTTTGGGAATTTGCTTGCTGTGTTGAGGGTGAATTAATGCTTATTGAATTTTAATGTTTCTGTAAAAATTTGTTTTAGTTTCATTTACAATGCAAATGAATTGTATGTTACAATTTTTGGTGAAATTGAGGGTTTTTCATGCAAGTCTTTTATTGGTTCATTTTGGGATGAACTCTAATTACATAGTTGATTTTATTGAACTGTATTAGGAATTAAAATAATGTTTTAAATATTTATTATTTTTGGTTGTGGCTGCAAAAGTTTGTTTAAATTGTGTTTGAGAAGCAAATGGGCATTAAGTGCCATGTTGGTGTGAAAATGGTGGTTTTTAAAATATATAATTTCTTGGTTCACATTGGGCTGCCCCATAACTGAATTTTTGGTTTTATTAAATTGTGTTGAACTGAAATTTTGTTTTTATGACTTACAAGTGTTCACATACTATGAAAAGTGGATATTTTAAAGAGTTTTGGGTGCAAAACAATGTGATGTTTTGAGAGGTTGTTTTATTGAAGATAAAAATATTTTATTGACTATTTAAAATGATATAAAATGTGTGTAGCTACTGTACTATTTGTTTGTGACCAGTAGTGATACTTTACATGAAAAAGTATGTGTGTTGTTTGCTGAAATTGTTTGATCACAAAAGGGGGAATCCCGGGTACTTAGGTGGGCGGATATGTACTAGTACGGCTAGTGGATCGGATGGGTTGTGTCCCTGTTTCACTGAGCAAATGGAAAAAGACAACACTAACTGAACTATGTGGATGTTATTTGGGGACCACTAGGTTATGGGTTTGTTCCCTACTAGTGGCTCGTGCACGGGAAAGGATTGTGACTTGGATACTTTACACCGAGGTACGAGGTACATAGGGCCCGAGACTATCTAGTTGCCTAGGGGTGTTCCCAATTTTTGTGCTCATTAGAATTGTAGTATTTACCCTTGTTGTGGGATCTTTTGGCAGTAGTTTACAGTAGCTCACATGTTTATTTAATGTGTTATCATTCTGAAATTCTTGGATTGAAAACTGTTTTCATTTGAAAGTTGCTTTTCTTGAAATTTTTAACATTGTTTCACCTTGTGTGTTAAAATTGCTAGTTTTGTTCCCATTGTATTGCATCCTCTTTGGAATCTTCTGGTGGTATCCTATTGGGATTAGGCTCACACCCTACTTACAACCCTTGGGTGTAAGTAGACCTGCTCATGCATGACTCAGGTAAAGGGAAGGCTAAGGGTGATGACGGTTCGGGATGTTAGTCCCCATCGTTGGGGCGGAGTTGCGGGGACGGCTTGCGGGTGATGATCCCCTTGTCGTGTGGAGTCCATGGGGATGTCTTTATGTTGTCATTATTTGTATTTGGACCACTTGTAGTGTCTTTAAACATATGTATTAAGATCTGGTTTTGTTAAGAATGGTTTAGCATGGAAATTTCATATTCTTATTATTGATTGTTTTATTTGTTTTATGCTTTCATACTCGGGTAAATCGTTCCCAAATCATATTGTTTTATACCCGGGCACTTGTGCCAGCCCGTGGGGATAGGGAATGCCCTTCGGGCCTTGCCACGGGCCAGGTTTGGTGCCGTTAATGGTGGCGACCAGATCCGGTTCGTGACAGTAACTTACTATGTATTTATTCCAAGTCACCTCACCTTCAATAAAGTAAATATTTTTACATAGTATTGAGTCATCTAATGGCTCCTTATCTAATGTTATTAACTTAGATATTTGAGGTATTATACTCTTTTGATTTGGCACTAAATTCTCTATTATATTCTTTCACTTGATCTTCACATAAAAATCTATAAGTAGCAATATCTATATCACCAGTCAAGGTTTTCCCACATCTTTCTTCTTGAGATATCTAATAGATGCATTATTAGAGAAAATAATAACTTTTATTCTTAGTAAATATGATTTTATTTTTTTAAATCATTTTTATAAAATATCCTTCCTAATAGTGGTTTAATTTCTCAAAGAAAAATCCAAGATTCTTGAATTAAATTATTTAACAAGAGTTCTCTAATTGAATATTTATGTGATAAATTCCCCTATAAAAACAATATAGGAACCACATAATAGTTCAAAAGGGTGATTACAACTTTTTGGTTGAATCACATTGGGTGTTTAATGCTTAATTTTTAGTTTATAAAATTATTTTATTTATGATTAATCAAAATTAAATTCAATATCTTTTGAATGAAATTTAAAAAGTGTTAAATAATCTTATTAAAATATTTGATGAAACTCATAAAGAAACTTTGATATCCAAATAATGATCTTAAATGTTGCACATAAGTGAGATAAGATAAGAAAGTAATGATTTAGACTTTTGATTTATCAACATAAATCCCATTTTATGAGCTCAAATGACCAAGAACAGTTCCCTTTTCAACTATTAAAAAGTTTTTTTAAAATTTAGAGAAATATCCATTCCAATTCATGTTTTCAAAACCTTATCCAATTTTATCATGTAATAATCAAATGATATTCAAATAATAGCGATGTATTCATAAAATAATGCCTATAAATATTCAATAAAATCATATAAAATACTTAACATGCACATTTAGAAAGTTGTTAGATCATTTTACAATCTGAATGGAATCTCATTGTAAGAAAATGTATTATAAGGACAAGTGATGATGGTTTTCTCTTTTTCATCAAGTGTTATAGGAACCTTGAAATATCCCAAAATCACATCAAGGTATAAGTAATGAATCTTCCCTAAATAAAATTCTAATATTTGAACAATGAATGGTATGGGGAAGTAATATTTCCTTATTAATCGATTAAAATTTATTCTCAATAATTTTCATTCATAAATTTTTATGAACTATATGTATAAAACTATCCCATTTTGAATTTGAGATTGGGTAAATTATTCCTTCCAATATAAGTTTTTCTATTTCTCTCTTAACCGCCTCCATAATTGTTATATTAGGTCTCCTTTATGGTTACCTAATAGTTTTTTCATCACCATCGAGTAGAATTATTTGAATAAATATTATAGGCACTACTGGAAAATGGGTCTATACCCACGGTTTCAAAATAAACCGTGGGTATAGGTGACCTATACCCACGGTTTTCCCCAAAACCGTGGGTATAGTTTTAATTTAAGACCTATACCCACGGTTTTGCATAACCGTGGGTATAGTTGTATTTTTTTTCAAGACCTATACCCACGGTTTGGGCCAAACCGTGGGTATAGGTTATTTTTGGAAGATCTATACCCACGGTTTTAAAAAACCGTGGGCATTGGATATATTTTTTTTAGACCTATACCCACGGTTTTCCAAAACCGTGGGTATAGCTTTCCCGGGTAATGGCGGGAAAAAAAATTTAGGCGGGAAGTGGAAAACAAATGGGCGGGAAAAAAAATTTGGCGTTCTGTTATTATATATTTATAAAAATGTAAATAAGTTATAAGAAAAATATGTTAGGTCTGTTGGTGACTCGCTACCTTAGTGTCCAGCAGGTCTGGTGATCGATTCCCACCTCCGCCATAATTTTATTCATAGCGCGTCGCGTATATTTTAATATATTTAAATAAATGTTAATATACATAACTAAAACTCACCGTAGCCTAGTTGGTCAGCACCGCGGATTCCTCAAACAGACTCCGGTTCGAGTCTCTCCGGACACCCTTACCGTTTTAATTTTTTGATTTTCAGATAATAGATAAGATTAATATAATTATCAAAATATATATATATATATATATAAGCGCTTTGGGTGAGTTGGTCGTGGAGTGCCCATCCGCACGCTGCTGGTCTGGTGTTCAAATCATGATGCGGCCAAATTTTTTAAAACAAAACCGAATTAAAAATTCCCACGGTTTGAGAACCGTGGGGAAAGGTGGTCCACCTATACCCACAGTTTGCCGTGGGTATAGGTCAAGACCCCTATCCCGACGCCGTTGTAGCCCATGGTTCCCAAAACCGTGGGTATAGCCTATACCCACGGTTTTGGAGGCTATACCCATGGTTTTGAACCGTGGGTATAGCTCGTTTTTCCAGTAGTGAGGAATAAGTCCTTGGATATTTGAAAGATTTTACCATATGGATTTCATATTTTTACTCAATAGATTAATTAGTTATATTTTTTGATCAAATTTCATATTTTTGGAAATTATCATATGTAAATTTTATCCTTTCATTAAAAACACATATGCAAGGCATGATGGTAATGGTTTAAATTATAGTTTTTGTTGAAAATTAATGAATTTAATAATTCATATTCACTTACCTCCATAGATTGAAGTGATTTAATTGAAGGTAAATTATTAGATTCATCATCAATTAAAAATAGAAAATAAAATATAATTGATTTCCCCATTCTAAATTTTCTATGTAGTGTCTCTAGGTAATTTTAATTACTCTCATGTTTTAATATTTTCATATAGTTTTCATATTTAAATTTATTTCCCACATATAAAATTTATTTCAACAAATATATTTTCCCCTTTAGATTAATTTTATCACAACATAAAGGTGTGAACACAAATTTTTCTTCTTATGGGTATTTCATAGAATAAAAAAATTGAAATTCAAAATATTCTCTTCAAAATTAATTTTTATAGAACCTTCCTGAAAAATGAATATTGTTCTATCTATCTTTAATAATAGTATAACTCAGATGATTGGTTATTGGGTTATGGTTCCTTCTTCCTCCATGTTTAGAATATAATAGTGATCTAGAAATATTAATTTATGAAATCTTATTATTGTATCTTTAAGAGGTCTAGATGGAAAAGAAATGGAACCGTTCTCCATATGAAAAACTAATCCTATTTTCTTCAATTCACTAATTTATATAGACAAAAACATATAGTGTGTCATGAAATTTATTTACCCTCTAAGATAATACCATGAATAAGTGAAAATAATTTCTTTTAATTTGAATAGAATTCAAAACAAATTTAGAACTTGAAATTTGGTTTCTAGTTAAGGTTTAATCAAATCTGTTACATTCCTTACTAAATTTACTCTTGTATTTCCTTGAAGTATTTTCTTATTTATTAATAATTATATAATAATTTTTTTATTTATTGACATTGATTTAGAGATTATAATACAGGAATTTTTATTTTTAACTTATTAAATGTGATGATATTTTTTTTAATTTTTTTCCACATGTATTTTATTTGATTTTATCATTATCAAGGGAGAAGAAAATGATTTGTTCATCTTTTATTTTGTCATTTTTTAGGTTGTACTTATAATTTTAACTAATTTTATTTAGAATTCAATAACTCTTATTTATAAATGGTTAAACCAGACTATTCTAAATAAGGTTTTGAGAAAAATTTAATTTATTTTCTACTGTTTATTGTTATCATTCTCTCATTATTTCTGGTATTTATAAGGGATTGAGCTCATATTCTTATATTGTTTTTGTCTGTCATCTCTAGAGGTCACAAAATAATCGCTATATATTTTTTAATTTCTTTCAATTTTCCTTTTAAAACATCAATTTTGGGATCTATTTGGGATTAAATTTGAGGTTTTGAAATTATTTATAAGATGATAAATAAGTTTTCTTTATTGAAATAGTGGCAGTAGAACAGTTTATTTATATCCTTTCTTGAAACCTTTTTGATAATATATAAGTTGATGAAAATTTTATTAGAATAGGGACCCATCATAATTTTTATGATTAACATGTCTATATTAACCTATATAATTATCCCTACATCCTCATTGATTCATTGGTTACTGAAATTATTTAATTTGATATGTAGTAGTAAAAATTTCAATGTCCTATACTTGAACATATTGGCCCATAAAATGATATTAAAATTAAAAAAAAATATATACCATTACTAAATTTGATTGTTTTATTAATTTATTAATATCTATATATCTAAATATGGTGGTTACTTATTTTATTTTTGATTCCAGTTTTAGAGATTCAATAGAATTTACCTCATGTAATCCTCTTATTGTAGTGACATTTGTACCAAACTATTGGTATTTATAAGATATATTCTCATTGTGTTTTTTATATTTAGTTGGTGATTTTTTATCAAGGTTATTCTAGAGTATGTATCCAATATAATAATATTACTTTGAAGTAGTCCTTGATATAAGAAAACTAGAATGTGATGTTCTTTAATTTCTTGGTATGAAAAAATTTATCATAAGTTTCTAAACATTTCCCAGTACTTATATAATGTTTATCCTTAGAGTTTCCTAATTCTATACATATCATTTCTCAAATCAATACTTCATGATGATAGAAATAAATAATGAATAAATTGTATTTACATCTCAACCCAACTTGTTACTTCCCGAGTTACAAGTTTTATAGCAACTCTTTATCTACTTCTTCTAAATATAATAGAAATTTCTTCTAATTCACTTGTTTTTTATCCACTTTTCTCAGATTAAATATTTTACACACTGTTAAAATAGATACCCTTTAACAAACTAACTCTATAATTTTAATTAAAAAAATATTAATAAATATATTAACACATGATTAATTTTCTTTTTCTTAAGATTAATGAGATAATTTCCTTAGAATATATGTGTCATCTAAAGGTAATTGAGGTTCCTTACTATAATGAGAACCTAGTGATGAAATGAAATTATTCTTAAACATATTCTCTATGGCCTGGATAACATATTTTTTTATATTAAACTAATGATATTTTAAAATCAGGTGTTGGCCTCTCATAATATATTCATACTTCTTCACATGTAGTTCGCACTTGGTAATCTCTAAGAAGGGAAGTTATGAGGACATACCTACCAATATAAATTCAACAAGTTTTTTATGTTATTGGATATTAATATATATTGACATGTTTATTGATTCTTATAAATTATTATTATAAATCTATATCATGAATCATGCACTTTTATGTTTGGATGAAAATCATGAATATATATACTTGTGAAAAGGTTCAATACATTGGGTGTGTCATAAGTGATATGTAATTAATTGAATAAGTGAAGGAAATATTTTTTCATTAAAAGTTAATGGAATAAGATATATATGAATCTATTATTGAAATGTAAGTTTCCATTTAAATTAAAGTCAATGTTAGTTCATTGTTGAGTTCATTTGGGAAATTCAAAGAAAGATAAATCAAGCATATAAGGTGATGAAACTATTATGCATCATGTTTGATGAGATATAAAAACAAAGTGATTATATTTAAAATTAGTTCTTATATGAAGGCTTCTTTCATTGGAACATTAAATTCTTTCTCTATGGGTTTTTTGATGTTTTGTTAGACATTGATCACGGAACATAGGTTAGTTCACCTAATTCCTTTGAGAAAGTGGAAAAGAGGGTGACACATTTGTATCTTTTATATTATTAAATTATATTAAATTCAATACTAATAATAAATATCATTCTCAAATTTTTGAATAATAATTATTTTAGTTAAGAATATCACATAACTTTAATAACAAGATATTCAAGTTTAAAATCCGTGAGTTTAATTTTATCTCTTATTTATTATTCACAAGGTAATAAGTAAATGATTACTTATTCACCAGTTTAGTGAATAGATTAATATATATATATATATAGTTATGTTAATATTAAAATAAACATTTATTTACAATTTTAGTGAATATAATGTTTATTTATTTAGTGAACTATTGATATATATTCAATCAAATATTTTATTATTCAAGGTTTTATAAATTCCATGGAGGATTGATAGGAAAAGTTAAGGGCCTAAAAAAATTATATATTTTATTTAATATCATTTAAATAAATATTAATTTATTTATTCGACAAAGGATATTGAAAGAAACACATATCATTGGAAATAATATTCATAATATCACTATTAGTCAGGGGGAATAACTTAGAATAAATATTTTATAAATAGACACTGCCTCAGCATCACCCTATCCTAGGGTTTTAGTGGCTTATTTGATTGTGAGGTGATCTCTCTAGGACTCCTACCCCCTTTTTACATGGATATTATCTAGTGGTATCCTTTTTTTTCTTGTTCTTATATAGGGTTGTGTCTCCTTCTTTCAAAGTTTCAACCAAATATCACGGATGCTATACCAACCAAATCTGCCATGCCGAACTCATTAATAGTTTTTTGGTGCTTTTCTCAGTAGTTTGGGATGTTCTAGTGGTTGTGGATGATTCAACGGTGCCCCTAGGACCACACCCCTCACTTGTATTTCTTGTTCCTTTGGTTTTTTCTTCTCCATGATTATTAGAGTTTCTTTTGGTGGTTTTTTGATTTCATCCTCATCCTAGGTGAAGATCACTCATTTAATGATAGTTTTTCTACTCACTACCTAAGGAGTTTTGATTTTTATGGATCTATCTTTGATATATGGAATCATTTTTCGTTTTTTTCATTTTTTGGAGTCACTAGGTGGATTTAGATGCTTGAGAAGGGATTTTATGCTTTTGATTCTGATGGAAGTGGTCTCTTTTTTTATGTGGACCCATTGAAGAGAGGAGGGTTTTTCATTGTTGTGACTCACTATCAAGTCCTTAATCTGCTAAAAATATACCCCGACACCAATTCCCATCAACCCCTTCCAAGTCAGCCTGGTGTGATGGATCAATATTAGATTTTGGTAGGTGTTGTTAGAGCATATTTCACCTTTCAGGGAGGTACATATGGTGTGGGATTCTTCCTCTTTGGCTCTGTTTCTGGAGATTGATGGATTTTTGTTGCTGTTTTCATTTGGTTGATTATGGTAAGTGTTTTTTTGCCATGGTTTTGTCTGGTTCAATGGTGTGGATGGCGTATGTTCTGGTTTTCGGTTGCCGGTGGTGTTGGTTGCACTCACCAGCATTGCTGTTGTTAGGGACTAGATGACGATGAAAATGTCGTGTTGATGCAGATGATGGAATGGTCGATATAGAATTGATGTGACTGACATATATTATGGATATGTATCGTGGCCCAAGGTGGTTGGTGGTGCCAGGTTCAAGGTTCACTTCTAAATTTTAAATTCATATATTGGGTTGATTTGGGTGTTGTTTGTTTAAATTTTTAATTTAGATTCCAGATGACACTTTTTGGTTGTTGGATGATGCAGTTTGGTTGTATTTGGTATTTTGTATGTTTGGTTCCCCCTAATTTTCCAAGTGGATTTAGGAAAATACAAAAAAAAAGGATTTTTATAAAGAACATTTGATGATACCATCTATAGGACCCAAGGTTGCTAGTGTACTGACATATATATACACATTTTAAGGTAAAATTACATGTTAGGTACCCATGGTCAACCACATAAGGTGTGGGTCATGAAAATCACAACGTTCTATGTGAATTAGTAATCATTGTCATTAAATACCACATATTTAACTTTAGCGCGATACAAGGTTTGATTGGAATTTCCCTGTATGTATTTGGCATACATTCTATGTAATACCACATATTTTTAACACTATGTATGTTGTAACATGTCATGTGGTAAATAATGTGGTGTCATTACATGCCATATATTTACTTCCAGTTTTGTGATGTGACCTAATATTGTTCACACATCATGTAGCAAGTTGTATATGATGTGTAACATGTTACAATTCAGACAAGCTACACACTGAGATATGCATTCCGTTTAGGTCAACACAGGGATAATTTAAGAGACATAAAATACATGATGATTAACTATTTTCACATATAATGTGATAAGTTTCATTACAAACCAAGTATACAATGAGTGATTTTTGATTCGTTGTGTGGATATAAAGTCATAATAATTATTATCCATGTAAATTATACAACTACACAAACTGAAATGATTATCCTACATGGGGTGTACTTCATGTTAATTTTTAGTTGTACACACCATGTATATTTATATAATACAACGTGGCCATACACATCATGCAAACTATGTGGGGGGACCCATATAACAACACATCATGTATATTGAGACACGTCATGTTGGCATATATTCCATGTAAGTACATAGTATATGGAAAGGGTTGTAAATAGTGTAACTAGAACGATGTGTTAGGTAACCAAACATTCCATATAAAAGTTAAATACAAAAAATGGATTTAATATGATTTAGAAAATACACACTGTATTGCCTCTAATGTACACACCATGTTTTTATTAAATTACAATAATAAATTTAATGTGACTTAGAAAGATACATGAAGTGTGGCATCATCGGTGTATGTCATTTAAATAATTTTTTCTAAATTAAAGTTAAATTTATTTAAAATAATATAGGATGGGGATCATATCATATATCTAAGAGTTTTGGAGATAATAATAAGAGAAAAAAATGAATTAGTATATTAATTTTTGTAAATTTATTTTAATTTCAATTAATTGAAATGAATGCTCGAAAGTTTAAATGTATAGTCATTTTATGTTTTGATTGATCATGAACCAGAATAACTTGTGTATCTATTGGGTTAATTTAATTTAATTTTTATTTAATTATTTTTGAGTGTAAATTTATTCTTAAATTAAATATGATTATTTTCATATCATCTCTCCCTTATTTATTATATACGGTCTTTCCTATCCAAGGTTTATTTTTTGTGACCATAAACCCTGGCGACACTCACCTATGAGTGAGTAAATATTTGTAAAATATAGATATCCCAGTGAGAGGTGATGATTCATGGACCAAGCCAAGGTGAAATCAACCAAAGAGATACTAGGGTTTTTAAGAAAAATATTGCAACTCAAATCATGCATGGGTTTAATAAGTAATTTACTCTAGGGTCATTATTTGTTTACCTCTACTCATTAAACCAACTTGTAGTTAATATCCAATATTCATATCATATAATTATTTTATTTTTTATTTCTAGTTTATTTGTTTATTCATGTGATTCATGTTTTATTTTATTTATTAATTATCATCACATTAAGTAAATGAATTATCAAGAATGATAAGATGAAATAAATTATGTGTTATGTATAAATTATTTTATCAGACATGGTTTATTATTTATAAAAATTTCACAAAATATTAAAAATCATGTGAAGTGTAAAATAAAGAATAATTATTCATAAATTTAAAAAAATCCTTCAAAGAAAATATTAAGTCATAAAAATCAATCAATCATCTAACTTAATATGAATCCATAATTAAAGTGTTGGTTAATCAATAACTGGGGAGTAATTTTCAATTATTGTAGAGTCTTAAAAAATCTAATTGGCAGACTTGACAAAATTGGTATTGAGGGTAACAACCATAGTTTAATTAATAAATTTATAAGGCAATGGTTAAGGAAATATGAGTATTGGATATTAGGAATGTGAAGACCACTAAAAATATCAAGTAACTTTGAGTTAATGTTGTTAGCCAGTAAGTATTACCTAAATATATTTGAGTAATTTTCATAGCTTTATTATTGGTTAAGAGAAGGGGAATATAGATACATTCCACTATAATCTATAATTTATAGTATATTCTAAATCTGATGGTGAGGTATATTTATATTTTATAAAATAGTAGGAGAATAAAATAATTAATTTATTTAATCGTAAATGGTAATAAAGACAAAGTTAAAAGTATTATATTTTATTTTTTTTATAAAAAATTATAAGAAAAACCATGTGAATACTATGATCATTCCTATAAAAATAATTTTTTCCCAAGAAAAAATTTCCAACACTTTTAGAGTCACATGTAACTACACTACTACAGGGAAATTTATATTTTGTGGTGGAATCCCCAAATATTGATTAGAGAATTCAGTGAGAAAATGATGGTGAAAATGGTTCCTACATATAATATATGGAGGCTTCATGATATGTCCATTGCATCATGATATCCACTATTTTTATAGATCAAAAGTTGAAATATAAACAAAAAGAGGTATACAACCTGATAACTCATCTATTAGAACTTGAAAATACTAATGATAAAGGATCTTTCTACTTCATTATATAAGTATAAACATAGAGATGGTTACCTAGCTAGTGATATTGTGTTCAAGATATTTAAGTATATCAACCACATACAAAATTTGGGCTTAGATATGGATAATAAATTATCCATTGATCTCATATTATCATCGATAATACTTAGATTATCTATATTCATTAATAATTATATAATGAAATTTATGGAGAATATACTCAAGAATATTTTGATTATTCCTCCCCATGATGACAAGGAGTACATGAACATGGTTTCTCACCCCTTATGGTGAATGAAGTGATGGTAGAGGTTAAAATTCCTATAGAAAAATTAGATTCAATGGTACTTTCCCAAATTTTATCAAAGAAGTGAAGGATTCAGAGTGAGTGAACTGAAAATGAGGCTATCTATTTCATATGGGAAAATAAGGGTCACTGGATGAGTAACCACAATGAATAAAAGAATAAAAAAAGAATAATATTATAATTTAGGGATATGTATCCTTTATTATAATATTTCCATTTTACTATTTGGATATTAAATACTATATATAACTCAAATATTTGTATTTGAATACCAGAACCAAGTAATTTTTGTAAAATTTATAGAAGTAAGGTTAAATTTGTTAGTAGCTGAAGAAGGGTGATTCCTATATTATCTAAGAGGATATGAGAACTTAAAATTTATATGTGTATTTATTCTCATAAAACTATTGTTTAGTACTAAATTTTAACAAAATAATTATATCAGTTTCTACTTTTAGAATTAATGAGACATTGTTTCATGTTTAAAATGAATGTTTTCATGGAATATCATACTTAATTAATAGTTTAATAATACTTGAATTACATATGTACAATGTCATCAATCAATGAATAATATAAAAATATGTGACTCAAAAAATACCCAATTATGGAAAATAAATACTTATTTAAATAAAAAACTAAAATAATTGTAAAGTATATACCTAGAAATACATTTAGACTATTTGTATCTAAAATTATTAGGTATTTTTTAATAATTATTTATCAAGTTTTAAGAAAAATAAATAATTTAGAGTTTAAAGTTTATAAACCCATAAAACATCTATAATTAGTTTAGTGATATATTTTTGATCTATTCTAAGGAGAATATAGAGGAAAATTTATATAATTAATGAGATTCCTTTAGGTGATTTTTGGAATGTAAAATGAAAGAAAATAATATACATAGAAAAATACATAAGGTACTCTACGTGGGTTAGTCAAAGAATATCTTAACCAATCATTCATAGATCATTTGAATATAAATTAGATATATTTATAAACTCACATTAACTTATAATCCTAATAGTGATAATGGCTGTAAAAGGGGGTTCAATGATGTGTCTTTTAAGTAAAAAAAGTCCTCAATAATTCATTTCAAGGCATGTTTGGAATTTAACAACATTAGAAATAAATGAGATCATATAACTACTATATTTAATAAAGAATGTTATATAAATTATAATATGAAATAAATCCATTATGTCACATTCTCATGTGTTTTTATGGTAACCATATTTAAAATATTATTTCTAAAAACAAAATTACATTAATAAAACATTTAGTGAATCTATATATATTATCATAAATCTACCTATCAAAAAAATATCTCTAATATAGAAAGGTATAAGTTATTATATTGACTATATTTCAATAATATTGAATCAATTATCTTTTGAGATAGTGGGAGAATTAAATACTTCAATGAATTCATGGATCTAGATGTATATGATTTGGAATAAGACCACTAAAATCCACTAGATTCAACGATGGAATTTTCTCCAATGACACATACTATATAAGAAATTTATGACCAATGAGGTGGTTTTATATTCACTAAGTTAGTTGATATTTTATTAGATAAGTATAATTAATCCTACAAATAATAAGTAAATGGATATAAACTAAGATAGTAATTTTTATATGAATTCAAAAATGGATTCCATGTACCAAAATCTACTTCCATATTTTGGTGGTTTCTCTTTTTGATATAAATCCATTTGTGGTTATTCAAGAAGAAACTAAACATGGATTGTAATGTTGGTGCCTATAAGGAATTATGGGTTTTTGTAGGTTTCAAATGATTTCTATGAATAATTAACAAAGAAACATTTTCACCAATCATTATGATAAAATCCATTAGAATTTTACTTGTCATTACAACCTTCTATGATCATGAAATTTGGAAAATGGATTTTGATACTACCTTAATTATTGGATACCTTGTTAAAGATCTCTATATGACCCACCAATAAGGTTTGGTGATACCAAAGAATTCCAATTGTGCGTTCAATTTTCAGAGATCCATTTATGGAGTGAATAAAACATCACCATCATGGAATATATGTTTTGATGATGCCATAATATATATTGGTTTTATTAAGAATTAATTTGTGACATTTTTCTACAAGAATTTAGTGGGAGATCTATAGTTATAAAAGTAAAATATACTGATAATATATGGAAAACATATGTTTATTATTATAGTTACTTAAGACTAAGATAAAAAAATTTCTATAAGAATGACTAAATGTAGAAACCTGTGTTCTAGGGAACAAGACCTACTAATATAGATACATGGGGTGTCTTAGAGTTGTTCATAATATGTACATTGAAAATAAATTTAAAAATAAAATATATAATAATTCAAGAGTGATTTTTTCCTATGTTTCATGGAATAAAACCTCTTCTAGTTTATATATTAAAGAACACGAGGAGATTCTTATAAATATAATTACATATTCTTAATTTTTTGGAATTTATAAAATATTCCATGATATGTTCTGAGATTACATATTTCTTATGTGTAAATAATAGTTGGAAAATATCAAAAGATACTAGGAAAACTATATAAGGAAGTAGTCATAACTATCCAAAAATACTTGATAAAGTGTAAGGGATAAGTTCTTAGTACTTATAGAGGTAGTAATAATAGTTTTCATGGGGATATAAGAACAATTATTCCTATAGATTACGTTGATCTTATATATAAATGTAAGGCTATTGAAATAATTAATAGAAGCTTATTAAATGAAGTGGTATCCATATACATATATATATCATATGTTATGACTTCTGATGAGGCTTAAGAAGTAGTTTAAGTAATGATTTGTTTTATATTTTAGAGTTTTACCAAGATAATAAATTAGTGTCAAAATATATATTATGATAAAATTGTGATTATTGTATTGGAAAATATTTCAAGTTTATGATAGATTTAAAAGGGTAAAAACTCAAAAATAAAACTTATATGGGGGGGGGTCTCAAATGAGTGAATTAACATTAAGCATGATATCTATAGTATAAAGTTTTAGGCCCAACAACTATAGCCATACCCTAGTATAATTATGTTTATCAAGTGAAAGCTAGTGGGCTTATGTTGTTAGAAGTTAGATCTAGTGAAAGTGGGAGTATCTTAAAGGTGGTTCCCTTGAACCTACTAAATTGTTTTATTTAAATTACTACAATATTAATAGATATTTTATTTACTAATGATTTTTCTAATTCATAACATTAATATGATAATGTCCTTCGAATATTTGTTGTGTTGAAAGGTTATAGAAGTTCTCTACTATAATAAGAACCTATATATTCCCTGATAATATTCTAAAATATATTTCTAATGGTCTATATAACACTTGTTAAATGGGACATAGATAATTATAGGATATTAGGTGTTGGAGGCTCATATTATATTGTACTTTCTTCTTATAATAAATTTAACAAATAAAGAATTAAATTTTACCTTTTTAATTTTATGGAAAAATATATCTATGAAACGTTGATTGAAATGGAACTGTATGATTAAATCCATGAAAATGGTAGTTTATAAATTATTTCATTTCAAAATATCAAATAAATATAAATCACACATATTGGTTGATGAAATAATTATGCACCATTCTTGATGAGATATTGATATATTGGGATAATATTATATCATACCATTCATAGGAAGGTTGTTTTTTATGAAATTAACTTCATTATCTATGGGTTACTTGACATATTGTTAGATGATAACCATGTAATTTAGGTAAGTTCTCTTAATTTCACTAAGAAAGAGGCGTAGAGGATCACACAATAAGTATATCCAAAATCTTATTAAATTTTATGGAAATCAATATTGAGAATAAATATTATTCATTGCTTATGGAATAATAATTATTATAGCTATGTTGATAATATAAATTCAATCATTATATATTTAAGTTTAGAATATGTGAGTGTAATTTTTATCTCCCTACTTTTAACTAGGTTAAGAAGGAACCCGTATATGACCCTTATACCAAGATGAATAAAAGAATTCAAGAATATAAACCTTGAAGTTGTTGAGGCACATAGTCCTTGAAAGGTAACACATGGAACCTTCATTGGATTAACCTCTCCCTAAATTTCTACCTATTTCCTCTAAAACGTATCCCCAAAGTTTCATACAGGGTTTTCCATCACCGCACCACAAGGAATAAATATACAGGCGTGGGCTTAGCCGCTTTGAGATAACCCTTCCACTTCCAACTATCTTTGTTTTGACCATCAATCCATTGTATTTCACTCCACCAGACATAAGATCCACCCATAAAAATCCCCTAGGTAACCATGCATGGCCCTAAGGACCAAAAAATGTTGCTCGAAAGCCCAATTTAGATGAATAGTTTAACTATTATAGTAGCCTACTACAATACCTTTTATAGTAACCAAATTTCAACATTACCATGAAAATCCTTTCAATGCCCATTTTTTAAACAAATAATTTTATACCGGACTACATGGTGTTTTCCACTAAATAAAACATCAAATTAATTTTTATCTATTATTTATTATCCACTAAGTAATAAATAAATATATTTTATTCATAAGTTTAATTTCTATATTAATATAAATATTTATTTATTTAAAATTAATTTTATAATAAATATACATTCATGAGTTCAGTGAATATAATATGTATTTATTTATTAAATATACAATATTTATTTGATTGAATATTTTTTTATAGATCAATAAATTACATTGAGTATTAAAAGGCCAAGTTAAGGGCCCGACCAAAATGAAACATTTAATTAATATAATTTAGATAAATATATTCTTATTTATTTAATAAATTATATTTTAAAAAATACATGTTATAGAAAATATTATTATTATTATTATTATGCATGGAGAATATCATAGAATAAATATTTGATAAAGGTCTATTGGTAAATTATCAAAAATTAACCCAATGTATATATTCCAACTTATATCATTTTAGAGGTTAAGAGTTGTGGTGAAAAATAGAGAAACTCTATAGAATTGCCTCAATCCTGAGAGATGAAAAATAATCATCCTTCTCTCTCAAAAAAAGATACAATAAGATAATAATTTGTTGTGATAAACATAAAATGATGTAAATATCTAGGTTCTTTCATGATTGCACTCAAAATACCAATAATAATATTAAAAAAATCATGGATCATGTGTGGATACAATTATAGGAATCCTCACATAGATTATCTACTAAAATAATTATATGAAATAGAATAATCAAAATTGATCAAGAAGATTTAGCACATTTAAAGTAATTATTATTTGAAATTAATTATAAATTAAATGTGAAAGATTCTCTTTAGGAGTTTCTAGGGTTTCATTCATAAGGTTCATTAGTATTTTTTTATTGAATTTAATGAAAATCCATAATCAGACATCGTTCCACTGCTTCTAATGAACCCCAAGAGATTTACACTACATTGTGAACTCTTTGATATGTTTGTTTGGAAATTAACATTCAAGAAAAATAAACTAAGGAAACAGTTGAATAAGTCCATTTTTGAGTTAAAATTCATTTTTAATGTAGGTTAAAAAATATAGTTGTTATGATAAATGAAATTAGGTGAAAAAATGTCCCTAAATATTTGATTAGGATTCCTTACAATGGTTTCAAATGATGATTCCAAATGAAAAACATTATCTTTACTAAAATATTTTAAATAAATGTCTTAAAATTCAGAATAGTGATTTTCAAAATTTATCAAATCACATACACTAGTAAAAAAGGTTCTCTATATTTTAGGATCAATAGTGAATAGACCTTATGTCCTAGATTTTTTCATCCATTCCTTTGGTCAATGACCATATGGAACCACCTCCTTGGTAATGATAGAAAATTTTGATAGAATTTTCTTGTGATGTAAAAAATATTTATAATACAATGATTAAACTATATAGTAATAGAGATATTGGATTGTCTCTAGAGATTTATTCACATTCATGAGTTTTGAAATGTTATCTTTTTATCTATTTTATAAGTATAATTTAGTATGGGGGTAGTTTTAGAATATTTAAATAAATACAAATCATGATAAAAGAGTTAAAATGATTAGTTAAATGATAAATAATTGAACTAAGGAAAATTTTACTGATTATTATGTTATGATAGTCCTTGAAATGATGAATTCTCAATCTATCTTTTGATCAGTGAGAATATTCAAAATAATCTACCTCTCATATTGGGTTGTACGAATTATGAGTATCAACTCACGATGGTCATTGTGAGTTGATACTACTCCTTGTGTGTATAGTGAAATGTTATAAAATTATTGATCAGTTCAGCAATTAACTGACCTCAAATAATTTAGTAACAACCAATCAAGTGGGGTTGATCTAAAGTAACTAGGAATGAGAACCTTTCCTTCAACTCATGAACCCTCAATCACTACGTACATTACCAAAAAAACCCATATTACCACATATATAGGATGAATCAAATAGAGGGGGAAATATATATACAAACTTATAAATGACTAGATCACAAAAATACCAAACTGAAAACATACATATATTAATGAAGTACTCAAATCACTCCACCATGATTCTCACACAGATATAATACTATTAAAATATATAGAACTCAGTCATGATAAAGGATCTCCTATTAATAATCAATCACTGAAAAGGGTTATACCCCTCTTATTGAAGGTTTAGAAACTTTGAGGAATTGAGCTCAATAAAAATTAATATAACAATTGATGATAAAAAATATCTTCCAAATAAAGATGTTATATTCCTTAAATTGATTCATTCCCAGTTTCAACAATGTATATATGAACATCCCTAATTATCTCCATGAGGAGTATAATACTTTCACTAAATCTGCATGTGAATGCTAAACTTTCATTTCCTTATTCCAAATTCATCTTTCATAGAATTGGGAAACACCTAGAATGTGGGTTTATCTATTACTTGATTCAGTTAAGAAGCTATGTACAAAGATATTTATTACCCCCTCAGTCGTTAATTTGTTCCACATGGAATTGAAATGATATCGATGGATACAATGCCACATTCTGAAAATTTATTTTTTATTCATAAATCACAATGTTATAATTAATTACAACATATTATATGATCATGGACAAGATAACTATATTATGAGATCCTATAATGTTTCTTATATAAGTGGTTGAAGGATTATTTACTATTATGTAATTGGAAAAAATCTATATGTAACTTATTATCATAAAGGTAATCTTATGCATCTCATTGTAAACAAGTTAAAAACGTACATAATATATATTTATTTTATAGATGTTTTGATTAAACATATATAGACCTTAAAATTCTCTATTTAATATAATTTGGGTAGGCCCATGTTAAAATTTTCTCATCCAACTGAAAAATCCTAGGTGACCATTAGTTTTTAATTGTTAATCTTTTATATTCAGTCCATTTCTTCACTTATGTGACATAGAAGAAATATCTTATTCTATTTGTCTAGGATTTATTTATTCTTATGCAGTGTGTATGAAACCCAATTTAATCCTACATCCTATTCAAAATTTCCACTTTACCCATACACACCCACGTGAAGTCCTTCTCATAGATAATCCCACCAATTCACATATAAACAAATCAAAGGATGATCAAAAGAAATCTATTCATTCTATTACCCAAAATTTGATAATTCAAATATGATCACAATTTTTATGAATTAATTATTATTAAAAAAATCATATTTGTTAAAGATTTAATTCCAAAACATCATAAAAAATAAATTTCTTAAAAATTTGAGTGAATAAAATGAATTGAATATCAATAAATATGATGGATAATTTATATCTACCATGGATCCTCCATTGACTCTCTCATTCAAAATAGGAATAAAAATCCTAAATCCATGGTGTATAAAAAGCGAAAAAAACACATAATCAATAATCAACTATTTATTTCCCAACCTCATCAAGGAAAAATAACTAAATACGTATCTAAATAAGAGAATAACCTCATCACTATCTTATATCCATAATATTTACTCATCATCACCACATCATCAAATATAAAAACCTTAGGCAATCGCTGACTGAATTGTTTATAGAAGAGAGAGAAATAAATGCGGATTTTTAAGTTATCAAGATCATCTATATCCTAGATTTTAGGGAAAATACCTAGAACCCAAAACCTCATGTGTATTTTTGTCACATTACATGACTTAGTTGATGGTACATAAAAAATAATAGAAAAAAGGAATAAAATATGTCATACAAAATAGAGAAAAAGTTTCAACTCTCAAATGAAAAACCAAAATAAGTATATCTATCATTACACCACTATGACCACACATCAATATTATCTACCAATTCTAGAAAATATAAATCAACATTTTCATCACCACACAATAGCCACAAAAAAACCCAATAACTACCAATTTCACATTTAAATATTGGCACCACAATAAAAGTACTATCAACATAAAGTTTATTATAGAACATTTATATCTATCCACTAAAATTTTATATATTCACTCCAATTTTAGAATTTTTATTAAAATTTATTACTTATTAGTTAACCAAAACATAATTATTTATTTTCATCACATCATTCATAACATCACAACCCATTTCCATCATTTAATTCAGTTATTCTAGTAACATTCCACATTCCAAGGGTACTGACCCACACAAACCATAAAATCATAACTACACAACTAAAACAATAAATACAAAACCATCACTTCCTCCTTTATCACACCAATATAACTATAAATGGCCTCAATCACTAGAAAACTACATTTTATAACAACATATAAACACCTCAATAGCTAGAAAAACTCAAAGATTCAATACAGAAAGGAAAACCACATACAATGAAACAATATTGTATCCTAAAAAACCTTTTTACTAAGTATAAAATAAAATGAGTGATCATGAATAAAAATAATTAATTACACTAGTAATAATATTTAATAAATAAAAACAAAACAATAAGAATAAATTCTAGATTCTCATACTTTAACATTTTTTCTAGAAATATATAGTCAATTTCTTATTTTAATCTATTATTACACATTATTATATTTAATTTTTAGAAACGATTCAATCATTTTAAACAAATAAATAAAAAAAATAAAAAAATAGATAATTATATAAAACTAAAAATATAAATTAACAATTGAAACAACTATGAAACAAATTAAAACATGCTTGAACATACTATTCTAACCATTTATGGTTTATTATCTTTGTTATTTTAATCCAAACTATTTTTCCAATGAAGATAAATCCTGAAAATTACACATTAACATAAAAATAGATGGTGATAGTATTAATCATCTACCCAAAATAAATATTTAATGATCATGTTATAAGAATGTTAAGAGAAATATGATCATGTGATTAAGGATCATAAGATAACTATCAAGAAACCTATGACATGTCAACCTTTATTAATAACTCAACAAAATACCAAAAAAAATTAGACTATTTACCCTTCCATGCCCTTACAGGATGGAAGAAAAAGAAAAGGTTATAATATAATATTTTAAAATAGAATAGGAGGGAAGATAAGAAAACCATGGATCATAATGAATTAGTATAATGGAGAAAAAAATATAAATCCATAAAAAGATGATAAAGGAGAACTAAAACCAATCCAAATAATGCATATAGTTTGAGTTTATCCAAAAATAAATAAAGGGGAATTGAGATATGACCTGATTTTATATTAAAAAATTCATGAAAAGAAAATCGTGGTATAATATCCATGGTCATCCCACAATACTAGACAGTCATCTGACCCTCTAGAAATCAAAGTGCGATCTCAAATGTTTTTGAGTGGGAGTAAAATATATTTTAAATAGATATAAGTAATTAATGTTATAATGAAATGGTTACTACTATTTGAAAATTCTAAAAAACTCAAGATCATAACACAAACATTGACATCCCTATCCGGAACCTAACAACCTCAAACCCAACACTATGACATAACATGGAGCACCATGGGAAAACCCTCCAAAACAAGGTGACACATTGACCTCATGAACATGACCTCTATGGTTCCACATAACTATTCTCACCATAATCAAATTGACCATGGTGTAATGAGATTAACACATCCTTACATAGAAATACTAAAACCTCACAGATCATTATACACACTACTATAATTTAAACCATAGTGCAATTGACCAAACCATGAAAACAACTCTTACATAACAAACATATTGTGGTGTAGTTTAATATATTCTTCCAACTGAAATTCTAGATAAACAAATTCTCCAATTCCTAAATTATCCTACAAACACATCCTTAACACCTACAATACCTCAAAACCAAAAATTAAGGGATGGGTAGAAATCCATAGCTCTATAGTAGATACCTATCAAATGATTCTCATCTCCAAGAATCAAAATTCATCATAAAAAATATCAATACAAAATTAAAAACAAAAAAACCTATGATATATATCTCAAACTAAAATCTCTATATAATTATAAATAACACAAAAAAATATAAGTAAGTATTTAACACATAAACATAAAACCAATATCAACATTATAATAAAACACGTTTAAAACAACTCAGGATGCTAAGATCAGATCTATAACTCACACTTCAACATACACTCCACCAAGAAACTATGTCACCATAAAACATTAATGAAATGAATTAAATTACCACATGGTACCATCTATTGATGATATTAAATCATTATAGTTTTCTCCATGACTGGCACACCCTCCTAGATAACTAACATGCCTCAATCAATGGTGTGGGGCTAATTGTGGAGATATCGAAAAATCTATGACATGCATAAGAAATCATGGATATGATCTATCTATAGAGGAATAGATAACTAATATGTCACCTATTTGACTTGATCCAACAAATCATAAGGTCAAATGAATTATGGATAAATCCTACTCCATCCACTAAACCTTCATTAACTATGATGAGGAAATACCTTTAGATATACATTATTACTAACATTGATCTCTAAGGGTATCCTACTATGACCACCAAAAGAATTTTGTTGGTATTAATAAACATCCTTCCAGTCATGAATCAATTCTACCTTCAATACTCATAAGGTGAAATTAGGATATCTTTTATATAAAATTGTACTTGGAACCCCATGAATCCACAAAACCTCCTTCACATACTACCTTTACAAAGTATCAACTTCACTTGACTCCCTAATCACTATTAAATGAGTTGATTTTATCAAAAATTATCAATCACACTAATAAAATAAAATACTACTTAATATTGGGGAAATTTAGTTACAAATAAATTAAAATATCCTCCAATTTCTACTATGGAATACCAAATGGATGTAAAGAACTAGTAGTAACATGATTCTCATCCTTCATGTATTGATATCCCAAACATCGATATGAAAATTTAGCCACCTACCACTTCATCATTTACCACTAGAACTTACTCCTCAAATACTGATACATATTCAATATAACAAGATTTACTAACAAGGGTGATCAATAAAACTAACAAATAAACACAAATTGAATCACCAATGTAAAAAAAATTCCCTTAAACAACACCTGATGTTGATCATCATTTAACCCCTAGGAGAATCTCCACTAACAACATGATCTTACCACACCTCCACTCAAGGATACCCAAAATGAGACTCTTCCACCTTATATAACATGAATGAATTAATTATCTTCATATACTAGTAAAATACAAGACCAATGTACATCATATTAAGATATAAATATGTAAGATCCTCCATAATTATATATGCACCTCTATACTCTTAAGAAATATCACCATGGGGATTCCTTCTCAACACATCATCCACTAAATTCCTTTCCCATGAGTATAGGAGATATCAAAATAATAATCAAAAAATAACTAAATACACCACCATGGATAAAAATTCCAATATCACTAAAATAAGATATACCTTAGGATCTTATGATTTGGGAAGACTATGAAGCTCTCTTCCATAAGGTAATGCTGCCATATCTTCATAGGAGGCACACCCAAAACTAACTAAAGGTTATGGGTGGCATAATAAAATTTATAGGGATGTAACCAATGTGGCAATTATATATTATTTATATCTAATACATCAGAATAAAACCCACACCAGTATTAAAATAATCACAAAAGTCTATGAACACAATCCTTTACTCTAAAAATTGAATAACAAGATCACTAATCATTTTCTCTTTCAGGTACTCAAATGATTCCTTACATAAATTTATCCATTAAAAAGAATGATCCTTTTTATTAGTGGATATATAAGGGTGAAAAATCTGATAAATTTAGATGCTAACCTCATATAATAGTTTTCAATACCAATGAAACTATGAACCATTGTAACATTATTGGGATTCATCCAAGAAACAAATAACACAATCTTTGAAGGGTTAATAACTACTCCTTACTGAGAAATGAAATTACAAAGAATATAAACCTCAAAAATCAAAAGCTTTCACTTGTGTAATAATTTTTATAGAGTGGATGTCATTAGAGGACCTCTATAAAAGTCCTCAAATGATCATCATGATATTCCACAATCATCATTGCTCTTGATAATGTCCACCTCTATGAGCATTCTCAGCCCTATATATCTATGGATTTGAATCATCATGGTTTTTTCCTATGCCCACTATATCTCCTCTAAGATACCCAAAAACATTTTAACCCCAATACTTCTAACAATGAATCATAAGAAACTACATTTTTAGTGGCATAATAAATTGAAAACTCACCCCATGTTAACCACACAAGAATGGTTGGGCCCTAAAAATTTCAATGGATATGACCCCACCACAAGAAAATAAAACCAATCTAGAGATCTAAATAAGGCCAAATATCTTCCAAATTTAAAAACATAGGATGTAATTGATACTTACTCCCTGCTATATGAAACATTGACTTCCTAGAGGAATGAGTACCCAAATATCTAGCTCTACTCCCTAGGAAGTTATGATAACTAACCTATCAAGATAAACACTCCTTTATAATATCTTTTTAAATCATAATAGAATAAAAAAACCTCATGATATGTAGGAAACATAAATGGGTTAACCAAGATCTAAATATATTGATACAACACCTCCTTGAAATTTTATGTCTAGGATTATGTTTCTGGGAGAAGACCATTAACCTAGTGAATATATCCATTAAACCAAATTCTAAGATATTATACAATAATAATTATATATAAAAGATTAAGACACTCAAGAAACTATTATACCTTCAATTTTACAGAAATAACTCAACATATGACTGACTATAATACTTTTACCATGACATCTCTTACTCCTCATTCTCAGCAAGAAATGAAATCTTCTACTTGTGAGTAATTCCTCTGAACAAATTAATGGGAAATGGAATACATTTCTCCTTATCAGAATGGATCAAACTGAAATAAATATCTAGATCCTCTAACCACTTCTTTGTCTTCTAATCAATTATAGTCCCCTCATACCTTAGTAAGATCTGATGCTGGAACTCATACACTATCCTACTCTATAAATCCCAATACTTATCATAAACCCTCCTATGATAAAAAGGGGAATCCTTCCGCACTCCCACAATATTAAAAATATGCGTATTCCTTCCCCTATCCATTTATATAATCATAAAATACTCTAAATCCCTTAAAAATTATTTTTTAGGATCACATTTACTCAGTTATTTTTTATTGATTAATATATCCCCAATTAGAACAAAAGCATTAAAATCTTGATTAATATACCAATTTTTATTAATATTTTATGTAAGACAAGAGTGCTTATAATAATTCAAATGGGCACTAAAAATATTCTCCTAGATATTCTCCCTTTTCTATACCATCTAATAAGTTAAAAAATATTATTTTTCTATTAACCAAACCCAATCCTTACTAGTTCCATTCTCCAGACTCCACTATAGCTCTCAACCATACCTTTGATACTCTTTGATGAACCATACACACTAGAAATTTTCCTAGGCCATTTTTATAGAAGATTTTAACTCTAAAATCCCACATTTAATGGGTTATAGGTTAACGACTATCACCGAGGGTATAAAATCCCACATATGATAGTCAATTCCCTTGTCAATCATAAGAACATGAGATAAAACTGTCAATCAACAATAAAATTATTTAAAATTAAAATAATTATATAATCAATATAATTTCATATATAAAGTAAAGTATCCAAATGAATACCTAAAATTATAGACTCCTATAATAGGGATTCCTAGTACACCCACCAACTCTATGTCGTGAGATAGAAATTTCTCGATCAATAATGAAATCTATCTTGAAAATATGTAAAGATAGAATAGTTAGGATACAGGTGAGAATTTTTACATACATAGTAGGATCATACCTAGAATATCTCATGAAAATTTGATAGAATCATAATAAAACTTTTGTGAATGAATAGGAAAATGAACATGTCACATGTGATTGGCCATCTACCACCCAACGCCACGAATGATTTCTCACTAAATCCACACACAAATATAGTAACATAATAATAAATAGAATATATTGTAATTTTACCCTCATCTAATTCCCTAATAAACTAATCACCCTCACATCCCAATGACACACCTCATAACACTCCCATTATTTCCTTATCAATATATACATCCACCAAAAAACTATAACATATCCTCATATTGCATAGTATAAACACATTATTTCATAACCTGATCAATATCATATACCATATCCATATAACCACATCACTTCATTACCACCGTATATCCAACACACTAACTCATCATCCTCACTTCACTACATAACACAACTATATGCTATCAAAACCTACAATATGTTTGAAAGAGAGAGAATTGAAGGGAAAATAATCATCCATATTCATCACCTACATCCTAAATGTTTGGGAAAACAGAAAAAACCTAAAACCCTATAAGAACATCAGTGTATTTCTTAATTTAAGTGGATAAGCCTAATAAATAATTGAAAATATAGTGAATATAATATACTATACAATACCCAATACAATGGTAAACTCTCTAATGAAGAACCACTATAACCACAACCATCATTATACCACTTCCACTACATGTCAACATTTCCTTCAACTTCTAGATGACACCAAATAACCTTAAAATCACAACACAATGACCTCATAATGAACCTTAAAATTCCAATTACAAATTTTTTTATTTCAATATTAAAATTACCATCCATATGAGGTTCATTATACCACATTTATTTCTTGTGACTAAAATTTGACATATACATTTATATTTTACTATTTATATTCAAATTAACTTTATATTATTTATCAACCATCTTTAATCACTCTAAACACATCATTAATAACATTAAAAACCATTCCCATACTTTATTTCATTTATTTTATAAAAATTCCATATTTCAAAATAACTAATCCACAAAAAACCATACGTTCTCACCACACCATAAAAACTATATACACACAACCATACCTTACTCAACTAAAATACCAATCCACCCACCTAATTAAACCACAAATACTATAGAATGAATTTATATAAAAATATAAACACCTTGGTAAACATACAAACCCCAATACTCAATGCAACATGGCATGTCATATATAAATAAATAGTACTATATTATTACCCATCCCCCTCAAACATTAATCAGTAACAAAGAAATGATAGGTTATATATAAAAATAATAAATCATTCCAACAATAATATCAAAGAAATAAAATCACATAAGTAACCATCAAATATTAATTCTCAAAATTTAATATTTTATTCTAATAAGATTGATAAAATCATAGATTCCCATTCCTCTTTACTCATCAAAATTTTTATGTTTTCTTACCTAACTCAATAATTTTAGAAACACCAATAAAATTATAATAACAAATAATATATTTATATACAACCAAAAATATCAATTAACAACCAAAATAACTAGGAAAAAAAAATTAAAACATGGTCAAACACATTATTCACAAAATTTTATTCATATATGGTTTATTATTTTCATTCAGTCAATCCAAAATAATTACCCAAATAAAAGAAATCCTAAAAATTACACATAAACACATAAATATAAGGAGAAATATTTAATCCACTACCTCTTTCAAAGATTCAATGGTTTATAAAATGAGTAAGAAGAAAAATATGGACCCACCATTATATATTTTAATAGAACATTTAACAACCTACCAAAAATAAACCTCTATAAATACTCTGACCCAAAATCAATAGAACTAAGGACACAACCCATGAAATTACCTCATGATAAGAAAGAAATAAGAAAATAAAATAAAATAGAATGAAAAAGAATATATGGGAATATGCGAGCACCTCAGATCACAATGGTTTGATTACATGAAGCTGTGAATCAAAATCCAAAAAAAGATAATCATGGATAACCATAATTGAACTAATGGATTAATAGGGTTTATATATATAATAATAATGGTGTGATGACTATTATCATGAAACAATGTGGTTTATTCAACCGACCCTTTAAAAATAATGTCATGATCTCCTATAATTTAAAGGGTGTAAAATAAATTTTAAATTAATATAAAGAAGGAAGGTTATAATGCAATAGTTACCACTATACTGTATTGCTTGAACACCAAATATCACAGAATAAACCTTGGCCTCATTCTTTTAAAATCTATGACCTCCAACCCAACACTTTGGCACAACAAGAACCACCATAGTAGAACCTAAATATAAAGGGAGACTCTAATATATCATGAACAATGCCTCTAAAAAAAAATAAAAATATCCACACTGAAATCCATGTGAATAAAACATAACAATATAAATTTGGACATCTAAAGAAACACCAAAACCACTTGGTTCACACTCCACTCGCCACATGTGGCCTCACACAATAATAATTCAATCCACAACACAACTCAACAAACATTGATAACCCACCTCTACTTAGAAAAAGATCATGGTGAAACAACCACGTTCATGAGATGATTTATTAAACTAATATTTCAAGAAAATCACTTCTTTGCTTCCACCATTATCCTCTAAACACATCCCTAACACCTCTAACACCCAAAAAAGATAAATTAAAGGATATTGATAAATTTTGGACTCTATACATAAGATGAATATAATATTATTAAGACTAAAAAAACCCCCAACTACTAAATGGTAGTTTTTATCCAAAGTAAAATCATTAAGAACAAAATCATAAAAATGGCTAAGTCATACCAAATTTAGATGTTCATGGATTATCTTTTGTAAGGTATGTTGGGTATGAGTGAACCTAAAAGGATTATAAGTCAATATTAAATTGTAAACTTTGGGTTACACTTATCTAGGTACCCTTAAATGAAATATATTACCAAATTAATAGGGTTATAATAATTCATATGATAAATTTGGAAATGGTATTTCTTTCTAACTATCCACGAATAATATGTAATATAGTTGGAATGATGGAATATATAAATATAAAAATGTTTAGAGAAATATAAGTTTGATATAATATTTAGTAAATTATATATCATAGATAACTATAGGTAATGATACATTATCCCATCATTTTAGTGAGAGTATATTTATTAAAAATCCATTATGAAATATATAAAACATGATAGTTGCTCATAGATTTAATTTTTTTATAGATTATGGTCTTAATCATGAATATAGTTTTGAATTATCTTATAGTTATGAACTATAACATATTTCTATATTGGTATATAAGGTTTAAAAGTGTTCTATTGAAGAATTATTTTGAGACTTTAGAAGTGAGTGTTATAGAAATAAATTACTTTAATTATTCACCTTCTCTGTCAAATTGTCCTCCCACTACTAGTCAATCCACAATCAAAAAATAGCATCACATACTCTTTTATATTTAGATAAACTAATGAAAAAATCCATTGAAATATCCTACCACTTCTAATTAGGAACATCCAATGGTTGAAATAGACCACCAGGTACACAATGATCTACCTTCACATATTGACAGATCAAGTATCGCAACACAAACTATACTATAGAGCACTTCATCCCTGACCACCACACTTGAATATTTAAGGCATGATACATATTGGATATACCAAGATAAAATCAAATGGGTAAGCTTTGAAATCATTAATAAACTCATCTTACATCACTATTAATAAAAATACCCTCCCCAAAACATCAACTGATTTCATTCATCTTCTGACCATCCGTTGGGTGCATAATTATAGAAGGTGTGATCTAGCATCATCTCTACCTCAGAGTCTCCCCAATGAAACATCAATACCATCTACAAAAGGATGATTTAACTATAAAATTGTACATGGAAACTTTACTATAATCCTCCTCCACACCATGAAGAATCATTACAAGATCCTCCATCATCCACTCAATATGTCTAGAATCCCAAAAAAAACATCTCTCTATAACTTCTATCTTAGGGAATAAGTAACTAAATTACCCTTCATAGAAGCAAAAGAGATCTAAAATTTATGGTCTAATAAAAACACCATCCACCTCTATTTGTGGGAATTAAAATTCCACTGATATAAGAGTATTTTGATATGTGAAGATTAAAAATCATTCAATGATAAGATAATTTTACAAAAAAATTAGAGAAAATACCACTACAAAAAACTAAAGATCATGGGTGTTATTTTGAAACTCATGGGTAAATAATAACCTAGACCCATTTAAGAGAACCTACCTCTTTTGTATCAAAAATAAAATTAAAATTGGATGATAAGTTTTACATGAAACCTCAAACACCACTAACTTCATTAGAAGATAAAAAACCAGGGAACTGATAAACTTCCCTATTAGGTAGCCAAAAATTTATTTTTCATTGATCATCCTATATGAAAACCTAGTCCATCCTATTAAAGGATATAATTAGGTTCAAAATCCAAGATAAATTTTAATTTAACCTCTGATAATAGCTTGTGAGACCAAATAATCTATGGACCTATGTAACATTATTACATTATTCCTAAGAAACAATGACATCATTATTCAAAGGATTGATGCTACTCTCTATTGAGTGACTAGATTCCTGAGTAAATGCACCTCATGCATCCAAAATGTTCAATAAATAAACTTCTTCTACATCTTAGGGAACCTATGGACTTTTAAAATATTCATAACATTCTTAGTTTAGTCCTCCTATGACATTGAGTAAACTATAATTTAATCGATGAACACTACCATACAATGGTCCAAGAAGTCATGAAACATAGATTTTACAAGTCACAAGAAAAAATGGTGAATTAATGACCCCAAACAATATAACTATGAACTCAAAGTTCCCATAATAACACCATAAATAATTCTTCAAGATATTCTGCCACTCCAACCTCGTATAGTGATACCCAAACCATGGATCAATCTTTGAGAACAAACTATCCACCTTTAACTGAATAAATAAATCATTTTTCATTTGAACGGAATAAAAATTCTTGAGTTTCACTATATTCAACCACTATAAGTATATAAAAAATCTTAGACTACCATTTTCCTTCATGGTGAATGACATCAGACCACCCCATAAAGACAAGCTAAGCTAGATGAAGAGCTTTTACATAAATCATAAATATAAATCCTCAACTACCATAGATTATATGTTTTAATATGAAAAGGATAAATAAAAATTAGAGATTTAATAGGCTTAAACTCTTTCTCAAACTTGAAATCATGTTGAGGGTGTAGGGTCACATCATCTTTGGAAAAAACATCTAGAAAATACTAAAAAACACTCGGGAAAATCCCCAACAGCACAACCATTAAACTCAATGACAACTCTATTATCTATTAAAAATAAGTATTTAAATTCTTACATCCCATATTTGGCTCCCATGTGACATTATGGTGTATTTTTTATATTATTTTATATTATTTCATTATTATTATTTTTGGATTTTAAGTAAAAAATTTATAATTTCTAAAGTTTTTGATCTATTTTACAGTTTACACCTAGTTAGGGAAAATTATGAAGATTTATAGAGAGAACAATGCAAGTGTTTTATTCCTTGATAGTGTATTTTTTCATGGTTGGATCACAATTTACTAAACCATGTAATATGTTTAGAAAAACATAAAATTAATTTAGCATGTGAAGTGAATCACATATTGCTGCACATTTAGGGATGACCGCATGAACCAACCTTGTGAGGTGTTTAGGTTCCATTTAGTGGTTACCACATGGTTGGTATATAGTTTTTCTAACCATGAGGATTGCCCAGTTTTTTAAAAACATAGAATTCCCATAACACCCATACTCTATTTTTTTTATTTAGGATATCCAATTTTCCCTCTCTCATTTGAACGGACCAAGTGTGCATGTGCGAGATCATACCCTCCTTATATTTATGATTCCAAGACTTTCTAAAATGATTTCAATTAGGTTTATAATATAATATCTTTCATTCCCATATATTTCACTCCCTCTTCTCTCATCTTGATCTCTCCCCTTGTTTTTCTCTCTCTCTTAAAAACTCTAGACATTTTGTGGGTTGGTATTATTTTTCAAGGTGGTTATATTGATTGATATTTTATTCATTGGGGGTGTGTTTATGAGATTTCTTATTATGGTTGTGCATTCACCATTAAAGGTGATGCTTTGAAGCATATGTTTTCTTAATTAAGGTAGGTTTTTCTACAATAATCCTTCATATTACAAGCCATGAGTATCATGGGTATTTTAATACACTTTTTCATTCCAATGTATAACTATATGTGACACACTCATTTTATTTGAAAAGGTGTTGTTGGTTTTTTAAACATGTTATAAAGGGGTTTTGTGGTTTTCCATTTTTTACCTTTGGAATTAAAATTTTATGAACTCTAACTATTTTATCAAAAATTTAATTGGTTTTTAAAGAATAATTGAAATTTTAAAGTCTTTCTTGGAACCATTTGGATCTAAATTAAATATTTTCTCATTTTTAAAGTAATTATTTAAATGTAATGGGGTGTGTTGAGTATTGTTGAATAGTTTTGAGAATTTTTAATTTTGATGGTGTCTAAAGTGTTTTCAAGGAATGTCTTCAATTATTTTTAATGGGGGTTTTAAAAATTTTGTTTCAAAATTTGTGAGAATATTTTAATTACAATCATGAATTGAAAGGACTAATGGGGAAAGTTATATATTATATTATTTTAAATGATGTGTAAGGGGATTTCTCTTGAGAGGGTGTTGAAGGTGAGATGAGGTTTAATAGAAATTATTTTAATTGAACTATATATCAATCATTTGGTTGTCTGATTTATCCCTACCATTGGTAAATGTAATGGGAATATTAGAAGTTTAATAGATGAACTGGATGAGTGAACCCCTTAGTGTGGATTATGTACTAAATAATTAATGTTTTATAATTAGATTAGGTGAGGTAATAAGAAAGATTATTTTCATGGATTGTTTATTTATCTTAAGATAGATTATACAACCTAATTAGTGTTGTATGACTACTATGATGTTGATGGGTTGTTTAGTGTTGGATTAGGGTTCCAGTATCTAGTTCAGGTTTATGTTACTTGATTCCTAGGGAGTTTTCCATTAAAATTTTATCCTATCAAGGATTTTGTAGGGGATTTCATTCTCTAATTTTAGTATATCAAATGATCCTTTATTGGTTGTGTGGAAAATTTTATTAGTTATATCTGACCAAATATATTAACTATTTATTAAATTTTCTTAATTTATTTTTATTCAGGTGTGGAATTAGTTCATTTCCGTACTATTTGAAAATCTGTATTGAAGGATGTGTTTCATTAAGGATAAAATTATATTTTGCAAAAAATTTATTTTGATATGTTTTGAAAAGGAGTAGGAAAGGAAATATGGTTTTATATAGAAAATTAAAAGTCCTATTATTATAATTTGAAAGTGTTTTTGAAGAAAAAACTCTAAATTAATATTTGGGTTTAAAACTGAGGTTTTAGGCTAGATGTTCCCCACTTGATTTTATCAAAGGTTTTAATCTAGTTTTACAAAATTAAATATTAACATATGATATTTATTTTATTTATTCTTTCCTATATGAAAAATATAATTTTTTTAGTTATGTAAAACTAAAAATTATATAGTGTATTATGGAGGAACTTCATGGACTCTATGATTTAATCCTACTAGACACATTTCAATAACACTCTGCATGCACAAAAGGGTGTATGAAACTTTTATTTTTCATTTTATGGTCTCATTATTACCACTTTACATTATATATCTATTGATCATGAGGATATATGTGTTGGAATATGGTGAGTGGCCATTGGTTATTTAGAGGTTCGACAAAGCTATTTGAGTTCCATTTTATTTCTGAATTGATGTATAGGTTAATTCAGAATAGTGTAAATTTCTTTTCCTATACTCTTGGTATCTATTTCTTTTGTATTTCATTTGGTATCCCAATTTTATATTTTGGGTAGATTTTTATTTTATTATTAAATGTTTGGTAATTTTATTATTTTGTTCTTATTATCTTATTTGCATTGATTTCTAATGTTTGGATTGGTCATGTTAAAAATCCTAGTTATTTCCACTACTTGATTATATGATTATAAAAGGGTTGAAAAAGTCCTAATTGTGTCTTATTTATACCCAAAACACTCATTTCCAGATCATGCTGATTGGGAACACCCTTATGGATCAATGAAATATTGAGATGGGTGTCATATTAGGTCAACTTGAGCCCGTTCATTACAAATGGAATCAGATCCTAGTTCTCGATACAGTCCAAGGTTCTTGAATAACTCTCTTGTTATTTGTATGTGTCATGGTAGAATTTACATCAGGAATATTGTCAAAACATAATAGTTATATCAAAATTATGTTCCTAATCACCACCTTTCATATTGACACTTGAGTTTCCATAGGTAGTTAGGGTTTGGTTTATATTTTTGGTTATTCTTTTGAATTGATATTTGAGATGGTGATATTTTTTCTTCATTTACATTATAAGAGATTTATTTTTGGTTGTTATCATAATTTTGGGATGCGTAAAAAGATAGGATCATTGATTTGAGGCTAGAATTCATAGCCTAAAAATTTATTCATTAGACAAGTGCTCCATATTTAACAAATTTAAGGATCTTTTTCATAACTAAAACATGGTCCATCATACTATGTGGCCAAGTAAATAATTATTATACAACCTCTTTAGTTTTTTATTCAACCCTCTTAATTCCTAGACTAAATTTGGTGGTTTTGGTAGTGGGGAAAATGATCGACAATAATCTTATTATTTGGAAATGATATTGGATTGGATTTTGGTTGTGGTTTTTAGTATACCTGTTTTATATGATTTATAGGAAATATATTATTATGTGAAAAGTGGGTTTTGTGAAGAGTTTTTTTTATTTGAATGTTTCCTTTGAGATAGTATGTTTTTAAAAATAGTTATTTTTTATCATTGTATCTGGAAATAAATTTGGTTTTGAAAAACTGGTTAATGACTTATTTGAAATATTTTGACCCTTTTGGAGGGTGTTTTCTATTCTGATCGATTTTGAAATAAAAATTTCAAAATGTTTTAAAGTTCCCTAAAGGGTGAGATATTTTTTAATAAATATAAATAGTAAAATATTGAAAAAATATATTTTTTAATTTAAATTAAACTGGTGGTTTTTAAAACCAAAATATGTGAATTGTTTGGTTCTTGAACCGTGATGGGAAATTAAACGATAGATGATTTTAAAATTGTTTTAAAGCATAAAATATTTTGTGATTGATATTATATTTATGATAATGTTTTGTTTTAATAAAGTGGGAATTTTAATTTTTGATTAAATTTTGAAAGAAAATTCCTTAAAATTATTTTAAAAATGTTTTGAATTTTTTTAGACCTTTTTCCAAGGGCCCTATGGTTTTAAAAGAGTAATTTTCCAAATTTTTTATTTTTTTTGAGTTGTGTATATAGATTTTACCCTTGATTTTATTTGAAACTATTTAGAATGATTTAGGATACATGGATTGGTTGGGTTTATGTATCATGTGATTTGAAAGTGATCCCAAGAAAAATGGTTATAAGTAGTAATAGGGTTTTTATCTCTAGTACTAGTTCCCTTCTAGTTCTTGTATTTTCAAAGACTCTAAATCGAGTGAAACATGTGGTTTTCTCCGCTAGGTGGTGTAGTGTAAAATCATGGAATTATCTAAGATATTGTTAAACTAGTGGATTTATTTGATATCCATTTATATGGAATTGAGTAACTTAGTCATGTGAGCCTTGGTTGGATGTTTAAATTGTTTAGGATAAATCTTCTTAGATTTTGAGCGTCTCTCGGGGGAAGAATATTTGTAAATTTAAGTCTTGTTTTTGGAGATGATCTACTTTGAAATTATTTCTTTAGGAGGTTAGATTAATCATAGGTTTAGTTGGTTTCATTTTATGTGTTTTTGGGTTTCATTTTTTAGTTTCTCTTTGATGAGAAGTGGTTGGTTTGGGATTCTATTTCCTCTATATATATATTTATCTAGGTATTTTATTTGTGAGGCTAGATTATGGTGGAAGATACACCTTGAGTTTCAATTGGATGGTTTGAACAAGGGAGCCTTGGGTGTGTTCATGGGTAATATGGTTGTATGGTTATTTTTGGTTGGAGAATGGGTGTAATTTTTTTTAAGAATTATAATATCGAGATCACCATGAGACGAAGTTTTGTGAGTTTTATCATCCGTTATCTTTTGATAAATTCTCATGAACCAAGTGTTAAACTATATTATTTCTTATTGAGGAATGTTTCTTATAGTTGTGTTATCTAGTTATATTTTTATATGATGGATTTTTTATTAGAACCCATGATCAATGGGATTTATTTTATAATTGAAATTCCATTATATAATTTGAGATGGTATCTTAGGGGTCAATTACAGTTGATGATTTTTTAGCTTCCTTTGATGTTTTTTTGGAATCGTGATTTTTTTAGTGATTATCTCTTTATAAGAGAGGTTTTATATTACATCCTCATTATAGATGAATTATAAATTATGGTTAAACATATGTTAGGTCACATTATTCTTATTTCTTCATGTTTTATGATTGTGGATTAGATATTTCTGTAGGTTGTTTTATGTTGTTTAAGGATTCAATCATTTGTTTTGTGGAATTATGAGTATTGTTTCCTTTCTATAGAATTCTCCTTCAGTTTTAACCCAACCTTGAACCTATATAGATTGTGTGTGGTGGTTTACCCCACAAATATTATACTTTTTCCCAATACTTTTCTGGGGGTATAAAGTGGCATGGTTTGGAGAATTGTGACACCTGTGTCTCACTGTGGTGATTCCTTTTATGATATTTTAGAATATTTTAAAATTATGAGTTTTTTGGGTAAAAAAATTGTAATTTATAATAGATTTAATATATTTCAATCTTATCACATATTTATGGAAAACTGTGAGGAGTTCCAAATAAAACAATGAAAATGAAACAATTCCTTGATATGTAATTTTTTCACAATTGGAACATGATTTATCAAGCCATGCAGGAATTCTAGGAATACCATGAAACATAATTTGGTTCATGGGTAACCTTAATTTTTTTCATAGTTATTTAAGACCATGTGAACAAACTGTGTGAGGTTCAGGGTTCTATCTAGTGGATCCCACATTATTAATACATGATTTTTCAAACCATGTGACTTAACTTTTTGACTTGCCCAATTTTTTAAAAACTTGAAATTACCAAAATACTAATTCTTTTATAATTATTATTTTGGAATTAATATTTCCCCAAACTTGTTAAAATTTTCATGGGGTGTGCATGAGAGCTCCACTACTCCCTTTCTTCATGATTCAAAGACTTCCTTGATTTTAATTAAGTTTCTAAGGTAATCTTATTCATTCAACTTCATTACTCTTCATCCTACCCCCTTTTATCTCTCCACTAAATTTTCAATTTCTCATGAACCCATACCATTGTGTGGGTGGTGATTTAAGTTTAATATGGGTAGATTCACGAGTCTTTGATTGTTTATGTTGTGTAGACTTCATTTCCTTTCATGTTTGTGTATTCTCCAATAAAGGCAACACATTAAAACATGTTTTTTCTTTATTAAGGTATGTGTTTCTATAATTAGCATTCATATTATATTAAAAATGTTTCTTTGATGTTTTAATATGATTTTTATTTCCAAATTATTACTATATGTGATACACTCGTTTTATTTGAATAACATATTGATCGTTTTCTAAACATGGAAAAAGGGGGTTTTATGGGTTTTCCTTATTTTACATTTTGAATTTAAAATTTATGTATTAACAATGTTCTATAGAATATATAATTATATTTTAAAGAAGTATTGTTATTTTAATTTAGTGTTTAGTAGTGTATTCTTCTCACTTAAGTTATTTTTTTTTATGAAATTAGTTAAATAGAAAGTAGTGTGTTGGCCCTTGTTAAATGGTTTTTGAGAAATTAAAAATTCAAGGGATCTAAGGTTTTTTCAAGGAAAGATTTCAATGGTTTGTTTAAAGTCTGTTTTAAAAGTTAATTCTTAAAAGGCGTGAGTGTATTTTCATTCCAATAATGAATTGAAAGGCCTAGTTGGATAATTATAAATGATTTTATAAAAAAAATAAGGGGATACCCTCAATTAACCTGATTTTATCTATTTTTCTTGATATAGATTTATAAAAAATGAGGAGGTTTTCATATTATATTCATATAATTAATATAATGTGGAATTTTTTTATAAGTTAATTAAGGGTTAGATTATTTTTACTAGAAATTATTTTAATTTATTTATTTATTGATTTTGTTCCTACATGATTTCTCAACTCCATTGGTTGATGTCATGGGAATCCGAAGAATTTAGTAGATGACCTAGATGAGTGAATGCACTAGTGTGAAAAGTAAACTAATGGGGGGATTTTTCCTCGATTTAATCCGTGAGATAACATGATAGATTGTGATAATAGATTGTTGAGAACTGCCGAGATGGATTGTATAGCATGATTAGTTCTATTAAACTACTTGGATGTTGAAGCATTCTTTAGTGTTAGCCTAGGGTTCCATTTACTAGTTCAGGTTTGGGTTACTTTAGTCTTAGAGATTTTATAATGAAAGTTTAATCATATTGAGGATTTTCTATCAGATCTCATTTTTTTATTTTCTTATATCCTATAATCCTTTTATGGTTGTGTGAAACCATTTATTAGTTTCACTAACTACTCTATATTAATGATTTGGTTCCTAATCTTGATTTATTTATATTTGGATAGAAAATTGATTTATTTATAAACTATTTTAAAATTTATTTTTAAGGAAGTGTTTCTTTAAATATAAAATGTTAATTTTCTAAAAACGTATTTTGATTTTTTTAAAGGGAATTAAAATGAAAAAATACTTAGAAAATAAAAAGTCATCTTCTTGGAATTAGAAATAGTTTTTGAAGGAAAACCTCTTGATTCATGTTTGTGTTTAAAACTATGGTTTTTGTTCATATGGCCCTAAATTATTTCTCTTAAATGTTTTACTCAAGTATTGTACAAAAAAATCTTAATGGATGATTGTTTTTTTTTCTTTATGCTTACACATGTGAAACATCTAACTTTTATTAATTATATTCAAACAAGAATTTTATGGAATTTATCAAAGAAGGAATTGCATAGACCCTATGGTGGAATCCTACTAAGAACATTTTTCTCACACCATATATATAAAAATTAGTGTTTTCATCTTATCTTTAGTTCCCCATATTACCCCTATATGTTGGATATTAGTTGGGTCTAAGGTCATACTTGTTGGGATATAGTGAGTGACCGCGAGTCATGTGGGGGTTTGATGAAGATCTTCATGTTTTTTTATTCATGGACTGATATATCAATATATTCATCCAATTGTAGAAATATTTTTTCAATACTCTTGGTTTTATTTTTTCTATATTACAATTTTTTACCTTGTTTTATATTTTGGGAGGAATATTATTTTATTATGCCATGTTTGGTTGTTTTATTATTTTTTACGCTAATATTGTATACATGGATGTCCAATATTTGGATAGATCATGTTAGAAATATCAATTGTTTCTATAGGTTGATTATATGATTATATAAGGGTGAAAGTGTTTTTATGTGTGTGTTATTGATGCATAGGAATGAGTTTCTATACCATAGAGATTGGTAATTCCCTTCAGGATCAGGGATGAATCAATCCAGGTGATGTGTTGGGTCAGCCCAAGCTTGATTTTTATACTATATAATGATCCAAATTGTAAAAAAAACACCCCAGAATGGCCTACCACATCATATAATGAAACTCTATTAAAAAATAAATCAATTACCTCATGAACATAATACAAAAAATCCATTACAAGAATAAAATATTATGGTTATATATATAGTAAGAAGAAATACCCTAATGAATGATATTTACTCATCATCAAATCAAAACCCTGTAACACATAAAAAAAAATCAGATTTACCTTTAATTGGTGTAGTCAACACAAGGTTCACTAGAAGTCGCTTCAAATTTAGTCCCAATATGCTGAACAAGGAGTGTCCAATAAAAGAATTCAATTATATAGAATCAAATAAAGGAAAATACATTGTAAAATATAAGCTGATGGTACCTCAAACAATCTATGGCCTGCCTAGTGCTATCACCTCCATGGAGTGAAAAAAATGATTCTTAGATCCTCTTCTCCACTACCCATACTGAAAACCACCTCCATATTTATGCCCAACCCTATGTATTTATGGGAAGAAGATATCATTGGGATTTTGTCTGTCTGATCTATCTCCCCTTGGTAGAAAATATTATTGTCCTTGTTACTAATATGAGCTCTAAGGAAACTAAAGTCAACGATTAAATAGAAATTGACTACTAATACCATGCTATCCCATGATAATGGTTTGATACTATAACTAATGGTGACCAATACTTCCAAAAATAATGTATACACTAATTGATCCCTTGGTTTACACATATGAACTACTAGATTTATAGAATCACAAGGAATAATGTTGAGGACAAATTCTGGTTGGTTGGAACCTTAATTATTCTGATTTCCAAGACCATGCATCTATACATTTTCTCCTCCGTAATCCCTAATGACTCCACTATCAAGACGATCTCAACAATACATGCATCATGTTATTCACCTCCACATTTTTCATCTATATTATATATGTAGAAAACATAATTACATTAATTTCATACCAAATTTATTGATTAATCACCCCTATAAATATATACCTTTGACCTCATTATCTTGGAAAATATCAGGTTAAAATTATATAAGGACCTTAAATTTAATCTAGATCCCTTATATGCTTATGTTCTACCATATGAGAGAGACAGAAATTATTTCTTTTCTACTTCCTTTATCATTTAATAAATAAATTCTACATATAACTCCCTCTAGAAATAACCCCACATGTCCTATGTATCTCTGAACTATCCAAGGAACATGATCCACCACTGGTTTGAAACCCTTTCATATAAGTACTATCCATTGAGACCTGATACTATACCTTAGAACATATCAAATTTAATGAAATCACATGCTCCTTCAATGAGTGATCTCTCTATAAATTAGAGATTCTCCCTTTATACATCACTAATCCATGATGTTAGAGCTCACATGAATTCCTCCCCCATGTATCTTCCTTTACATCTATGTCAACCCTTTGGAAGTACTCTAGATCATCCAACCTCACCTCACCAACTTGATCTACACAGAGATGTCAACAGCTCGGAACTATATATATAAATAGAAAGGAAAACATCTAAGTATAGTAAATTGGATTATATTAAGATTCATTTTATAAAATTTTCATCAATTTCCCCAAAATCACCCCAATTCAAACACAAACAGAAAAAATCACACATGTACTTTTTTTGGTCTCTACCATGTAATCAAAATTATCTCATTTATAGTGTCTAAAAATCTAAAGGTCCTTATGTTAGATCATCGTGGGGGCCCTCATCTCATATTTTATAGCTAGACTACCTTTCTATGTCACACAATAGGATTGAATAATATTGTTACCCTACCAAACCCGTGAAATTTTCACTAATGCCAAAATCAAAAATTCATCATAATACTCACCCATTGTTTTGATACCACCTTTTCATGACCCCCCCCATAAGGAGCACATCTTGGGAATTCAGTTAAGATGAGAGTGACCCTCTAATACTACCCCCAATATTCCATGGGTTGAAAAATAGAACCAATGGTATAAACCATAAAAATGGGTTGAATTTCCCTCATAAATCCTAGGAACATATAAGGAAAACCACTAATACAAAACTTAATATAAATCTAAACCATTATACTATAATGAAAGTGATGTCATATAGAGAAAAATATCCAAAATAAATACTAAAAGTAAACTACTAAGGTATAAAATCAAACAAAACCTCCAAGTCCCAAGATAGTAATTTATAGACAAATCACTGAATTCCCTTAATAAATGTGAAAAATATATATATAGGGGGTGAGAAAACATGTATAATAAGTATGTTCCTACTTATAAACTTTTATAAAAACTTAGAAGAGTCATATCTAAAGCCCAAAATGGTCTTAAGTGAGAGACCCTAAGAGGGAGGAGTGAATTAGTGTATGAAATTTTTTCCAATTTTATAACTTTTACATAAGAACTATAACCGCACTTCTTGGAGCTTGAAATCTTGATCATAAGGGACACTTGTTTTTCTATTTTAGTGTTTTTGTTAATTAAAAACTAGAACTGCCTTTTTTATGTCATTTTTTCTTATGATTATCTGATATTTATGTGAAATAAAATAACAAAAGTAAGCACAATGACACAAACATTTCTACTTTGTTCAGATCTACAACCTAGTCCAAGGAGAATGCATCTAGTATTGTGTTGGTGCACCAAAATACTATCCTAACTATTTTTTGGTTTTATGATAGGTTTCTCCTACCATGTCTCACTTCCCTTACAAAGGTTTAGGGTATATGAACAATTTTACAAATATCACTTGCCTTGTCATTCCCTTTTCACTCACTTCGTCACAAGAAAAACTAGTTGGCATGCTGGAAAATTAAAGATATCACTTTATTGATTTTAAAAAATATAAAGTAGGTACCTTTTAATTCCACATGATCTTTCATAGTATTGATTTTAATATCACCTTGATCATTTTATTTCCATGAGAGGTCATGCAAACCCCTCCACCATTGTATAAATATTTAATAGATTCAAAGTCTTACCCTTCCTAGAATAATTCAATAATACCTTTATTTATAGTTCAGAACTAAAATTTATTTACTTTTTTAGACGAAATAACTAATCTTCTTTCTCTAAAAATATATGTGTGGGAATTTTCTCTTCCACTTTATTTTTTTGTAATTATATATCCTATTTTTGTATTCTACATATATATTATTTTAAGTAAATTTCATGGTTGAACTCTCTTTATCTTTAATTTTGTTAATTGGTATATTGATGAAGGATATTCTTTTATTTTTTGAAATTAATATCATACAGTGTATATCGAATATTTTTTTATTGCTTGTTTTGTTTTCCTTTTATTCAACCATATTGCATACGATAAAATATTTTCATATCCTAAAATATAAAACCCCCAAGAAATCAACATGAAAAAAATCATTGATATAATTGTATGGACATATTTCCAAATATATAATTTGTATACACTCAAATATCTTATTTTATTCTTTACATGATAATATCTTTATATAAATTCTATATTAGAACCTTCATTTAAGCACCATGAATATCATGGCACTATAAATTTATCTTGAATTCTCTATTTGAAATCTGGATATCTTGATTAAATAATTTTTATATTCCAAAAGTATATATTCAAACACAAAAAATTATAATAGCCATTAATAAGCTTATATATCACCCTTATGTGATCTTAAAAACCATTATTCAGCTTTAGTAGTTTAGATCTCACTATTACATAGCAAGGTGCATCAAAAATAACTAATACAAAAGATTACATTACCCTTAGGAGAAGACACCTGAATTTTATGAAAATTTCATTCTCTCAATTACATAGGTCTCCCTCTACCTTTATTATTAATTTTTAGTTTTATTGTGGACCTTATGTAGAATCCACTTACCTTTACGTGAGTAACGTGCTTTCAAAGTAACCATTATGAAAAAAATGCTTCCCCATTACAAAAAATTAAAAATTCTTGATAAATACCCTTATATATTATAAAAAATATAATATAATAACCTTCACATATCCTGTGATTCTACCTCACCCCATTTACACAATATTCAATCACCATGATAGGTGAAATAGAATAGTGATCTCTTATAGCTCGTTCTTGAACCTCATGGATGTAATAAATCCATCAAAACCATTTTATATACCATGAGTATATACAACCATATTATATAATCTTAGGTTCAAACCCACTATATAAACCACATAGACTCATTCAGACTCTCGAGACCATGATGGTTGATCATCCATGAAAGTTATCATGATGGAACAAACTCATACACATAGGAAATCTTGAGTGAGAGTTTACAGACAGTAAAGATGACACCATTTTTTTATTTTCAATAATGGATTTTAAATATGAATAATTACCACTATGTAAAGAAAAACCATATTATAATTACACTCATTACACACCTCTTAATAATAACCTGGACCCTTTTGTAGTTTATTTAAATTTTACTGGGCCTGGTGGTTCCCTATAGTTATTACTCTTGACCTCAAATTGTTCTTCACTACTTAAAACCAACATGTACTCCATCCTACAACATTTACTACCTTCATAAACATTTATGCCTACTTGAAAAGGTTCTCACATGAATACTTCCCTACAAACTACTTTGATATGTGGTGCTTTGATCTTTGATGACAACTTGTTTGGTTATGCTACTTAATTGATGGATTTGAGGGGGATGGTCCCTTTTTTAATAAGCTCATAAAAAAATAGGTATAAATAGAATTTATCTAGATATATAAAACTATCCAAAAAAGAATCACCTTCACATACATACACAAAAACACACACACATATCTATATTTTCTTCTTCAAGAGAACCATGCATAATATATTTTCAATAATCCTCCAAGAATCACCAACAAATCCAAAATTTTCATTTTCATAAAATCTACTCCAAACTCGCAAGGGTTCACCAATATGAATTTTGGTGTTTTTTTTCAATAAAATCTCAAATTTTCTATCAAACCTTTCTCTCAATTTTTTTTCAATGAAAAAAGGTTAATCTAATATATAAATACATCTATATAACATAACCCTATTAACTTTCTCCCTCTTAATTATTGAATTTGATATGGTGATCTCCATTTGGTTCTTAAAAATACTCACCCATTATAAATAATTTATCTACATCATTAATTGATCCCAATTGTCAAAATTTCATGGTTAAAATTTAAAAATTTACAATCATTTACTAATAAAAATCTGAAACTATTTTTTCAATTTTATTTTCAACAATCTCACAAAAAATATAGTGATAAATGTTTCCACTTATCACATGAGATATCAACAAACCATCTAAGACTACTATGTCAGGGATCAGTGTAGTAAATAAAAGTATTATAAAAGACCTAGAAAGTTGTCCAAGTTTCTATTTAGGTCTATTAAATTCAAAATAGCATATAAATTCCATTTTATAAACACATTATATGATCCAAAATCACACTAAGTTTGTTAGAACAAAAAATTTAAAGTAAAAAGGGTGAATATCACCCCATTTATAGTATAAGTTACGCCATTTAACAATACTAAAAAGACAATCCAATTTTTCTTCCAAGCCATATACGATCTCATAGATTTATTCACTCAATATTGATACTGAATATCCATTTATAATTTGTATTTAACTTACCCTTAAATCAAGAATCAGGCGTTTGAGGTGTTCTATTATTCTGGGACCTCCACTTCTTGAGAAATAACTCATCTTTATTTTAATATTTTTGAATCCTAAAAAGGTAAAAAACTTACACAAACCATTATAATATAAATATATAAATACAAATTGTAATAATTTTACTTTTTCAATCTAATTTCCTCTTTTAGCAGATAGATTCCACTAATCCCATAGCCAGAAAAAAATTGTTTCAAGGTAAATTCATAATAATGTAACGGATAATTGAAATATATTTTAATGTAATTTATTGAATTTTAATCAATAATTTATTCATTTAATTTAGTAATAACAATTAACTTTACATGAACCTTCACGTATGATTCCAAACTAGAGAGCTAAAATACCTTATAAACTACTTTATACAAGCAATTTCCAATATTAGTTCATATTTGAGTTCAGAATTATTTCATGTTATTTAGAGAAAAAACACCCCATGTATTGTATCTACCCCTTATTACCACACCTCCTTAAATATTTAATAATATTTAAAGATTAATATGATATAGGTACCTTCCATATTCTTCATATTTACGAGGACGATGAGTCCCTAAGGACCACCACTTTCCATTTACATTTCACTTTGAGTCTAATTTAATATTTGAGATATATTGACAAAATTAATATATCTTTTGCCCAATATTTATTGTTTCTCTCTACAAAACCTTGATTTTTGGAATATATCATCAAGTAATATTTTATTTTTTAGCACATACCTTTCCATTAGGCATCCCTCTCTCATGTTCCATTTTTAGCTTTGTATGCATGTGAACTATTCTCATGCTTCATAGTTATTTTCTTGTCTATATAGAAGGTTTGAGATTGAGAAATAGTATTATAGATTATATTACCACCATCTTAAATATATAAGTCATCCATGTTTAGGTTATCATTTTTTTCAATGGGATTGATTTTTCATTATGTTCATGATGAATTCCAATTTTAACCCCTATTGAGAATCTTCAAAAATTTCCACTTGAGGCATGCTTAGTATGGTAAGAAAATTGGTATGAAAAACAAACCTTGTATTCTTTGGTTGAATTATTTATATTATAATTTTTTTCTATCGACAACATGAAATATATTTAAAATCTTTAAAACAAAAACTTTAAATGTGAGCAATCATCCATCAAAATTAGAACATGTTTTCATACCTTCTTTGAGTTTTTAGTGGGTTTCCCTAACCCTATACAAAATCTCTCTTCATCCAATTTATAAAATGATCAAGTCTTTCCCTTTTCTTTGAATTCACCATGGTTATCTTCTTCTCATGACTTAAAGAGGTCTCATCATACCAAATGCCATTTTTCTCCATACTACAGGGCCTTTGGTACATCATAATTTTCCCATGAATACTTTCCGATGAGGCTTATTTACCTTATAATTTATTATTTACTACATAAGTGTAATAAATTAATAAATACAAATAATCCTTTAATTTAGTATTCCTATTGGAACTATATTGATCTACATGTTTCTTGAATGATTTTATTTCTTCTTCTAATGATTAAATCTTCTTTCCCCTTGATTCAAGTTGATAATTAAGTTATTTATTTATATTCTTCCCAATAAAAATTTTATCCTCCAATGTATAAGATATTTTTATCTAGTATGTCACCTATCTAATTCATTTTTTAATTAATTTGATATGTATAATCTTTAATTAATTTCTTCTCTTGTTGTATAATTTTTTTTCCTTTAACTAGTTTTGATAGGTGTATAGAAGATTAATATTTTATGATTTCAAAATTTTAGTTTCTTTTGTGTTTAAATTATTTCTATTGAAATAAAATTTTAGTCATTCTACCTTTTTTTATTTTACTTTCAGTTCTTTATCTTTGGGATCATTCATACTACTTATATGAGTGGTCAATTCACTAAATATTTTATTGAAACCTTTTAGCTTGTTGAATTCAATTTCATATACTTGGATCCATATTTCTTGAGACTTATTTTATTCTTTAAGATTCAAATTTTTATGTTTAAATTTCTTATCTATATCCTCTATTAGATGGTAAAACTATAATTTTTACCTCCTTGGAATATCCTCATCATCAGTAGTTCAAACATAACTTGTCATTTTTGGTTCATTGGCCATTACTATATCATCATTAATTAAAAGTATAGATTCACAATCTGATTTATATATACCTTTATTTTGTATGTTGTTGGCATCCTTTAATTAAATCACACACTTACTATAGATAGTTCTATAATGAATAATTCCATTGGACTTATACATATTATTTTACGTTTATCCTTTTCCATAAAAAACCAAAATATAATAGAAATATTAAACATCAACTTCAACAATTATATGAACCAGGTCATAAAAAATAAATCCAATAAAATCATTTTATGATATGATACTAGTTATTAAACTGAAAAGGGTCTTAGGTAAGAGACCATGATGGGGGGGGGGGGTGAATCAGGGTATATAAACTTATCCAATTTAATTAAATTTCATAAAAAATATCTCTACCCTACTTGGATATGAAACTCCTGATCATAAGGGCCACTTGTTTTTCTATTTCAGTGTTTGTTTTGATCTAATTCTTGACCTAGCTTTTATATCAATTTGTATTATAACTATTTGATAATGTTGGGTAGTAAGATATACAATTAAATCATAAAGACATGTGGATTTTTACTTGTTTCACAACTATGGTATTATCCAAGGAGCATGAATCCAACATCATGTTAGTGCAAAAATATATCTAAACTCACTACTTGTAGGTTTTAGGCTAGGTCAATCCTTCCTAAAATCACTACCCTAATAAAGTTTTAGGGTAGAAGAACTATCTTGTTAGGATCAACTCTCTCACAATTATCCTTTTCATTCACTAATTTAAAGGTAGAACAAGTTGCCACATAGGCTAAATAAAAATTTCACCTTATTGATGTTGCACAAAATATAAAGTAGGTTCCTTTTGACACCATATGTTACTTCATAGTATTAATGTGAATATCACATAGAGTGTCTTAATTACATGATAGCTTAAGAAAACTCCTCCTCCTTTGGGTTTATTTTCAAGTGATTCCATATCTTCCTCTTTCCAGAATAATTCTAGAGTCACTTTATATTTTCAGTTTAGAACTATAATTCCTTCAATTTTCTAGAGGCATGATCTTCTATTATTTCACTAAAAAAATTGAATGTTATAGTGGTCCTTCCTTATTTACACATTGGTAGTAGAGATCTTATTTTAATCTTAGTTGTGTAGATTAATTTAAGGAACTTTCATGGATAAACTCTCTATCTATTTCTTTTTGTCAATAGGTATATTTTTTAAGGATATTCTTCTTTTGTATGCAAATAACATCTTATTGTATTGATCCTCTATTTTTATCTATCAAGGTCCTCTCCTTTTATACTAATATATTTCATATTATATAATATTTTTATATATAAAAATATGAAACCCTTAAGATAATAGGGTGACAAAAATCCTTGATATCAATGTATGAAAATATTTACATATATGTAATTTATAAACCCATCCATACCTCATTTAATTATTTTTATGATAATATTTCATTTAAATTATATATTGAATCCTTCATTTAATCTTCCTAATATATCATGGAACTATAAATCTATTTTTAATTATCTTTTTGAACAATATATATCTTTCTCTAATAATTCTAACTTTCCACAAAAATAGAATCTATTGAATGTAAATAAGTATAAGCTTTAGACAATATCTATATCACACTTTCTTGAGATTGAAACAACCCTCATGAAACTTCAGTAGTTTATATCTCACTTTTATATATCCAGGTGCATCAGTGATGACCCTTACATAGCGTTCACATAATATTACACCAAAATCACCTAACCATTTAGAAAATAACGTCATTTCTTTAAGACCTTTCCATTGGTATCTTTCTAGCTTTTCATGTCTCACTTAGTTTCAATGAAACTCTTACATTTTATCCACTTACCTTTATAAACACAGTGTACTTTCAAAATAACCTTTATAAAAAAACTCTTCACCTTTACACATGATTCAAAACACTAGATGAATATCCTTATATATTCTAAAAAATACATTGAAAAACCTAGATACACCTTTTTCTTCTTATTCACCACCTTTGTTCATCCTTCAATAATTATGAGAAGTAAAATAGAATGGTGAGAATTTCTAGCTCATTTTTGAATCTCTTGCATACAAGAACTCCACCACATTCATTGGATCTTCCATGATAACTTATCATGATTTTATTTTTTTCAGGGCTCTTAGTCACTGGATCAACCAAGTAGTTTCACTCAAACTTCTGATAGAATAATCACTTGATTGACCATGTGAATCTACCACACTAGAATAACCTCTTAAACATGGGAATTGTTGAGTGAGATGTTGATGATGATCAGGATGAAATTTCTTTTTATTTCCGAGTACGACATTTATTTATAAATAGTTCCTACTAAATAAATTCATCCAACATCAGAATGATTCATATATGAATGGTTCTTAATAGTACTTTACATCCCTTCACCAGTTCATTAAAATTCAACTAGGCCTACTGGTTCCCCTTGGTCATCATACCTAACCCCAAGGTGTCCCAAAATACCTACAAAAATCTATACTTTGAAATATTCTCCTTATTTCATTCGAAAAAACCTATATTAACTTCCATGGGTTCTCACATGCACATTTCCCCTGCCAATCACTCATCTATGTGGTTCCTTCGAGCTCAGACACCAAGTTATTTGGTCAGGCTGATCAGGTGCTGGATTTGGGTTGGTTGGTCCTACTTTTTTATAAACTCATTAAAAGAATTGGTAATAGATAGAATTCCTCAAGATATATAACCTCATTAAAAAACCAAAACAACAACTTCACATATATACATTTTCTTATTCTTAAAGATAACCAACCATAACATATTGTCAACAATACTCCAGGAATAACTAATTAATTAAAATATTTCATTGTCAAAAAAACCACTCCACCAAGTATCATATCCTTTACCACATCATAATCACACTAGAACACATCACATTATCATCAGTCACACTTTAACTTATGATCATAATATCATGTGCATCATAAAATTTTCCCTCACAGTCGATTATATGTATGAAGGTAGATTGGGGAAGAGGGAACAACTAGCCATCCATTCCCTCACTAACTTGAATGTTTATGGAATAAAACTAGAACCAAATACATTTGAGTGTCATTGAGGTTATTGAACTTGGGTGGGGTATATAAGAATACATAAGAAAATATATAAAATAATAAATACACACAAAACACAACATAAGGTATAATACACAAACAAAATTTGAATACCCGTTACAACCACCACATCATTGTTACTAGTTACTTACAACTACTTCAATTTATAAAACTCACACCAGCCCCAATTTTCTACAAAAAACAACCACATATTCATTCTTAATTAAACATTTAATCATTTAATTTATCCATTTTTATATTTACCATTTTACCAATTTCATTACATCAATTATACCATTCATTTCTAATTATAATTCTAATCATCTATTATCCATCAACCGTGCTAACCCAATCTCTTAACCATCAATTTAAAACACTAATAATTACATTAAGATCTATAACTAATTCAATTTTATGAAAAACCATTTCTATATTCATTATTACCAACCACATATTTCACAACATTGAAAAACTATAATGAATCCTCTCAATAGTCAACCAAACATCACACAACTATCCTATGAAACTTACAAATAGCCCTAAAAAATATCACAAATCCTTTCCCTTTCCATACCACCATATATGAAACATAATAGTAAATACACCATCATAAACCACATAACCATAAGTCACCCTTTAGACATCGAAACCCATATCCCTCAAGCTAATCAAGAAAAACTATCTACAACACTGATGCACATCTCATTTAAACACTTCAAAATATGACACAAAAAATTTATAGCAAGAAACACCAACAAAATTAAGGGAAACTAAAATCACGAAAACCCATAAAAACCAACATAAAATCACATCAATCAACATATTTTTAATAATCATTTTCATATGTTTTTTTAGTATACACATCATTATCAAATTCCTATTTTTCCAAAATACTATTTAATTTCCATATTTGAGTTTTTACCATTTTACAAATGGTGATTCAAATAATTAAATTATAGAAAATTTAAGTGCTTTACTATAGAAACCAAACTTTTAGAAGTAACAACAATTAACCATCAATCCCAAAAACAATATCATGTAAGCATACATATGAAAAACACCTCATTATATTCAATTTACATTAACCCTTTAATTATATTTAATATATTAATTATTAATATCCTCTTAAGGAAAAGAATCACAGTATATAAAAAATTACATAAAAATAGTTTGGAAAATTTTCAAATCAGATTCCTCAACTTATGAATCAATAACTAATGTGCAAGGATATAAATAGGGAGATAATAAAAAGATAAAACTATATGAAGGAAACACCAACTACCTAGATCACAAAAATCTCCATATATACCATGATCTAAGTCTAATAAAATAGGTTCTAAATCACAATAAAAATCTGTCACAAAAATAAAGATAGAAAGAGAACCTAAAAATAAGATAGTAGAACCCACCTATGATAAAAATGACCAATCTCTCAAATCCAAGATCCAAATCAAAATTTTTCAACACAAACCTTCATGTCATGAATAAACCCTTAAAAAATTTCCTAACAAATAGAAAAATCACCATATTCTATATCCATTCTTTCAGGTCATGACACCCAAGGCCATGTCACAACTCTCTTTCTCTTGATGAAATATCAATTTAACTCATAATACCTTCCTCCATAATTCTCTTGATACATAAAATATCCACAATTCATATACTAATGGTCCTATAATGTCTATTGCATTACAGGTATGATTCATAAGGTTATTTAGTGATTTATATTTTTGGGGTAAATGATAATGACATGATGTTTATTAATGATGAGTCAGATACCTACAATGAGGCTATTTAGAGTTATGATTATAGGTAATTTTTAGAACCAATGAGATATGAGATGGATTCCATGTATATTGACTATGTTTGAAACTTAGTTTATGCTCCTAAAGGGTTGAGATCCATAATGTGTAAGTTGGTTTTCTAAAAAAACTAGCATGGATAATAGTGTGTCACCCTATAAATCATGTTTGGTTGAAAAGGGAATTAAAAATTTCATGGGATTCAATATAAAGATATTATTTTACCTATTATGGTGATAATTTTCATTTCTATATTTCTTTCCATCATATATTATTATTATTATAAGGTATGAAAAATAGATATAAAAAATTCTTTCTTTATTGGGATTTTAGTTGAAGAAATGTATATTACACAACCTAAAATTTTTGAAGTACAAAGAATTTATTATAAGGTTTTAAATTCATAATGGTGTATTTGTGGATTGAAGAAAGATTCACAAATTTGGAACATGCAGTTTGATGATACAATCAATGGGTTTTCTTTCATCCAAAATGTAGATGATGCTTGTGTGTTTAAGCAGGTTTGTGGGAGTGTTAAATGTATATTACATACTAATAATAAAAAATGATATCCCTAATTTATATTTTTTAAAGTTTTAGTTGGGAATGTGATTCTCAATTAAGAATGTAATGACATAAACTTTTATAAATAAAACTCTCTTTTTAATGTATAAATGACTTATCAAGTAATTCAGCTATTGAAAACACACATACTACTTTGGTAATTTTGATGTGTTATATGGTATTTTATATTTAAAGGACTATAAAGACTAATAACCATTGATATTATATCCATTATAAAATGATCATACAATTGGTATATATTAAGGGTTATGAAAAAGTCCAATTGACATAGAGAAAGGAAGCGATGACCTCAACTAATAGGATCACACTCTATGAAACCCATTTATAAAATCTTCTATGGGAGATAGAGTCATTGGGATTCTGAACTAAAAATACCAAAATGATATTTAAAAAAACATAAATGAAACTCTTTATGGGATAATTTCAAGCTCATAAAGATCACATCCCAAACCATGTTCACCGAACAACCCCAAGAAAATCTCATCATTGCACACCCTACCCTTAGTCCATTCACTGTTTTAATAAAGGGATGTATATAGACCCTAATAGTATGAATTTATATATTCTCTTTTTTAAAATAATAGTAATTATATTTATTACATTTTTAATATTACTTTATAAATTATTAAATTATGAGTTTGATAAAATATATATTTTTGATATGATGAAACACAAATTGTATCTTTGTAAAATATAAAGTTTCAGTGAGGACAATCCTTTGGAGGAATTTAATATTTTTTGAAATAAATTTTATTCTAATAAAATAATATTATTAAATAATATCTATTAAATATAAATGATAATATAATTTTATAAAGTAAAATGTTTGTTTAATATGGATCAAAAATTATTATTTCAAAAAACAATATTTATCAATAAATGGGGATTTTTTATTTAAAATTATAATATATAATACTTAGATAATTATTTTGATAAAATAAATATTATTCTTTAAATAATCACATTGGAATTATCCAACAATGATTTTTTTCCAAATTTTCTGAGATAGTTGAATTTTTGGGTAAAAATTAATTACAATATAATTATGTGGTATATAATAGGGCATCATAATGACCACAAAGTGATGCAATATACTCCAAAAAATTTATATAGACTAAACAGATATTTCACCATTAAAATACTATTTTTATTATTTTATTTTATTAGTTTTATAAAGTCTTAATGAATCCTCCAAAACCAATATTATATTTTAAGGTTTTAAAATCAATTATTTATATACATGAATCACTTCCACATCACCAAAGGAGTTATTTTAATATATTCAATTATTATAAAAATAAAATATTTTAAACCACTCTTATTTGATAAAAACCAAGAGAAAAAAACCAAGGTAAGGTTTGTGGTTTTGATTACATTATCATATAGATTATAAAACCTATGTTTAGAAATTAATAAATAATTCTACTCTCATTTTATATAAAAATAAAAATAACCTCCCATTACTCTCTACTAAAAAATCATTTATCACAAATTTAATTTTCCATTACCTCTCTAATACCCTCCCATGGTTACCCCAAGCTCCGAATAAGCTCCTCCCAATCATTTAGAAGCACCCTATCAAGGTAAGAGATCATCTCCTTCTCCTCTTTATTCAAGAACTTTATCTATATCATTCATTTTGATTTATAATTTTTTAAGTTGGGATTTGTTTTTACACATCACTATTACTTAAATAATGAATACAATGTAATTATAGACCCTTTTCCATCTCATTTACCCCTTCTATAAAAATTTATGTACACCCATTATGCTGAAAAAAAATCCTACAATTTTTAAAGACAAACATTTATGTAGTGAATACCCATCCTGATTTCCACTCAAGTTTATTCCACTAGTTTTAAATATCCATAATTTATTTGTAATTTATATATTTGTAACCCAAAGTCCTTAATAATGGGGTCAAAATTGATTAAATACAACCTTATGTTTTATGATATTTGTGGTACACTTATGAATGTACATGATATAAAAGTGATGGGTGTGATTAGAATTATATATCCCTCCAATGCATTGTTTTATATTTTTATCTCATAATATTCATTGTATGGTGTATGATAGGTTATCTTAACCACAAAATGTTATGTTTTCACAGCAGTTATCTTTGGATTATATTTATGATGTTGCGTTTTATTTTTATTTTACTTTATCATGATACTACACACCTCATCATTCATGATTATGATTATCACCCCTATTATGTTACCTTGATATTCCTTTTGGATAACATGTACTTATTTACCTTATGCAATTATTTTCTTATTCCCTTATTGGGTGTTATATCTCCCCCTTTATAATGTACATCCTCTGCTAATTAGGTTTATAATATCCAAGGAATATAAGGCCATGTTATATAGTTTTAAAATAATGATGTTATACTCAAGTTTTAAGTTAACATATCACATAAATAATTTCCAAAATACACTATTCCTCATGAACATCTAGGGTTTTATGAAGTGTATGTTTATATAAAAAATCGTGAAATAAAGTTTATTAAATATATATGTTATCATTGTTGGTATTATATAAACTTTTATTAATTTTTGGGATTAGGATTATTAAAATCTAGTGAAATTATTTGGGATAAGAATAAACATAGGAAAATATTAATTAATTTTGGTAATGTATAGAGTAATTTTTTTCCAAGAAAATATATCCCTATCTGGATACTACAAGTGGAGGTGGCTCTACTATAGAGGTATCTAGGGGTAATAAACCTGAAAATAATGTATTATGATTGACTAGATTGTCACCTAGTGCACACAAAAAATTCCTTTCTACACACCTAGTTTGACACTCCTAATGGATATTCTTTAGTAAATTCCTAATATCTTTATAAACCATTTCGAAGGTTGAAAATTTTCTATAATATTTTATATCAGGAAATAGATCATAGATAACTTAGATTGAAAAATAGAAATTAATAGGTTAAGGAATGAATTTCGTTTATAATTTATACTTTTAATGTTCATTATTTCTTATTTATGTGTTTAATAGTTCAAAAAAAAACTCATCCCTAATTTTCCTTTTATAAAACCCAATATATATAATTAGGAAGATTTTTTTCAGCTACTAATGTTAGGTTCAATGTTATATATTCCAAAATGAGGTGCCTAACCCAATAGAAGAATAAATCACGGAATTTATGACAATACTTTCTCAATTGACACTGTTTTTGAATAGGAATATAAATTGATAGGAACACCCAAATCCCCCTAATAAAGATAAAGTTTTAATTAAAACCTTTATATAACAAAGGACTTTTAATTTCAGTAGATATTTTGATCCTTTAATCACAAAATAATGGATCAACTCTACTGAAGATATCTTCTCTATCCTTCAATTCTATGAGTAAGATAAATTAATGTTAGATATTTATCATTTAGAGAGAGAACCTGATCAATGAGAAATGTTGTTAAAAAATATGAAGCTTGATGAGGAGATCAAAGGGATGTGTTGGAAGTTATTTAGGAAAATAATTTTCAAAAAATATTTTCCTTAAAGTCCCCAACTTAAAATGGAGAGGGATTTTTTTAGCCTTAAGAAAAATGAGGAAGAATCTGTCAAGCCATATACAGAAAACTTCACAAGACTTACATGATACACCTATGAATTTCCCATCTACCCTAAAAGTAATGATGGCTACTTATTTGGTGGGATAAAGTTGATTGTATGAAAATATTTGAAAATTTGTGACTTTAATTGTTATGGGGAAATAGTGCCCTCAAAGTCAAAATAGAGATTAGTAAATCTCATAGACGTCATGATTCTGGAGATAAGAATTAATGAATGTAATTTTATTTTGGTGATGTGATGGGGAAATCTAATAGTGGAAAGAAAGTATAAAACTCCACTTGTCAAATGTGTGGGTAGAAATATCCTTTTAATTTTTTATATAGGATAAGAAAAAACATTAGGTGTTCGATAGAAGGGAACCTAATTAGTGATTGCTAATGGGTAAAACCCACCTATGAAATAGAATAAATTAATACTCAAGAAAATCCCATACTACTGCCCAATTTTTCAAATAAAAGGAATTTGGAAATTGCAAATCAATTTCCTAATCCTAGGTTTGTTGATTAGAACAAATGAAAAAAAATAAAAGGCCTAGAGATCAAGGGATAGAGTATTTCATCACAAACACAGAGGTGGATCCCAATAATTAATTGGTGTTAGTTATGATATTTATTCATTCAATAATAGAAAATATCCTCTTTGATTATCTTTCTATGAATTATTTTATATAAATAATGTTTATTAAAATTATTGAAACACCACCTCAAAACATGGAAGTTTAGTTATTAGTAAAGATAGAAAATGGGTCAATTATTACATCCTAAGAATATAACTAAACCCCAGTCAGATTTCTGGGTTGAATTTCATAGTAAACCTTTTGATAAAAACATTAGTAGAATATGATTCCATTCTAGACATGGATTGGACTTCCTTGTATAAATCCAACATAAATTTCCAAGAGAAGGAAATAACCCTTTCATCACAAATTCCCCCCTGATTCAATACACATGGAAGGAGGAGGATGAATCTTATTTGGTAATGAAATCTCAAGTTTAGATATTATTTCCTGATGAGAAATAATTTCTAGTTAAAATGATTGAGACTAAAGAAAAAACCAACCTTTATAACATTTCTATTATAAGGTAATTCACTGATGTGTTTCCTGAAGAATTATGTAATCTTTATCCTATCAGTGAGGTTGAGTTCCCAATTGGGATCATACTCAATGATTTTCTGATATCCAAGAATCTATATATAATGGATATTTTTGAACTTTAGGAGACAAAGAAACAATTATGGGAGAATCTGGATAAAGTGTTAATACAACAAAGTGTTTCACTATGGGGTGAACCCGTCCTCTTTTACACAAAGAATGATGGGTCAATTCTTCTTTTCATTGATTATCATGAGCTCGATTAGACCAGGTTAAGGAAAATTATCCCCTGCTATGAATTGATGTTTTTTTATTTAGGTATGTGGAGCCCAATACATATCTAAGATGGATCTTTAGTGGAGATATTATCGAGTAAAACTAAAGAAGGAAGATATCTCAAGACTGCTTTTTTTGTACAAGGTCTGGGAACTAGGAATTCATTGTGATTCCATTTAGACTCACTGATACTTCAAATATCTTCATATACAAGATCAATATATTATTTAAGTATTACCTAGAAAAATTTTTGGTAGTATTTATAGAGGATATTATAATATATTCCAAAAGTAAGGATAAACCTAAGAAGAATTTAAATACTATACCGAATACCTTGAAGAAGGACAAGTTATATGAAATTATATTAAATGTAATTTTTGGTTGGATCATGTAACTTTTTAGGGAATGTTATCACCAGAAAAGGTATATTTGTGGATATTTCAAAAATAATGGTAATCAAAAGAAAGACTAGAAAAAAATATGTGACTGAAATTTATAGTTTCCTTGTATTATTTAGGTATTATCATTGATTTTTGAGAAACATCTCAGGATTTTCAATCCCACTAAAGAAGATTACTTGAAAGGGATTCAGTTTTTATGGGATGATGAATGTGAATAAATATTTAAAGAACAGAATAAAATGATAATAACTACACCTACTCTCACATTACCCAATAGTGGTGAAGTATTTTTGATCTACAACTATGTGTCTATAAGGGATTGGGTTGTGTACTCATGAAAGAAAAAATTTGATAGACTATGCCTTCCTCTAATTAAATATTCATGATTAGAAATAACCAATGCGTGATCTATAATTAGAATTAGTGATATTCATGTTTAATATTTTTTTGACATTGTCTCTATAGTGAAAATTGTTACATATATACATATCATAAAAGCCTCAAGTATTTATTCACACAAAAGAGTCTTAATATGCACTAATGAAAGTGGTTAGAGCTGATAAACAATTATGACTGTTCAACCCATTACCATTTTGGGATAGAAAACAAAGTGTTAAATGGTCTGAGTTGAAAGGATTCCATAACCCTACCCATGATGAGGATTGAAAGGTATCCAATATCATTGGATATGAAAAGGATAGATATGGGAATAATAAATAGATCCTTAGACTACCTTGATCAAATAACTTCTCAACCATATATTCATTAGAGGATCAAAGAGGATTAAAAATATTATGCGGTTCTATAGAAAAAGGTAGTGAATATCTCAAATATTAAATTGTCTGAATATTGATTTTTAAGGTTTGTAACCCAGATATGCATCACATCAAAACCAGAACTAGAATGTAAACTTCTATATAATTCACATCACTCATCCTTTTCTATTCATATAGGAATCACTAAAATGTTTAGATATTTGAAGAAAAACTTCTTGTAGGATAAAATCTAGTGGGATATTATATATTTTGTATCTTAATGCTTGTTATAATGGTATGTTAAGTATGAATAAAAGAAGTCCATCTGTATAATGAAACTGTTTCTCCTACCATTATAGAAATGGAAAAACACAATAACGTATTTTCTCAAAGGAATCCATAGAACATGTAAAGGTAATAGTGCCTCTTGGGTGGTAGTCGATCACCTTACCAAATAAATGAATTTCATTGATATCAAGAAAGATTAATATTTTTACTAAATCAATAAGATATACATAAGTTGAGTTTTAAGACTACATTTAGTTCCAATATATATTATATTAGATTGAGATATGAGGTTTACCTTGATGTTCTGGAGAAGCCTTTAGTAAGCATGGTATATGGAGATAATCTTCAATAATTCTTATCACCCTCAAGATAGCTTATTAGTAAGAAATTACCATTAAAACTATGGAAGATATGATGAGATTATGTTTAATATATTTACAAGGATATTGGGATGAGCACCTTTCCCTAGTAGAGTTCTATGTAACAACAATTTGTATTTTAGCATTAAAATAGTACCTTACAAGGACTTGTATTGGAAGAGGTGTCAGAATCTAACATGATGGTATGAATTTAGAAAATGGAATATGATGGTACATAATCTTATCCATGAGATGGTAGGTAAGGTTCAAACCATTCAATGAAATATTAAATAGATACAAAGTCGATAGAAAAGCAATACATACTACCATTTTCGATACCATGAGTTTGAGGTCAGAGATAAATAATTCCTATTTATATCTCCATGTAATAAATTCATGAGGTTTGGGAAGATGGGAAATCTTATACATAGACACATCTAACCCTTTATGATTCTTGATCACATTGGAGTAGTGGACTATTAACTAGCACTCTGACCTAACATGTCTCAAGTACATGATATGTTCCATGTATCCCTCTTGAGAAAGTACATACCAAACTCCTCACATGGTCTGAATCTAGAGGTGTTATTATTGGATAATGATATTTCATATGAGGACTATCTAGTCCATATTTCATATTATAGAGACAAAGTTCTACAAAACAAGACAAATCACTAGGTCAACATGTTGTGGTTGAACCACCAGATTGAGGAAGAAACAAGGGAAACGGAAGAGGTGATGAAATAGAAGTACCCTCACATGTTTTAGTGTATGAAATGAAAATTTTAAGGGTGAAATTTCTGATGGGGGAATAATTTAAAAATCCAAACTTTTATAAATGAATCTATCTTTTTGAATAAATAAATCCCTTATCAAGTAATTCTATTATAGAAAACACATGAACTAATTTGGTTATTTTGGACTATTATATGGTATTTCATATTTAAAATATTGTTAACCATCATAATCATTAATAATATATCTATTATACTATGATCATATGATTAATATATATTAAAGGTTTTGATAAAGTCCAATTGACAATGAAAAATTAAGTGATGGACTCAACTAGTATGATCATACCCTATAAAGCCCATTTATTAGAGCTTTAAAGGGAGAAATAACCATTAGAATTTTCCCTTTACCAAGTCCAAGATGATATTTAACAACTAAAGCTTGAACAAATTTTTTTATGAGATAATTTAAAGCTCATTGAGATCATGGATCAAACCATGTTCGCTGAACTAACCCAATAAAGTCTCACCATTGCACACCTTACCCTTAGGGTATTAAATTTTTCAATAAAGGTCTACATGTCTAGAAAATTACAATATTAATTTTTATATTCTCTTTTCAATAATAAAAATATTATATTTATTCCCATTTTAATAATACCTTTTAAATGATTAAATAACGAGTTCGAAAAAAATTATATTTTGATGTGATGAGAAACAAACTGTACTTTTTTCGAAATAAATATAGTTTCAATAAATTTTTTTTTATGAATTAATTTTTTTGGAATAAATTTTATTTTAATAAAATATTATTATTAAATTGTTTTATTAAATATAAATTAAAATATAATTTTACAACGTCGAATTTTATTTTTACAAGGTTTAGAAAACTGTTATTGTAATAAAAAGTATTTTTCAATAAATGTGGATTTATTATTTAATATTTTATATTATCATATTTATATAATTATTTTTATAAAATAAATATTATATTTAAAATCATCCCATCGAAATTATCCAATGGATAATTTTGCATAGTTTTATGAGGAATTCTAATTTTTGGGTTAAAATTTAACACATTATAATTATATGGTATGTCATATGACATCATAATCTCCCAAAGTTTATGAAATATATTTTGTAAAAGGTATCAAATATCATATATATATATATATTTCCTTTAAAATATTGTCATTTTGTGTTAATTTATTAATTTTATAAAGCCTTAATGAATCCTTTAAAACTGATATTATATTTTATGGTATTAAAATCAATTATTTATAAACATGACTCACTTCCACATCACCAATGGAATTTTTTAATGTTTTAAATTATCACCCTTATAAGATAATGTAATCCATTTCTATTTGGTAGAAACCATGGTATGGTTTGAGGGTTTGATTAATTTATTATACAGAGTCTAAAACCTATGTTTATAAATTAATAAATAATTTCCATAAATTTTTCTATACAAACCCACACAAACTCCTATTTATCTTAACTAAAAACTCTTTTGGAAAATATTTACTCTTTATTTACCTCTCTAGAGCCTTCCCAAGGTTCCCCAAGCTCTTAAGAAGCTATTTCCAAGGTTTTAGAAGCACCCTCTCAAGGTAATGGATCCTCTCCTTCTACTCTTTATTCAAGAACCTTATTATGTCATGATTTTTTATTTACAAATTTTCAAGTTGGGATATTATTTTCATATCCCTATTATTTTAACTATAATCCCCAAGTGACGATAAACCAATTTCAATCTCATTCACTCATTCTATAAACTTTATGTACACCCGTTATGCTTTCAAAATTATCCTGGGATATTCTATGCCAAACATTTTTGTAGTGAATACCCATATCTATTTCCAACCAAGGGTATTCAAATAGTTGTAACTATACTTAATATATTGGTTATTTACATTTATGTATCATGAAATCCTTTACCATGATATTAAAAATGGTGAAATGCATCTTTATGTTTTATGATCTATGGGGAACACTTATTCATGTACATGATATGAACATGATAGGTGGGACCAAAATTATATTTCCATACAATGAATTGGGTGATGTTTTTATATCTTGATATTCCATGTATAGTTCATGTGATGTGATCCTAAGCGCACTATGTTATGTTTTATTGGATGTTATCATTAAATTATGTTTATGATATTATGTTTTTTTGTTATTTCAATATTCTTATGTGGAATTTATGTTATCATTATATATCATGGATCACTATTCATGATTTTGATTATTACCCCTCTTATTTTACCTTGATATGCCTCTTGGATCATATTTACTACTTGACCTTATATCATTATTTTATATTACCTTAGTAGGATTTATATATCACCGTTTCTTATATATAGACATGGGTTATCTCATACAGTTTTAGAATATCCAAGGAATATAAGGGAACGTTTCAGAGTTTTAAATAATGATCTTGTACTCATATTTTAAGTTATTATGTCATGTACTTAATTTCCCAAAGTCACTAGGCCTCATGAACTTATGGGGTTTTATTAAGTGTATCTTTATGTAAAAAATCCTGAAATAAAGTTCACTAATGATATGGGTTGTCATAAATAACATGGGTGAAGTGGTTTATATACTGAGTATAAATATATATAGAGATTAATAAAAAAGGATTATTTTACTATGTTAGAATATATATGTTGGTAAATAGATAAAGTTTTTTAGACTTGTGAACTCAAACAATGTCTCTATACCAGTGCTCCATCAAAATAATCCTAATATTATTCATGATCCTTATCAATAGTTAGAAATTTCATATAATATTCCTTGTGCACTCACCCTAGTATATATCATGTATACCATGATTTTCACTTGGAATGATATCACCTATTTTCGAAGAATATTATTTAGATACCAAGTAAATCCAAACAAGAGTTAGTAGATTGTTGTGAAGAACATCCTTAACTAATTGATAAAAATTAAGGTTATCTTATTAGTCTTTATATATGAGGATGATCTCATTTTAAGGGGTTACACTAATGTTAGTTTATAAAATTAAAAGGATGATATGACATCTCAATATGGTTTCATGGTTTTCCTCAACAATAGAGTTATAAATCAGAAAATTTCTAAGTAATTCACTATAGAAGAATCAACAATATAGGTGGATTATGTCCATGTATTAGATGCTTCAAAGGAATTTTCTTGAATAAATAAGTTAATTACTAAACTTTAGGAATTTCCTATCATTGAGGGTGTAATTAAAATTTATTTAAAAAATAGAGCAACTTATTAGTTTGAGGGACCCTGGTCTCACTAAAAGTCCAGAAATATTCTTCAAAAATATTTTTTCATTTTAGAGAACATTGTGAGGTTATATGTAGAGATCTATTAGGGGGTTATATTGAAAAATACAGAAGATACATTAAAAAGACATTAACACACTAGAAATATAAAGGTTATATAAAGTCTTTTTTGTAGTAAATATGTGAGATATTGGATGTAATGATTGTTTTAAATGGGAATTTATATTGATTTTATTATAAGGGATATCTTTTTTTATTATTCATTCATGTGTGTTTTTATGTTAAACATTAATGGTGGAATAATAACTACCCATTATAAATATGACATTGAATTATCCCTAGTTAAATATCATTATAGTTTATTATGGGTTTTGTTGATATGTCAATTTTATAATGATTAAAAGTATCATATATTATAAATAGTAGACACATAAGATAGTATTTGGAGGACTATTATTTGGACTGAACCACAAAAGTGCATCACATGGAATGTCATACAGTCATTAAAAAAACATAGGGTGATATTATTCATATTAGTCCCCATTACCTAAGGATGAAAATACACTTATCATGTGAATTTCATACTTTGATACATTGTTTTTCCCATCCTTGAGATTGAGATAATCAAGGGTTTGTTGGTTATATTATTGATCATGTTGTCAATTGAGTTAATCATAGATATGATCTATCCTCCTATATGAAAAGTATGAAATTTGTGCCCTTGATTTAATTATACTAAAGAAATTCCTGGATATTATTAGTTGAGTTACATGTTATGTGATTAATTAATTTGATGAATTCCATGTGATTGTATTCATTCAAACTAGTCAGCCTATTTTGGAGAATCCTGAATTTTTGAGTTGGATCATACAAGATTGACATTCTCTATGTCTAGTGATCACTTGATGTTATGGATAAAGGGATTGTATAAGTACATATAGGATGTACCACACACACACACACACACACATATATATATATTATAATGAAAATTTTCATATGGATATTTAAATATGTTCGATTAAGACCATTCTAGAACCTTTTGTAGATTGAGTAGAAATGATGTTTTTTAGAGGCCACCCGTTGGTTACATTTATGAATTAGAGAATTGATATTTGTTTTTAACATTATAAATACTTTTAGGTTCACTTTGTTAGACCTATAATAAGGATTAAATTATGTAAAATGTGTTACTTTCAAAATAAGAGAGTTTGATAAAACATGTCAAAAGGATTTTGGATGGATTTAAAAAGTTCTATGATGTTTTTTAGAAAGTTCTTATGGTTTTTTAGTGTAAATGGTAGATTTATAGATATACAATAAATTTTTATTATAATATAGTGCGACTAACCTTTATATCATACTCTATGATATTCATGTGATTCATATCACAATTTAAAATATATGCTGGATCATACACTACAATAGGCATTATATGACTATATCATAGAATAAGACATATATGGTTAATATGATATATGATATCATAAGGCATACTATTTTATGAATGATTTATATTCATTTATAAGTTATAGTGTTTATTATTTTATGGATGGATTATTATTGTAGGATAATTTAAATATTCAATGATCATAAATAAAAAACAAGTATACCTTATGATTAATGTTTGTATATTTCCAAACATTGGAAATATAACTCATGATTATTCAATTAATGAAGAATAAATATATAAAGGATGTGATATTTCCCATTTATGGTGTAATTCTATGAACCTCTCCTAGTCATAGCTCTATTATTATATATTCTTTATTCATATTCGAGAAGAGGGAACTTGAACACTTGTTATGGATTGAGGGATACTTACATTGAGTACATGGATTCTAATGGTTGACATACTTCCTTTGGATGAAAGAGTCCTAGTACTATTGGGTAGTGATCTTCATCAAATATACTCCATTGATATAGAGTTCACTATGTTTGTGTTAAACATTTTTATTTTATGTTTTTATATTTAATATTTAATCTCTAATGATAGATCCTTATTTAAATGGGTTTCTTCCACTATTTATGAGAATGTGGTTCTCTTTTAAAACATATAATTCTAAACATTGAATATCATTTAGGCTTCTAAATATAATTTCATCCAAATATACTGCCATAATATTCCTTTAATCATAATTCTTATTTTAAAATATATTATCAACTACTCCACGTTAGAATCCATGATTTTTCAGATATTATTCAATAATTAAATGACCTCCTATTTATAGATAGTCTTCCAATGGTCATATTTTGAGTTGTTTGTAATGGCCTCAAATAACTTTCACCTTAAAACTCATGTTGATCTATATATTGATCTTGATAGACACTAATTTCATTATCTGACTTCATTTAGTTTAGAACCATTAAAATTTTATTTTCTATTTCTTCTGATATAAAAAAATCAATATACTCTGATTATAAAATTTGGATAATCTGATGGACATTTTTATTATTTTTCAATTTGATAAAGTAAACAAAGGTTAATATGATATATCAGTACCAATGTCAGTCTAATAGTCATGAATGTTTTTAGTCTAATATACATGAAATAAGTCTAACCACTTTTTAAACCAATATTTGATCCAATGTATTTGGAACACCTTCAATTTTATGGATTGGATTAAATAAAAGTTTATATTCATTTTATATTACAACTATTTATTCATTTGGTATAAAATAATTTTTTCTGCAAGATAATCTTAAAACACTTAGGAAATATAAAGTTAGTAAAATATTTTTTTAATAAGGTGTTTTATTTCCCAAACTATAGAAAGGAAGAGTTGAAAGTATTACTTTTAACTCAACAATCTTCCTTTTTTTAGAAAGCACAAAACACAACACTTAAAATGAAAAACTAATAACTTTGAAAAACTTCTAGCCCTTTGTTCATTTATAAACATTGAAGATATACTTCATATCTTAATTTTCCATGAGTTTATAAATTATTTAGGATCTGATCTAAATTATTCATAGTCATGAAAAATTACACTTTGTAAAAGAAATTATTTATAAATATTATTCTTTAGAAAATAACTCCCCCTCAAATAAATACTCTCAAAACATACCCCCATTTAGAAATATCTCCCTTAAACATATCTTCTTGAAACTTCACCAAATATTTACCACTTAAATATATCCCTTTAAAAACTTCAACCATTTTTGGTTTACAAAAAGGTTAGGGAAGTAAGTATAATTTTCTATAAAGTTAGAAAATAAATAACATACGAAACAATTGTATGTGAATTAATTTATTGTCCAAGATATAAAAACAAAGAACATACTTCCCAAAAAAACTAAGAAATTGAAACATAAATTATTATGATAAAATCATTCACATTCAACATTCATTCAATAATTTTGTATAAAACATTACATTAAGAGTTTAAATGAATTTGTTTTCATTATTTCTTATTAAACGTTTTCACGATCATCATCATCTTTTTAACATCACCATGATCCTTTAGATCTTCTGTGACTGATGAATCAATATTGAAAATTTTGTCCTCCATAATTTATTGCTTCAAAACCTCTACCATTGGGATTTCAAAATCCTCAATTAAATTCTTATTATCTTCCTTCATAAGAAACAAATCATCTTTATAGGAATGAAGTATACTATTTTCCAATTCCAAATTGTGAACCTTTTCTTTCAAAACATTAACTTATTCATTAAGATCCTCAGTCTTGTATTTGAATTTTTCTATAAACCAGACACTATCTAAGACATATATTGATAACTTATCAAAGGATTCAGGCAATTCAATAGAATTTTTCTTAACTTATACAAACTGATCATCATTTACCTTGAGAACTTTGTCAACTTCGTTTGAACACTTTACTATTATATTGTAAGATATATTTTTTTAACTTTTTTTAGAAATATTTCAAGTTATCCTCTATCTAAAAAACTAATTTTGTCAAAAAAATTAGTGAATTTTATTTTTCATTGAGGCTATTCTGAATTAGTTTACATCTATCCTCTATATTAAGAACATAGGGTATTTAATCACTTAAAATTTTCAAGGTTTGGAAAATATAATCAATGACTTTTTCAGCTATTGTTTTTTAGAGTATGATGAATCTGAGAAAGCATGATTATAATTTGGATGAATTAGTCCATTTTTTTGGTTTTATTTCCTCTCAACTTTATCTTCAGCTTTTTCAAAAAAAAATTTATCATTTAAAACTTTTGTGACTCCACTTCTCTATCTAGATCAACCTTTTTAGGTATTTTTTTAGAATTTTGATCTTATTTTCCTTATTTTGAGGATGATTTTACTTCCCCGTAACATTTTATGTCCGTATACTTACTTTACTGGGAAGGTAACATAGTTTAAGAAGAAGTTGATTATGAAATACTTTTATTTTTCTTTATTCATCAGTTTTAGTTTCTTCATCATGAGTTTATTCCTCTTTGTTTTACTCTTATTCTTTTTAATCTTATTCATTTTATTATTTTTCCTAATTTACATATTACTATTATTATTCTAATTATTTTTTTATCTTACATGTAGTTTTGATAACCCTTTCAGTAACTTACTAAATATATTTTGGGTTTTTCTTCTCAAAAACCTTTTGTACTTGAATTGGGACTGATTCCGTGACTTCTTGATCAACCTATTTACCTTTCCACCTATCTGCAATTGTTTTTGGAGTAATTGTGGTTATATAAAAACGTAAATATATTATTTGGGATAATTTTATTGGTTTAAGAAACTTTTCCATATTGTTGAATTGGTTTTACAACCGATATGGGATAAATTTATAGAATTAGATTCTCTAAATATTCTTCCACATTCTTCATCAACATTTATACAATATTATCCTCTAAAAAATCTTTTGTTTCTTTTTATTTTTATCTTAATTCAAATAATATTATGTATGAATATTCAAAGCTGTATCATCAGCCTTATCAAACCCAAATTCAGGATTACTGGGTTTCTTTTGTGATTTATGAACCACAAGTTTCTTTAACTCATATTTTTTCATTTCCTTTATATTTTTATTTTTAGAGGCGATGATTCAGCGTATATTTTTTCTTTATCAACTTATTTCTCTATTACTGGCCCTACCATGGACATGTTTTTATCAACTCTATCTATAAACTTGTTTAAATTATAATTTAAAACTAACTTTATCCTTGACATTATTTCTTCATCGATTTGGGAAATATCTAACCTCATTGTATAATTCTACATTTTAATCTTGAAAACATTCTTAAAATTCATAAGAATTATATTTTTAAAAAAGAAATCAATAAGATATTTTAGTTCATTGAGTCCTTCTTAATTGATTTCTTCTTAATGAAAACAAACTTAACAAGATTGATCTGCCTCAATTTCATGAGATAATTCAAAACAAAAATGTTTGAAACTTTTAAGGTATCCGTATCACTCTTTATCGATATGAGATATCCTTGTATCCATAACATGACATACCTTGTGTATAGGGAAATATTACAAACATTTTTTAGTTTCCAATAATAATTAAATAAGGATGTGTCATCTTTCAACACAACAAAACTTCCAAGCTTATCAGGTAACTTGTATGAAGAAAGACAAGTTTCAACCTTATAAAAAAATTTCCCTAAATTTGAAACTTTTTCATAATAAAGTTGCTCTTTTTACCAAATAAACTAAACCTAATTATTCTTTATCATCCTCATAATGAAAATCAACAAAAGAATGAAATTATATTACTATTTGTAGGTAATTTTTTTCAAATCCCTTATCTATATTTTCAATGAATTTTTTTCCTTCTTTAAAAATTAATTATATTTTTAAGAATAAATCATACATTTCTTACCATTATCTTTCAAATAGTATTTCTTTGAAAATTTCCCTCTTCATGAAATCTTCTATAGTGGATATCTGACTGTGTCTTGTACTGGTGATCAAATGAACAGAAAAATTTGAAGTGTGAACTAAAATATGGGGCGATATTCAGTGTTAAAACATCAAAAAACTGATGTGGGACATATATTAAAATATTCTTATATGGGCATATTAGTGATAGTTCACATTCCAAAATTTCAATTATTGAGATTTGATATCCTTATATGATCTGATAACCAAGTCTAAATTGAATAATTATTTTAAAAATTAATCCAAACTCTTGATTTGTTTAAGAAAATATTAATTGGTGTGAGGAACTATCTGATTAGAAAAATTTATAATTTTGAAAACAAAAAACATTAAAACTAAAATAATATGTACTACAACATTAATAAAATAAAGTAATGGATTAGTTAAAAAACTAAAAGAAAAATACATTTTGGATAAGATATTTTTAATTGCTACAAGTAACCTATTGTTATCAATTTTTGTAATTAAAATTGATCATGATAAATTTTATAAAAAATATATTATCCAAAAAATATTTTCTAATAATTTTTGAGTCTAAAAAATTTTATACCAAATTGTGATTCTTGGAAAATAATTGACACCACAGAATCTTTTATAAAACATTCTTGTTCCAGAGAGTTTTTGAGAATATTGACTTCAAAAAGCTTATAATTTTTTTGGATATAATATAATGATTACAATAAAAAAATTTAGATATATAAAAAACTTTTTATAAAGAATAATACTTTTATAGAAATTAAAAGTTTTTAGAAAAATAAATGTTTTAGGAAAACAAAATTTTTTAGAAACAAAAAAATGTACTTCCCCTTTGAGATGGAGTTCATTATTGCAAGGATATTAGTGAACAATATGTCTATTTAAATAATCACTTGATATTTATCACTCTTTGATTTTATTTAATGTATTAAAATCTATTAGAACTAAGGGATTTAGTGAAAATATTATCAATTTTTTCTTGCATTCTGATAAATTATAAAATTATATATAATTTTTGAATGCGTTATTAAAAGAAATTTTATCTTATTTCTATGTTCTTAGAATATGAGTGATATGTTGGGTTTTTAATTAAGGAATTTGAACTTTTGTTATCACAAAAAATTTATGTTTTAGTGAAACTCATTCTATAGTCAATGAGTGTGTGTTTCATCCACAACACTTGATCACAACAACTTTTGGCTTCTACATATTCGACTTTAATAGTGGAAAGTGATTTTGGTAGTTTTTTCTTACAAGAAAAATATACTAAATAATCTAATAAGATATGAAATTTTCGATATGTACTTTTCCTATATGTTCTACATCCACTAAATTTGTCATTCGAAAAAAATAAAAATCATTTACAAAATAGTTGAATAAGCCTAAATCTATAGTTCCCTTAATGTAATGAATTTCTTAACAACTTTAAAATGAGATTATTTTGGATTATGTCGATATATAACACATAAGAATAATAGAAACATTAAATATGGATGAATGGATACTATGTAATGTAAGCTTCCAATCATACCTTTAAAAGTATTTTGATCAACAGGTTTCCTAGCTTCATCAGGATCTAATGTATTTGATGTTCTAATTAGAGTACTACTACTTTTATTATTATCATACTAGAATTTATAAAGAAGAAATTTTATATACTTAAATTGAGATATAAAAGTTCATTCTAGTTTTTGTGATATTTGAAAAAATAAAAAATATTTTAACTCACCAATTATACTCAATTTAAACTTATATTTCACAAGATACACAAAGGATTCTATTATTGTTTTTGAGTTGAACCAAATATTATGCCATCAAAATAAATTTTTACAATAATCATATTTTTATTAACTTATTTTATAAAAAAAGGTGTTTCCTTTTCTCCCCTAACAAAATTTTTTTGTTACAAGAATTCAGTTAACCTATCATACCAAGAATTAGGGGCATGTTTAAGCCCATAAAGTGCCTTTTTATGTTTAAAAACATGTTACGAAAGTTTATTATATTCAAAACTAGGGGTTGTTCAAGATAAAATTCATCCTAAAAATAACCATTAAGAAAATAAGACTTCACATAAATTTGAAATAGTTTGAAATTTAAGAATGCTACATAATCTATAGGTATAAAAATATATTCAAGTCTAGCTACCAAAGCATAATTTTATTCATATCATGTTTCCTCTTGTTGATTATAACCCTAAGAAATATGTATAGGTTTATTTATAATAATTATACCATTTTCATAACATTTATTCTGAATGAACCATTCTACTCCAATTATTGAAGAATCTTTAGGCCATTCACCTAAAGTCTAGACTCGGTTACTTTCAAAAACATTGAGTTCATCTTGTATTTCTTTTATCCAATCCTCATAAATTAATGCCTCATTGAGATTTTTAGGTTTTAATTATGATCATTAATATATATGATCAATTTCATTTATCAATGAACTTCTAATCCTAATTGGTTGATCAACATCCACAATGATATTATCATTAGGATGATTTCTAAGAAACAACTAATTTCTTGGATTTTCAAAAGTCTATTCCTCAATAACAGTTTGAAAATATTATTGATTGAAAACACTAAAAATATATTCTTGAGGTTTTTTCTTATGAGATGAATTTTTTAACATAAGTTGAAAATAAATTTTAGAAATAACATCTCAATATCTCGGTTGAGGTTTTTTGAAAACAAAGGGATCAGTTTTATCAAACATAACACGTACTGTCTCCTCAACATTACGTTTAGTTTTATTAAAAACATTATAAGTCTTATGATTTATGGAATGACCTTTAAATATTCCTTCACTACTAGAAAAATGACCTATACTCACTGTTTAAAACCGTGGGTATAGCCCCCAAAACCATTGGTATAGGCTATACCCACGGTTTTGTGAACCGTGGGAAACCGAGTCTTTGGGATAGGTCCCCAACCTATACCCACAGTTTGAAAAACCGCGGGTATATATATTTTTTCACTTTGTCAAATCCTCATACCCACTTCCCATTGTCAATGGGACCCACAGTTTTAAAATCGTGGGTATATTAATTGTACAAAAAATCATCCTGCTGGTGTTGAACCCACGATCCCTCCAACACCTACGCTTTCTGGCCGACACGCCTCACCACTAAGCTAAGAAACTTTTGATTATATATATCATTATTTTTCTAAATATATTAATTATATCTGTATTAGGAAAAAAGATAGTTGCGGGTTTTTAACCCCCACCATTCTCTCGAAAACTATCATGACTAACCAACCCATCTACACCACTTTTCTTTTAGTAAATATTAATTTTGTTAATATATTAATATATCTCGCTATATCAGAAAAATACATTCCATGGGATTAGATCCCTAGACCATGGGAAGTAATAGATCTCCTCACCAACTGGCCTACAAAGTTTATTTGTCTAAATATTTTTATCCCTTCAAATATATTATTATAAAAAACTGGTATAGGAGGAAAAACCATGTGAATATGTTTTCCCACAAAATATTTTCTGTTTCGTGTGGATTTTTTCCCTGCCAAAGATATACCCAGAGTTTTACAAAACCATGGGTATAGGTCTTAGAAAAAAACCCTATGCCCATGGTTTTCATAAAACTATTGGTATAGCCCTTGAAAGATACACCTATACCCATGTTTTTGGATAATCATGGGTATAGGTCATCAAAAAAAATCTATCCCTATAGCTTCTCCCAAAACCGTGGGTATAGGTGACCTATACCCATGGTTTTCATAAACTGTGTGTATAGGTCCACATACTATACCAATACCCACAGTTTTCTAAAACCGTGGGTATAGGGAACACCTATGCCCACAGTTTTATGAAAAACTGTGGGTATGGGTCTATTTTCCAGTAGTGCTTCATCAAATTTTGGATAATTTTTTTAAGTTGTCTTTAGTATTCAAGATGCATACTTTGCATCCAAAATCATTGAAGTAAAAAACTTTTGGTTTTCTTACAATCCGCAACTTATAAAGTTGTTTTATTAATGAAATGTATAATTAAAACTTGATTTATAGTATAACAGGTATTAATAAATACTTTAGACAAAAAATATTTAGCAACTGAGTATTCACTCTATAACACTCTTAGCTTTTGTGAATTTTTTTCAAATTAATTTAATCTTTTCAATATTTTTCATTTGACACAACACTGAATATAGATTTTTTTATATGAAATAACTATGTATTTCTTGAATTATACACAACACCTTGTTAATCTGTCACCAAAAATAACACTTATATTAGCATATGATAGACACAATACTATGTTTATCTTGTATTACACACATTACCGAGTTTTACCAAACTATAATATACAGTTAATAATATTATTAAAATATTATTGTAGTTACCACCTTGCTGTTAGAGTGAAAGTTACAAATAAGATTAACTAAATTATGAAAATATTATTTACAAATGTATATAAAATTAATTCTTTGGTTATTAATTAGTATAAGGGAATGTAATAACTACTTGAATATATAGAAAATACATTTCTAAGAAGAAAATATTTCTATCTACAAACATAATTTTATATCAATAAATTAAAAAACCACTTTTGATTAATTTTTTCAATAAAATTTATATATATTATATATTAAATTTATATTTATGATACTCATAAAATAGATTTTATTGGTATAAGATAAGAATAAATCCAATTTTATGGATAAAAATATATATTTTTCAAAATAGTAATTTTACCACCTTTTAAAAGAGAACCCATTTTAAATATAATTTTTTACACTAAATAATTCTTATTTGATAAAATAAACTCTATTTTTTAAATTTTACTCTCAAAATTTAATTTGACTTATTTTATGGTATTTTTCTAAGAAGTTTTATTTTTTGATGAATAGTGAAAACACTGAATTCTAATTCAAAATTGCCTTTTCATATAATTTATTTATTTAGATAGATTGTATTTTAATATTGGTTTAAAGTATAATTAAATATATTATAAATAAATTAATACAATATTGGTCATTTTAACCAATTTACCATTTAAATTGGATATAAAAACATTTCAAACTTTTGGACATTTTTTCTTTAAAAACCTATCATCTTGTCTTATCTGTGAGAATAATATTAAATTAATTTATATCATTTCTATGATTAGAATATGGAAAAATGGATTAATTATTTTTAATAATCCTAATTTTTAATTTCTAATATAGTCAAATTATTTTTTTACCAAAATTATTATTGAATGTAATTAAAATTAATTACAGCGATCAATTTAAAAATGAATTTACTTAGTGGTTAAAATTTAATCTTAAGGGGCCAAATGACCTACCAATATTCCCAGAAGTCATTTTATGACCATATTTCTTCAAATTATCATATTTTATTGAAACAAAACAATTATTTTAGGCACATGATGTAATGTAGACCTCTTAATAGTGTTTGACATTTTATATTTACAAGAATGCCACTCCTCCACTATAAAAAGGGCACTCATCCCCCCCTCACTTCCTCAAAAATCTAAAGACACATTGGATTAGCTAAAACCTAACCAAATATCCCCCCAACTTCCATACATTCATCCTAGAGGCCTTAATTTTGGAAAAAAATCCAATCTAGGAATCCCTTTAGTTCAAACCAAAGGGAGTTTTCTAAAGAGAGGCAACACCCTTCCACAAGATCTTTTGTTTTATTTTCATTGTCCAACCCATAAAATATTTTTATTACATGATTATATAATTAAATAATTATAATAAATATACTGATATTTTTTTTATAAGTGTTATACCTATGCCTACATGCACTTTCATCAAATTGGCAATGAATTTACCGTTCGTATGTACGGTGGACTACAGCCTCGCAAAATGATGTCGTTCATTTTTACTCCACCACCTATCATAGTTGAAAATAATGATGTAAATAGTGTTTTTATATGATATATATGATATATATGATATATTTATTATTCTTTAATTATTATTTTACACATACCTTCATGATTTTCATTTTGAGTGGATAAGATAACTTCGTTTGTGGATGTGTAGACTATCGCCTCCTCAAAGCGATGTGATTCATTCATACATTATGTGAAATGTATTAAGGACAGGTTTAGTGAAATTATATGATATATATGACATAATAATTCAAATTTAATGATATTATGTATATATAAACATATATTTTAATTAATTTATTACTTTCAATATGATAATAAAACAAAAATAGTATTCATGTGTACATACGGACTACCGTCTCCATGAAGGTTGTATTCTATTTCATATTTATATACTTTATATATTATTATAAATATTTATATAATTAATATATATGATATTTAAATCATGTTTTACATTATTTAAATAATTAGATAATGATCTATGTAATAGGATCAATAATAACTAGTCAAAACATATATGGAAAACAAAGCGGATATTACCCGAAACATAACATTAACATAGAATTGTTAATAAATTGGTAATATAAAGTCATAATAAAATAATTAGATATAATAAAATCATTATGTTGGATATTTATAATAAAATTATATTTATTACACATGATGTTTTAACATGTATTAATAAATTCAGTACTTAAGGTATGGGTTTTCTCATCTCACTTTTTTTATGTGATATTTTTGACTTATTCACCACTCATTTATTTTATATGGTTTATATACTACCTATGAATATTTTATATGATTATTATAATTAAAATTATTTTTATTTAAATATTAAATTTATGATATATCTTTTATGTTTTTTATGGTTCAAAATATAATAAATTGCTAAAGTAATTTGGTCTCAATTTTCCTTCTTTAAGATACATGTCATGTTTACTCCTATACTCCTCTACATGTTGTATATAATTCCCTTTGACATGTAATATCATGAATATAATAATTTTCATTATATTTTAAGATTCATGTAATGTAATTTTCTTACATGTGGATTTTTATTCATGTTACTAAAGTGTTTAGAGTTTCTTGCAACAATCTCATAATTTATCAGGATTGTTTATGATTATGGTTCTATTGATGAAATCTTATGATCCATATTTCAAGAACACTCATGATTGTTTTTCTCATATATTTATCCATGATATTTTAATTTATTAGTACCATTTTTTTACTCTTTGGTACTTAAGATAATTAGGAAAGTTTTTTTTCATGAAAACCTGACCTTATATCTCTCTCGGTCAAAAATCCATTTTATTGAAAAAATCATTTTTAAAAAAATGTTTTTAAAAATGTTTTTAAAATTATATCTTAAGATCATTTGAAAGTAAAAATATTTTTTAAAAAATATTTTGTTTTTCAAATATTACTTTATATGTTTTCAAATATATTTTCAAAGAAAAAGGTTTTAAAAAATGTTTTATGTTTTAAAAGGTTTTTTTCAAACCAGAATGAATATTTTTCTCAATAAATGTTTTTAAAAGATATTTCCAAATTATTTTACATATAATATGACTTCCATTTGTGTTAATAAAGCCTTTATGGGGATATTGTTTTAAGGTTCAATTCATATTCTTTCTTTGAATGGTTTTTGTTTTGATGCAATGATGTTTATGAAACTTGTTTCTCTTTAAGGGGTTATATATTTATGAAACCCATTTCTCTTTAATGCGTTATATGTTTATGAAACCAATTACAATCTAATGGGGTTTATGATTATGAAAAAATCTTATTTTCACGGGTTATTCTTTGATGAAATGATCATGAAACCTTCCTCTCTTAAACATGTTATGATATTATGATATGTTTATGGTACCCATTTCATTTCATGGGTTATGATATGATTGTTTATGATCTTGTGATACATGTATGTATGATTTAATTATGAGATGGGTGGGGCCTATATTTTCCTCCAATGTATTGGGTAAATATTTATATCTCATGGGATAGACATGGCTGGAATGGTGAGTGTAGTTGGTTCAGTAAAGGACTTTATGTAACACCCCAAGCTTCCATGATACAGTTTTCTTTTAATAATACAATAGCGTGCGATGTACGCAACACTGAGTTCATGCGCTCCACGACCTATCAAACTAGCCGTTTAAAAAAAGGTTATGAATAGAACCACATTTTGAATTTTATATATATCCCATATAATTTTAACATTCATCTTTTTTGTTTCTTATAAAAAATATAAATTCAAATTCAATTTTTCAGATAGAAGAAGTATTTTCTCCTTTTAATGGAGAACCCTTTATAAATCCAATATTTGACAATTTTATATATTCAATTTTATGAAATTAAATTCTATATTAGAAGAGAAACAAAAAAATTTAGTTTGGATATATTTTTGGTGTTTTTCTGATAACTTTAATATTTTGATGAATAGTGAAAGATATTAAATTTTAATTCAAAACAAAATTTTTAATCAAAATATTTTATAGTGTTAAATTATAAATTTTAATGGTTATGAAGTATAATTAGATAGTATTTTTTTCATTTAATCCAATGTGGTTCATTGGAAGTAATTTCACTTTTAAAGCAGACATAAACACATATCAATCTTTTGATAGTTTTCTTACTTCTCAAAAACCCACTTTCTGGTTTTGAGAACAAGAATTAATTTTAAATTAATTAATAATTTTTTTTATGAATTTGGTAAATAGACATCATTTTTTGATTCGGATATCAAAATTAGCTTAGGGTGAAGTTTTGGTATTTTTATGAAAACATTCAATTTTTGATGAATAGTGAAAAACACTCTGTTATTGTTTAAAAAAATAATTTTTATTTAAATAATTGTTTATATTATTTAATTTATTTATGTGAAAATAGATACATAATACCTATATTAGTTTAATGTAATTCATGGGAGTCATTTTATAATAATATTAGATGTATATAATTTTTTTGAATTTTTAACGTCTTTTGCCCACCTTCTAGGCACGTTAGCAAATTTGCATAAAATATAATTTTACCGCTTATGTGAATTTAATTTCAAAAATATAAGAGACACAGTTTACATCAGTAAGTAAAAATTAGTTCAATAAGATGAAAATAATTTTTGGTGAATTGTAACTTTTGAATTTTATTTACCCTGGTTAAAAGTAAATAGGGTAATTAAAGGTAAAAATGATATTATAATTACCCTAAAACATGTCATTATATTATTGGATAAGTATATTTAGACCAAAATTAACCTTATGAAGAAAATATGACCCTTTTGGTCCACTTGGTTTAGATTTGGACATTTATTATTATTTTATTTAAAGAAGTGTTAAAAGTGTTAAATTAAAATTTTAATAACTAAATTTTTTTTAATATAGGGTTATAAATATGATAATTGTGACTATAAATATTAATTAGAAAGATAAAATTATTTCCTACATGGTTATTTATTTATAATTTTTAGACATTAAATAATTAAATTTATTTTTGACACAATGATGATGTAATAATTACCTTATTAATGAAAGATTAAAATAATTGATATTATAAATATTAAAATAAATTTAAATTTAAATTTTGATTCATTACAAAAATTTTACAGGTTAATATTTAATTTTATTATTGGTTCTATTTTTTATTGATGAAATCATATTTTTATGACTTTCAGAAAAACCAAATACTAAATAATGTCAAAATTGACATAGATGAGTTTTCAAAACAAATACTATATTATTAAATAACATAATACTCCTAAAAATATAATGATTTTATAAAGGAATTATATAATAATATACATATAATTAATTAACCACTTAGGGTTCTCTTGGCATTTTATAGTATGTTTATTAACAATATAATATAAAAATACAAGGAGACATGGTAAATGTTAAACTATTTGACTAAGAGTTAAATCTAAAAGATAAGGTTAATATGGTGACCTAAACCTGAAAAAAACCTATTGGTTGAGAGTATTCAGACCCATACCAACCTTAGACTCAAAATAAATTCTTATGGAGCCATTATAAACTGAATATAATTGTATAATAAAATAATATTTTAGTGTTTTCTTAAAGTGACCCTCACCTCTCTTACAAAAGGGTACTTCTTTTTCTCTCACAATAATACCTCCAAAGCCATTTGGATCAGCCAAAACATGATCAAATATCCTCCCAACTACTATAACTTCACCCTAGAGGCCTTACATGGATCTGAAAGCCAACCTATAGAGTCCTTTTGATCAAATCAAAAGGAAGCACCCGAAGAAGAGGTAATAAATTCATCACCTCTTTCAAAGTTCTTTTATTCACCGAATTCATATTTCTTTGTTGTCTCCATAAAAAAATAAAAAATCAAGTAACTTATAAATACTATGATGTTATTATAAATATGGTACAACCATATTCATTATTATATCTATCCTATGAAGGAAAAAGTCACTATACGTGTGTAGGTACGGCTTACCGTCTCCATGTCATAGTGTAGTTTTTATTCAACAATTAATTATTTTGGATTGGTATAATAATGAGAAAAATTGATGTAAATAATAAATATAACATGTTAATGATTCTGTATATATGATATTCCATCCAATTAAATACGATTTCATCATCAATAGAATGGTATTTTCACTCGTGCGTATGTACGGATTTCCATCTCCACGAACGTGATGATATTAATTCCCCATAATAACCTTTCAAGAATAAGTATCATTTTATGATTAAAAAAATAATGTTTAAGAACATAATATCATTCTGGATATGAATCAAATACATCCTATCCATAAAAAATATGACTTACTTAACAAAAAATTTGAAGGAAAATGAATTAGTTAACACCCAAAACAATGATACTACTGAAGTATAATTAAAAAAGAAATATTAAAAGATCATATATGATAACATATTTATGTATATGGTTCTTGTATAATTTAATAAAAATTACTTCACCATTATGCATAAGGTTAAATTACCCTCAACTAAGGAAAAGTACAAGGTAAAGGGTTTTCATCTCACTTCTAATTCCCGTGATATTAAGGCTATATTGCCACAATTTCCTTTTGTGTGGTGTATGTACTGCCCATGAATGCATTAATTGTGTAATATACTTTAATTTATGGGTATTTATAAATTCAATTTTTATACTTCTTTCATGTGGTGTATGTTTCTTAAGTTACCTAATCGGTAAGGGAATTTCTAATTTCGATTTCTACTCATTGGGTTTCACACAAACTTCATTGATTATTTTACCCCAAAATTATGTGTGAAATAACTATTTATTTATTTATGTAGTAATTTACACTCCCATTTGCATGGATATAATTTTTATACATATAATCACTCCATTGATATATTCTCAAGTCATCGATATGAACTTGATAAGAGTTATCTTAACTCAATTTCCATTCATTGAGTTAAACATCCAAGTAATTAGTATTGTTGTAAAAAGAATATTTGGGAATGTACTCTGATTTATTTGCACAAAATATCCAATCATATTGAGTGTATTTATATTTTTCAAACACATAATTATGTCATTGACTTATCCTTAACCTAAGGATATGATCTTTATAAGGGATTCCATCTCAACTTACATTTTATTGAGACTTCTTTGTCGTTATGCACCAATTCACTTTTATATGGTTTATATACTATACTTTGAAATAGTATATAATTAATACCTATATTATCATGATATTATAAATTTTTTATTACCTAAATTATTTTTATTCAAATGTCTCTCATTTGGTTAGGTACTCTAACTAAATTATCATTTTAAATGTTTTAAAAATTTATTCTTCTAAATCCTTCTCATTAATGTCCATGCTTTAAAAATGGTTTTAAAGATTTATTTATATGAACATGAATGTTTTAAAATTAAAATTACCTTTAAAAGTTTCAAAGTGGTTGTGACACTTTGATTCAAAAATATATTTTTAACATTTTCTTGATATAGAGTGAGACTTTTGAATGTTTTCAAGAAAAAGGGGATATTTCTCTCAAATTGTTTTACTGATTATTTTTAAATAGGTAAATATCCTTAATTATTCTTTATTGAGGTTGATTTATTATAATAAAATCTTCCATATTGTATTGAATGAGTTATATTTGACTGTGGATGTGTTATTTTTATACCATTCATGGTTTGTTGTTAAAATATTGACATTTTGAATGCTAGTTGTAATATGAATGTTTATATTACATTTCAACATTTTAATATGAGGAATGCATTGGACTTAGTAAATGATGGGTGGAGCCTTATATATATACTCGATGCATCGGTAGGTCTCATGAGACAAACTAGTGTTTTTTCACAAGGCCTTTACAAAATATTATTTGTAGTCTTGGCATGAGGCCTTGACTACATGGTTATGATGTCCGACATTATGCATTCCATCTTTATGAAATTATCTATTGATAATAGATGTGATTATTAGACTAGTGGAATATCCATGTGAATAAGTAAATGACATTATATGATTTATATTTTCCATATTATTATGAAATTTAATTCTAAAAGGATTGTGTTTTTGTCTTATATATTTCCTTAAATGTTTATGATTATTTATGAAAGTTTCCATTATATTGTTATCCTTACTGAGTATATGAGCTCATCCCTCTCTACATTTTCTTTTTTCCCAGGATGTGAAGAATTATATCATGATTAACTTGTTGTAATAGGATAAGGGATATGAGTGTGTTCAAAGGGGACACAATGTTGTTTTTATTTATTTCATGATGTAATGTAAAACTTATATATGTATCTAGTAATTACAAGGATAATAAAATAATTGGTCTTTCGGGAATTGATCACTTATGATAATGCCAATGATATGTAGTAATGCACTGACTCTAGGTAAATAGGTTGAAGATGTTACAATTAGTATCAGAGGAAGTTTAGTACAAACCTTGGAAACTAGATTTAGAAAAACTCTAATTAGAGAACATTATCATAAGATAGACTTTGGGGATTAGAATAGAAGAACATCCAAAAAATTTTGTAATGTAAATATTATGTAGGTTTTCCAAGAAATACATCCCTGTCAGGATATGAGTAGGTAGAGGGAGCACTGGCACAAATGTACCTAGGGGTAAGACCCAAAAACACCACATTGAGCTAGACTCGAAGGAGAACTTGTGTGCAACCACGTGTCTTGCTGCACTCTTGGTTACGACACTCCCAGAGGATATGATTAGGACAATTCACATTTTCTTTATAAACAGGTTTGAAGGATTTTAATATAAGATGAGAATAAATAACATTGGTTAACCCTAAGGTGTTTTAGATTGAAAATAAGGTGTCATGATATTCTCTAAATGATTTTATGGCTATTGTTACTCACACAATAATTTCTAGTTTTAGTCAATGGATGGATTCCAAGGAAGTCATAGTAACATTGAACATAATATAAAATGTGGGAATGGGGGTGGAAATGAAGAATGAAATTGAATTTTGATAGGTGTAAAAGATATCGTGTTCATGCCGAATCAGTTTTCCAAAAATATTATCAACAAAATATATATTAACCAACTCCCAGACTCAACAAATAAGAGAAAGCTGTCAAATAATAAGAGCTCCAGTAGTGGAGTCCATAGAGAAAAGAAAGCGCAATATCCATAATACAATAAATGTGGAAGGAGACACCTAGGAAAGTATCTCAATAGAATAAAGAAATGATTTATGTGTGGGAAAGAAGGAAATAAAATAAATAATTATTGAAGAAAAATTAAGAGTACCATAAAATAAAATAAAAATGATCCCAAGAATCCATTTAAAGTCATTTTTTTTAAAATTTAGGGGACCTGGGCATTACCCAAATCAATTCCCTATTTAATAGGATAACCTCTTAGTCATGGAATAACCTATGTGGAAATAAATAAATAGAGAAATGTTTAAAAGTATTAGTGAACTTTGTTGATGGGATTACCTTGGAAGACTTTTCTCTTGTATGTGTAACCCTACATTTTGTTATGTGAAAATTTTATTCGTGAAATAATTATCTTTTATTTTATGGATATAGTTATAAATAACCATTTGGGTTTATATAGTCCTTGAATTTTAGGTAATTACAGGTTATTAATTTTTGGGATGAAAATGCGAAGTTTGAGATAACATTTGTGGTTAAATTATGTTATGATTATTTTTGTGTATTTATCTCATTTCAGGAATGTTATAAAATATAATTTTTGAAAAAGGACAACACGCAGACTGTGTGAAAACCTGTCGTATCAGACAAAACTGTGGGAATCAAACTCACAACCAAATTGTGACTGAAATTTATCGTACACCCCTAGAGTATGGGAAGTCCCTGGTTATTATGACTAATTATTTTTAGTTAAATGATTTTATTGATCAATAATATATTGATTTGGGACCTTATGTTTTATCAAATGGATATCCTTAGTGTAGGAAAGTGATTTTGTGATTAAGTGATCAAAGTTATTTAGGAAGAAGTTCACTCTATTGGGAATACTATATTCCTAAGGAAAATAAAATACTATTAGATTTCATTTGAGGAGTAATGGTGGATTTTTATCTATGTTTTTATTGTGATTTATAGCGATTTGGGTTATTTATGGAAATTATTAAGCTATTATAGAGAATATGTTATTTGGTTAATTACTTTTAATTATGCGACTTTAAGAGTAGTCGATGTTATTTAGAGATACAATTTAACATGGAAGACTACATAATCAAATTCTTATGAGTTTTTGGTTTGAATCTTATTTTGGATTATACTGAAAGATTTTAAGGAAAATTTTTAATTGAATGGTATTTATTGATCTTTGGGTATTCTTGATTTAATTTTATAAATTAAGATTATTATTTCTTTCTCTAAATGATTATCCTTTTTGGGGATCATCTGATCTTGTACTAATCATTTTGGTTTTGGTAAATATCTAAAGAAAAGAGAAATATATATTTCATCTTTTGTTGATTATGTGATTCTCTATAAGTTGATTATAGTGCTTCATGTGTGACCAAGTTATCTTGAATACTCATATTTTGGACTGAAAGATGAGTTTTTGGTAGAAATTTGTTAAAGGATGGAACTCTACTTATCAAGTTTTTTTCTTATTCTATCAAGAAATTAATTCTTAAACCTTAGGGAAAGGATCTTAAACCCAAAAATATGATATCCTAAAACCAAACATTATTTATCATAGATTTATGGATTTGAGGCCCTCAATTTTACTTTCACTTGTTTTTTGTTGATGACCTCAATCAATCCCTATAAATATTTATGTTTTTACTCTAATAATAATTTCCACCAATATTCTCCTATTCAAAATCCTAATTTGGTGGTGACTTTTTTCATTTTCCTTTCCCTTTTATTATGAATAAATTTTATCAACCCTATTTTGGATGTGGGTTTTCCACAAAGGAATTTATTATTATTTTTTAATAACAATTTAAAATTACAAAGACACAATTTATTAAAGAAGGGAAGAATGTAACACCACAAGGTTCCATGGTACACTTCACTTTGAAAAATACAATAGTGCATGATGTACACAACACCATGTTTAAGAGCACCAAAAACTATCAAAATATCCATTTAAAAATTGGTTATGAATATAACCAAATTTTTAATTTTATATATATCCCATTTAATTTTAACATTCATCTTTTGTGTTTGTTATATATAATATAAGGACAAATTCAATTTTTTAGATAAAAGAAGTATTTCCTCTTTTTAATGATGAACCCATTCTAAATCCAATATTTGACACTTTTATATATGAAATTTGTTGAAATTAAATTATTCTTTATAAGTGAGACATAAATATTTAGTATGGATAAATACTTGGTGTTTTTCTGATAACCTTCATTATTTTGACGAATAGTGAAAGATGCTAAATTTTAATTCAAATCATCTTTTTTAATAAAAATAATTTATAATGTTAAATTATATATTTGAATGGTTTTGAGTTATAATTAGATTATATTTTTATCATTTAATCAAATTTTGGTCATTGTAATTAATTTAAATTTTAAACCGGGCATAAACACATATCAATATTTTGATAGGTTTTTACTTCTCAAAAACCCGCTTTCTAGTTTTTACAACAGGAATTAATTTTAAATTAACTAATAAAACATATTTTTTTTTGAATTTGGTAAAATAGACATCATTTTTATATTTGGAAAATAAAAATTAACTTAGGTTGAATTTTTGATATTTTTCTAAAAACATTCAATTTTTGATAAATAGTGAAAAACACTCTGTTATTGTTTAAACACCGACTTTTTATTTAAATAATTATTTATTTTATTTAAATTTTTTATGTAGAAATAGATATATAATACCAATATTAGTTCAATCTAATTCATTAGAGTCATTTTATAACAAAATTAGATGTATAAAAGTTTATTGAATATTTAACGTCTTTTACCCACATTCTAGGAATGTTAGAAAATTTGCATAAAATGTAATTTTACCACCTATATTAATTGAATTTAAAAAATATAAGAGACACGGTTGAAAAAAATAAGTAAAATATGGTTCAATAAGATGAAAATAATTTTTTTTGAAAAGTATCTTTTGAATTTTATTTACCACGTTTAAAAGTAAATGGGGTAATTAAAGGTAAAAATGATATTATAATTACCCTAACACATGTCATAATTGTAACGAACTGAAATTTTGAATGAAACCTGTTTCCTAATTTTGTGTGTTATTTTATTTTTTATACTTGATAAAACTGTTTCATTTGATAACATGAGTGTAATTAAAATTATACCGTTGGGTTTTGATTATTATATGACCATTGGTCAATATGACCGCTGGAGACTAAACGTTTGATTGTTGTCTCTAAATACAAGTGATCTTGGATAATTAATATAGAAAGATGATTCGATGGCCTCATCCAGTAGTCTTAGCCCGATCGAAGCTCATCTAACAGAACTTGGGAAGGAGGTAGCACCACTGGGCTTTTCTCTGGACCAAACCCAAGCTGAACTTCATCGTGTGAAGCTAGAACAGAATCACCTTTGCGAGAAGTTCAAACTGATAGAAATTACTACTAGGGAAATGTTATCTGAGCCTCCATCATATTCTCTCACCATAGCACACCTTATAATTAGGTCATATGCTGGTGTTATAAGGGGCTATGTGACGAGACCGTAGCTTCTTTGTGTAATCCTTTGGCATAAATAAATTGAGATTTCCTCCTTTAGTGAAGTTTGTGAAATTTCAAATTTATTGATAATTTTAGGATATATTTTATTGATTAATTTTGAAAAAAAGGATATTTTAAAATATTTATGTAAACCTTAAATAATTAATGATGTGTAATGATTTTCAAAAAATGGTCTTCTGCAAAAGTGTTCCGTAAGGAATTTGGAGTCTAATAAGATCAACTTAATTTTTGATGAATAGTAAATTATGAATAGTGATTTTATGCTTAGGATTAGTAATGTGACCAAATGGATTAGTAATCTCACTTAATGAAAGTATTAACATAATCTAGCCACCTTGATAAAGTAATGATATTCAATAAAATAGGTAAATAACTGTTTCAGAAATTATTAGTCAAGTATTAGTTTTTTTCTGTTGAATAGTGTTTTTTAATTAAAAATTAAATTAAAAATATTTAGAAAATTATTTTTATAAAATGGATTTCATTTTTGAACTCAGAGCATCAATATTATGTTAAAGTAATATTTGGGGATTTTTCTGAAAAAATGAATTTTCGGTGAATAGTGTATTTATTTAAAAATTAAATTAAAAATATTTAGAAAATTATTTTTATAAAATGGAGTTCATTTTTGAAATCAGAGCATTGATATTTGGTTAAGGTGAAATTTTTGGATTTTTCTGAGAAAGTAGAATTTTTAGTGAATAGTAAAAATACAGTTTTAGGGTTTCGGTATGTTTAATGACATCATAACTATGTCATGATGATGTCATGAGATATTTTAAGGGTTGGCCGACCAAAGGTGATGAATTATTGTATGGGGGGCCCATGTGGCCTAACTCCATGGGAAATACCATGGGAGAGCCCATGGTTTTGTGAAAACCACTTGTGAGGTGTCCCTTGGCCATTAATGCCTTGTCCTCCCACATTCCCTATAAATACCCACCATTTCCTCCTTTAGTTTTCACTCCCAACTCTCCACCAACGAAGCTCTGGTCTTATTACCTCCCAATGAGTCCTCCCAAGGTGCCCCCAAGCCCTGAAGGTTCCAACCTTTGAGTTTTAAGAGATGCGTTTTAAGGTAAGGGATCTTACCTCTCTCTTTCTTTTCTAGTAATCTATTTTATGTCATTTCTTTTATGCTCCATGCTATTATGTTGGAGGATGAGATTTTATATTTCTCTTACTTAGATTTTTCATGTTCATATGATGAGAGACCCCCTCTTGCTCTCATCAATTCGTTTTATGAAAGTTTACGTGACGCCGATAGGCTGCCGAATTTTTAAGGGATTCATTCACCTTTCTCATTTTTCAAAGTTCTACTTTAATGTACAGTCTTTAATGTTCCTTTATATTATGTTGGGGTATGATCTCTATATCTACCATACATATCTTTTATGTTCCTATCATGAGATACCCTATTTGATCTCATCAATTAATTTGATTGAAGTTTAAGTGACGCCGTTAGGCTGCTGAATTTTCATAAGATAAATCTTATTTTTGTCTTCCTTTCATGTTCTTCATTTCATATGGTATATCTTTAAAATTTCATTTCCATGTTCTTAAATCCATTATATTATGCCCCCCTACTGTTTTATGGATCATTTATGAGTGGGTGACCCATGTCCCCTCTCTTTTCAATGTTTTCTAAAACCTCGTAACATAACCGTTATGCTGCAGAATTTCCGTCTCAAAATATCTCTATCATTTTCTCAATTTCATTTATTTTATTAAGTGAATACTCAAAGATCATTATTCTAAAGGGGTATTCACAAATATACCAAAATTTTATATTTTAAATTCTGGTATTTACATACATGAGACCCGCTTTCCCTTTCCGTGTGTTTAAAGTGACATAAAGATCATGTCTTTAAAGCAGTTTTTAGAACGTTATGATTATGAAATGAAACCCATTTCTTTTATTCTATATGGGTTGTTTATGAAATGGTTGATGATTATATATGTGGCTCACATTATTATAAAGGAAAATTAAGGGTGCTCCCTAATATCACTCCAATGCATTGGGTAAAGACTTAATCTCTAGAGATGACCATTTTTAACGACACCTTGGTGAATAACCTTGATAATTTTTAATGACACCTTGGGGATGGACCTTGGTGAAACAGAAATGATTGTCAATATTAAATGTTGTAGCCACATCTTAATGTTATGAAAAACGTTATTTTTATTATGATATGCCTCATGATTTCTTTCTCATGCCTTAAAGTTCTTTTCATGACCTTATTGAAGTATCTCAAGTTCATATGTAAAATGTTTCTCTTGTTTACCTTACTGGGCCTTATGCTCACCCTTTCTTTTGATGTATGTCCTCAGGTTATGAGATGAAGTAATGAACCTAGGATGAACTTAAGGAGAATCCTTTCTAGTGTTTAATAAGAATGTTTTATGTTGTTTTCATGTATTATGTTCCTAGTTTCCAAGACACTAAACATTAAAGATCCTCAGTTTTGCAAAATGTAATGAAAAGTTATGTTATAAAAAGGCGAGATGCCATAATAATTCTATTAGATAAGCTTACTTCGACCAAAATTAACCTTAGAAATAAATTATGATCCTTTTGGTCCACATGGTTTAGATTAGTACATTTATTATTATTTTATTTAAAGAAGAGTTAAAAGTGTTAAATTCAAATTTTAATAACTAATTTTTTTAATATAGGGTTATACTTAAGATAATTGTGACTATAAATATTCAATATAAATATAAAATTATATCATAAATCATGGTATTTTATTTATATTTTTTAGACATTAAATTATTAAATTTATTTATGACACATTGATGATGCATTAATTACCTTATTAATTAAAGATTAAAATAATTAAAATTATAAATATTAAAATAAATGTAATTGAGAATTTTGATGCATCAAAAAAAATTATAGGTTAATATTACATGTTTTTCTTGATTCATTTTTTTTGAATATATAGGATTGTTATGACTTTCACAAAAACCAAATACTAAATAATGTCAAAATTGATATTAATGAGTTTTTAAAACAAATAATATATTATTAAATAATATAATACACCTAAAAACATAAGGTTTATCCAAAGGACTTATATCATAATATATATTTTATTAATGAACCACTTTGTGTTCTCTTGGAATTTTATAGTAATTTTATTAACCATATAATATAAAAATACAAGGAGGCATGATAAATGTTAAACTATTTAACTAAGAGTTAAATATATAAGATAAGGTTAATATGGTGACCTAAACCTATCTAAAACCTTTTTGTTGAGAATTTTTTGACACATACCCACATTATCCTCAAAATAAATTCTTATGGAGCCATTATAAACTGAAAATCATTGTATAATAAAATAATATTTCAAAGTTTTCCTAAAGTGACCCTCACCTCTCTTATAAAAGGGTACTTCCCATTATTTAAAAATCACACCTCCAAAACCATTTGTCTCATCCAAATACAACTCAAATATCCTCCCAACTACTATCACTTCAACCTATAGGACTTACTTTGATCTGAAAGCCAACTGATGGAGCCTTTTTGATCAAATCAAAAGGAAGCACCTGAAAAAGATGTAACAATTTCATCACCTCTTTCAAAGTTATTTTCTTCTTCCACTTCCCATTTCTTTGTTTTTTCCATACCAAAATAATAAATCCATTACCTTCTACATAATTTGACGTTATTATAAATATGGTACAACCATATTTATTTTTCTATCTATGAATGACAAAGTCACCATACGTGCATACGTATGACTTACCATTTCCACATTGTGGTGTAGTTTGTTATTCAACACTTAATTATTTTGGATTGGTATAATAATGAGTATAATTGATTTAAAAAATAAATATAACATGTTAATGATTCTGTATATATGAAATAACATCCAATTACATACAATTTCACCATGAATAGATTAGTATTGTTGCTCGTGCGTATGTACGGATTACCGTATCCATGAACGCGATTAGATTCATTCCCCATCATAACCATTCAAGAATAAATATCATTTTATGATTAAAATATAATTTTTAAGAACATAATATCATTATGGATATGAACCAAATACATCCTATCCATAACAAACATGACTTACGTAACAAGACGTATAACGAAAAATGAATCAGTTAACACTCGAAACAATGATACTACTGAAGTATTATTAACAAAGTAATATTAAAAGATAATATATGATCTCATATTTATGAATATGGTTCTTGTATAGTTTAATAACAATTATTTCAGCAATATAAATGAGGTTAACTTACCCTCAACTATGTAAAAGTACAAGGTAAGGGGTTTTCATCTCACTTATTTATTCCCGTGAGATTCATGCTATACTACCACTATTTCCTTTTGTGTGGTGTATGTACTGCCCATGATTGTATTCCTTGTGTAATGTACATTAATTTATGGGTATTTAAAACTTAATTGTATGATACTTATTTAATGGGGTTTTGTTTCAAAAGTTACCCAATCGGTAAGGGAATCTCTAATGACGATTTCTTCTTATTGGGTTTCACACAAATTTTATTGATTATTTTACTCTAATATTATGTGTGAAATCACTATTTATTTATTTATGTAGTAATTTCCACACCCATTTGTGTGTATATAATTTGTATACACATAATACCTCCATTGATATATTCTGAGGTCGTCGTTATGAACTTGATAATAGTAATCTTAACTCAATTTCCATTCATTGAGTTAAACATCCATGTCATTGGTGTTTTTATTACAAGAATATGTGTGAATGTACCCTAATTGATTTACACTGAATATCAAATCATATTGTGTGTATTTATATTTTTTACACATAATTATGTCATTGTTTTATCCTTAACCTAAGGATACAGTCTTTATAAGGGATTTCATCTCAGCTTACATTTTATTGAGACTTCTTTGTTGTTATGCACCAATTCACTTTTATATAGTGTATATAATGTACTTTGAAATAGTATATAATGAATTCCTTTATTCTCATGATATTATATAGTTTTTATTACCTCAATTATTTTTATTCAAATGTCTCTCAATTTTTTAGGAACTCTAACAAAAATATTTTTTAAAATGTTTTAGCGATATGTTCTTCTAAAAATTTCTAATTAATGTCCATGTTTTAAAAATGGTTTTAAGGATTTATTTGTATGTAAATTAATGTTTTAAAATTAAAATTAATTTTAAAAGTTTCAAAATGGCATGATACACTTTTATTTAAAAATCTATTTTTAACAGCTTCTTGATAAATAGTGAGACTTTTGAATGTATTCTAGAAAAAAAGGGATATTTCTCTCAAATTGTTTTACTGATTATTTTCATCTTGGTTAATATGCTTCATTATTCTTGATTGAGGTGATTTATTATAATAAAATATTCCATATTGTATTGAATGAGTTATATTTTACTATGGATGTGATATTTTTATACCATTCATGGCTTGTGGTTAAAATATTGACATTTCCTTTTCTAGTTCTAGTACGAATGTCAAAATTATGTTTCAACATTTTCATATGAGGAATGCATTGGACTTAGTACGTGACAGGTGGTGCCCTCTATATCTCCTCGATGCATCGGTAGGTCTTAGGAGACAAACTTGTGTCTTGGCACAAGGCCTTAACAAAATCTTATTTGTAGTTTTGGCACAAATCCTTGACTACGTGGTTATGATGTCTGGAATTACGCATTCCATCATTATAATGTAACCTATTGATATTATATACGATTATTTGACTAGTAGAATATCCTTGTGAATAATTAAATGTCACTATTTCATTTATATTTTCCATATTATGCTGAAATTTATGTTTAAAAGCCTTGTGTTTTAGTCTTATACATTGCCTTAAATGTTTTTTCTTATTTATGAAAGTTTCAGCTATATTGTTATCCTTACCGAGCATCTGAGATCATCCCTTTCTATGTTTTATTTTTTCTAGGATGTGAAGTAATATACTATGATTATATTTTAGGAATAGGCTACGGGATATGAGTGTGTTAAAAGGGGACACAATGTTTTTTTCTTCATTTTATGATATAATGTAAAACTTTTGTATGAATCTAATACTTCCAAGAATAATAAATTAATCAGTCTTTCCAGACGTGATCTTTTGTGATAATGAAAATGATATGTATTCATGCACCGAATCTGGGTAAATAGGGTTAGGGCGTTACAATATTTCTCCTAAGATGACCATGGGAGTGAACCATGACTACCAAGATAGTATAGTGAATGAACCCATACTACTAATATAGACTTCGAAATAATCCCTTTAATATTATGGAGATAATTTAATATGATTTTTTTCATCCACAACTCCATGTATTATTTATATATTATTCTTTTATGGATTATTCTCTTGATTCCCTTATGATTAATGTCTTATGAACCACCAATAATTATAACATTAATGATTTATATGATATTTTATATACGGGGTATGATATTATAATGTTATTATCACGGTCTCATACACTTATTCTCAGGTTATACTTATGTATCTCCTTTATTTACCCATACTAAGCATCGTATCTCACCCTTTCTTAGGTTTCCTTTCCCAATTTTATGAAGATAGGTTTTAAGTATAAGTACTAAAAGGGAAGATATTTGTGGGAAATATTGAAGATATTTCACCAAGTTAGAAGATTTTGTTCAATGTTTCCAAAGGCACTAAACAATCATGGTCCTTGAGCGTGTATTTTTTTAATGTTCTGAATATTCATCTAAAATGATGAAATATCTTTGTATGTTAAGCATGGGTCGCTATATTTCTTATCAAAGTAAATGTTTAGTCAACCTTTGAAAACTATGATGAGAAATATTTAGTGAGATTTATAGGGATATTTAGAAGGATATGTCTTGGTATGTCTCTAAGGATAAGCCTAAGGTTCCATATATTAGAGAAGGTGTTATAATTTAGACATACTATAAGTGATTTATCGTGATTAAGTGGGTTTCCACTATGATAAGTGTTTCTTACTCTATTACTTTTGGTTTTAGTCAATGGAGGGAACCAAATATTTTTTGTTAATGTTGAATGTGATAGATTATTTTGTAATGAGTAGTTGAATGTGATGATTACTAGAGTGAAGGATATTGTGATCATCAAAAATCAGTTTTCATAGAACATGATTAAAAATGTGAACCTTTACCAAATCTAGGGATCACCAAAGAAGTGAAGGAAAGAGTTCCTTGAGAGTTTGGATAATGAAGACAATCAAGGAAAGAATATTAAGTTTCCTACATGTCGAGAATGTGGTAAGAAACACCCAAGTGAATTTATCAGATGAACAAGAAGATGTTTTTAATATGGAAAATAAGCACACAAAGCAAGTGACTACAAAGGGAAAATGAATTTATTGGTTAATGCAATGAATGAGAATAATTTCCTTTCTAATACATCAATAATGATTAAATTATTTAAATGTGGAATGAATGGGCATTATGCCAATCGATGTTCTAAGTGGAAAGATCCCTAATAAAATTTACATGGAGGTACGTGTAATTATTATATGAATGATGATGATGATACTACACATAAAATGTGATAAATAAAGGTATTATGTAATTAGATTAGGTATACTTGTTAATGGCTTATTGATGAAGTGGAATCATCAAAGTATTAATGTATTTAGATTCAATAATTATGAATTGAAAAATATATAAGGATTGATCAGTTTATTTTTTTCACTAAATAATTACAAGAATATATTGAATGGTTTTTGTGGAATAGAAATGTTATTTAAAGGTATGATGATGTTCATGGGAAACACATGATTAAGGTAATTATAACCCATAATATGTTCATGATGTTAAGATAATTATTTTTGGATAAAAACATGTTAGATATGAATAAGTAAATTGGATGGCACTAATTACCTTTGAACTAATTAAGGATTTGTTTAAAAGGTGGATTATGCTACCATGGGTAGAGTTTATAGAATTTTGTGTTTAAGTAATGTGCACAATAATTTTAGTAATAAGGAAACATGCATGTTTTCAACAAGTATTTTTGGTAATTTAGTTTATTACAATGTTTCAAGAGAATTCATGATAAAGGTATTCACATGTTTGGAATGTGACAACTAAGATAAAACTTAATATATATGGGGGAGAAATTATAATATGATTTAGTGAACTTATTTTTTTGGATTTTCATTTTTTGTAAGGGTTACGAGGTTCACCATTTATAGAATGGTTTATGTTAAAATTCAAATGAGGTTTTATAAATTAAAGTATTATCTCTCCATATGAGGATTTTTGAATATTTTATAACATGTTCTAACCCTTTTTGTTACAACTAATGACTTATGGAATAACCTATCAATATATTTATGCATCTCATGATCTAATAAGGATTTTGGAATGTAAAATTCACCATCATTTTTTAAAATAAGTGATGAATTTGAAATTGATCATGAAACAACAAAGGGTGAGGATGTAAAGAAATCATGTAAGTATATCTTCTCATGAAAATTATTAATCTTTATTAAAAAGGTCCCTAAAATTAAATATTTTCATGTTATTTTCATTTTTGATGATTTCAATGACCTCTTTCATGGTTTTGTGATTGTTAACTTTCTTTGGATCACCCACTTTCTTGTAATCAGTGATCTTTATCAATATCTGTGATTATATATGTTTTACTTCTAGGTAATTTTTTTAACTTTCCACCTATGTTCACTTATGTGAAACCTATTTATGAGTTACTTTGGGTAACCATTATGTTTCTAACTTTCCCTTTTTAACGAATATTTTATTGTTCATTTTTATAATGTGTGTTACTATGAAAGGAAATTTAATGTATTAAACCACTGATAACCCATTTGAATTTTGAGGGAAAAATCATTTTAATGTGGGTAGAATGTAACAGCTTGATATTTTGATAATTTGTTTCAAATTAATTTAATATTTTTGATATTTTTAATTTCACCCAACACTAAATATATCTTTTTTTATACAAAACCACTATGTTTGGATTGCATTATATGCCACACCAGGTTAATATTTCACTACACACAATGCTTAGATTAGAATTAAGTATAAGAAAAACTAGGTTTGGCTTTTATTACACACAATATCGAGTCCCTTTTATATCTTGTATTACTTTCATGAATGAGTTTTACAAAGCTACAATATATAATTAATATTAATATTAAAATATTATGATATCTACTACCTAGAGGTTGCAATGAAAGTTAGGAATAATATTAACTAAATTGAAAAAATATTATTTACACATGTATTTAAAATGAATCCTTTTTTTATCAATTATTATAAGTGAATGTAAGAACTACTTGAAAGTAAAGAGATTTCGTTTCTATGAAAACTATTTTTCTATGTTCAAACACAATTTTATCTCAATAAATTAGACAAACCCCTTTTGAATAATGTATTCAATAAAAATTATATATTATATATTCAATAAATATTTTTTATACTCATACAATAGATTTTATTGGTATAATATAAGAAGAAATCCAATTTTATGGATAAAAAGATGTATTTTTCTGAATAGCAATTTTAGAACCTTTTACTGAAAAACCCATTTAAAATACATTTTTTTTAAAAATTTCATATTTTTTATTTTAAAAAATAAACTTCATTTTTTCATGTGGAACATAAAAATATAATTTGTAAAAATATTTGGCCTATTTCTAAGAAGTTTTTTTTGATGAATAGTGAAAGACACTGAATTTTAATTCAAAACTACTTTTTCATGTAATTTATTTTTATAGTTAAATTACATTTTAATTTGATTTTAAAGTATAAATAGATCAATTATAAATCAATTAATCGAATTTATGTCATTGGAAACAATTCAAAATTGAACTTGGATATAAAAACATATCAGACTATTGGACCTTTTTGCTTTAAAAATATGTTATCTCATCTCATCCGCATGATTAATTTTAAATAAATTTATACCACTTATGTGATTATAATTTTCAAAAATTTATTCCATATTTGGAATCATTATAATTTATAATTTAAAATAAGTTCAAATTAATATCCAATCAAAGTTATTATGGAGAGTAATTAAAATTAATTATAGTAATTATGGTAAAAATGAGTTTATTTAATAGTTAAAATTTAATCATAAAGGAAAAAATGATCTATAAACTTGTAAAAATAAATTAGATGGTCATATTTATAAAAATTAATCAATTTTAACAAAAATTTAAAATTATTGGAGGCACGTGATGCAAGGGAGACCTCTCAATAGTTTTTTCGTTTTTTATATTTACAATAATGTCACCCCTCCACAATAAAAAGGGAACTGACCTCTCACTTACTCACACCTCTAATGTAAATTTGGATCATAAAAACCCTACCCAAATCTACCCCCAACTTCCCTCCCTTAATACTAGATGCCTCAAGTTAGGAATAAATCCAATCATGGAATACCTTTGATGCAAACCAAAAGTAGTTATCCAAGGAAGATGTAACATCCTTCCACAAGCTCTTTTGTTTTATTTTCATTCTCCACCACTCAACTCTTATTAATACATGATTATATAACAAACATAGAATCCTAAATATACTAAGATTTTTTTTATTATAATGTATCTATCTATACCTACACACACTACCATCAAATGGGTAATGAACTCATTGTTCGTGTGTACGGCAGACTACGGTCTCCTAAAACGATGCCATTCATTTTTTCCTTTACCTCCTCTCATGGTTCATAATTATGATTTAAATACTATTTATATATGATATATATGATATTTATGATGTCTTTATACTTATATAATTGTTATATAATACATACTTTCATGCTTTCAATTTTGAGTAAATATGATAACTTTGTTTTTGGACGTGTGGACTACCGCCTCCGCAAAGCAATGTAATTCGTTCAGACTTTTCATTAATGTATCAAGGATAAATTTAGTGAAATTATATGATATATAAAAAATGATAATTATAATATAATTATACTTTATATATAAATATATATTTCAATTACTTTCTTACTTTCAATACAACAATAAAACAGAAACAACGATCATGTGTATGTAAGACCTACCGTCTCCATGAACTGTGTATTATATTTCATATTTTAATAATTTATAGATTATTATATAGATTTTTATAATTAATATATAATATATTTAAATCATTTTTTACATTCATTAAATAAGTATACAATGATCTATGTAAGAGGAATAAGAATAACAAGTCGAAACATATATAAAAAATAAAGCAGATATTACCCAAAACGTAACATTAACATAGAATTGCTAATAAATGGGTAATATAAAGTCATAATAAAATAATTATATATAAGATTATGTTTCATTTTTAGATATATAATAAAATTATATTTATTATATATGAGGTTTCAATGTGTACGTAGAAATTCAAGACTTAAGGTAAGGGTTTTCTAGTATAACTTTTAGTTCTGTCAGATTTATAACTCATTCATCACTGGTTTATTTTGTGTGGTGAGTATACTGCCTATAAATATTGTTTTTTATTATTATCATTAAATTTATGGGTATTTACATATCCATTTTATGATATATATTTCCTGAGGTTAATGGTTTAAAAGTTAACAAATTGGTAATGCAATTTTGTCTCAATTTTCCCTAATTGAGACACATGCCATGTGATGCACCTATAATCTTCTACAAGGTGTATAAATTTCCATTTTATAGGTTATATAATTAATCTCCTTATTTTAATTATATTTTAATCTTTATGTAATTTCATTTTCTTACATGTGGAGATTTATTCAAGTTACTAAAGTGGTAATAATTTATTGTAAAAATCTCATCATTTATTGGGATTACATATGCTTATGATTCCATTGATAAAATATTATGATTCATATGTCCAGAACACTCATGAATTTTATTATACTTTTTTATTCATGATATAATCAGGTATTAGTACCATTTTTTCACACTTTGGTATATAATATAATTAATAAATTTTTTAAAGAAATTATGACCTTATTTATCTCTTTGGTCAGAAATCTATTTTATTAAAAAATCATGTTTTCAAAAATGTTTTTAAAATGATATATTAAGATAATTTTCAAATAAAAAGGATTCAAATCTTTTATTTATAGTTTTCAAAGATTCATTTATAAGTTTTCAAAGCTATTTTAAAATAAAAAAATTTCAAAAATGTTTTATGTTTTAAAAATCATTTTTCAAAGAAGAATGGATACTTTCCTCAAGAAATGTTTTTAAAAGATCTTTACAAATTATTTTCCATATAAGATGAAATCCATTGATATTACTCATTAATTTCTATTTAAATGATCCTTTGGTTCCATTCATATTCTTTCTATAAGTGGTTTTTGTTTTGATGACATGATGTTTATGAAGCCCATTTCTCATTCACGGGTTATATGTTTATGAACCCTATTTCTCATTAATGATTTATATATTTGTGAAACCTATAATCTTTCAACGGGTATATTATAATTAAACCCACTTCCTTTTATATTTTATTCATTAATTAAATGATTATGAAAACTTTATCTTTTCTATAGGTTATGAAGTTATGACACATTTATGATACCCATTTAATTTTATGGGTTATGATATAATTTTTTATGATATTGTTGAACACATATGTATGATTTCCTTAAGATATGGGTGGGACCCATATATCCCTCCAATTCATTGGGTAAATATTTACATCTCATGAGATAGACATGGTTGTAAAGGGGATTGAACTCAGTTTAATAAAGTAATTAAATCTATAAGATGGTCGTGGGAGTGAACCTTGACTACCAAGATGGCATGGGGACTAAACCCATACTACTAATATGTACATAGAAATAAACCTTGACTACTATGGAAATCATTTAATATGATTATGTTCCAGCCAAAATTCCATGTCCTATTTCTATGTTATACTTTCATTGATTATTCTCTTAATTCCCTTTATGATTAATGTATTATGAACTACTAATAAATATTTCAGGACTCATGTATATGGTCTTTGATATGCATGGTATGATATTAAAATGTTATTATCCTATTCTCATACCCTTATACTCATGTTGTTCTTATGTGTGTCCTTTATTTACCATTAATGAGAATCTGATCTCAACCTTTCTTATATTCCCTTTCCCAAGTTTATGAAGTAATATTTTATGTAAAAGCACTAATGTGAAAGATATTTGTGGGAAATATTGAATTTAGTTCACCGTGTTAGAAGTTTTTTTCTATGCTTCTAAATACACTAATCTATTACATTCCTTGGGCATCTATTTTTTAATGTATCGAATATTCATCTGAAATTTCGTAATATCCATGTCTGTTAATCCAAGGTAATTATACAACCAGCGTGGTTCTAGTAATCTCTTGATGTACTCTATTTCTTTTTTTGACTACACCATTTTTCTGTGGAGTTATAGGTCCTCAAATGTTATGTATAATACCATCCTTATGAAAAAAATTCAAAATTAGAATTTTCAAATGTTGAACTAGGATCACTATGAATAGCTATCAACGATAGGTTTTTCTAATTTTTAACTCTAGATAAAAAAAATTAAAATAACTAATGCTTTTGGATTTTATTATTAGAAAATAAACCCAATTATATCTAGTTTAAACATCAACTAAGACATAAACATAGAATTTTCCACCAATACTTCTAGTTTGTGTAGGAACAAGTAATTCCATGTGCACTAATTATAAGTAATAATCATTTGATAATTTACTAATAGATTTAAATATTCCCACATGCTCCTTACCATATTGAAAGGAATCGTAAACTTTTGAAGTATAAAAACTATGTTTTGATAGATCCTTAACAAGTCCATTTTTAGAAATTTTGGCTAATGTACTTAGATTATAGTGTCCTAACCTTATATGACATAACAAAGATTGGAATTCCATTGCAATAAGGAATGTTATATCTTGGTTACTAAGGTCTTATAATTTTAAAGTATAAACATTTTCATATCAATTGGCATAAATAATAAATTAATCTTTTTAAATATGGAAAATATTTTTGTCATTCAAAAAGTTCACAAGATACCATTCATCGCATAATTGAATTATTCTTATAAGGTGGTAATTACATTCTATAAAAACAACACATTTAAAATTAAATCTATTCAAATAATAAAAATTTTACCTATAGCAATGATTTCTCTTTGAGAGTTATCTCTAAAAGTGACTTTTACACCATTCATCTTTATAAAATTCTTAATGAAATCACAGTTTTCAGTCATGTGTATGGAGAACCCCTTATCCATGTATCAAATGTTCTTGTTTTTGGTACTTTCATTATTTTACTAAAAACAAAACTATTAGTGTTTTGAAACCCAAATATTCTTAGGTTAGATGTTATTAGAAAATAATATTTTAGGTAACCAAATTTTTCTAACCTTACCACGTTGAGAAAATGTCATTTATTAAGAAATATATGTTTTGTGAAAACATATAGAATTAAATATATTTAAAAAAAATTCTTTTTTCCAATTTCAACCAATTTTATATTTTTCAATAAATGGAGAAATCTTTTTAACAAATCGATTTTTATTACAAAGAGGTTTTTTATTAGTAAAACCCATTCCATAAATATCACATCGAGGTCTAATTAGTTTATAAATTTTATAAAAATTTTCCTTAATAGTGGTAAACTTCAATAATGGTTTTTCAATCTAGAAATTTTATATTTTAGTTTAACAACTATGTTTTTATCCTCACAGGAAATAGTATTAGATATAAATTTCATAAAATCAGTTTGTAAAGTCCTTTTCTCAAAAATAGACATTTAAAGATCTTTAGAAAGAATAAAATTTTCAAAATTAGACTTATGAGGTTATTTTGAAAGATATGATATTTATTTAGTTCAATTTATAATCCTTGTATTTTCCTTTGTAAGTTTTTATTAATGATTATCATGTTTTTTAGAAATTTTACATTCTTCATTTTCAAGATGTTTTTCAAACATAGATAATTTTTCAAAACTAGAGAATGTATTATCCTCATTAGTTGAAGAATATTATCCATAAGAAGATGTATAATTTTTATAATTATTACTATTAGGATAATTATCATTTAAATAAATATTGGTAATAGATTTAGTAGTTTGTACCATTAACATGAGGTATTTATTCACCTTTGGTATTTTAAAAAATTAACCAATATTCCTCTATCAGAAACATCCATTATCTGAAGAATTTTTATATGAACTATCTCCTCCACGTAAAATCCATGTTTTTAAAGCTATAAAACTTTTATTACTCTTATTATTGTAATACTTATTTTCATTTCTGTAATAATTTCTTTCTCTATTTTCCTCCCTTTTTAAAATTTTAAAATCTGGTCAAATGTGTCCTATATTCATGTAATATTTTCTAACTCATTCTCAAAATGTTTTTATGAACTGGAATGATATTGAACAATAAATTTACTATTATTATTATAATATTTCACAATTTTTTATAGGATTGATATTTTTTAGGAACAATTTATATTGTTTTAATAGAAAAAATCCATTTTTATTTTTCATTGTCTCAACATCTCTTTTGAATCTACCTTAATATTTAATGAGAGTAAAAATAAGATCATCAAGAGTTATATTTGTAATCTCAATTATATAATCCAAATAAGATCTTTTGTATTACCTTTCCCTAGGCATTATTTATACAATTTGTTCAAAAAATATTCCATCTGTAAGATCTTTCTCTCCAACTGAATGTAAACTATTAACAATATTCATAAATAATTGATGCATTTTTTATAATGATTATCCAGGTAATAAATAAAAGGTTTGATAGACTTCTCTAATCATAGAGCTTCTTGTCTCAAAAACATTAGAATTTCTAACACAAGTTACTTATAAATTTTCCATGTACTATTTTCTACTTAACATGAAGAAATTTGACTATATATATTTATAGTCATGAAACATATTAGAGTATTCCTCAGTCTATAATATAGTTGATGTTATTTTTTTTATTATGAATAAATGTAGTGACTTTTTTATTATAAATATTACAATCTCAATTAATCATAAGAACGTTATCAACTCCAGTATTTATAATGAATGTTTTCAATCTGTCTCTCTAGTTATCATAATCATTTCCATCAGTGATAGGAGTTCGATTGGGATTCATATTTTATAAAGTGACAAAATTTTGATCTACCATATAATCAAAATAGAAATTCCTTTTCTAAAAACACATTAGTGTAAAAAATGTTTGTCAAAATTAATTTTATAATAAAACATAATAAGCATGAAGTTAATAATGAAATTAAAAACCTTATCAAGTAAAGCAGTAAAACCTTCTATAATACCAATTATTTGATTGTAAGAGTTTTTATGGCTACAATAGGGGGTCGATTTTATTTTAAAAATTAACCTAATAAGTAACACAATACCTATTTTGTTAAAATATATTGGACTTATAGGTTGTTCGATGATCAGAGTGTCAAAATCAGAACCATATACCATCTCATTATAACATTTTTATTTATCGATATCACAATCAATTTTTTAAAAATAATATTAGAAAGATAAGTTCGTAATTAGTTTCTAAAGTATATATATATATATAGTATAATGTAAAACTTGTATAAATAAGAAATATGAAATCTTTTAATAGTAATAATGACTTACAAGCTTAATAAAATAATTTCCTCCTTAATATTAAGAGTTAAGGAAGTCAGAAACCCCAAATTAGGTACCCATAGTTTTATACATACTATAAAGGTATATCATTATATACCAAAAAATCCCTAAATATAATGATCAGTATTTGTCTTCCAATCCCCTTGAATCCCTCAATGAAAATATCGTTCTCTATCATCCTAGACCCATAATACCTCAATCTAATAGACCAGATTCACCTTCTTCCTATCCCCAAAGTCCCTAGATTAATACTTTGATCATACACATGAATAAAAATGAATTTTTTATGGACTTGAAAACCCTAAAAAATATTCCCTATAACTTCAAATATCTAAAATATTACAAATATTTTGAATAAAATGTTCAAACAGAGTGATATTTAGATTTTTTGAGTTGTGAATGCATAATCTCTCAATGCTTCAAATGACATCCTATTTATATAAAATCCACTAATAGAAATATTTTAAAGTTGGTTTATATGGATCCAAACATCATGAAATTGACATATCATAATGATATAGATATTTATCTTGAGATCTACAAATTTCATTATTCTACATTGTTTAGTTTAGCACCATTACAATGCTATTTTGGATTTCGTTCGATATAAACAAATCCATGTACTCCAATTATAAACATTTTATTGTCTGATGGACTTCTATATTGTTTTTCAATCTAATAAACTGAAAAAATGTTAGAATAATTTATCAATACCATTCTCATTCTTATTTTCATGAATATATTTATGTCTGATAGATATGACATAAGTCTAACCACTGGTCAGAACAGTAGTGAATATAATGTATTAGATGGAACTTTAGACTGATGGATCAAATTGAATAAAAGTTTATATAATTTTTATATTAGAACAATTTCATCATTTGGTGTAAAATAATATTTTCTAAAAAAATACAAAAACACTTGAGAAATATAAAGTTACTAAAATAGTTTTTAATAAGGTGTTTTTGATTTACAAAACTAAGAAAATTAAAAGTTGAAAGTAAAATTTTCAACTCGATAGATTTTTATCAAGATGATAAATCTCATCAATCATGGATTTTATCTAACTCACACCATGAATTGCCTCATTAAAACTTTTCATATCTAATTGTGATAAAATAATCCATAAATTGATTTAATGGGGTTCACCCTAAAGTCTTTAGACTTGTTACAAAGCACACTATAAAAATTATTGTTATTATAAGATGTTATTTTTTTCATTTCATAATTATTATAACCCTTTTAAAATGATTTATCAATAATTATGAATAAAAATTAGTTCAAAAACCTATATTATAAATGGTTAAAGTGGACATTGTCAATGATAAAAAATCATTGATGTGTTGATCAGTAATAAATGTGGCATCATTTACTATTACTTTTTTAGCAATGATAAAATACCAAAATCTTATATATTGATGATAGCTATATGTAGTAGCTCTGTAGTATCCCTAAATCATAAAAAATAATTAAAAGAATAAAATATTTTGAAAAACTATTTTATTACAAAAATCACATCTGAGAAATAAAAAGCACAATTGAAATATTATAAATAAGCACAATTTTTGTAGTAAAAATATCATATTGCCCCATATATTAAACATAAGAGAAAAAACGTTAAAAAATTACATTAAACCATCATTAAATTTACATTGTACCATAATTTCATGTCAAATATTACATTAAATAATTTTAGTATAACATAATTACATTTATAAAAAACAATTATAATGGAAAATAATTAATTTTCATAAAATTAAACCCTAATAATAGGATTTCATTAATGATAAACTGAACCTCATAAAAAAGTGTTTGCATATAATAAAAAAAGCTTATTTTTAATAAAAATATATAGAAAATTGAAAATATTCTAATTTTAATGTTATGTAATCTGTTATTAATTTCAAACAATAATTTTTATCAAACACCACATTTGATCTTGTCAGACAATTTGTGTTTCATATTGACATATGATTGATTCCTATAGACCGAAAATGACTCAAATAAAATTTTACTATGTTTTTATATCAATCTAATCATGTTTGATTAGTTATGACCCCACACAAGTGATTTTTAATTTATTAATAAGTGTTAATAATATGAAATATTACTTTCCATAATATAAGAAAATCCTAGGATCAGATTGATTAATGATTGATTCCTCTAGATAAAAAATAACTTTAGGTTATTTTTCCGAATTTTACACATAAATTTTATAGCAACATATTGTTTGTTACCTATAAATTAGTGATAAGTCATTGTAACAAAAATAAAAAGTTGAATTGGTAATTTGGATCATATTGAGAATTTTAGTCCTCAGATTGATGAAAAATTAATTTTTATAGATAAAAAATAATTTAAGGATATTTTTCTATGTTTTTATGGTTATCTAAACTTATTTTATTAGTTTTGATACCTTTTAGGTGACCTGACACTTTAATAACATTATGAAGTTCAAATTACACTTTTGATCCTTCTGATCAATTTAGTCATTAGGTTGATGTGCATTTGATTCATAAAATTCCCAAATTCCTTTAACATATCTATCATTTTTGTGCCAATTCAAATCTATTTTCTTAGTTTTTACCCCTATAATGGTTATTTTTCATTTATTAATAAATTTTAACAATTTGAAATTATATTTTCGATTTTATTGATCAGTCCTGAAATTAGATTGATGATTGGTTGATTTTTGTAGATCACATATGACTCAAGGACCATTTTCATAGGTTTACACTCCAATCATAACTCTCATTTTTGGTTTTGACACCTTGAAAATTGATATTTCATTTTAATAAAAATAAAATTGTTAAATTATACTTTGGGTCATATCGAGAAATCAAAGCATCAGATTGATGTTCAATTGATTTCTATAGATCAAAACCAAGGACTATATTCCTAATATTTCATGTAAGTACAATTAAATTTTCTCAATTTTGACCCCTTGATGGGTTATATTTCATTTTAATAAATATATAAAGGTGACATGGACCATTTAATAATACCAAGATATCTAATCATCAGATTGGTTCTAGATTAATTACTATATATTAAATGTGATGTGGGGATTAATTTCTTATGTTTTCTTGTTAATCTGAGGTTTTTTTGATTTTGATCCCATGATTGGGTGATATGCCATTTTGGTTAAATTAAAAGTTGAAATGAAATATTAGATCTTATAGTGAATTTTGGGCATCATATTGATGCTCGATTGATTTATATAGATAAAAAATGAAGCGTGGATAATTTTCCAAATTTATCATGTTAATACGAGGTCGCTTTGTTAGTTTCTAAATCTTTAATGGGGGATATTTCATTTTAATGAAAGAAAAAAAGGTGAAATGGTACTTCGAATTATATCAAGCAATCTGAGCATAATATTGATGAATAATAAATTTCTACTAATAAAATATTTTCCAAGGATCATATTCTTTAGTTTTAATGGAAATAAGAACTCATTTTCTTTATTTTGACCCATTTTAGATGATTTGTTACTTTAATAAAAATGTGAAGGTGAAACGACACATTTGATCACTTTGATTCATTTGGGTATTAGATTGATGTCTTGTTGATTGATATAGATACAAACTGAATTGATGCTCACTATCCTGCATTTTCATGCCAATCCAAGATTGTTTTCTTAGTTGTAACCCCCAAGGAGGTGATCTATATTTTATTAATAAGTGTTAAAAATATAAAATCACAATGTCTATAATACTAGGGAATATGGGTATCAAATTGATGACTAATTGATTCCTATGTATGAAAAATTATTTGATGATCATTTTCATAATTTTCACATCATTTTGTACTCATTTGTATAGTTTTGATTCCTTTATGGGTGATATGTTATTTAAAAAAATAGAATGGTGAAATGATATGTTGGATCATATTAAGATATTTGAGCATTATATTTACACATAATTAATTATTACATAGCACAAATGATTTTAGGATAATCCTATTATATTTTTATGGAAATATAAACTCATTTTCTCATTTTGACACATTTTAGGCGACTTGACACTTTATTATCAATATGATGGTAAAATAAAACTTTTGATCATACTAAGAAATTCTTGAATTGAATTGATATTCCATGGATTACTACAAAAATGAAATGAATTTAAGATAATTTTCTTAATTGTTTTATTCCAATCTAGTCTCGTTCCTTCATTTTTTACCCATACAATGGTGATTTTTTATTTTTTAATATGTGTTATCAATTTGAAATTGTATTTTTCATAATAAAAAAATTCCATAAATATCATTGATTCATGGTTGATTAATACATATAAAAAATAAATTTAATATTATTTTCCTAAGTTTACATGTAAATATGAACTCAAATTTTTGGTTTCAATACCTTGATGGATGATATGACATTTTTATAAAATTAAAAAAAGTGAAATTATATTTTGGATAATACTGAGCAATATAGGAATCAAATTAATGATTTATTAATTCCTATAGATAAAAAATGACACATGTATCATTTTTATAAGTTTTAATGTTAATCCAAGTTTGATTTCTCAGTTTTGACCTCATGATGTGTGATATCTAATTTTAATAAAAAAAATGGTGAAATGATACCTTGGATCATAATAAAAAATACGAACATAAAATTCATTATTAATTTATTCAAATAGATCAAAAATGATGTGAGGATCATTTTAAAAATATTTCATGTCAATATAAGGTTGTTTTCTTGGTTTTGATCCAATGATGGGTGATATGTGATTTCAATAAGGATAAAAACGTGAAATGATAATTTTGACCATATTGATAAATCTAAAAATCACATTGATTCCAGGTCAATTACTACTAATAAAAAATTTGACAATGATTATTATCCTAATTTAAAGTGAAAATATTAACTCATTTTCTTTGTATTAATCCATTTTAGGTGATTTGTTAATTTAATAATAATGTGAAGTTGAAATATCACATTTGATCGTACCAATCAACTCAACATGATCTCTACAAATTAAATAAATAATTACAAACATAATCCGAAATAACCTCTTCATGATTTCGAAACACATTCTGATATCATGTATTCTACCCACTCATTTATAAACTAATCAATTTCTTAATTTGAATACATATACTATTAGTATTAATGGCAGTTTTGGAAAATATAAAAAAATGATTAATAAATATTTTAAAAGAAAGTGTAATTACCTTATGAAATACCTATTTGGGGGTGATTGTTTTTTATGGAATATGTTATCTTTCATAAATTTACAAATGTAATATCCATTACTATTGTCATTATTTTGCTTTAGACACTGCAAAAACACTATAAAAAATATGTAATTTTTTATATGTGTTTTGAAATTGAAATCTTTTTATATATGCCATAATCTATATCCATGTGTATAAATCCTTAGGAATATTATTCTTAGTCACCATCCTTATACCATGATTTTGTCAATATTTAAAAATGTCTTTATTATAGCATAATTTCCAATAAAATGGAATATAAAATGTAAAATTTGTTTATTATTTGTAAAATATTGATTGCAATGCATTACAAATTCACATTGTCTGTCATGAACTAACCCACTAAGGCATGAAGGGTCAAAATTAATCAAGTAGTGACACCCCAATCCTGCCTCCAATATGCTAGGGTTTGGAGACCAATGTTTACAAGGTATATAACACACAACGGATGACTTATCCTAAAATACATATGCACACATAGATCTCCTGAAACCAATATTATGAAAAAAAGGAAACAATAAATACTTTAAATTCATGAATAATATCTAGTCGCAAATTAGATTATATAAAAAGGGTACAGAAATGAAGATAGTCTGTTTCGCGCGGAATCCGGGGATGACCTCCTGGACGGGAGATTCAAACGTTCTGATCGGTTTCTAACGGGTTTGTTCGTAGAACCGGAAACATCCAATGATTCCACATCCGTTTGGACCTACTTTCCAAAGGCAGGCGCTCATTAGCTTGTGGGCTAATGATGCTTAGGAATTTGCATTGGTCGAGAGGATGGGAGGTCGGACTCATCACACCTTTTTGAGGGGAATTATTGTCTACTCCGGGACTCTCTTTATAGATTTAAGTTAAGTTCGTGAATCCTTATTACATTACCAAGTATAAAATGAGATTTCCTTTAGTTTTAACAATCAATGATTAAATATGCAAGAAATTTAGAGAATCTTTTATATGTATTTGAGGTTCTTCATCAATATAGAATCATCTATATTTGTTTAGAGATTCTTGGTCAATGGTATCCTTCAAAATATTTATATAAAAGTCTCTTGGTCATTTTGATGACCAGGCTGGTTTTAAAGCCAATCAGTGGGGCACTTGAAGTTTATCGTCATTCAGAAGGACAGAGATTATTTCAATGTTGGGATCGAACCCATAAATGGGCTACCTACGTATCCTTTGTTTTGAAAAAGGAATCAGAACCCACGTAGTTCGAGGAATGGGATATGATGTTTTATGATTGATGGCTCAAAGATGAATGTCATAATTACTTTTACACTCTAAGATCACGTGAGTCATGCTCGGTGTGAGAAACAAGAGGTATTGGTAAAATTCAGACAATTGTGCCATAAAAGATGCAATCATAAGAATTTGTTTTGGGGCTTATGTATAGATGACTGCCCAGATAGGCGAAGGTTTAGGATTTACTTTTAGGGAGAAAATCCAAGAACAGGGTCCACAAAGTTATATGTGCTTCATGGAGATTTGAATACTCTAATCTTGGGGCTTACTCCTAAGGAGGATGCCCAAGTTAGGAGGGGACTTATGGTTGGGTTTTGTTCCTGAAAAAGGAAACCCAAATCAAAGATAATTTATGACTGGTTAAGAGAAATTTAAGGGACTTGGGGCTTACTCCTGAAAAGGAAGCCCAAGGTTATGACTGAGTCTTATTCCTGAAAAGGAGACCCAGGTTAGGGGACTTGGGGCTTACTCCTGAAAAGGAAGCCCAAGGTTATGACTGAGTCTTATTCCTGAAAAGGAGACCCAGGTTAGGGGACTTGGGGCTTACTCCTGAAAAGGAAGCCCAAGGTTATGACTGAGTCTTTATTCCTGAAAAGGAGACCCAGGTTAGGGATTAAGGTTTGGGGCTTACTCCTGAGGAGGATGCCCAAGATTAAAGGACTTTGATTGGGGCTTATTCTTAAGGAAGATGCCCAAATCAAAGGTTTTATAACTGGGGATTATTCCTGAAAAGGAAACCCAGGTTAGGATTCTCTCATTTTAAAGGATGAGGTTGAAATGAATGAACTCTCAATCTTTGGTGACATAAAGATGTTTAAATCACTGGGTGTTTGAGAGGTATTTCACAGAATTCCTTTCAGATAAGGATGTCAAATCAAGAAATCATGCCATAAATGGCTTTTGAAGAGTATCTTGAAGACTGAATCTTGAATAGGAAGGGTGAAATGGCTTAAGAGGGGTAAAAATGGGCAAGATGGGCACCCAAAAAGCTAGGGGCGCGCAAGTCTTGAAGGTCGCGCAAGTCCTGCGTCGGCGCGCAAGTGTTGGTCGCGCAAGTATACTTGCGCGACATGAGGGATACTTGCGCGATTTTCAACCAGAGTTGAATTACTTGAGCGACTCTTTATTAAACCCTTTCCCATCCTCTTGAGGTTCTTCCAGAGAAGGGACGCGCAAGTTATATTGAAGGAATTAAGTTGGCGCGCAAGTGTTTGATAAGTTTCAACACTTGGGCCTTCCTTCTTCTCTTTAGATCTTCCATTCTAGGTAAGAAATTACCTTAGAAGTGTTCCGGAAGCTTTGAGAAGAGACTTGAGCGTCGGGAGCTTTGATCCGAGTTTCTGGAAAGAGATCCTTTCGAATGGGGGGCCCACAGGGTCTATTTATAGGCAAAAGAAGACCCCGGGCGGTTACTGGGCGGTTACCAGATCTGTCGCGCAAGTCCCTTGCACGACCATGAGGGGTCGCGCAAGTGTTGAGGCGGCGCGCAAGTGTACTTGCGCGACCAAGAGGGAACTTGCGCGATACATGGGCAATGTTCTCCTTTTCCATCCCTTTGTCGATTTTTGATGTTTCTTCAAAGGATTAATCACTTTTTGCTTAGATATTCCCCTTTTCCGATCTTTGGATTCTGTGACGAAAGGAGCGTCAACAAAAGTCCCCCCTCAGAGTTGGATCCGGAGAGAAATGAGGATTTGACTCTGAGGAAATCGAATTCCTCTAAAGGAAAAGGGCGGCGCGCAAGTCTCCAGTCGGCGCGCAAGTCTTCGTCGCGCAAGCGTTTGAGCGCTCTGGGTGCGGCGCGCAGATAGGCCCTCTGGCCTATAAATATGCCGCTTCCGGCCGTAGATGGTATCTGACCCCGAATTTCTCGAGCTCTCGCCGCGCAAGTCTTTGTCGCCGCGCAAGTCTCCTATTTTCGCTGTTTCCTCGCTGCCGCGCTACTCTCAAGGTAATAAGGCTTGCGTGGCACACACTTGCGCGACAAATACTTGCGCGACATATGTACCACTTGCGCGACATCTCCATACTTGCGCGCCTTAATGCCTTGGCCATTTTTTCAAATTCTTTCACAAAATTTTATGAAAAATAAACCCACTTAAGAGTTTAATTTATTCAACTCCTGTGCAGATTCAATGGCTCTTAGACCTGGATTACTTGATGAACTGGCTAGCAAGCGGATAGATGATATGATGAATATCATTGGCCCTGATTACTATACTGTCAAAAACAGCACTCTTCCAGATTTGGCTAAGTATCTGAAGAAATATCATCACGACTTTCCTCACTGCACTTATCTACCTTTGTATGGTCATGGTCATCTGCAAGAAGTCATTATTCCAGAAGTAAAGAATTATCTTCCATTTTCTTGGTTTCAGAATTATACCAATTTTGCTTCAGCAAATATCTCAGGCGGAGGAGTATTTCAAACTGCAGGAACAGTAGAGAAGGCGTATGTGATGCATCATAGCCCTTGCACACCAGATCTGAAAAAACATACACCTGAGCTTCAACCACATTGCCATCCTTCAATCTTCCGAGATGCTCAGATGGATCAGTCCAAAGGCTGGAAGAAAAGTTGGGATTTCCGCCCTGGGGGAGGTGTGAAGCCAACTTGGATGTGGGCATACTGGGTGCGACAGACTTGCGCAGAGTTTATTGAGGATCTGAAGAGAGCTGCAATATATGAAGCTGTTTGGGTTGGGCAGACATATATTTACAGACATGATATCTTCGTGCCAGAGATACTCAGTCACTGGAGTCCAACGACTAATTCTTTCCATTTGACTCATGGAGAAGTAGGTATCAGTTTGTGGGATGTCCACAAGATTTCAGGAGCTCCAATCTTGGGCGATATGTATGATGAATTCATTCCTCCCAAGGTGACTTGGAATGATCCAGAGAAGACTCCTGTTTTGGCTCGAGAATTATTCAAAATCTTTCACAAGCTCAAGAGTTCAGAGACCTCATTAACTCATTTCAGAAAAGATATCCATCCGGAAGAATGGATGAAGGTGTTTCTTACTGAGAAGAAAGGGATGGAGCCAAAGGAAAAAGGATCCAAGAAAAAGAAATCCAAGGATACCCGGCCCAGACGTCCTACCACTTGCCCAAAACCTGAGAAGAGAGGAGCTCCTGGCACATTCTGGCCAACTCTAGAAGCAGGAGAGTTTGAAAAATGGGGCTATGAAGTGAATCAAAGAATTCCAAAGAAAACTCGTCTGGCGGATTTCTTGGCAATGTGGCTTAGTATTTACCTCTTGCCGGTCAGGGATTCGAAGGGAGGCGTTAGGCCAGGGACCTTCGTCATTGCGGCCAAGTTAGCTGAAGGAAAAATGGTTGGGTTAGCCACCCCCATTTTAGAAAAGATCCACAGGAGTTTACTTCACGTCTTCCAGGGTAAATCTCCTTTAAGAATAGTGGGACCATTCCAGGTTTTGTGGGGATGGATCGCCACTCACTTCAGGACTTACAATGTACAGAATGGATTACAAATTCCTGGAAGCTCTTTCAGACCGTCAGTGCAAGCATTCTCTGGAATTGCTCCATTAGATGTCAATGGTTATGACATAAAAGTAAGACTAAGCATGTATAAGGAATTCAACTTCTTTCCTTATGGAAGTCCGCCATCTGGGCGGTTTGTTGATGATGGGAAAGCCCCTTTGGATTTGAGGGCATACATGCTAGCTTGCAGGGATGGCGTGTTAGTAGCCAGGATTGATGGAGAAATCATATGTGAGGCCTATGCTCCATATAGATTTGCACGCCAATTCAAATGTTTACAACAGATTGTTGTATCCCCTCCAGTACACGTCAGGTTAGAGCAACATCCGATGGTTGCTCGACAACTATGGTTGCTGACGTCAAGAGAGAAGACTGGAGCAGTATTTGATCTACCAGTTGAAAAAGCGGCACATTATCTGACTACTTTTTATGCCGAACACTGGATAGCATCATACCCTAAAGGGATATTGAATCACCCTGTATATCAAGTGGGAAAGAGGAAGAGGACTGTAGAGAAAGAAACTCTTCCTCATGAAGGTGCTGCTTCTCCTCCTGAAATAGGTTCAACAGACTCCTCCTCTAGAACTGATTCCTCGGATTATCATGATGGGGATGATGAGGCACAACCGGCAGCAAAGCGGTTTCGTGCCCGATATAATCCTCCGGCCAGAGTTAAAAGACCCACTCCATCAGCTCCTGGTGAGTTATTTGATTGTAATAACTTCAATCACTGCTACTTTATAAAGTAATAAGTCTCACTTTCTTATTCTCTATCTGTAGTTGCAGGAGTTGGGAAGAAATTAAAATCAAAAATTGTAGGACCTTCCTCACAGCCTTTATATCTAAGACCAGAGGCTGTTCAGCTATGGCAGAGCTTATACTGTGATACTGAAACCGCCTGGCTGGATTTGTGTGAGGGCCTACAACTTCCTGGGATAGGATATCTTCTAGCTTCCAAAGACCTTCAATACGGAGATAACCCCAATGAAGTGCGGGCTTACATCAGAGAGCTGGAAATGCTCATATATGCCACCGATAATTCAGCTCCTATCACCAGGCGGGTGAAGGAAATGATTGATCGTGGCACCACTAAGGGGGCTGGTGGTTCTGGAGATGAGGAGTGGCAAGAGTACGTGGCTCCTGAAGATGTAAGTTTTCTTTCCTTATTTTCTTTGCAACTTGATTTCAGTTGAAGCTTTGTTTCTTAAGGAAATTATTTTCTTCATCTTGCAGCTTGCAAAGAAAGGGACCGGGGTTCCTTCGCCACAATATAGCCCTGGTGGTACCGCTGTTGGGGCTGCTGCTGATTCTCCTCGCGAACCAGGCGAGATATCTCCAGGCCAGCAGGCCATGAATGAGGCACTGGACATAGCCTTTCATTCGCCAATCCAAGTGCCAATAAAGGAGACAGCTGAAACTCCAAAAAAGCAAAAGAAGCCAAGGCAACGAAGGAGGAAATCCTTAGCTAAACGTTTCATTAGCAGTGGTAAGTCCTTTGAACAATCATGAGTTTATACCCATAATCATATGGTTACTCATATTTCTGAGGATTGCAGGGGCTTCTTCAATTTCCCCCTTGAGGGAAGGGACTGATCCTTCTTCAAAGGCCGTGGAGGGTGCTGTAGAACAACCACAGACTCAAGCTGACTTGGTAGCTCCTGGAAAAGAGCTACCATCCATTCCCAGTATCCCTCCCACTACTGAAGATGCTGTCCAGGGTTAGGGGTTGCAGGACATAAGTCAGCAAGAAGACATAGCAAATGCTCCCACTGGTGAGACTAACCAAGATTCTGAAGTATCATTGGATGAAATGATGAATCAAGGAATGACTTTTGAAGAATTTTATGATCATGCTAGATTGTCATGTGATTTAGAAGACCTTGGGCGTGAGTGTTACCCTTCGCCCAAATTTTTCTTTTAAAAGAAAATATTTCTAACCATGATGTAAAATAATATGCAGTTTCTTCCGTAGAAGCTGCTGAACTGCCAATTCCTGAAGAGGGTGTGGACACTGATGTCAACCCTATCATTGCAGAAACATTAGCTCAAGTAGAGCTAAATCCAATAAACTCTCCTGAGACCCATCCTGAAAATCCTGTTGAAACCGGGAAAGATGGGGAGAAGTCTTCTCATGTTGCTGAACCACCATTGGGTAAGGGATAACAATATTTGTGATTGTACTTTATTTGAAAGACAATCCATTCTTTTGTTATTCTTTAAGATTCAACTAAAATCTTTCAATTGATCATGTAGGGCCATCAATTGTAATGGCTAGATCCGGAGATGAGGCTTCAGCCTCTGCCCCAATGGGAATTGAAAGTGAAGAAGCCCAAGTCAGAGGGGAAAGAGCAGAACGAGGCACTTCCTTGAGCATGTTAATTCCAGATTACATACCCCCTTCTGACGAAGATGTTGAATCAGATCCAGAGATGCTCAAAGCGTTCAGCTTTTCACGACGTAAGGCGTGGAACAATATATGGAACATCATATCGGGGGTTCCCTTAGAAGAGCTACCATCAAAAATTTCCCGATTGTCATCCCAATTTGTTATAATGGGACTTGGTGGTTTTGGGTATGAAAAGATCCATGCTGTAGTGAAACAGATTATCTTCAGGAGGGAGCAAATGCAGACAAGTCGCGAAGATTTGACCAGAGTGAAATTGTCAGTCAACATAGGCGAATTTGAGGCTGCGATATCCCAGGCTGAAGCTGATTACGTTGTCAAGATGAAGGATCTGAAGCAAAAAATCAAAGAAAAGGTCGTCCAGCAGGTGCAACTCCAGCAACAGTTAGATGCTGTTACTGGGGAACTTGATCAGCTTAATGAATCATTGGATGAAACTCATATAAATGGCATGAAAGCCATTGCAGATGCTAAGAAGGCATTTCAGCAAGCTGAAAAGAGTGAAGCTGGTCAAGTGCACGAGCTTCAAGCAATTGTTGATAAGGCTCAGGATGCTATACATCAAATGAAGACTTTTGTTGACAATCTCCTGTAATTTCTTAAAAAAGAGAAGAGATTCCAATCTGTGGATGTCCTTCTAACTCTTGTGTATCAATGAAAAACACTTTTGTCTTCAATCATTTGTACTTGCATTCTTCCATTACCTGCTTCAAATTTACTTAAGCCAATGGGCTTAGTAAGCATAGTTTGATTTTTATTAGGATTATTACAAATAACCCTACAAACTTTGAACCTTTTAACTGCTCAATATTACCTAAATCATACAAAAAATGTATATTTAGTGAGCTGGAACTTGACTTTTATTCATAGTTCCTCTGTCTTTTGTGTGGGCAGTTTAAAGTCATGCAAGCCGGACATAAAGGGGATAATGTTTAAGGTCGAAATAGCTTTGACCGAAAAATGGATTAAAATGGATTCAATTCCTTGACAATTTATCTGAAAACATATTTACCATACTCAAGTATGAGGGAAAAAATGTAAACTATGGCTTTAAGAATATTTGAATCTGAGGAATGATATGAAAAAGAGCTAAATAGCATTAGAAGAAGTAGTTTCCAAGAATGAAGTTACTATTATTTAACAAAACCCGTTAGGGGGTTGAAATATGCAGGGCCACCTATGGGCATTGGCTGCATAGTCAAATAAAATAGCATCTTTTGGCTGACAAGTCTGTTATGTGGACTGTTTATGCAAGGCCACCTATGGGTACGTGCTGCATAGTTAGGCAAAAGAACTCTCAGAAATTTACTTTCCTAGTGCTAAAAGCCAGTGAAAGTTTATGGAGATTCAAATTTTCTAAAGCATAGAGTTTGTTGTATGGAAAGAGGTACTTGAATATGGAGAAGATATTTCCAAACAAGAATATCGAAGAACTGGATGAATATCACTCCTACGAAGGTTTGACCCAAACGTAGGGAAGAAGAATAAACCATAGACTTGAATACTTTCAGATCATGAAAAAGGATATGGGACAAATATGTTAAGGATGTCTATTTTTGCGGATCCCTACATATTGTCGTTTAAGACAAATAAGGACAAAAGAGGCATTCTTCCCAAGAATGAAGTTACTATTATTTAACAAACCCGTTAGGGGGTTGAAAACATGCAGGGCCACCTATGGGCATTGGATGCATGGTCAAATAAATAGCATCTCTTGGCTGACAAGTCTGTTATGTGGACTGTTTATGCAAGGCCACCTATGGGCACGTGCTGCATAGTCAGGCAAAAGAATTCTCAGAAGTTTGACATTTTTGTGACTATAAGTCATGAAAAGGGTTATGAAGATCTGAAAATATTTAAGGTTAGGATTATAATACATAAAGATGGGTATTTTCCAATGTATATAGAGATACATAGGTCAATGAAAACCATAATCATGTTGTGGCTGGGTCCTGAATTGAAACTTGGACTTCACTACGTATCTCATAAGAATGAGAATCAAGCCATACGTAGTTCTTGAAATGCAGTTTAACGTCGTGTAGGACGAAAGTATGAGTGATCTTAGTTTAGGGTCATAGAATTCGGACCATAATAATGAATACACAGTGTGTGTTTTCATGAAGACTTTTCAGCCAAGGGACTGAAAGTGAAATTTGGGGTTAGGCCCAAAAGATTCGGGACTGGATTCGAGGGACACTCGAATGTTCCTACGTATCCCATAAGGATGGGAATCAAGTCCACGTAGTTCTAGAATTACCCTTTGTACAAATTTGGTTCGTACATGTGAAGGGTGAAAGGGGACTTTAGTGCAATGATGGTTTAACCTAAGATAAAAAGTTCAGGCATTACCATGTATGCGCGTAGTCTTTTGAAAACGAAAAACTATGATTGAAAAATCAATGTCAATAATAGTTCTCTCTCAAATGAGGAAATAAAAGAATATTGTAGTTTATTGTCGTACCAGACAAAAGTGTTGTATAGTTTAACGTCATATAACAAGGACGAAAGTGAATCAATGTAAAGATATTGATTCCAGGGGCGGTTTCACAAATCATCATCATATGAGATGGTGGTGAACCGATGTGAAGAGATTGTTTTTGGGCTTGAACCTTGGGAGGTTGCCTACATACCTAGCCTGGAGGGCAAGGATCAAAGTTTGTGTAGTTCAATTAAAGAATGAATTAATGATCAAATTGTTTTTGGGGACAATGATCTAATAAAAAAAATGTTGTTGGGACTTACACATGGTTAGTGGCCCAAAGGGAGTGTTATGGTTGATGTTCGCTCTAAGCTCACGTGAGTCATACTCGGTGTGAGAAACAAGAGGTAATAACAACCATAACAATGTACAGTTTAATGTCATGTAGGACATAAAAAAGGGACTTTCTGTACAGTTTAGCGTCATGTAGTTAAGACGAGGGGGACAATATAGTTTAACGTCATATTGGACGGGAAAAAAAGGGGGACTGTGCAGTTTAATGTCATGCAGTAAGGACAAGGGAGTGTACCATTTTAACGTCATGTCGGACGAAAGTGCGAATAGTTTAAGGTCATATGCATGGACCATGGATGGTGCAGTTTAATGTCATGTTGGACCTTTGATGATTATATAGTTTAACGTCTTTCCGGACGTGAGGGACTTTTATACAGTTTAGCGTCATGTAGTTAGGAAGTCACAGTTTAACGTCTTGCTGGACATATTTGCAAATAGTTTATGGTCGTATACATGGACCAGGAATGATGCAGTTTTAAGGTCATGCTGGACTGTTTATGGAACTTTTTCACAGTTTAATGTCGTGTGGGACGAAGTTGCAGTTTAAAGTCATACTGGACCATTGCTGTATAGTTTTAGCGTCATATAGCAAGGACGAACTGAGGCTGTACAGTTTAAAGTCATGTAGCTAAGACTAAGGTGAATCAATATGAGGATATCAGTTCTGATCTTTTTACAGTTTATCGTCATGCTGGACGTTGGAAGTGCCACACAGTTTAATGTCATGTTGCTAGGACACAATATAGTTTAATGTCATCTCGGACAGAATACAGTTTAGTGTCATGTAGGACAATAAGGGACTTAACACAGTTTAACGTCATGCTGGACGATGAAAGTGCCACACAGTTTAATGTCATGTCGCTAGGACAAAATATAGTTTAATGTCATCTCGGACAAAATATAGGAACTTCTATACAGTTTATTGTCATGTAGGACAAAATCAGGGACTATGCAGTTTAAAGTCTTGCAGTTAGGACTATTGGTGCTGCACAGTTTAATGTCATGTTGCAGGGACAAAATTTAGTTTAATGTCATCTCGGACATTGAAGGTGACACAGTTTAACGTCATGTTGGACGAAGTTGTAGTTTAAGGTCATACCGGACCTTGGTGTAGTTTAAGGTCATACCGGACCTTGGTGTAGTTTAAGGTCATACCGGACCTTTGTGTAGTTTAAGGTCATACCGGACCTTGGTGTAGTTTAAGGTCATACCGGACCTTTGTGTAGTTTAAGGTCATACCGGACCTTTGTGTAGTTTAAGGTCATACCGGACCTTGGTGTATGAACCAATTGTAAGTCTTGGTTCTGGGAACAATATTTTGTGTTTATACAAAATACTTCTTCAGAAATCTGGCATTAGTTGGAGTCGTGATGTGTTCTCCATCCATTGAGATTAAACAGAACCAAAGATTAACTCTTCGTCTGATAAAGACTCTGCCTGATTAGCCTATTTAGGCTGTGCCGTTTGATGGGGCGGTGCCCGTTGCTTTGAAGTAGATGGCATGAAATCTGCCAGAGTCAAAGACAATTTAGGCTTTGATACATACTCATCTTCTCCTGATTCCTCTTTCTTCTTTGAATTGCTCTGCCCTTTTGAGGATTTGTCTTTTGATGGAGGCTTTACTGCAGCTTTTGTAGGAGACACAATTGGCTTCTTCAATTGTGTTCGCAAAATGGAATGGGTCCGATTGATTGTCTTTCTGACCATCCAATCATCATATTTTTTCGCAGTTTTGCTTTTGACTTCCTGCCACTCGCCTCCTTCCTCTGGATCTGTAGCGGTAATACACGCTACATGAGCTGAAGAACCCTTCAATTTGACTTGTCCCAAGTCGACCATCTTTTGTAGGAGGTCTTTAAAGACAAAACACTCCTGGATGGGATGCCCCAACATTTGATGAAAGGGACAATAATTGGGACGGTCTTCATCTCCTTCCTTGTTTGGTCTCTTCGGCACTGGTAATTGAACCAAATTATTCTCCAGAGCTGAAATGAAGTAACCAGGAACTTTCTCACTTCGGAAAGAGTATGTTTTACTCTTCATATCCTCAAATTGTTTTCGTCGTTGATCTTTTTGATCATTTGGACGAAACAGCCTTTGTTGTTGGCGTTCAGGAGGTGGAGCCCTTCGAGAAGATGAAGGTTTTGAAGTAGAAATAGGTACAGGTGCCTGTTTAAGCATAACTGTAGCAGTTTCTGCTTTACCCATTCTTCTTCCTGGAGCTGATGGAATTACACGAGATTTAACCTTAGCCTGCATAAGGGAATCTTCAATCTGTTGAGCGATTGAAGTAAGGTCTCGAAACCCTCCTGTGTATTTCACAGGGATCAATGGCGTGCGTAATTCGTCACGCAAATTTGCCACACAGATTGGCAATAATTCCTCCTGAGGGAGTGATAAACTCAAGGAATACGTTAATCCCTTCCAACGAGAAATGAAATCAGAGACTCTTTCATTCTCCCTTTGCTTGCAGTTTGTAAGATCGAAAACTGTCGTTTTTGGCAAAGTTGAGCTGAACTGAAGAAGGAATTTTTGACGAAGATCCTCCCATCCGATGACTGACCGGGATTTCAAGCTTGTATACCAGACAAAAGCTGGTCCTTGCAAGGTTCGCACGAAGCATCTGAGTTTCACTGCTTCTTGTTGCTCTGGAGTTCCCATCATAGGATCACAACAAGACACGTAATGCGTCAAATGTTGTTCAGGGTCACCTGATCCATTGAAAGTAGGGAAAATAGGGTTTCCAAAACTGGATGGAGGAGAAATTGAATCTACCCATTCAGGGTAAACTTTCTTTTCAGGTTGAACTTGCGCCCGTTTCCCTTCCATAGTTTCTAACCGAGCTGTTAAGGACTCAATAGTAGTTATTAACTTTTGAGAAATGTCAGGTTGAACTTGGTTTTGGGTAGGTGCAATGAATGGAGCTTGGACAGCCGTGGAGGTTGGTGCTGCAACTAATGGTAGTGCTGCCAACCGTTGTTGCGTTTGACCCGTAGGATTAGACCTCTGTGGGTGTACTGATAAAGGAGGATATTCCTGATCCATCTCAGTAGTTACAACAAATTCCTTTGGCTGTCGGACTTCAGCATTCTTAAGAAGAAGACTACTCTGATGTAGTTCTGCATTCAACCTTCTTAATTCTTTCATTTCTTCCTCCTGTTGTGCAAGCCTTTGCTCTAATGAGAGCGATTGACCTCCTTCAGAGGAAGGGTGAGAAGTAACCTGATTCTTTCCTTTCCCCTTATTGGATCCTTTTCGGAGAGGGGGAAGTGGGTTACTTGAAGGAATACCCAAATTTTGGGTAAGCCTTTGATTACGTGTGCGCACACCTTCTTCATTTAGGTCTGTGTGCGCAACTTCTTGAGCAGGAACCTCTTCATCTGATCCCTCTGATTGAGCCTCATCTGGTGAATCAGCAGCAACGACAGTGATGACATTAATGGATGCATATTTCATGGAATCCTTTCTATCAGCATTTCTGTGATATTGTCTCCTTTTATGTCCATGATAAGACATGGCATTCCGTTGACTTGACCCCTCAGGAATTTCTTTGTGAACCGTCACTTGGAGAGAATCTCCTGACATCTTGGCTCTTCGTTCCTCTTGAGGCTTATTCCCTAATCGAGAGAATACTGACTTTCTCTGAGGGAGGGATTGAAGATTTGAAAAAGTCCCCAGTCCGGTGGACTGGGGGTGTTCCTGTTGCTTCTGCTCAGCTCCTCGAATCCCATTCGTTGATTCTGAGGGTTGGGTTAGAGAAGTCCCCAGTCTGGCAAGCTGGGGTGTCTCTTGACATGCTATGTCTGAGATCTTTTTAAAATCTCTCTTGATCTTGCGAATCTTAGTTCGGAAATTAGCTGGATGCATTAACCTGTACCCACTTTTATCACCTGGTTCAACAGACCGTTGGATGATTTCCGAAACTTCTGTCATTTGATGACGTGTTTGCTCCAGACGAGAGGCTTGTGCAATATTCTCGCCTGCTTGATGTAGGAGCAATTCAACAACCTGTTCTCTATATACTTGATTTTGAGAGGAACTAGTTGAAGCTTGATCTCGAGCAAGATTTTGATTATGAACAAAGCCCATTGACTGTGGCCGGCCATGGGCAATAACATTGCATGAGACCATTTTCGGCGGGCTTTGCTGACCGGAAAGCACTGTGAAATGTAGTGCTCCATGAACACCCCATCCTCTGATATGAACATTAGATGGAGCATTGGAAATTAACTGACGCAATTTTCTCAGCGCGCCAAGGCATGAACGTTGAAGGGTTCTCTGTTGCTTTTCAGCCTTCGGATATCGAGAGACTGATAGAGATGCCAAATCAATCTGGCGTTGTAACCCTTCTATTATCTTAAGATGATTTTCATATTCATCGTAAGATAATACCTTCTTCTTTAATTGACAAAGAGTTTTCCATATGTTAAGACGAATATCATGGATTCCATCATCCGTCAACATCTTTGGAATGTCATACTGTGAATCAGCCAAAGGCCAAAACATGACTGGTACTTCACCTTTTGCCAGTTTTTTCCTCATGTTCAGCATTTCCTCTTTATCATTAAATGAAGATTCTTCTACCTGTTTGGACCAGAGTTGGTGTTTCCTTGTTGCTTCATCGGATTCAACAAGATTAGTAGAGGAATCACTATTCATGCTAGAAGATGAATGACCCAGGGAAGGTTCGGAGAATAACCTGAACCCCAAGCTATCTTCTGATGGAGAAAGAGTTTCACCTGCCGATAGTAAAACTTCAGACATGACTGGTTTTACGTTTGCAAGTGCCTCGAGATAGGAGGGCTTTCTCGTCACTACATTGCCTTCTGAAGAATTTTCGAGACAATGTGAATCACTACTGCGGAGAGGACTTTCGCAGCGAAGTTCATCACCATGAGGAGGACCTTCATGATGGGTTACAGCAAAAGATGAGATCTCTTGCTCCTTGGTCTTCTGACCACACAGAGGGTTCCTGTGGTTCTCATCTGAAGAAGAAACTTCAAGATTGACCGAATTTTCATGAAGCAAGTCTTCATGAGGAAGTGTCTATTGAAGACCTTCGGGATTAATGTTCCTGTTATTGGGAACTGAGGGAGTAGAATCTTGAATTCCGACAGATAAATGTCTGAGGGCTTCAAGAACTCCAGCATCGAGCAAGGCCTTGTTGTAGATTGGCCTTTGATCTCCTGACTGTGCTGGGCGGATCTTTTTCTTAGATGCCTTCTTACTCGATTTAGAAATCACTTGATGACGAAAGTGATTGCTCTGAGCAGGTGTATGTGCCTGATCAGGAAAGATGGTCAGGTTAGGCTGACGATCATCGCTCAAATCAGGTGTATGTGCCTGACTTGGTTGTCCATATGATATGGGGGAGTAGGCCCCACAACCCTCTTGGACTGGAACAGATGTGTGTGTCTGTTCCGGAGTGAATTGTTGATGTGTCACTCCACTGCTAGGGATAGATTTATGTGTCTGTCCCTGAGATGATGCTGAAGCTGTTATGATATCTTGGCAAGCATCCAGAATATGAGCAGGAATTTGCTTCTGCTCTTTCACCATTGACAAAATATGTTTGGTGACTTCAGCCGCCGGAACAGGGATATACGTCCATTCCGGGCTTGGAGTAGGTGTATGTGCCTGCTCCTGTCCTCCTTTTCCTGTCAGTGAATCCTGACAGTACTCAAGTGTGGAGGCAGAGAGTTTAGTCTGCCTCCTGTTTGTCGTCGGGGCTTTCCGACTGACTTCTCCGTGCGCTACCAAACGAGACTGTTGGTAGGCTTGATTAGTATTAGCAGGTGTATGTGCCTGCTGATTACACTTCGCCAAACGCTGTTGACGAGATCCATCATATGTAGTCAGACGAGCCTGCTGACTAACTGCTGATGTATAAGCAGGTGTATGTTCCTGCCTATGGTACTCCGCCGGAATTGCCTGGCGGGATCGGCTTGATGCTGCCAGACGAGTCTACTGGACAGCGGGATTAAAACGAACAGGAGTGTATGCCTGCTCGTTATTTGCCACCAAGTTAGGTTGGTGGACTTCTCCGGAGATGACAGGGATGACAACCTGCCTATTGTTAACCGGGTTCCGTCTCTGGCGATTCATCTTGCCTGCTCGGGTTCGAGGAACCTGAGCTGAATGCCTGGAGCCGGTACCCTCATCATGTTGAGGGCGCACTACCGCACGAGTCTGGCGGCGATTGTTGATGGGAGCCCTTGAGAAGGACTCCTGTCTTTTTGATTTAAGGTCCTGCGGGACCTGCTCATTCACTTCCTCGGAATAAGGGAGTGAATGGAAATTGCGTTCCGGGGATAACGACCCGAAACGGTTGGAGACGGTAGTCAGCACCGTCTGCTTCTTGATTGCTGGTCGCCGTTGTCCGGACGACCAGGTAGAATTGCTAACTTGGAGGGCTTGACGAGCGGCCTCCAGAGTTGGGATAGTACCGTTGAGACGGTACTCCTTAACCAGTGCATTAGAAACACAGCGTTGAAGACGCTGAGTTGGTGATGTCATCCTCAGAGCGGATGACGTTCCAGCAGGAGTAGCAGCATTGGTTTTCACGGCAGCAGACCTCACAGTAGAGGTGTTCCCAGCAGCAGTATTCACAGGGGTGAATTTAAGGAAAGCCATTTTTGTAGAAGATCTTGAAAAAAAGAGTGCCTGTTCCATGTAACAGACATAATCAAGATGAATCCGGCCACTGCATCTTTTGGATGAGCACATGTCAATGATTGCCTTGTTGGCCCAAAGGGCCTAACAGATAAGAAGAACATCACTTTAATTTGGTTAAGGATTCACGTCGGGTTCACCATTTTTGTTTCGCGCGGAATCCGGGGATGACCTCCTGGACGGGAGATTCAAACGTTCCGATCGGTTTCTAACAGGTTTGTTCGTAGAACCGGAAACATCCAATGATTCCACATCCGTTTGGACCTACTTTCCAAAGGCAGGCGCTCATTAGCTTGTGGGCTAATGACGCTTAGGAATTTGCATTGGTCGAGAGGATGGGAGGTCGGACTCATCACACCTTTTTGAGGGGAATTATTGTCTACTCCGGGACTCTCTTTATAGATTTAAGTTAAGTTCGTGAATCCTTATTACATTACCAAGTATAAAATGAGCTTTCCTTTAGTTTTAACAATCAATGATTAAATATGCAAGAAATTTAGAGAATCTTTTATATGTATTTGAGGTTCTTCATCAATATAGAATCATCTATATTTGTTTAGAGATTCTTGGTCAATGGTATCCTTCAAAACATTTATATAAAAGTCTCTTGGTCATTTTGATGACCAGGCTGGTTTTAAAGCCAATCAGTGGGGCACTTGAAGTTTATCGTCATTCAGAAGGACAGAGATTATTTCAATGTTGGGATCGAACCCATAAATGGGCTACCTACGTATCCTTTGTTTTGAAAAAGGAATCAGAACCCACGTAGTTCGAGGAATGGGATATGATGTTTTATGATTGATGGCTCAAAGATGAATGTCATAATTACTTTTACACTCTAAGCTCACGTGAGTCATGCTCGGTGTGAGAAACAAGAGGTATTGGTAAAATTCAGACAATTGTGCCATAAAAGATGCAATCATAAGAATTTGTTTTGGGGCTTATGTATAGATGACTGCCCAGATAGGCGAAGGTTTAGGATTTACTTTTAGGGAGAAAATCCAAGAACAGGGTCCACAAAGTTATATGTGCTTCATGGAGATTTGAATACTCTAATCTTGGGGCTTACTCCTAAGGAGGATGCCCAAGTTAGGAGGGGACTTATGGTTGGGTTTTGTTCCTGAAAAAGGAAACCCAAATCAAAGATAATTTATGACTGGTTAAGAGAAATTTAAGGGACTTGGGGCTTACTCCTGAAAAGGAAGCCCAAGGTTATGACTGAGTCTTATTCCTGAAAAGGAGACCCAGGTTAGGGGACTTGGGGCTTACTCCTGAAAAGGAAGCCCAAGGTTATGACTGAGTCTTATTCATGAAAAGGAGACCCAGGTTAGGGGACTTGGGGCTTACTCCTGAAAAGGAAGCCCAAGGTTATGACTGAGTCTTTATTCCTGAAAAGGAGACCCAGGTTAGGGATTAAGGTTTGGGGCTTACTCCTGAGGAGGATGCCCAAGATTAAAGGACTTTGATTGGGGCTTATTCTTAAGGAAGATGCCCAAATCAAAGTTTTTATAACCGGGGATTATTCCTGAAAAGGAAACCCAGGTTAGGATTCTCTCATTTTAAAGGATGAGGTTGAAATGAATGAACTCTCAATCTTTGGTGACATAAAGATGTTTAAATCACTGGGTGTTTGAGAGGTATTTCACAGAATTCCTTTCAGATAAGGATGTCAAATCAAGAAATCATGCCATAAATGGCTTTTGAAGAGTATCTTGAAGACTGAATCTTGAATAGGAAGGGTGAAATGGCTTAAGAGGGGTAAAAATGGGCAAGATGGGCACCCAAAAAGCTAGGGGCGCGCAAGTCTTGAAGGTCGCGCAAGTCCTGCGTCGGCGCGCAAGTGTTGGTCGCGCAAGTATACTTGCGCGACATGAGGGATACTTGCGCGATTTTCAACCAGAGTTGAATTACTTGAGCGACTCTTTATTAAACCCTTTCCCATCCTCTTGAGGTTCTTCCAGAGAAGGGACGCGCAAGTTATATTGAAGGAATTAAGTTGGCGCGCAAGTGTTTGATAAGTTTCAACACTTGGGCCTTCCTTCTTCTCTTTAGATCTTCCATTCTAGGTAAGAAATTACCTTAGAAGTGTTCCGGAAGCTTTGAGAAGAGACTTGAGCGTCGGGAGCTTTGATCCGAGTTTCTGGAAAGAGATCCTTTCGAATGGGGGGCCCACAGGGTCTATTTATAGGCAAAAGAAGACCCCGGGCGGTTACTGGGCGGTTACCAGATCTGTCGCGCAAGTCCCTTGCACGACCATGAGGGGTCGCGCAAGTGTTGAGGCGGCGCGCAAGTGTACTTGCGCGACCAAGAGGGAACTTGCGCGATACATGGGCAATGTTCTCCTTTTCCATCCCTTTGTCGATTTTTGATGTTTCTTCAAAGGATTAATCACTTTTTGCTTAGATATTCCCCATTTCCGATCTTTGGATTCTGTGACGAAAGGAGCGTCAACATAGTCCTAATAAAATCCTACTGAAATTGTAAAGGATCATAACCTACTAATAAAAGTGGAATATAATAACAATGTAACTTATAGATCTCTTTATATTACATCTAGAACAAATAATCCCCCTACTCCTGGTCCACCTTGGACTCCATTGGAAAGAAAATTATCTTTATAATACACGACACATGAGGTAATATCCAATGCATAGGTGAGTTTAAACATTCCTAGTGGGACACCACAAAATCACAAAACACAAAGCATCGAAGAGGAAGTCAATTATAAATCAAAAAATCAAGAATGAAAAATAAGATAACCCAAATATGTTGATTGGAGGTACTAAAGCCTCATAGTACAATTTCTTTCAACCATCCACACACACACTTTCATCCCAACTCTCACTTTAAGTAGTGTCTAACATTTTATGGTTGATTCCCTCTAATAACATTGGATAATCCCAAGCTAGTAAAAGTTGTTGAAATACTAGACCGAATGGAGGGTCCCACTCCTATATGAGCTCTATTGATGGGAGAAATTTTACTAAATAGATATAGGATACCAACCCTAGTAATGTGGGTAAATACCTGACTATATCTGAAGAACAGATGTAGAGGATTCCTATCCCACTCATAAACACATGGGAGAGATTCTATTCATTATGAGGATAATGTTCCCATTTGTTGAAGTCCTTAACTCCCATTAGGGATTAAGAGGGGAAAACCAATACCTAGATGAAATTTTCCAAGTTCTCTAATAGTACAACAAATTTCTCATGGGGAAAATGGTGTGTCTCACTCTATCTTGTCTTTCCCATGTCCTTCCATTTCACAAAGAAAGTTATTTTTTTACAGACTGTGTATTGGCATCAGAAATGAAGTTTAGTGTTTGTTCGGGTACATGATAATGTGTCTCTATCAGTATTTGTGTACTCTTCTCAAGTACATGTACACTAACCATATCTCTTCCTATGTACCCTATAGAATACAATACCGGCTTCCATCCTCATAATCAGACATCATATTGATACGAAACACACTTAACATCACCCAAAACCCTAGATTCCACTTTTTCATGATATATGGAATGTGTTCATATGAACTATATTCTATGTGTTGTAGAATTCTACATATTTCCAAAAATGTTTTGGATATCTAAATTCTTCATTTCAATTACTACATCATCAATAAATATTATTTTAAATTCCTGAAAACTACATTTATCGAACCCATAATGCCACAATCTTCTTGATTTTGGGCACCCCTTTCATGGTGGTTCATTTCCCATCGCATAGTGTATCACTTGTGGGCCACAAATTTGGGAAACCAAAATTCCTCAATCTGTAATTGGACTCCTCTTATCATCACTGATCATCCATTATGCCATAATCCATGGTTTTTTAGTGAGATAATGATCCATAAAACCTGAGAATAAAATAAAACAATGAATTTGATTCATAAAAGAACTCAAATAATCAGTCAATAAAAATAATGATGAATTTTTTTTGAATAATTGAGAGAGGAAGACAGTAAACAAAAATAGAATAAAAAACCAACATTATTTTTGTGAGGATTGTACAAAATTATTGATATAAGAATGGTTAATCAAGAGGGTTTTAATCAAAATACGAGTTTCCAACTTCTATGAATTAAAAAAACTAACAACCAAACAACAAAGTATGACTTGAAATTTAATTTATAAATAAATTAATTATTTTTCATCACCATGAATTATTAATGGCTGAAAAAAAACTAAAATACCATGGACTACCTTGTATTAGATTGATCATTACTGAAGAATGTATCCCTATAGATTTATTTTATGTGATCAACTATATTTTTTTGGCTCCATAATTCTTCATGTTAATTTTTCATCAATTCTCCCACAACATTTCTCCCAACGATGGCACTACCAATCCCTTCAATCTCCTAGGGTTATGCAAACAACCCTATAGATTTTCCATAATTAAGATTATATAGGAAAAATTCTTGGCTAATACATTTATTGGATAATTTATAAATAAATAATGTTAATTTATTGATTTTATTTAATTTTCCATTACCATTGTAATTTTTTTGAAAAAATTGTTGCTAAAAAAAGAAATACGATACATAGGGTAAAAGGGATATTTCAGATTTAATGACAACCTCAATTTTTCTATCTAAGACATTATTTGATAGATATTCCATTAATTGTAAAAAAAATTATGCACATGATATGTTATATTTATTATTTTTAATATATCAATATCGAGACTCCACATGGACCATAACTCTAATCCAACTCCATGAAGGTTTCAGGTGTAGCAGAAGCACGGTTGGGTCAGCACCCAACTTAAATTTTTATCATGATCAATTATTGTTCCAAGATCCAATTGATGATGAATTTCAGTCTCCATAGAATAGAATAAAATATTTAAATAAAAAAGGAATTGGCCAAAGACCTTTCGAGAGGCTATTTCACATCAAGTCTATAATTAATTTAATTAATTTCATAAATAAAAGAATACTTAGATCTTCATTATTTTATTTGATGATGATGTTGATAATCTGGAATGACCCTTATAGATTATCTCATTGTGCTTGAAAGGATCCAAACTAGAATCTCTCTAGCGGTGATCCACAGGTGCTCTAATGGCCTCTAATCGACACCAATCATTATATGTGTGATTTCATGATGAAGTGAGTGTCTTGTGCCAGTCATTCTTGATCCCTTGTTCTTCAGCCTTGACGAATATCTATCATTCTTGAGAGGGGTGGGAAGGGGATTTTGGAGAATTTTTTTAGCTCAACAATTCTCAATTCACCGAGTGTGCAGTTTGGTACATGCCACAATAGATGTAGATGTCTATTTATTGACATGGGGATTCAATTACAATATTTAATTGCATAACATAAATTAAATACATTTATAGCCTTATAGAAAATCTATGATTTTAATAATAATACAACATAATTATTTATAGTGCACCAACTTGCGCAAAACAGAGTTATAAATAAAATTCCTTGTCAAAAAATAATAACAGCATTATTATTATTTTAAATTCTTCCAACTAATTAAATAATTATTTACCATTTTTTAAATAATTATTTTATTAACAGACCAACCTTAGTCCGTTCAAACTCCACTTCCATTTATTTAACACCTGAATAAATAAATAAATAATTTATTCTATTAAAAAAATATTTTATTTACAGACTAGTAAATACATATTTATTAAATGTTCAACAAAATAAATAAATATATTTTACCCACAATCATGGGAATAAATATTTATTTAATTTATGGAATCATTTTAACTTGAATAAAATTATTCCAATGTTTTTAGAATAATATTTATTCTATTAATTAAATTCAAATAGAATTTAATCGAGACCACCAGAAACACTTAATGTGTGCCCCTATAAGATTTTTTTCTTGTTGGAATTAGGCGGGATTGCCTAAAGTCCAAGAGTATTATCTAGAAACATGTCAAGGAACCCAAGAGAATAAACATAAAGTTTCAACAAAAAAATACACATACAAACGGGCCACTCATGATGCACCACTACTAAGAGGGAAAACTCCTTCCTTGACTTATCCATTAATAACATGTGACTTACGATGAACTACAACTAGAATTTGTTCTATTTGAAACAGGCTATTTGCGATGGGATCCCGCTGCAAAAAATCTTTAGCGAAGAGGTCCCGTCTTAAATAGCCCGTTTCAGAAAATGGCGTCGCCAAAAATGTTTTTTTCGAAGGGCCCTTCCCAAAAAATATTTTTTTTTGCGACAAAAAACTTCCCTGTCGCAAATAAATCTCCGATTATATACATTATATATAAATAAAATTATTGTAACGGGCCCGTTACAAATAGTATTTACGGCAGTACCAAGGGCCCATCACAAATACGATTTAAAAATGTATTTTTAAACTATTTGAGATGGGATCCAGTCGTAAAAGATCCCGTCACAAATAATAACCAAAATAAAAAATATATTTATTTAAATTATATTTAATGAAAAATAATATTAATGTTATTAAAATAATAAAACAAAATATTAAAATTCTCAATATTTTCATGAAAATATAAAAAAATCCTAAAATGTTGTTATTATTATTATTTGTAAAATAAACAAACATTAAAAACTATAATAATAAGAAAAAATATTTAATAAAATTATGATTAATGAAAAAATATTATTAATATTATTTAAATAATAAAAAATATTAAAATTCTTAACATTCACAAAAAAATTAAAAAAACTCATTAAATATTATCATTATTATTAGTAAAATAAACAAACATTAAAAAATATATTAGTAATTATAAATAATAAAATATTAAAAATAAAAAAATTAAATTATGAAATATTCGCACCAATTATTACTAATTATTTCTATTTATTACTAATTATTCCAAATTATTCCTAATAATTCCAAATTATTGCTAATTATTCCTATTTATTACTAATTATTCTTAACTATTACTATTTAGTCCTATTTATTCTTAATTATTCTTATTTTTCCTTGTTATTCCTATTTATTACTAATTATTCCTATTTATTAATAATTATTCATATTTATTAGAAATTATTCTAATTTATTCCATATTTTTCTTATTCATTACTAATTATTCCTATTTACTACTATTTATTCCTATTTATTACAAATTATTTCTATTTATTTCTATTTATTCTTATTTATTACTATTTATTTTTAATTATTGATATTTATTCTTAATTATTTATATTTACTCCTAATTATTGCTAATTAATCCTAATTATTGCTATTTATTCCTAATTATTTCTATTTGTTCCTATTTATTCCTCAATATTCCTATTTATTTCTATGTATTATTATTTATTCCGAAGTATTCCTACTTATTACTAAGTATTCTTAATTATTACTAATTATTCCTATTTATTACCAATTATTTGTATTTATTGCTAATTATTCCTATTTACTCCTAATTATTGCTAATTAATCCTAATTATTCCTATTTATCTAATTATTCCTATTTATCTAATTATTACTATTTATTTTTAATTATTACTATTTATTACTAATTATTATGATTTATTACTAATTATTACTAATTATTATTAATTATTAGTATTTATTACTAATTATTAAAAATTAGTACTGATAGTTTCAATTTATTATTACAAATAAATTCTGGTAACAAAACAATGTAAATATAATTTAATTATAACTAATCAAAAATAAAATAAATTAACATAAAAATGAAATAAATACTAAATTAAAGAAAATATAAATACCTTTAAACTTGATCTCCTATTGATGTAGATGGCTTCACAACTTTTTTGGGAAATAAAACTAACTCACCCAAATTTTCTCTCTGAAAATTGAGTTTAAAGAGAGAGAGGGAGTAAAATATGAGAGGTGGATTTGAAAAAACCGATGAGGGTATATATAGTTTAGATTAGTTACGACAGGACTATTTGCGACAGGCTGCCCGTCACAAATAGAATTTTTTATGACGAGACCTATCGCAAAAACCTTTGGCAGCATTAATTACAGACGGCGGCTAAACGAGTATTTGCGATGGGACCCATCGCAAAAGGTACTTGCCGACACACTATTTGTGAAGAGAGAACATCCTGTCGCAAAAATCTATTTACCACTACTAGGTATTTGCGACAGGTCCCATCGCAAATACCCCTAGACTGACACATTATTTGCGACCGGAGAATACCACCTGTCACAAATAACCTTACCGCAATTTTCCGCGCAAACCACACCAAACCTTTTTCAATGGGACCCCAAATCTTGTCGCAAATAACCAAGTATATGTGATGGGTAGAATCCCCCATAGCAAATAACCTCTAGGATAGACTATTTGTGATGGTATTAATTCCCATCGCAAATAGCTAGTCGCAAAAAGCTATTTTTCCCGTAGTGCACCCAACATACCCTTCTTCCCGCCAACTGTCTATATGATAATTTTTTCCAGTAAATCAAAGTGTGCTAGTTGTGACGCATATTAATGATAATCTTAATGTCTAAGGATCATCACACATTCTCACATAAAGGAATATCAAATGACACTAATACATGATGAATTTCTACTAGCTGGTCTGTTCTTATAATCTCTCTTCTTAGAGATTATCATGTACGAACTTCCTGAGAGGAAGTCTCATCTTCTTACAAGTATTCACACCGGACGGTCTGTATACTATGTGTCCCATTATAGTATGTCATCCAACCACAGAACTATGTCTACGAATATTGTCATAGAACATCATGGTTCTTATCATAGCGGGGATGTGCTATGACCTTGTCAATTTGACAAAAACTCGAGGACATTATTACACTATAGACAAGAAGAACAACTAAAATATGTAATAATATGTTTAATATTTAAATATATTTAATTATCATGTAATCAAAGTAAAACCATTTGGTTATCGGACACTAACTCTTACAAACTCCCACTTGGACTAGAGCCAACTACCTATGAATTTTATTCCAATAGACCTCACATGATGATCATGTTTCTACTTAGTCCAGGCTTTGGTCAAGGGATCCACCACATTGTCTTCCATGGAAATACTTCTCTCTACAACTTCTCCTCTCTGAAAAAAATTCCTCAAGAGACGATACTTCCTAAGTATGTACTTCATCTACTGATGTGACCTTGGATCTTTTGTGAGAGACACCGTTGTAGTATTATCACAGTACAATGTGATGGGATCTTTACTACTAGGTATCACATCCATATCCTGAATAAAGATTCACATCCAAACTAATTCTTCAGCTGCCTTAGAATCTGTGATATACTTAGAATCTACTGTAGAATCTATGACCACACTATATTTTTAGCTCTTCTAGCTCACAACACCTCCATTCAAAGTGAATATGTATCCCGTTTGCATCTTCATGTAATCTTGATCAGTCTGGAAACTAGCATCTGCATATCCTGTGATGACTAGTTTTTTTATCTCCCCATAAACAAAGAATATATTCTTATTACACCTCAGATACTTTTTCTTAGTATTGATTTCCATCCCATGGTGGTCACCTGGGTCAACTTGATATCTGCCTACCTCACTCAACACGTAGGCGACATATATCCTAGTACATAGAATGTCATACATGACTGGCCCAATCACTGATTCATATGAAGTTTTTACTGATCTTTATTTCCTTATTTGTTTGAGAAAATTTTTTTTTGGAAAGATGAATGACATGTGATGATGGAAACAATCCCCTCTTGTATTGTTCTATACTGAATCTCTTCCTTATCTTATAAATGTATTTACTTTGACTTAGGCTCAACAATCTCTTGGATATATCATAATGGATCTTGATCCCAAGAATATATGTTTCCTCACCCAAGTACTTCATGGAGAATCAATGATTCAACCATTCATTTATAGAATGTAAGACTGGTATCTCATTCCCAATAAGTAATATGTCATCAAAATATACTATTATAAAAACAACTGCACACCCACTAAACCATTTGTAGACACAAGGCTCACATTCGTTCTTGATAAAACAAAATTTCATTATGGTTTCATCAAAATGAATGTTCTATGAACTAGATGCTTGCCTAAATCCATAAATGGATTTCCGTAACTTGCATACCTTATTGGAATCCTTTTATGTCATAAACCCTTCAAGTTGTATCTTATAGACATCTTCCTAAGGGTTCATGTTAAGGAAGGCTGTTTTGACATCCATTTTCCAAATATCATAGTCATGCTAAGAGGTAATGGCCAATAGATTTCTGATGTATTTCAACATTGTAACTGGTGAAAAGGTTTCTTTGTAGTCAATGCCATGACACTATTTGAACACTTTTGTAACTAGTTGTGCCTTATTGGTACGGAATTTTCCTTCCATGTCCAGTTTCTTCTTGAATACCAATTTGCAACTAATTGGATTTACATGAATTGGAGGATCTACGAAAATCCAAAATTGGTTTTGGTACATGGAATCCATTTCAGAATTCATAGATTCTTTCAACTTGGCAACATCTGTTCCACTTACTGCTTCCTCGTAGGTTATAGGATAATTATTATCAAATAATAATGAGTCACCATCCTCAGTAACTAGAAAACCATACCGTTCTAGTTCTCTAACCCCTCTTTTACTCCTACGTAGTTCTTGTGTCTTTGGAACAGTTATTTCTTTGACGAGGCTTTGTGGAATCTATTCATGTACCAACTCTTGTGTACCTTGATCCTCGACTTCATTGAATTCTATCTCTCTCCCACTATCTATTTTGGAGATGTGCTCCCTCTCAAAAAATATGGTTTGTATTTCCACTATAACCTTTTTGTCTGAGGTTTTGTATAGGTTATATCCCCTTGATTCCTTGGGGTATCCTATAAAGGTACACTTTATGCCTCGAGGTGGATGTTTGTTACCTGAATAGGAATTAAAAAACACATCACTTCCCCACACATGTAAATTTGATAACATGGATTTCTTTCCACTCCACAACTCGTATGGAATACCATTTATCAATTTAGTTTCTAATTAGTTTAGTATGTGCACCGTTGTTTGTAACACATATTCCGAAAAGGATAATGGAAGACTCACATGACTCATCATTGATCTAACCATGTCCAACAAGGTGCAGTTCCTCATTTCGATCACACCATTCCAATAGGGCTTGTAAGTAGGAGTGGGTTAGGATAGGATCCCAAACTCTCGTAAGTAATCAATGATGTCTTGATTAAGATATTACCCACCTCAGTCTGATCATATTTTCTTAATATTCTTACCAAGTTGGTTATCAACATCATTCTTTTATTCATTTAACGTATCAAAATTATCTTAGTTTTACCTTTTTAAGTAGATATATCCATATCCACTAAAATCATTTTTAAAAGTTAGAAAGCATGAGTACCCTCATCTGGATTCAACTAGAAATAGTCCTCACACATCGGTATGAACCAATTAAAGAATCTATTTAGACTTTTCAGCTTTTCCACCAAACAGGGATGTCGTTATTTTTCCTTGTAAGCATGCGTGACCCACGCCAAGTAGGTTTAGTTCAAAAGAATATAAATATCAGTCTTGATGTAAATTTGTCAATAATTTCTCATTTACATGACCTAACTGGTGATTCCATAGTTGGGTGTGGTATGAGTCATTTGAAGTATCTTTTTTATTGAATTCCATTACGTGGTTTGTGTAATCCAACACGTAAAGACCATTGTATAAATTTTCCCTACCAAAAAAACTACTATCTTTGTAAAAGAAGAAACATTCATTTCTAAACTTGAAAAAAATCCATATATATATAATCTGGATACAAAAATAATGTTTTTAGAAACAGATGATTCAAAATAAAAACCCTTTTACACCAAGATTATCGTAGTCAGAAACATGAGGTGGTAATCCCCAACAACTACATCAATGAGTCTTGATCTATTGGCTTCTCGTAGATCTACCTCCCCTCTGTCAATCTTCTTGAATATATTTTCTTCTAGTATTTGGATACATATGTGAGAACCACAAGGTATATCTAATAACAAATTTTTAGATATAAATAGATTAAATTTGATAAAAAACACACCTAAAGATTCCCCTTTCTTCTTAGGGTGGGTGCAGTTATTATTCCAATGGACCTTCTTTCCACTTGAAAAACAAACAGATTCATGTTCCCTTACCTCCCCTTTGATCTTCCTTTTCTTGGAATGGCATGAAGAATAAAATCTCTTCTCCTTCCCTTTACTCTTATTCACCATAATGACATAAGGATTCTCACGGTTTATATCTTTGTCTACCTGGAAAATGAGGAGAAGAATATCATATAGAGACTCTTTAATGTTGTTCATATTGAAATTAACAAAAAAGATGGATAACCTATAAGTCATTAATGAAAGGATGATATTATTACCTAGTTATTGGGGTATTTTAAACCCTAGAACCTCTAAGTTCTAAATGTATCCAACGAGATTCACTATGTGAGGTCCAGATAGGGAACATTATCCCAGCTTACTCTGAAAGAGTGCCTTGGATATCTCAAACCATTTTTATCTTTCTCTCTCCTAGTAATGACCATGGAGGTGATTTAGCATGCTATAGGCATCCATGATTTCATGATACATCATGAGCTCACTACATATTTATGATAAAATCAAACATTGAATGTCGACTTCGTCATTCATATGTTTCTCATAGACTAAGAAATCTATGTCACTTGCCGCTTGGGAAGGAGTATTAGGTAATGGTGACTCCAGCAAGTAAGACTTCCATTCATGGTGTAGAATAACCAAAAGGCATATAAACCACTCTTGTATATTACTATCAGTGAGTATGTTGTATTTATCCATAATTGATCACAGGGATAGTGTGTTTGAATAGTTTTTCATTTTATTCTAATATTTCAAAGAATATATCATTATTACATTCTTGATTTTATGATAAATAATAAATTAATTTTATTAAATCTCCCACTATTTTATCAAGTCCAAACGGTCATCACCATTGAACTCAGAATATCTTGTTTCAATGACATTCTAGTGTTAAGGATCCATATTCACCATTGCATAACCCCAACAAGGGTTTTTCAAGCTATTTGTAGGTATTTAGGTTGGAAAGACTTTTCTAACTATGGGCATGCCACTCGTTGATCTTTTGAGTGGACTCCCTAATCCTGAAATCTTGACATTGAATTTCTTTAACTCTTGCCTCCAATATTACTCCAATTCTATCAAGGTATAATCCTCTTGATATAATATGGTTAATTCAACCTAAAACCTTTCATAATAATTTTTTTTTTATAAAATTAAGTGTCCCAACAAGTGTTGGTAAAACTCATAGTTTTATTGAGTTTTTCCCTTAATCAAGTAATGAAAGGCTTGGTTTGAGTTGATATTTTATTTGATGGATTTTTGATCCTTTGTATGAATTGATTATTATCATTATCAAATGATTGTTAATATTAATTGGAACTTACTTAAGTTATTAACCATGTCTTGATAATAATTACACATAATCCTGGTTTATTTTAGTTCCATATTTCATGCTTGTTTAATTCATTAATTTTGTGATCACGACAACACATCTATAATGATAAACCGTGGAACTGAAAGAAATAAAATAAATCAAAGGGAATGATCATGAGATTATCTAATGGTTAAATTATCTAGAGGTTGATAAACTAACCCTGACCTTTGGGAGAAACACCTTGAATATTTTGTGTTCATGTTTAAAGATTTACATATATCCAACTCTATATCTCCTGGGATTGGTTTCCTCTCGACACTAGCTTAAACCACCTCCACTAGCCTTGGATTTTCATCCATTATATATGATTTTAAACTCACATACAGGTGAGGGGTAAAAGGGTTGGGGGTGTTTACAAAAAATAATCCATGGGCACTTAGGCCCCATATAAGAATGAAGAGAGATGTCTCATAGGCCAAAAAAATAATTTAATAAATAAATTAAAAGGACACCAATCACATAAAAAGGTCCTGGTCTAGCTCATGATCACCCCATATATGCAATGAGTTACGTATTTAATAAAACTTGTATTCAATTATATAATAGTTCTTGTTTAAGATAAATTATGGCTGAATAAATTATTTATCTACTTTAATTAATCAATCCTTTTATCTTAAACAATTTTTCTTAATTTCGTTGAGATTCTAGTTCCTCATAATTTTTTTAAAAAAAATCATTTAAAATTATCTTTCTACGTAACTTGTACCATAGAGGCATCCTAGTGAATTCAAATTCATAACTACCCAATGAGTAGGATTAAACATTACACATATGTTAAATGAAACAAACATATATATAAAACATATATCATGTGTTGTGCTCCAGTTTACATATACACCATGGTACACGTCTCAAGGGTTTGTATAATATAATAATAAATTTTAATAAATCTTCATAATTTGGTTGGGTACACGGCATGTAGTTCCAACTATACCGTGTGTACTATCATTCACCATTCATCTGAAGTACGCGCTTGGAGATACAGTGTGTATTTGTAATTCAGAAATCCTCGGAGTACATGGTGTGTCCAGTGGGCCACACATCATATAATATACACATTACATGGTTTCCAGCCGGGAAAGCCATGTATGGGGTACACAGCCCAACCCTAACCCGAAGGAACTACTTGCTGTGTCGAGTGGGCCATAAGGCGTGTAATCTTAAAATCGTGTGCCACCTATTCCTAGTCAGAACAATGATTCTTTAAGACTTAGACAAACTCTAATGAAAGAGCTTGGTTTGGAGGAGCAATTTTGATGTATTGAACCTTGATAAATGGTGTGTGAATCCAACTACAAGCTGTGTATTCTGGTGGTGTACGATCATGAACCTTTGGCACCTCCAGATGGGATCCTCTATTTTATTTAAATTAAACTTAATTGAAAAGGTCGTTTATGTAAGTTGAATGAAAAACCAAAGAGAATGAATAGATCTTAAGATTCAGATTTAGAGAATGATTAACTTTAATCGAAAAACTAAATTATTAAATTGTAAATCATCAAAGAATTATTTAAATAATTATAAACTATGATGTAACTACTCTGATACCACTTGAAGGTTATGAGTGCAGTGGAAGCACGGTTGGGTCGACACCCAACTCTAATTTTTACCGTGATCAATGATTATTATAGGATCAATAAGATGATAAATTCCAGTGTCCACAAAATATAATCAATGATTTAGATAAATAAGGAAGAGGCCTAAAACCTTTAGAGAGGATCTTGCACATCATATTTATAATGAATTTAATTAATTTTATAAAGAAAATAATATATGGATCTTTGGTATTTTCTTCACTGATGATGTTGATCATATGGAATGACCCTTTTAGATAATCTCATTTCACATTTGAGGATCCAAACAAGAATCCCTCTAGTGGTGATCTACACATGCTCTGATGGCCTCTGATCGACACCACTCATTCTTCAGGTGCTAGCACGGCCAAGCGAGTGTATTGTGTCCGTCTTTCTTGATTGATTTTTCTTTATCATTGAAGAACGTTTCTCAGTATTTATAGGGGAGGAAAGATTATTAAATATAAAATTTTTTTAGATCAACAATTCTCAATTCATAGGGAATGCAGTTCGGTACATGGCACAATAGGCGTACATGTCTATTTATTGACATGGGGATTAGGTTACCATATTTAATTGTGTAACAAAAATTAAATACATTCATAACCTTATAGAAAACCCATTCTTTTGAAAATAATACGATGTTATTATTTATGGTGTGCCAGCTTGCGAAAAAGGATTTATAAATAAAATTATACGTCACAAAATAATGGCAACATTATTATTATTTTAACTTGTGTCAACTCGTTAAATAATTTTTTACCGTATTCCAAATAATTATTTTACTACTAGACCATCCTTGGTCCACTCAAACTCAACGTCCATTTATTGAATGCCTGAAAAAATAAATAAATAATTTTTTCTCTTAAATAAATATTTTATTTAAAAACTAGTAAATAAATATTTATTAATTATTAAAAAAAATAAATAAATATATTTTACCCAAAATCCAATGAATAAATATTTTTTAATTTATGAAATCATCTTAACTTGAATAAAATTATTCCATTGTTTTGAGAATAATATTTATTCCATTAATTAAATTCAAATAGAATTTAACTAAGAAAACAAAAAAAACTTAGTGTTTGACCCTCTAGGATTCTTTCTTGTTGGCATTAGGCGGGCTTGCCAAAAGTTCAAGAGTAATGTCTAGAAACGAGTCAAGGAACCCAAGATAATGAATTTTATGTAACAACAATTACATCCACATACAAACACTCATTGTGTAATATAATCTCTTTGTCTCAATTTCTCATCAAGTAGGTTTTATGATAATATCATCAACCTTTGTGCTTAATACACTATTCATTGACTACCTGAAACGCGTCATTACACCATGACCATGGAATTTCACATAAGAGTTCTATTTCAATCAAAGGTTAAAGATATCAACTTCCAAAAATGGAAGGGAAAATCCTTCCTCGACTTATCCATTAATAACATGCCACTTGTTACCCACCCAACATACCCTACTACCCATCAACTATCTGCGTGATGGTTTTTTTGAGTTAAAAAAAGTACACGAGTCATGATATGTATTAATGATAATCTTAAAGTATAAGGATCATCACACATTATCACAAATAGGAATATCTAATGACACCAAAACATGTGGAATTCCTTCTAGCTGGTCTGTTCTTATAATCTCATGTCTTAGAGATTACAAAGCATACACTTCATGAGAGGAAGTCTCATCTTCTTACAAGTACTCACACCAGAAAGTCTGTATACTATGTTTCCCATTATAGTATGTCATCCAACCATAGTACTATGTTTAAGAATATTTCCATAGCACTTTATGGTTCTCATCATAGAGTGGAACAGCTATGACCTTGTTATTGCGAGAAATACTCCCGAACATTATTAAACTATAGTCATGCAGAACAACGAACAATATGTAATAATATGTTTAATATTTAAATATATTAAATATTCATGTAATCATAGTACAAACAATAGTTTATGGGACACCAACTCTTACACTCCATTACTTACTTTTTAAAAAATATCAAATATTTTTAAATGTGTTAAAAAACATATTATTTGTTACATTCTCCCCACCTTCAAGGATTTTTATACTAAAAAGAGAAATACTACTTAGATATGTGAGGGAAAGAAGCTCACATTTGATACTTCCACTCCAAAAATATCACCTGAGTATTCCCATGATGCCATTGATCACACACCAAGATAATCACTCTCCCAGGAAGTATCTTATCATACTGATCCTTGATGGACACCTAGTACATCAAAAAGGTTGCACAATCCTCAATGACTAGCTCTCCTTGGCCGATATCGTGTGACAAATCATGTACACATCTCCTCAAATACGACACATAGAAAATTTCATGTACCTGATCTAACTATAGTAGAAAGGCATAGAGATACACCACCTCACTGAACCTATATAGAATTTATAAATGTCTAATGAGATTTAAAGATAACATTCCACTGTGACCAAATCTCTACATTCCTCACCAATGTGAGGCCTTTAAGAACACATGTTCTCTATCATCAAACTTCATATAACTTTACTGTCAGTATGAATATGAATTTCAATAGTTCTGGGATGTCCTCATCCACTAATGGGTGGTTTTTTACCTTCATTGTCACCACTTCCACCAACAATGGGCCCATAAGCATTGTCTCTCCTGGATCCATCTAGCACAACGATGACTTAAAGGGTATCTTATACAAGGCCTTGAAGGTTTATGAACAAAAAAAATAATGATAAGAATTTAATAAAAAAACTCCACCACGGTTATAAGATCCTCTCAGTAGGGGTATGATCTAACCTATAAGCCTACAACATTACTTCAATTACCTGAATGATTTACCCATTCCAAACATCCTTCTAGGGGTGAAATCTTGTTATCATCCCCAACCAAGTCCCAATAGCCTCATGTAATACTCTCCACATTCAATATGTAAAATTAGTATCACAATATAAAACAATAATTTAGGGAACACTATGAATCCATACTATATTTCACACTTATAGGAATCTAAAACTCTATACTAAAATCTACAATTAGATGGAATAGAAGTGGGAAAATGTTGTGAGTTAGTCTATGATCACCCAGATAGGGTTATTGTCCCTAACTAGTCATGGAATTAACATAAAAAATATGTGGGAATATCATACCACTTCAACTTTGGTACCTCAATTTTTTTGATTAAACCTGTTGACACCTAATGCTCATACTTCACCTACTAATATGTGAGTCATCGAGAGATAAAATTAGCACCACTCTCCTTTATTTGGATCCACAAAAATTCATATTTGAGGTTTTGGTACATCTTATTCACTCTTATATATACCTCAAAGGGGTATGTATGAAACTCCCTCAATACATCATCTCATAGAATGACTGATTCCTTCATCTATCCTTAGAAAAGATTATGTTTTCCCCACCATCAAAAAACCCATCAGGATCTTGTCTAATGGACATTTTGTCCCACGGGACCTCGCAATCGATATATATAAACTGGTATTCGATGACATGCTAGATATGTGGTGGGGTCACAACCATTGACCAGAAATCTAAAAATCCACCCTCATCCATAATAATCAAATTAAAAGAGTCTAACTGCTCTGTTACCTCACTCAGTTACTAAAAATAAGGGTTTCTAACCAATAGGATCTTCCACCACATTCCCATTACTGGGAGTATAGACTATCTCAAAATAATAGATCCACTAGAACTATTTCCATTACCTCTAATTAAGGGTATGATATTTATATGAGAAGATATACCAAATACTCTTATGATCAGAATAGATGATGAATTTCTCTCTCATAAGATAATTTATTTAAGTCTTTGGGGGTGAACACCACTAACACTAAATCTAAGTCATGGGTCACATAATTCTACTCATGAAGTCTCAACAATCGATACACATAAGATATAACCACTTACCTCTACATCAGAACACAACCAAACCCATATATGGAGGAATTATTTATCACCACAGACTCAACACCCTCCTATGGTAGTTTCAATATGGGGGTTTTCATCAACCTCTCCCGCAGATCCTAAAAATATTCCCAACACTTCTCCATTCATAAGAAATGTTGTAACTTTATTTTCAAGGTATTTAGAGGTGACACAATCCAAGAAAAATCATCAAAAAGTATCTAGTAACAGTCTGAAAATCCAAAGAAGATAAGGACCTTGATTACACCCTTGGGTGGATCCCATGACAATAATGCCTCAAATTGCACTGGGTTCACTGATACTCCCTCATCTAAGATGACATTTCCAAGTAAGTGGACCGCCAAAAATCCCTAAATGAAACTTCAGGATCTTACCATAAACCTATTTCTCCTAGAGTATGTCCATAAACATCCTCAAGTGTCTCACATGATCCTCCTTTCATGTAGAGTACATGAGGATGTCATCTATTAAGACTACTATGAACTAGCCTAAGAAGGGATGCATGATCCAATACATGAGTACCGAGAACACAACTAGGGATTTATTTATATGAAAGGACATCAAGAAATACTCATAGAGAACATAGAAACACTAGAATGAAAACTTACAAATATCCTCATATCAAACCTAGAGCAATTGATAACCCGACCTGAGGATAATCTTTGAGAACCACATCACTATTTTCAACTTCTTTAAGAGGTCATCAATTCTCATAAGTGAATGATTTTTCTAGATAGTCGTTGATTTATGTAATGACAATACACACATAACCTCAATATCTCATATTAATTATTGGATAACAACATTGGGGCTGCCTAGGGGGACACACTAGGACTAACAAATCCCTTTCTTTGTAGATCCTAAAACTACACCTTCATCTCTCACATATTTTTAGGAGACCATCCAATATGTTGGCATAGATAACAGAGTAGTAATTTGACTCAATTCTATAAAAAATTAGATCTATTGATGGGGAAGTAAGTCTAGACATCCTAAGGGAAGATACCCTCATACTCATCCACTACTGTATGAAACTTTAATCTCAAAGCATCTACTACTCCAAGGGACAACCTAGAAAAATAAGGTGAGACCAGTTGTATCCTCCTTCATATGAGTCTTTCTTATTATACCTGATATTCCTTCCACTAAAGTAGGAAAATGTTTTCCAATATATTTAGATTCACTAAATCCTCCACCAATGATAGTCAATCTACCCATGGACAATAGAGAACCATTCAATACCTATAATTTTATCATATTCCCTAATCTCATCTAGGAATAGATCCTATATTAAGCTCTCTCCTCCAAGAGTTAGGTCACATTGATGGAATAAGCATGATATCATTGAATCTCCTCTAGTAGGATTATCTAACCATAATGGTCAATATAAAGGATCTACTAGAATCTAAAGGTCATAAACAAGGGATATAAAAGGAAAGAGTGGATTTTTAATATGTATATAAGAACTATAGCTAAAGTAAAGAAGAAACTGATCATAGCATGGATCATACCCAGAGCCTCCAAGCCATATGCCTCTACTACCTATAGATGTCCAAATATTTTTACTACTTATTCTCTAAAACCAGAGTTTTCTCTAACAACATAGAACATCCAAAATGGACGCAATAATACCAATAAAAAACCCATCCACCATGCCTTAATATTATCCACTTTAGTTAGAATTAACACACACACATCGATTTAAAACACATTACAAGAGAATACATATTTGTGGGGGAAGTGTCCCTCCTCTTTTCATGATCGAAGCCATATAATACATTACTAGCATGGGGAAACCCCAATTTCCAGCATCATCATAAATAATACTAGATGTAAATACCATCATCTAACGAAGATTTTTCTCCAGAAGGTGAAATAACTAAGACATCACCTTTATCTAGTACTCAACTGCCTTTAGGTACAATATTCCCTAGAACTTCGACCATATCTTCCTATAAAACTTTATAATCACAATAAAAATATTAAATTCTTCATCTTCAACTTCTCAAATGGTATAATTTTCAATATGAGGGGTTATGTTGGATGGAGAAACTAGGTGTAGTGTTACCTGCTTCTAAATGGGAAGAAGTATCACTAATTATCCTCCAAGATGATGCTCCTCCTCAACAGGCCCCTGAACCAAGGCCTTATCGCAAAAGAAATAATCATCCCAATCCTACTTCATAACTATAACTATCTATCTACATAGTGATATCTTATGTCTTAACAATATTTACTACCATTAAAGATCATATCATGGGATTTTAATGAATTATGAAATGAAAATAATAACCCATTTCTATATGATGGATGTGGAATTGTTTATTATGTAACCAGTTCCTACATGTATCGAGTAAATAAGCTGGTTAATAGAGTACTAGTGAATGAATATATCGTTCATCACACTATATTTGGGTTCCTAATCTTGAGCGATGAACTCAATACACTTTAAAACCTTTTCCCTAGCTCATAAACCAATCCCCATTTCTAGACTATCTCAAAAGTATGGTCCAAATAAAACCTATCCTCTCATACCATTATATCATGACCTGACCCACTGGGTACCTCATGACTGGTAGTAATCCAAAACTTATACCCCAATCCCACATCCAATTGTCTAGTGGAAAGAGACCAACACCAAGTATGCATATCATACTCAAGGGAGGTATTATACTAAATAACCTACACACACACACATCTATATCTACTAATATATTATATAAATGTAAACAACTGATATTGTAAATGAATATATATAATCAAGTCTCACATCAAAGTATATCAAAAGAGTATGAAAATAAAAAAGGTTCAAATACAATCCCTATAAAACTGTAAAGGTGACTAACCTACTAAAAAAGGGGACTGCTATTAATATGAAACTCATAGATACATATTTGTTATTTTTAGAAAAATGAATCTCCACATACTCCTAGTCCATCCAGGACTCCATCGAATGACCCATTGTCTGCATAATAGATGAAACATGTGTGAAGTTCCCCTAAAAGGGCGAGTATAAACATACCCAGTAGGACACCATCGAATCACCAAAAATATTTAATTTATGAGGGATATATATCTTAATAATAAAAGTAATAAATATAAAAAAGATAACCCTTTATATTATCATTGGTGGTACTCAAGCCTTAGAGTACCATTTTCCTCAACCAGCCACACACATACTATCATCCCAACTCTTACATTCTATAGTCTCAAGCATTCTTCATGGCCTCTTACCTATGAAAACACTAGGTAAACCCTTCCTCTTCAATGTGGGATAAATACAAACCTCTAGTGGAGGATCCATTTCTTGTATAATATTTACATATGGGTGAAGTTATACTCCTCAAATAGAGGATCCGAACCACAAAAATATGGGTGAAATACTTGAATCTATCTTAATCATGTAGGTTGAGGATCCATGACCATCTCAAACACACATAGGTTAGATTCTAGTTGTTCTAAGGATCCATGTCCCATTCGCTAAAATACCTAAATTTTGGGATTAAGAGTGGAAATACACTCCTTGATGAACTTTACTAACTTTTGTAGAAGTTAACAGTGTGCCCCCTAGGAAATACGGTGTGTATCACTCAGTCTCATCCTGTCCATGTAAATTCATCTCACATGACATGTTATTCTTTATATACATTGTGTTTTGGTGTCGTACATAGTCTATAAAGACTGACCAGGTACCAGGGAATGTGTCTCTGACCATATTTTTGTTGAACTCCCATGGACATGTACAGTACCTATTTCTATTCCCATATACCATGGATGATACATTCTAAGATGCAGACCTAGGGATCACATTTTATGTGAATACTACACATATCATGTGATACTTAAATTTTCCCAAAACCCCGGATGACACACCTACCATGATACATGATGTGTGTTTATCCGAGCTACATGCTTTATATAGAGGAATTATCTATATTTTTTGAAACATGTCAAATCTCCAAATTAATCTCCCCATATTCCAATACTCTTTTTCAAAATACCCAAAAATTACATTTACCACATCCATAACATCACTAGTGTAAATATTTCAATAACCCCTTTCTCAATGGTTCATTCCCTATCGCACCACATGTCGATTGTATGAAATAAGTCCTAGAAACTAGATTCCATTGATCTAAATTCAGAATCCTTTCATTAAATTTGATAATATTTCATTTTATAATCCACAGTTTTGATACTATAATAATGATCCATAGAAACTGATAATGAAATCACATAATTAATTGGGTTTTTGTATAAAGCTGAATCATCTATCAATCAAAATGATGATGAAAAATGTTTGAAGAATGGAGGGAGAAATGCACAAAATATAGATGTTAGAAAACCTACATAGTCTATGTTAGACTTGGCCAATGTCATCAATGAAAAAATGGAATCAAAAGGGTTTAGATCAAAATAAAATTTTAAAAATTCTAGTAATAAAACAAATAAATGAATAAAATAAGAATACAAAATAATTAATTTCTGAATAAATTAATTCATGCTTACCTCCTACAATCAAGAATGAGGGAAAATAACCCACAAAATCAAATACCCTACCTCATATTGGATCAATAATTGGAGAAGGACTTATCTACATTGATTTCTTTGATAAGATCCTCTATATTCTCCATTGTATCCTTAATTCTCCACATTCATTCGTCATTGATTCCCCATAAAACATCACTTTTAAAGATGTCTCTCCTAATTATCTCAATAACCAAAATTTATGTATATAACCTTATATATTTTTCATAACTAGGATAATATAGTAACACTACTACTTTAAACCATTTATTAAATCATTATTAAATTAATAAATTTAATTCATTTATTTTAATTAATGTTATGTTAGCGTTGGAACTATACTAAAATGCCTAACATAGAAAAAACTTATACCCCACATAAGGTAAAACCACATTCATGATTTAATGGTATCCTCAAATTTCCCATATGAGACTCTATTCAAGAGATATTCCATTACTTCAAAAAAACTATGTTTGTGTAATATATAATTTTTAATATTTTTAATATAATACGCCCACATGAACCAGAACTCTACCCCAACTCCACACATTACTCCTTAAATATCATATAACATTTTCTAAATTGTCTAACAAAAATTTCAGATTCATTATAATGTCCATCATGCGTGGTTGGTTTTTTGGAAATCTATTCTTTGCTTCTAAAAATAAACCTTTTTTGTATCCAAATTTACAACAATGAGCGTCTAGTGTTCCCAAAAAAAACAAAAAATAAATAATTAATAAAAAAATCAATATGTTATAGGATTATTTTGTTGATTTTTCTCCCTACATTTTATAAATCATGAAGATACTATCATCTGCTATTTTATTTTTAAAATATGTGGCAAGTTCATCTACCATTTTTTAATTTATTATTTACCCAATGAATGTTTTCTTATAGAAATAATAGAAGTATTAATGATTCTAAATTTTTATTCACATTGTTTTACCTTATATAGTTTATATATATATATTTGTATAAAATATGAATATATTTTAATAGTAACTAACATAATAGATCTATTACCAGATAAATAAATTACGAAAATGTACCTCCTACACACATTCAGAAATGAGAGTCATGGAAATTAATGCTTGATAAATTAATTTATACTCTCAAGACCAATCAAATATATATTGAACACTCCATGCATTTTTTCATCAAATTCAATGTAGGTCATATTTTTTCTTTAAATTTTTTATATTCCAGAACTTTTAATTTTAATAAATGTGGAATTGGAATTGGTGAGGGTAATGTTACTCTCTAAATTTATTTTTGAATTAGTAGTTGATTGATGAGATTTTTTTATCCAACATTCGTTTTACACTTATCTTTATCTATCTATAAAAACATACCTCATTTTAGACAATTTTAAGAAATTATTAAAGGTTTTTAATTATAATTTTTTTAATAGACATACTAAATCATCATCATGTATTTTTATAATATTAAATTTTCATTATACGATTGTTCTAGTAGAAAGTTTGATCATGTATATATATATAAAATCAAGGGTAATAGGAAACTCAACACTCAGATCATGAGCTACTGAAATCCCTACACTCACATGACATTTTTGGAGTTGTTTATTATTTATAATATATCCTTGAATATTATACATTGTACACCTTACAATAAGAAAATGTGTGGGAGATTATAGATATGGATCACATTCACTTTTGACCTATATAATTTTAGTATAATAAATTTATTAGTAGTTGATTGAATGACATTTATCAAAAATTATTATGAAAAAAATCAATTATCATAGGTAAGGAAGGATGTTAAGGGGTATGGCTATACTCAAGGCTAGTGGCGTCTAACTCTTGATGTTGTGGTTTTCTTCTATTTTTGGATATATTTGACCCTTTTTCATATACTATCCAATCAAATAAGACTTGATAATAATTTCTTTTAAAGTTTCTATTTGTGCATGTATGACTTTAATTTTATAATTTACATCCTCTTTTGAATTTTCTTTCTCAAAAAATATGATCAAGGTGACACTCTAAAACCTAAAACTCTAACATGAACATATCGTTATGTCTACTTCAAAGCTACTATAAGAATTAATTCTTCTAGTAAATCAGATTATGGTCCTTTTTTCTAAACTGTATAAAAATGAATATGAACATAAGTAGATATATTTATGTAATGTTATTAAAAATAAAGAAAAATTAATATTTTGTCATACTTACACATGATAACCATACTTTTTATGAGTTTTCATATTCTATTTATACCTTTTTATTTATATGATCTACCTTACATATAACATGACATGGGATGGATATGGATTTGGATTATGATTCATCAATATATATATATATAACATAATTATGTTGTTGTTTCATATCAAACAAAAGAATTACTGTAGGTTTAAAATACATACAATTTTTTTCAAGTGAAGTTTACTCGATCCTTTCATTATAGTAGGGGTATATTGGTTTTGATGCAAACTATTTTTTTTTCAACACTCCTTTGTTGTTTAATTAATTAGTAATTTTAAATAAAATTGAATAATGAAAATGATGAATAATAAAATATTACCAATTATAATTCCCTTGAAATGATTCATTCTCACGTTAACTAATGAAATAATTCCATGTTCCTTATTTTATCATGTGTTTATAAATAGTTGGTGGGTGGGGGTTTACAATCCCCTCAATATTCCTGAGATATCACTTTATTTTAAGTGTATGAAAGGATTTATAAGCCTTTCCAGTGAGCAGTAATATTAGTTTATTATGTAATTCATCTAAAGTAAACATAATCAATAGGTGATAATGAAAATAAAATCAATATTTATTTATATTATTTTTCATTAAAATGGAGAAATTATACCATAAAGTTACCATAATTTCTTCCTAAATGATTTTCCTCAAAGTTGGAAGAACCTTGTGCCATTTATCTATATAAATATATATATGAAATAAAATTTTAAACCTAATGAAACTAATGGAAACTGACTTATTGGGGTCAATGGGTTGACCATGTTGATTATACCAAACCATAAATTTTATAACTTTTCTTCTTGTCTTAATAACTTTTTTTAACATGGTGGTGGTATGAAGATATTGTTTTATTTCATCCCCATTATGATGACCATCTAACAATTCCTCAATTTCAATATTAACAATTTCATTTTCTCTAGTGTTTATAGAATTAGTGTATGGAGAAGATATTTTTTGCATGATCAGTTAAACATTTAATTTAGATTATATAAATTAAGTAGTGAACACATAATATTATTAGAAATATCATATTATATTTTAAAAAATATTAACAAGTCAATTAAAATCTTTTTTTTCTTCAATTGTTGAAGGGATTTGGATCCTCTATTGAGTATCGAAGTCCCCTACCGGTAGTCCCCTCTAACTTAAAATACACTATCAACATTGGGACTACCATGAAATTATTGTGATTTCTAAATAAAATGGTCATCCTAAATTTAATTTTTATTTTACCCTATAGTTTTTTAGTCACTAATAGAATAATGGACTAATTTATATATCTAGGATATATAAGATAAAATACGTACACAAACTTTGATTCCATTCTGAATGGTTTATCGTTATACCATTTTATACTAAAATTCACTTTAAAAAATATCAATTTATTGAATTTAACTACACTTATATTTTCCATCCATTATTCAATGGAAAATCACAACATTAAATGATTTATAGTCTCATTCACGTATTTGTTCCATGATGAAAAAGTATCACACGTTCTTGTAAATTGGATTTTTATCCTTAGTACCAGATACATACATTCTTTCTTCCATAAGAGTAACTACAATATTTTGTATTGTATTACATTCATCATGTTACTTTATATAGAATATATAATAATTAATTACATAACCAATCTATGATAATATATGTAAACATTTCCCTCTAGTTATCCATCTAAGGCATTCTTCAATTGAATTCATATTTACAGACAACTCCCAAAAAATATTCTCTCAAAACTATCATATAATCTATTAAAAATATATTTTTAATATCCATATTTCATCCCTTTATGAGTTTAAATTATTAAGAATTACTCTATTAACTTCAATGTATAGAGAAACCTATATACTATTACATAAAAATTTAAATGTGAACTTCCTCATATTTTGTAATGGTAATTGTACCGACATCTCTTTTGGAAATCCCTTTACCCAAAAATAAATATGTTATGATGAGATATTTGGAGAGAAATTCTATAAACATATGATAGGTAATTGGTATAGAATTGAAAAATATCTTCAAAAATATATTTATATATAATAAAACTTTCAAGACAACCTCAATTCTTGATGTACCCTTTGAAAATATTAATATACTATTCAATGGGGTACATATATAAGTAATGTACAAGACCACATAGTTGTATATCTCTAAGAAAGTGAACCATCGGGTGGACCATTATATTAAATAATGATGGTGGGAATAACATCTCTAATTCCCATAATATAACCAAATTATCTTATTCATTGTTATAAATTTCATTGGGTATATAACTTTATAGCACATGGATTTGAAAGAAGAAGCATAACCTAGTTAATGTGTATCAAAAAATTTTAGGCAGAATGAAACATAATGACACATGAATTAAATCATGCATAAAAACATAAAAGGCATGTGATTTTTATATCTTTAACTTCAAATTATTCATTGTCACAATTTTTTTGATATTTGATGAGGAACCCTATGGAACCTTTGCACCGTTATTAAATATTAAAAATTGAAAATTTTAATTCTTGGATATTGTGTAAGCCTATATATTTCACCCTTAACTAGTGCTAACTCTTCCCTTATCCCAATGTTAATCATTTCCAACCCAACCTTAATTCCATCTTTTGTATTTTTGATTCATCTAGTAATGTGCCAATAACATTATCACATAAGCTTTTTTCTACGCACATGAAATTAAGAAAACTTATGACATGTAAATAGCTATTGTGCCATAATTTAAGAAAATTGATTTTTACAACTTCTTTTGTAAGGTTTTTTTAAAAAAGGTTTACCAAAAACAGTGAAAATTTCTTTCAAATTTTCAAACTATTGATTGATTGTTAATAGAGAAATTGATGTATCCTATTCTATATTCCCTGTGAATTATGTCATCAAGGATCAAAATTTATGTCATTGGGGTTATGTTTTTTGATATATTAGAAGCACTATATTAGAATAATGATTTAATAACACTATGTGTGTCCCTTGTTTATAGTTGGGACACCCCCACATTTCATCAAAGTTATATAAAAAAAAATCCATAAGAAGGAATGTAATTTATCATCCAATACAACATGAATATCAATGTGAAATATTCATTTATATAAGAACCATACAATGTAAAACTTAAATGACACATTATGTTTAGATCTTCGATTAATGGATCTGAATGAACATCAATATCATTACCTAGTTGTTTTGTTCTAGATATAAGTAGAGACAATAAATATATTTTCACTTCATATATAAACTGGTTGGATGTTATAATTTACCAGTATAAATAACTATATACTATGAGTAATAATTTTTATACCAAAATGATTCATTCCATCTGTAGATAACACAAGACAGAGGTTTCTCAGCTCACTGCGAAATTCTAGATACTCCTGATCAATTTTCATTCACTAAGAAGATTCCATTGGGTGATGAATTTTCCCATCATGAATTCTTACATTAGCATTCCCTATCAATTGTCAAGTGGTCTCTTCACATCCATATAGTCATTTATACCATGGAATGAATGGAAAGTTCCAAAGAAATTTTGAATGGCTTGATTAATCACTCATATATCGATCCACACCACACTTAGAGACTTTTTAAGTGATCTATAGTCCTTTAAAACCAATATATAGTCATTTGGATGAGAATTTATTTTTTTATTGATCATACCCCTGGAATGTAGCATTCGTTTAGAGTCATATGTTCAACAAAGGAACCTCATTTTCTTCAAGTTTCATATCATTTAAGAGACAAATAAGTTGTATAAATATTTTTCTCTCTTTATCCAAAATTATATTTAAAGTTATATATCTTTAGTATGATAGAAAATGTTTTATATTTTATACAACTAATATATAATGGTCTCTTTGTACAACTCTAACTTCTCAAATAGCTTCGGAAAATCACAAAGGGAATATTTAATTTCTATTATCATCTCTTCAATATAATCTCCATAGTCAGTAATGATTTTAACCATATCATATGAAACCTAAATTACTGTATTATCTCATCCAGTATCAATATTCAATGATTCCCTGTGTTTAGTATAACATTTATAACGTTGATCTATTTTGGGGCTGCGCAAATGTTCTTCCAACTCCTCTGGATTTTTTTTCTGGAATAACAACAATGTAAACAATGAAAAAATGATTTGATAAGGGTCATATGCATGACTTGTGGAAATATTGATGAGCTATGTAATCCCACACTAGAAGAAATATAAGTTTCCACATTAGGGTTTCAACATCAATTTTTTAAAAACCAATATTGAATGTTATAAAGGGAAGTTTTTGACATTGGTTTTTTATAAAACCAACATCAAAAGGGTTTCATATTTACATTAAACATTTTTTATAAAAACTATTGTTAAAAGTCATTTAAAAATATTTATCCTCATTTTTAGTAAAATTTATTTTAAAATTTAATAAAAAAATATTTTAGAAACCCGAAACCCTTAATTTTTTCTCTCAACACCCTCTCTCTTGAGCGATGATGGAACCCTAAGACCCTTAATGACGTTCAATCGTATCTTGTAGTTGTTTTTTCTCACTTTTAATGTTATTTATTCTAAATATTTTATCATTAATCCTTATTTTATGATCCTTGAACTATTTTGGTCGATCCTAAATCACTGTATAAGGTTCTTAATTTTTTTTGATTCATTTTTTTCACTAGTTTTTATTAAATTCCAAAAACTTCATTATATTGTTTCTAACTTAGATTGAGTTTATCATAATTCTAGAGATATTTTTCATTATCAGTATCCAAAATTTACAAATAATTCATTTTAATTTTGTATAATTTTTTTTAACTGTTTGTTATAAATTTTCCTCATCAACTTATTTTTTTTATGCATTGTATTATCAAATATAATTTTTTGATAATTTTCTTAATGTTATAATTTTTTAGGATTATAAATTTTTTTATAGTATAATTTTTTTAATTTATTTACATTTTCATTTTTTTGTATATGTTTAAACCACTAAGAGTAGTATAGTTCTTATTTGACTCTTGTATGTATATAATTGGTTTCATTAGACATAACAAATTTTATATTATTTAAAAAATTAAACTTTCATTGAAATTTACTTTTTTACTATGTTGGATGATTTTTGTTGGATTCTATTTATTATATTTAGATTTTTATGATAATTAGGTTATGGTCTTTCCATTATAACCAATTATAACAAATCTTGTTTTTAGTGTGGTGCAACAACACAGGTCCTATATAGATTTTATTTGGTGGAATAATGGGGAACTATTTCTATTATATATCTTTTATTTCATTCATTAATGTTAATGTATTCATTTGGTTAGTATGATATTTATTCCTTTAAAACATGAAATCATCTCAATAAAAAGATGAAATAGTATAAAGAATAAATTTGATGGCTGTTTATTATTTTTAATATAAGTTCCATAGTTTGGTATTCATAGAGGATGTAATAACTCAGGACCAGTTTCATTATGTCTAATTTTTTGTTATAATCAAATAGTTATCAATAATTTATTATTTTTATTTTATATTTTCATGTTTAAAATTTATCTATTTATATATATTTTTAAATGTTTATATGTTTTAATATATTCAGATTCTATATTGTGATCGTAGGTAATTAATGGATCATAATTGGATAAATTTATGAAGAACCATTACTAAATATGAAAAAGGAGTTGATGATTTCTTGGAATTTTTAAAATGGAATATTGAAAAATGATTTTTTTCATGTGTAAAGTGTTTGAATATGAGAAAGATAAATTCCATAGAAATCAAGGATTGTATCATTTACTATGATTTTATTCATAATTATACACATTGGATCTAGAAGGGAGAAAAAACAAAAAATTAAATATATAATGTTGATAAAAATATTCAGAATGAGATAGATGATCATTTTGAAGAATTAATCCAGCATACGAGCATTGAAACCATCAAAAAAACTATTGAGTAATTGTATCGAGATTTTGATAAACCATTATTCTTTGGTTGCACTAAATTTATAGTGATATCAATAGTTCTGAGATTATTTTACTTTAAATAAATAAATTAGTGGAGTGATGAAAGTTTATCTGAATTTATAGAAATTTTAAAAGAACAAATTCTAGAAGGCAATGGGTTTCCAAATTATAATTATGAGAAAAAGAAAATATTGTCCCCCATGGGATTGAGGTATAAAAATATGCATGCTTTACCCAATGATTGTGTTTTGTATAAGAATTAAAATGAATGTTTATCAAAATATCTTAATTGTGGGACTTCATGATATAAGATGGATGAAAAAATAAATTATGATTTATTCTTAGGAATAAGTGTCAAACCTCCTACTAAATCAATTTATTACCTTCCAATAATTCTTATTTTTAAGTATCTATTGTAAATTAGAATTATGAAAAACGTTTAAGATGGCATAGAGATGAGGACATATCTAATGGAAACCTATGTCACCATGCTGATTAACCACAGTAGAAGAGATTTGATAAAAAATTACTAATTCGGTAAATGAAGGTAGAAATATTATGATGGGACTGTGCATAAATGTAATGAATCCATATCAGATCCTCAATAGACAACATAGTTCATGGCCTATTTGGTTGGTAGTTTACAATTTTCCCCCAGATACATGTATGAAGAAAAAATATTTTATGATGAGCTTGATGATTTCTAGACCAAAACAACCATGAAACGATATTAATGTATATCTTTCACCATTGATTTATGATTTAGAACTTGTATCAGAGATAAGTGTTGCAATTTTTACTATGTAAAATAAATTTTATTTTAGTTTTTGGGCTATGTTAATGTTCACTATAAATGATTTTCCAACATGTGGAAACTTATTTGGATACAATGTTAAGGGATATAAACTATTTCCAATCTGGGAACAAGAGATTACATACTATCAATTTCATAAAAGAAGAAGGATGGTGTACATCGGACCCCAAATAGTTTTTCCATTTGATCATCCTTATAGTAGATTAAAAAAATAATTTAATAATTTATAGGAATATAATACCCCCACGACAATTTTCAATTGAAGAATATAATTTCATTGTGATAAATATAGACTTCTCATTTGAAAAGATTGGATTTTTTAGTCATCAAAAAAATACAAGTAAGAAACAATCTATCTTATTCAAACTACCTTATAGGATATTTTTAGGGACAAAACATAACATTAATGTTATGAATGTTGATAAAAACCAATGTGATTGTTTGATTTGAACATCTTTATACATAAAAGGAAATAAAAAATATGGATTTCATGCTAGATTGGACTTGATATCAATTGAAATACATTTGGAATTAGCCCCCACTATGAAAGGGAACATAACATATTTATGTTTAGATTGTAAAATATTATTGATGACTGAGAAGATGGATTTTTTTTCATTTTTTCATGGTATTAATGTACCCAGTGGATATTATTTAATTGTAATGAATTTGGTGGCATTGAAAGATTTTTAATTAATAGGTATGAAATATTTTGACTGTAAAGTGTGGATAGAACAACTGATATTGGTTGCACTATGTGGCATATTGTCAACACCTATCAGAAAGAATATTTTTAGGGTACATTATTTTTTCAAACCATTTGTAGAAAAGTCATTGATCTAAATTTGTTATATGTTTTGGAGAATGAAGATACACTCGCTCTTTTTCAATTGTAAATGTATTTATTACTTATATATTTTTTGATATAATGGTCCATCTGGTGATTCATTTTTTGTGTGAGATAAGAATTTATGGTCTTATTTATTTACATTGGTTGATTCCTTTTAAAAAATATATGTATGTTTTTATGAGATATGTTAAAAATACTTATCATTTTGAGCCCTCTATTAATGAAAAATATGTATGAGAAGAGGTGATTGAATTTTATACAAATTATTTGTAAGATGTGAAACATATTGTTCTCCTTATATATTGATATTTTACAGTTGATAGTGAAGGTATAGGTATTTAGATATTAAAGATAAATTTTATTCGATGTGATGAAGTGATGTAGGTGTATTTATACACCTAGAGGCTCTGGAGTGAATCCTTGGAAAATTATCTCAGCAGCGATGACAAACACCAATATCAGATATTGTTCTTGACGAATCGCCAATGAAAATCAAATCTTGACCACAAACAATCCATATCATAGGTAGGTAAATTGTTCATTGTTTATTTTCCCCATTCATAATTTCCAAGATGAATGTGGGTCAATCCAAAAATAGATTAATCAACAGTTGAGTCGTTATTGTTGGATGTGTTATTGATGATGGATTATCAGGAGATTAGTTTATCCTCTTCGTTTATCCTTCTAATAAGAACGAATTGAGACCGACATGAACCAAGGAAAAGGTTCATTCTTCAGAAATTACTGGGCTTTCCCTCCTAGTTCTTGGTGTTTTTTTCCGTTGGATCCTTATGATCGTGGCTCAACTTGTTAGGAAGCTCTGAATGCGATCAGAACACTACAAGAAAAATGGCATTTTGCGATGGGTTATTTGTGACAGGAATAGATCTTGTCGCAAATAGTCTGCTGAAGAAGTTATTTCCGATGAGGAACTTATCCCATCGCAAATAATAAGTTATTTTTGAGAGGATAAGGGGTCCTGTCGCCGAAGGTTTGGCGCAGTTTTTACGCCAAACTGTAGGAATGTATTTTAGACAGGGGGTGCCTCCTCATCGCAAATACCCAACGAAGGTAAATACTATTTGCGACGTGGATTTTCCCCCATCACAAATAGTGTTTCGGTAGGTTACTATATGCGATGGGACCCGTTGCAAATACTCTTTTAACCGCCGACAGTAATTAAAGCGATCGAAGTTATTTGTGATGGGACGCCCATCACAACTCGTACCGTTCCAAATAATCTTACCAATATATACCGCTCATCCATTTTTTTCATTCTTCCTCTCAATTTCTACTTTCTCTCTCTCTCTCTCTAAACTCTAATTTTAGAGTTAAAATTTCTCTGAGTTAATTTTTTTATGAACATGTTTTGAAGTCGCATACACTTATAAGGGATTAAGTTTAAAGGTATTTATGCCTTTTGTAATTTAATATTTATTTCGTTTTTTTATATTAATTTTAATTATTATTAATTAGTTGTAATTATATTAGATTTAGATTGTTTTTCCCTGAGTAAATATTTTTATTAATAAATTGGAATTATTCGTACTAATTATTAGTAATTAGTAGTAATTAATAATTATTAACGATAATTAGCAATGAATATAAATAATTAGAGGAAATTGGTAATTAGTAGTTGCAACTTTCAGTAATTAATAGTAATTAATGCTAATTAGTAATAATTAATGGTAAATAGTAATAATTAGGAAAAAGTAGTAATAACTTGTAAAAATAGTAATAAATACTAATAATTTGTAATAAAAATTATAATTAGTAATAAATACTAATAAATACTAATAATTATTAATAATTAGTAATTAATAGTAATAAATACGATTAAATACTAAAAATTAGTAATTATTAGTAATAAATACTTTTAAATACTAATAATTAGTAACAAATACAAATAATTAGTAATAAATTAGTAATAAATAGTAATAAATTGGAAAAATGAGTAACTATTAGTAATAATTAGTAACAATCAGTAATAATTAGTAATAATTAGTAATAATTAGTAATAATTTGTCACAATTAGGAATAATTAGGAATAATTTGTAATGATTAGTAATAAATAGTAAAAAGTGTAATAAATAGTAATAAATAGTAATAAATAGTAATAAATAGTAATAAATAGTAAAAAATAGTAAAAAATAGTAAAAAATAGTAAAAAATAGTAAAAAATATTAAACTTTTTTAATAAATAGTAATAAATTGAAATCAATAGCAATAATTAGTAATAATTAGCAATAAATAGTAATAAATATTAATAAATAGTAATAAATATTAATAAATAGTAATAAATAATAACAAATAATATTAAATAGAAATAAAAACTAATAAACATTAATTAATAGTAATAATTAGTAATAATCAATAAAAATTAGTAATAAATAGTAATAAATACTAATAAATAGTTATAATCAGTTATAATTAGTAATAATTAGTAATAAATAGTAATAATTAGTAATAAATTGTAAAAATTAGTAAAACATAGTAATAACTTGTAATAACTTGTAATAAAAAGCAATAACTCTTAATAATTTGTAATAATTAGTAATTATTAGTAATAATTAGTAATAAATAAAAATAAATTGTAATAAATAGTAATAATTAGTAATAAATGGCAATAAAATGCAATAAATGGTAATAAATGGTAATAATTGGTAATAAATAGGAATAAATAGTAATAAATTGTAATACATAGGAATAAATAGGTTTAAATTGGAAAAAAACAGCAATAATAGCAATAAATAAGAATAAATAGGACTAAATAAAACAAATTGTAACAAATTGGAAAAAATTGAAACAAATTGCAAGAAATTGCAATAAATAGCAATAATTAGAAATAATTAACAATAATTGGCAATAATTAGTAATATTTAGAAATAAATAGAAATAATTAGCAATAATTAGCAATAATTAGCAATAATTAGCAGTAATTAGGAATAATTAGCAATAATTAGCAATAATTGGCAATAATTAGCAATAATTAGTAATAATTCGGAATAATTAGCAATAATTAGAAATAATTAGAAATTGTTAGAAATAATTAGAAATAATTAGAAGTAATTAGCAATTGTTAGAAATAATTAGAAATAATTAGCAATAATTAGCAATAATTATCAATAATTAGCAATAAATAGAAATAAATAGCAATAAATAGCAATAAATAGAAATTAATGGCAATAGGTTGCAATAAATATGAATAATTAGTAATAATTGGAAATAATTAGAATTAATTGTGAATAATTATGAATAATTATGAATAATTAGGAATAATTAGGAATCATTAGGAATAATTACGAATAATTAAGAATAATTAAGAATAATTGTAATAAATTGTAAGAACTTGACACAATTTTCAGTGGATTGGCGACACACTTTTTACTCAATGATTCTTCTCATTTCAACTGTCACCAAATCAAAACATTATGAAAAATATGCTTCTACGTATGCATATCCAATATCGTATGCATGAGTTTGGATATAAATTCGTAGGACTATGTTTTTCATAATGTTTTTAGGTGGTGACAGTTGTAAGATGATGATTCATCAACGAAAAGGGGCTCTTTTATCCGACGACTCATTTACTTACATCTTTCTCACACTAAAATAAGAATGAAGAATCTTCTTAGACGTATGCTTATACATTCTCGTGTGCACAAGAATGGATACGTGTACCTCCAAGCAGATTCTTCATTGTGATTTCAGTGTGAGAAAGTTGCAAATAAATGAGCTGTTAGAAAAAAGAGCAGCTGCCAATCCACTAGAAATTATGTCACCTGTAATTAATGGTAATTAGTAAGAAGTATCTTTAACTATTAATCTTATTTTTATCTATAATGTTTTTTTTTAATTTTAAATTATTCAAAAACATTAATGATTTTATATTTTGTAGAAAAATATGGAACAAGGAAGTTGACAACAATCATTATTAAATGAACCCGATTAGATAAATTAGTGTAAAAATCCAAATGGTTATAGTTTAAATCTTGAATATATTGAGGGTGTAAAATCTTTCTTATCATTTGAATAATAAAACATAGAATTTATTTTAGAAGGCACAATTATGTGTCCTTGTAAAAAATGTTCTTTGAGAACATTTGACACATTTAACAACGTTGTAAGATATATATTATGTTTTGGATTTCAACCAGATTATGTTTTTTGGTATCAACATGGTGAAATAAGTTCCATAAAAGATACTAATAATTTCATTCTGGATCCATCACATTTTCAAAATTTAGTACATGATGTTGCAAGTCCATCTGTTCAAAAAACCAAAACTCAGGATGATATTGATTTAACTCTTTAGTTGGCACTATTTGAATTTTATGAGTTGTCGATTTCTGATGAGGATGCATTATATACTGGTTACAAGATAAGAAAATTAGAAGCAGTTGAAAAATTTATGGATATTAAAAAGATAATGGATGTCAAACAACTATTTTGATTAGATATTTTCTTTGGTTAAAACTCTGTTACAGGAAGGAAATGTGTTGCCTACAAATTACTATGGGAGTAAGAGGCTAGTTCCTAATCTGGGCCTTAGTTATCAGATGATCCATATATGTAGAAATGATTGCATCTTATATTCTGGTGAAAATGAGTCATTGGATAGTTGTCCCACATTTTAACAATCAAGGTTTAAAGAATCTCAACCGGGGAATTCTGGATTGATTCCTGTAAAACTGTTGAGATATTTCCCACTTACACCCAGCTTGTAGCATTTATATATGTCTCAGAACACAACATCAATGATTTCATGTCAAAAAACCAAGTTCTAAATTTGTAAAATCTTGAATCATCCATATGATGGTGATTCATGGAAACATTTTGATATAGTGCATCTATATTTTTCTTTAGAAGCCCGAAACGTGCGATTGGGTCTTTCTAATAACCATTTCTGTCTGTTTAGTTCTTATGGTAGACAACATTCATGTTGTCCTATCTTTATAACTCCATAGAATTTAACTCCATGGGTGTTGATGAAGGATCCCTATATATTTTTGAACATATTAATCCCAAGAAATATAAAAAGGAATATTGATGTTTATTTGAAACCATTGATTGATGAGTTAACTACATTGTGGTGTAATGGTGTTAGTACATATGATTTCACTTCAAAATAAAATTTCCTACTAAAATATGCATTGATGTGGATAATTACTTACTTCCCGGCATATGGAATGTTATCTGGATGGAGTACACACGGTACAAAATCATGTCCTTACTGTATGAAAGACAAAAAAGATGCTATGCTCTTTAATTGAAAACAACCTTTCTATTTTGACTGTCATAAAAAATTTCTTCCAACCGATCATCCTTTTTGGAGGATCAAATCTCATTTATGAAAATGCACAATTGAAAGGGATGGACCTCCCAAAATGATCTTAGGTACAAAGTTAAAATCAGTTTTATTTTCATTACCTCCCATCACATTTGGACCAACAATAAACCAATAGAACATTCATGTCTTTGGGAAAGAACACAATTGGATAAAACGGAGCATTTTTTAGGGTCTTCCGTATTGGTCTGATTTTTTGGTCCTTTACAAGTTGGATGTCAATCATATTGAGAAGAACTATTTTGATAATTTATTTCATATAGTTTTTAATACACCAAGTAAGACCAAAGACAATGTAAAGGCACAATTAGATCTTTACCAAATTTGTAGGCACCTTGAAATGTTTGAAAATGTCAGATCACAGAGGGTAATGAAGCCAAAAGTATCTTATAAACTATCCAAAGAGAGTCTCTTATTATTTTTTCAGTGTATTGAAGATTTGAGACTTCCAGATCACTATTCTTCCAATTTGGGTAGATGTGTTAAGAATGGTCATATTAGTAGATTAAAATGTTAGGATTAATATGTTATAATGGAAAGAATTATACTGATTAGATTTATAGGTTTATTGAATTAATTGATTTGGGATTAGATAACAAACATATCATATTGTTTCTGAGACATTTGTGCAACGATAACAGACTACGATGCACTAAGAAAACTGGAATAAGATGTTGTAAAAATATATAAATTGGAAAAAATATTTCCATCGGGTTTGTTTGACACAATAAAACATTTGATATTGCATTTTACAAATGAAGAAAATTGTGGAGTTCCAATATAGTTTTGATGGATGTATCCATTCGATATGTACATTCAGAAATTGAATAAAAAAGTATATAACAAATAATCAGTTGAAGGCTCAATTTCTAAAGCATATTTTCAAGAGGAAATTGATTTTTTTGCTCTCATTTTTTGAATCTGAATATCCCTCAAAACAAAACCTCATGGGATGGAATGAGGGGAATGTTGATGATAAAATGGACAATCAATTATTAATTTTTAATCAGCTAGAGCATGACTTCGGTTGAGTTCATGAATGATGGATTTCAGATGATGAATATCACAGAGCTTATACATATATTCTGCTCAATTGTGAAGAAATGACATCATTGTACTATGAGCGATTCTATCACTTATTATATAATTTATGTTATATTATGTAAACTTTTTTTATTTATTGGTTATATGATAATCATATCAAGAAACAGATTCCCCAAATTATAACAACTTATTTTGAAGAATGCCGACAAAAAAAAATTCTCAATGATTTCAAAAACCGGTAACATAAATTATTTATGGTTTAACATATTAATGCAGTTTATTATTTATTATATTGACAATTATTTTAAAAAAATTTAAGTGTCTCAACATGATGATAAAATTGATAAGTGACTGTGTATATTGAGTAACCCACCATCCAAAATCGTTAAATCTTATAATGCATATGTGGTGAACGGGTTTCAATTTCATACACTTTCATATGGGTAATAAAAAAACAATGAACATTGGAGTTTTCTTGAGAGTATTGCATCATAGAGAAATTGAATTTGCCTTTTACAGCATACTGGATGAAATTATTGAACTATGTTATCTAGGAAAAAATTACATAATGATGTTTAAGTATTGATGGTTGGATACTGATAGAGGATTGCATGTTTATCCGAATCATGGAATCATTTATATTAAATAGAAGTCTTTTTTCAGTAAATGAACCATTTTTACTTTTTTAATAGGCACATATAATTTATTACACAAAGTACTAGGATACTTCAAGAGAACTGAGTAATTGATGGAGTACAATAAAAATGAAATCTCAAGAAAATCAATTTACTCAAACTGAATGTGGTTTCACTGAAGTAAAAGGAATTGAAATTTATCCATAGAATACTCAAAATACATATTTTTCACAAAGACATGTGAATATCGATGATGACACACCACAATTAAGGTTTGATGGTGATGATGATGTTAATGATGTTAAAAATGAATTTAAAATGGAAATAGATGATTTAACTGAAACTCATACGGAGATTGATAATAGTGAGGGGAAATATGAAGACATTGACATCGTCAGATATGAAGATGATGATGAAGGTAAATATTGACACAATTAAACACTGTTTATAATCATAACTAATATGTATCAATATATAATAGTTATTTTTAACTATTTTCTAACAATAATCATTTTGTGTTTCAGGTGGATGGTGAACTATTTCATGAGTTTTAGGAGGCTGATCTACCTTTAGATGTGGAGGATTTGGGATCATCTGACCCTCAGCCTACTGGCGGTTCAGGGGGTATGTAGAGGGGGTGTAGTTTTATGAGACTGATGATTCCTGAACCTATCCCTGAGTGATGTCCACGTCTTGTATTTGATCCATGCACGTAGATGTTTGATAACCTGTGTATTTTATTTAGATTTCATTAATTTATTTAGATACTAATTGTTAGATTATTTGTCCTTTTTTCATAGTATTGCGCATATAGTTGTTGGACAGGGGAGCGATCTCTTGCACAATTATTTTTCTCATTCATGGATCACATGGGGACAGATTCCCATTCATGTGCATCTTGACATGTTCAATAATTGGCTGATATATAAATAGATAATATTTATGTTGAAATTTATTTCATTAATAACATGATATTATAAAATATTTGTAGTTTTTTTGGTATCCCATCGATGATAGCATGCGTGATGCTATCCACGCGGTGTGGGAGGTGTCTATGCATGACCATTTCTGTTAGTTTTTGTACAATTTGAGAAGGATGACTATGAAGAAAGTAGGAGTGGAAGTATTTGATGAGTCATGTAGAGCTGACCGACCAGAGTACTTTTAATCTCACATTTGAGATGGATTATGTTCACACTGGTTGGGTGGTGGATTTTAGAGGAGATCATCTTTAGGCCAACATAACTGGGGGACAAGAGGTGATGCATCGTGCTGGTATCCATACATTTAGTACACATAGAGAGCATCTCGTAAGAATTTCTTTTAAATATTTTATATAACTTTAAATATAAACAGTTTATTTTATATTCGTATAGGCTATCGAGTGGTATGATATTATAGAGTATGAAATTTATCATAGGATGTACAATGATCCATCCACTAGAGAGATTAGAGGTGATCGCCGACATCGAATTATGATCAGTATTATTTTTTCATTTCAAAAATTAACTGCATATAATATTTTCACTATTTTAATTTCAAATTGGAACTAAATGAGTCATATGAGGCTGCAACTTCACAGACACAGGCTGAGAGTTAGGTCGAGACTACTGATCAGACTAGTGCCCACCATTTCGATGAGGCTACAGGGATTTATGTGACCTAATACGGCTTTGAGAAGGGATGAGTAGTTGGCATTAGCTCTCATTTGACTTATGAGACTTATTATGCTACTGCTGCGATGTAGGAATCCATCTCGAAAGGAGCTCATGGAGAGGAATCATATTCTGTCTCACAGTATTAGGAGTTGCTGAAAGCTCAGAGTGAGATTATAGAGAGTTTGTGTAACCAACATGAAGAGATGTGCCAACAGCAGTAGCATCAGTATCAGGAGGAGACATGTCGATGGCAGCCTGAGCATATGGAGCACATTCGTCGTCTGACTCGTAGTTTAGGGATGGATTTTCCTCCACCATCTCCTTTAGCTCCTACACCTCCTTCAGAAGACTACCCCCTAATGACTTTTTTTAATGTTAAAAACATTTGAATTCAAATTTTTTTCTAATATTAACTATTTATAGTTTCTTTCTTTTATATTATTGCGAATATGGCATAATTTATTTTTTTATTTTTAATATTTCAATATTTTATTATTTATTATTAGTATTATATTTTATAATGTTTGTTTATTTTTCTAACAATAATAATAATAATATATTTTTATATTTTTTGTGAATATCTAGAATTTTAATATTTTGTAACATTTTTAGTATTTTGATATTAATAATATTATTTTTTCATAAATAATAATAACCAAAATGACATTATTATATTATTTGTATTATTATATTATTAATATTATAATAATATGATTTTATTATTTTATTAATATTAGTATTAATATTATATATTATTATATTATTTATATTAATAGTATTAATACTATTATTATTTTCAAATATTAATTTAGCATTATTTTATTGAATATATATTTTTAAATTTTATTAAGTATTTGCGATGAGTCTTTTTGCGACGGGGTCCCGTTGCAAATAGTTTATAATTTTTTTAAATAAGTATTTTATATGGGAAAATTGGCCCATCACATCAAATTTTTGTATATATAATATATATAAACAAATAACTATTTACGACGGGAAGATTTACCGTTACTAAAAATATTTTTTACGATGAACCGACACAAAAAATACTATTTGTGATGCCATTTTCTGCAATTGTCTATTTGCGAAGGGACACCATCGCAAAATCTTATTTGTGAATGGATCTCATCGCAAATTCATCAAATTCTAGTAGTGGTCACTTGGATTGGAGGCAAGATAAAATTAATGTTAGATTAGAGTAGCTCGGGTCCCAAGGATCATAAAAGTGATTTTGTTTCAGATATTAGAGCTCTGGAGAAAAAACGGACGACCATATAAGGAAGGGTTTCAGTGGTGTGACACGTTCAACACCGTGTGGGATGTAGAAAAGTGTCACCACACACAGTGTTGATGCTGCGTGGGATGTAGTTGGGTGGATGTGTAGACCGACGACGGTCTTCAGGGGTGACCGCATGAGCCGAACCAACCCTAAAAGTAGACCATGTTGGGAAAGCGGTTTGGACCCAGCTAGAGAACAGCGAGTCAGGCATGGTTGATTTGCGTGGACCCCACTTTTTGGGGAAAATCCGTGGTGGAAGACTGGGCCATGGTCGGCCGTGGCGGTCGACTGTGAGTTGCGGTCGACCGAGCTATTGTGTGGCAACAACAACTAGAAGTGTAGTCTATAACCATGGAAGCTTGATCTTTCACGGAATAGGTTATTATGGGATCAGCCGGATTGGGTGGTCGACAACCACAGTCAGTGGACTGACCGCCTAGTCGGTCCACAACCTGGTGAACCCCCTTCTATAATTTTCAAATGACCATAACTTTAAAACCATACATCCGTTTGACGAGATGTTTGGAACATTGGATGCCTTACAATGAGATTGTAATTTTGAGATATCCTAAGCGGGTTTTTGTGGGAGTGTGAATACTATCTAATAGATTTAGGTGTGATTTCTCCGAGAACAATCATTCTTTGAGAAATCATTTTTGTGGTTGTATGTGACATAGAGACTGTATGTACTATAGAGACTATGTTTCTTATGGACACTGTTTTTCTTATGGAGACTAGTATCTTATGGAGAATTTGTGTATTATGGAGACTATGTGTCTTATAGAGACAATGTGTCTTGTTGAGACTATGTGTCTTATTGGTTTCAGTATATCTAGATGTTCTTGATATATTTTATGTTGACATATATCTATGTGGAGCTGACTATTTGTTCCTTGATGTTATTTCCTTCGTGAATTTTTTTTTGTGGTATTAATTTATGGTATTCCTTCATGGGATTTGATTCATTTTATTTTCATTTTGGTATTCCTTTGTGGTATTCCTTCATGGTATTTCTTTTGTGGTATTTCCTTTATGGTATTCCTTTGGGGTTTTAGGGTGTCCTACTAAGTATTATTTTACTCACCCTAGCGTGTGCTTTTCCTGCATGTGTCATGTCTTGTGCATTTGATTAAATCTTCGATGGAGTTCTAAGAAGACCAAAACCGGATGGTGCCTCATGAGCCTGGATAGGAAGAGGTGTGTTCTGGAGACTTTTCTAACAACAGTACCAATACCTATTACATTACGTGTTAGACATGTAGATGCAAACTATTTTCTTTTTGTGGATTTTTTTTGGCCCCATTTACATTCTAGTACATTAATTATTATAATATGGTTGTGGGATATAGTGGTTTGAATGCATTTTTTACTTATTTTTTTTACATTTCATCATTTGCGGTATGGAGATGTGTGTATTCTTATAGGTACTTTAGGATAATGTCTTCTATTTATGGGATATGCCTACTTGGTTCTAGTTACCAGCCCCTAACCTATTGGTGGTGGCCTTTGGGTAGGCATGCCAAATGACCCTCAATGATAGGTCTTGAAAAAGTTGTAACAAAAGCATGTTAGTTCTACTTTAGGACTGGGAGTCTATGAGGTTGGTTTGGGGAAATAATGTTAAATGTTTTGAGTTCAGCTTTCAGGATAGGGAATTTAGTGTTGGTGTGGCTACCGATGTATATATACACATGGATTTTGGGCACCTGCTTTTCAAATCAATAAATGAAAACACTAGTTGCAAGCAAAATAATGTTACATGGATCATATAGGAATCGGTTGTTTCTTCCATGTCCTTTTGAGTCAACTATTTATATATACTCTATTGACCACGATACATGTAGTTTTATTACAGGATGAATCCATATAGATAGCTACCATTGAATCTGTTTCTTGATCATGAGGATGGTATACCTAGAAATGAGGCATCGTTTCAGGGGCCTGTACCAGAGATAACACCTCCCGATGGTTTGCCAGCTATACCACCACCCATCAAGCAACAATTACTGCAATCACTATCAGCAGAGGATGCAGTCAAATTGAGTGCATTACATGATTTTCAGAGGAAACAACCTCTTAGGTTTTAGGGGGATATAGAACCCTAGGTAGATGAGGATTGGTTGGAGGTAGTTACCAATGTTTTTCACCTTGTGAGGTCATCTTCATACCAGATGGATGTCCTCGCATTGAGTCTTTTTCAATGATCCATGGGGTGATCATAGTGCTTAGTGATTCAGTCACATGATGATATATATCTCTCATAGATAGACATCGAGCGTCTATTTATAGAGGATTTCTATCTGTCCCCATTGTGATCGGTTCTCATACAAGAGCTTCAACATCTATATTAGAGAATTATGATAGTGACAGAGTACTCAGTGAGGTTTACTAATCTTTTGAGCTACTCTATGCATATGGTACGAGAACAATTCTTCAAGGCTCAAACCTTTAAGATGAGATTATGCTGAGGAATCCAAGCTTCGGTGGGATCCCTTATCATTCCTACTTATGCTGGGATACTTTAGAGATCCCTTTTAGTGGAGAGATTTCTAGTGGACCAGGAACCAGGTCATTGAGACCTCAGTAGAAGGTAGATAACATTAGTCGTAGGGACCCAATCAGTCCAAAAACTTCAGGAGAAGATCCTAAGATACAAGATCTATGGTGCAAGGCTCCCATGGTAGCTCGAGTCATCTAAGGGACATGTTGTGTTACTCGTGCGGTGGTCGGGGACATCTGGTTTGAGATTTCATGACCTGTCATACAACCGATTAGGCGACAGTCGAGGGGACACCAAGGTAGAGGCGGATGTGGGAGCAAGGTGGTCCATAGGGTGATAGATGTGGTAGGAAATTAGTCAGGGAAGTAGGGAATGGTTAGAGGTTTAAGTTATTACAACCACCACCCCCTTGTGATCCACAAAAGGATAAGGGATCTGGTGGACATGGAATAGGCTATCTACAGGTGATGGAGATTAATAACCCCAAGTCTCTAGATATTATTTGAGGTACAATCTATGTATTTTCCAACTTAGCTACATATTTGATAGACATAGGTGTCAGTCAGTATTTTCTGTCCATAAAACTTTTTTGAGACTTAGAGATTCATATTGAACCGTTGAATCAACCCTTACACTTAGAGACTTTTACAGGAGGGGATTATGTGTTCAAGCACTAGTTCCGACAGTGTGACCTTGCACTTGGAGGTGAGGGCTTTAGTTGGGATCTCTTAGTAGTGGAATTGATTCCTTACGCTGTCATTCTTGGTATGGACTGGTTATCCATTGTCAATGTTCATATTGACTATTTTAGGAATAGAGTGTGGTATGTCTGCAGTGATGGGACCAAGTTTTCCTTTGTTGGTGAAAAGTAAATGCATGTAGTGTAGGATGGTCTCACAGATAGGAGGGTGAATCTGATTACTCATATGTTGGCTAGCCTCACGCTCAGTGCAGTGGAGGATATGATTCCTCAGTTTCCTACAACGGTGGTGGTGTATGAGGACATCTTTCCATATGATGTTCTAGGTTTACCTCCCTATAGAGAGGTAGAATTATGCATTGATATACACTCCAATATGGCATGGATATCTGCACCTCCATATTATATGGCTCCGGTAGAGCATTGTGAGCTGAGGGTACAGTTGGAGGAATTGTAGAGTAAGGGATTTTTGAGACCCATTGTTTCACCCTGGGCAGCCCCCGTTTTGTTTTCCAAGAATGAAGACGAAATCATGAGGTTATATGTGGACTCCTGGTTCCTGAACCATGTTACTGTAAAGAATAATTATCCACTTTCAAGAATCTATGACCTCTTCAATCTATTGAAAGGGGCGTGGTGGTTCTCAGACCTCAGGTTTAGATATCACTATCTATGAGTACGGGATGAGAACATACTGAAGACATCCTTCAGATTTTGTTATAGCCACTATGAGTACTTGGTGATGTCTTTTGGCATGAAAAACACCCCAACAGTGTTCATGGGACTCATGACCTTGATATTTAAGCCTTACTTAGACCAGTTCTTGGTGGCCTTCATTTATGATATCATAGTGTACTTAGTGTCTAAGGAGGAGTACACAACACACTTGAGGATGGTCTTGGACACACTCCAAGAGAACCATATTTATGGTAATCTCTCTAAGTTTTAGTTCTTGATTCGGGAGTTCCATTTTCTGGGACTCATCATTTTAAAGGCTGGAGTTGCAGTGGATCTATTCAAGATTGAGTTGGTGCTTTCTTGGGAGCCACCCAATAGTGTTATCGAGGTTCATAGTTTTATTTGACTTGGTTGGGTACTATTGGAGGTTTATACCCAAATTTTCTAGAGTGAAAGTATCCTTAATATATTTTACATGAAAGGGACAACCATTCGGGTGGACAGATAAGTTCCAGGAGAGTTTTTAGTAGTTTTGGATGATATTGAAGAGCACAACCATTTTGAGTCTTATAGAGGAGGGTACAAAGTATGTAATGTTCTGTGATGCATCAGGAAATGGTCTTGGTTGTTTCTTGATGTACGAGAAGTGGTTATTGCCTATGGTTCATGCTAGTTGAGACCACATGAGTAGAACTACATGACCCATGATCTTGAGTTAGAAATGGTAGTCTTCTGTATGAAGATGTGGCAACACTACCAGACAGGGGAGCGATTTATCATCTACTCTAACCACAAGATTCTCAAGTATATCTTCTCCCAGAATGATCTAAATTTGATATAGAGTTGATGGCTAGAGTTATTCTAGGATTATGAATTTGAGATTTTCTGTACTCCTTGGAAGGGGAACGTGGTGGTAGAAGATTTGAGTAGGAGATAGAGTACACAGTTACTGAATGTGGGAACCAAGAAGATGTCCTCATTTTAGATATCCCTTATGGATGGGGATGGAGTAGATTACCTCCAGTTGATTATCGTTACCCCTCCACTCTTACAATGATTTAGGGAGGCACAACATGGAGATATCAACTATGAGATTTTATGTGCTCAGATGTTTACATAGCATGCCACTGATGGATATTCTAATGGTAGGGAGCACGTCATTCTTTTTATAGGGGGAACAAAAGTACCAGTTGTGTTGTAGGAGGAGGTTTTGAGGGTGTTCCATACATCCCCTTTGGTAGTATATCTACCTATGGAGAATATGTACCAGGACCTATAACATTGGTTTTGGTTTCCATGGATGAAGAAGGGAGTTGAAGAGTTTGTTTCTCGATGCTGCACTTGACAGTAGGTGAAGGCTGAGCACAAATTTCCACAGGGTTTGACTCAACCCCTTGAGGTTCCAGAATGGAAGTGGGATGAGATATTTATGGAATTTGTGACAAGTATACCATGTATAAATAGGGACATGATACCATATGAGTGGTTGTTTACCGACTCACCATGTTGGCTCACTTTATAACTATTTGAGATTAGATTTCCATAGAAAGTTTGAGATGCATCTACATGAAGGAAATAATTCAATTCCATGGAGTTACATTGACGATAGTATTAGATCGTAATGATCTACTTGAATCTTGGTTGTGGAAGGTATTAAAGGAGGCATTTTGGAATCAGTTACGCATGATCACAACGTTTCAACCATAGACGGACTACGAAATAGAGCAAACCATACAAGTTCTGGAGGACTTGCTACAGGATTGCATGTTATATTTTGGCTGCAATTTTTAGGATCACCTACCTATGGTGGAGTTTAAATACAATAATAGCTACCATTCCACCATGGGTATGGCACCATTACAGGTATTTTATGGGCGACCCTACAGGTTACCACTATGCTGGACTGACCTAGGAGAGTCAGAACTCATGGGCCTAGAGTTGGTGCAGGATACCACAGAGAATGTGAAGATCATCCTGGAGCATATGAAGACTGCACATAGCTGATATAAGTCTTATTCTGATAGGGGGAAGAGGCCTTTGGAGTTTTAGGAAGGATACCACATGTTCCTTTGGGTCTTACCACAATCAGACTATGAATATTTCTAAAGGGAGGCCAGCTATCTTGGAGGTTAATCAAACCTTTTCTAATACATTATAGAGTTGGTGAGGTGGTGTACCTCTTGGCTCTACCACCACCACTTGATCGAGTATACGATGTATTCTTTATGTCAAAGTTGATGAGGTTCATGCATTACCCATCACACGTCAAATACTTGGGAAAGATGGAAATCAAGGAAGGGGAGACTTTTGCAGAGTACCTAGTGGATATTGAGGATCCTAAAGAGAGGATCTATCATGGGCGGTCAATTCATTTGGTGTTTGTCCAGTGGAATCACAGGAATCTCCAAAAGATCCCAAGGGAGTGGGAGGCTCTAATTCATGATTATTACCCTTATTTGTTTGAGTATCCCTTATTTTGGGTTTTCATGGACATAAAACCCTAAGGTGCAGATAATGTAATGACTCATATTTTCTCTGATTTTATTTATAGAAATTATATTGGAAAACTATGATATCAGGCATTGAGACGGTGTGAAATTCCGAGGTTCAATGTGCCCAAAACAATTGGTAGAAAATTTTTATGTTTTTGATAGCATGCACGAGAAGATTTCCTGAAGAAATGGAATATATTTCTAATGGGTTCTCAAATAAAAAATCTAAGGGAATAATTGTGCTCATAATGGTGGCTTTACCCTAGGTGTGACCTAACTTTTATCAGCGCGATTCATCTGAAGAAAAAGTCACCAAACAGGTAACCAGAAATAAAATTGTTACATAAAATTATTATTTTTTAAAATCATAAGGACTCATGAATGGTGACACAGATTGAATATATAAGACAACCGTTGAGTTCGTAATTTTATTTTTCCCTAAGCGAGGCCTAACATCGACCAACATAGGTTGTTTATGAAATATAGTTTTTGGATGTTCAATGAAAAAAATAAATTTTGAGTTTATTTTATTTTAACATTATGTTGATGATGAGATGTTGTTTCTTTTAAATGAAGATATATTCAGGGATCTAGGGATACTCTCATAACCCTAAAAATTCCCTGGAGGCTCTAGATAGAATCCTTATAGAATTCTCTCAGTAGCGATGGCACACACTGGGATCAGAGATCGTTCTTGACAAATCGACAATGGCAATCAATTCTCAACAGTGAATGTTCTGTATCGTTGGTAGGTAAATTGTTCATTGTTTTTTTCCCCATTCATAATTTAAAAAAAACATGGGTCAATACACAAATAGATTGATCCTCAGTTAGGTCCTTATTGTAGGATATATTATTGATGCTGGATTATCAGAAGATTAGTTTATCCTATTTCATTTATTCTTACAATGAGAAAAAATCGAGGCCAACATGATCAAATGCAAATGTTATTTATTCAAGAGTTCTTGTGATTTATCTACCCTATTCTTGGTGTTTTTATCCATTGGATCCTCATTATCATGACTCGACTTTTGGAGAGGCTCCGAATGCGATCAAACCCCCGAATTCAAGGCAAGAGAAAAAAAAGTCCGGATCAGTGTAACTTAGGACAAGAGGATCACATAGGTGTTTTTATTTTATATATTGTATCTATGAAAGAAGAATGATGAGCTATAGTAAGAAGTGTGGCAGCGACGATGATCGGGTAATGTGGCATGGTTGCAGACGCGACAGATGGATGGTGGACCAGCGGTGGTCACCGCGGGTGATAGAAAGAGCCGGAACAACCCAACAAGCAAACTAGGTTGGGTGAGAAAGTCGAGCCTGAGAGGTGGTCCGGGTCAACACAGTAGACTGGGTCGGACCTGGGGTGGCTGGACCAGGCCATGATTGACCGTGGCAATCGACCGAGCTATCACGCAGCTGTGATAGATGTCGTTTTGGTAGACCTATGAGGAAGCATGAGATTCAATGGCATGGATGACTACAGGAGCTTCCAGACTTAGCGATCTACCGCCATGGTTAGTGGACCGACCGCTTGGTCAATCCACAACCTAGTGAACCCCCTTCTAAAAGTTTCAAATGAAAATAACTTTCGAAATGGATGTCTATTTGACAATCCATCTGTGGTGTTGGGACCTTTATGACGAGACTATAATTTCAAGATATCCAAAGTGGATTTTTTGTGAGTGTGTATATGGACTAAAGGATTTATATGTGAGTTGTCCTGCAACGAGCATGCTTCGAGAAAACATTTCTATGGTTGGTTGGGACCTAGTGACTGTGTGACTTATAAAGACTTTGTATCTTATGGAGAAATTATGTATTATAGAGACTGTGTGTCTTTTATAGACAATGTGTCTTATGGAGACTATGTGTTTTATTGAGACTATGTGTTATATTGGTTTGAGTATATATATATGTTATTAATATATTTTCTATAGACATATATTTTTTTGAAGATGAATATGTATTCCTTCATGGTATTTCCTTTGTGGTATTTCTTTTGTGGTATTCCTATGTTGTATTTCCATCATGGTATTTCCTTCATGGTATTAGTTTTACATTGTGGTATTCCTTCATGGTATTTTAATTTGTGGTAGTTCCTTTTTTTTTATTCCTATGTGGTTTCAGGGTGTCCTACTGAGTATTGATTCTCTCACCCCTGCACGGTATTTACTCGCATGTTTCATGTCTTGTGTGAATGATCGACTCTTCGATGGAGTTCCAGGCAGCCCACAACCGAGCGATGGATTGTGGGATCGAACAGGCTGAGGTGTGTTCCAACACATTTTATGACGAAATTCCTAGTACCTCTTACTTTATAGGTTGGAATTATAGCTATATACGCTTTTATTTTAGTGGGATTATTTTGACCCTGTTTACTTTCTAGTACTTTCACTATTGTACTCTAATTGTGGGATAGAGTGGTTTTCATGCATTGTTTACTTAGTGTTTATATATTTCAAAATTTATGGATAATATATGTGTGCATTTGTAAAATTACTTTTTCATAATGCCTCCCATTTTTGGGATATGCATACTCAGTGCTAGTAACCTAACCCTAGCCTATTAGAGGCTAGTTTATGGTAGTCACAACATGGTCCCCTATGGGTCAGGTCATGTCAATATCTGAAAATAAATGAAAAGAGGTTGATTATTGAGGATAAGAATACATTGATTACATAGTATAAAGAGAATGTAAGCACACACAGATATATCCCTTAAAAACCTTAAAATAGTTGGAAGGGGGAACATCCCTTAATGTGATCACATGGTTTGGTTTTGATATAAATGGTTACATGTTTTACACAAAAAATCAGGATGACAAGAGTACTGTTCAAAATAGTGGGATAATGGTCATCGCTTAACCACTCCATTATTCTAGTAGAATATATAAAAATCCAATTTTTGTTAAAATGACATATTTTTGTGTTCTTGGGAATATGTGGTATGTTTATTGTTCTAAATTTAGTGTAACAATGATTAAGTGTAACTGGGTTGATAGTAACAGTGGTGTGAAACATTATGATTATATATTTACATTTGTAGATTAGAAAAGATTTAATTGAAAAGATGAACCATTTAACATGGAGACATATGTCATGAAAATATTTTTTTTATTAATCCATTGAATGACTAGTAGTCCATAATTTTTAAAGGGGAAAAATTAATTTGGGTGATGAGGATGATGGCGCTGTTTTGGATTTATGTGATGTTTCTTCATCTATTACGTGACTTTTGGATTATAACAGTGACTATAATGAAGAAGTAGTCAATGATGTATAAAATCATTGTGCTGAAGGAATATGGGAAAACTAAAAATTAATCCCTTAATTATTTGGATAAATATTTATAATCTAATTTTCATTATTAACCTTCAAATCTTGTAATTGGTTTTTTTTGACATTTTTTCATTTATAGTTTTCTACCATTATATTGAATTTTGATTAATTTTTTATATTACTATTTGTTTTTTAATTGTTTTTATGATATAAAATAATTATTAAAAATTTATGTATTTTTAAATTTTTCAATTTTTTTGTGATTTTATTCGTTTATTTTAAATCTTAGCATGTTCACCCTATTTTTCCCTCCACTGTGTGTGTTCGATGACATTCAAGATCTATTTATGTTCAAATGTTGTATGTTTTTTTGAATAATTATAATAGTTATTTATTTTAATCAAATATAAATTCACATACTTTTTTTGAGGTAGCATACATCATTCAAAATGGAAGACACTAAGACTGGGGTAACGAGGTATAAACTTATTTTAATTTTTATATATACATATAAACATATTTGTGTGTGTGTGTAGTAATTAATTTATTTAATGAAATTAAACTTATATTTCTTAACATTATTTACAACTCTATTTATTTTATAGAGAGGAAGGTACTTAAATATAATAGGAGTGATATTAAATTTTTACAAAAACATTCAATCACATGTATATAGAAATGGATGATAATGAAATATGATGAGAAAAACTTCCCAACCGGACTAAATGCCACATAATTTAGGACATAATTGGATATACTAAGTCATTTTAGGATCATTATTTCATGCCCAAATTAGAGTATCATCGACTAGCTAGTGAAATACTTAATAAAAGTACCTAATGGTAAAATTTAGAAACTTTATTTAGTTTTCTAGTGGTTTAAATATTATTAATTTATTAATATTGTTTTTCAAATACAGATAAAATTTTACTTTCAAGAGACAAAAAGAATTAAACAAATTGTTTATCATTTGTGGGAACATGATGGAGATATTTTAAGACAAAATCAAATTTGAATTATATTTTTGGTAGTAAAAAGGAAAATAATACATGCCTTGAGTATGAGTTTATATATAGAAAGCCATGATAGAATTTTTCTCCAGTTAGTAGGAGGAAGATTTCATGGAATGTTTTTTACCCTCTAAAATTTATTATTTTCATTAATTTTCATTACATTATAACTTATTTATTTATTCTTATGTAATAGAAATAAAAGAAAAATCACAAATTCATATAGTCTCACAATTTATACCCTCACACACTATCATGAGGAGGGTATCCTTTATTATAGGAACAAATGACTATTGATAATTTTATTAAATTAATATCCAAGTCATGTAGTGTCTCTGAAAAGGTTCCACTCAACCCTCCATCTCCTCCCACTCTTCATAAAAATGGAAAATAGAGAGAATGTCCAAAAAGGGAAATTATATTACATATCCAAGAAAGGAATTGGTTATTAATATATTAAGCAATTAATTATTTCTTTACATCAATATTACTAATTAGTAATTTTATCTTATTAATATTACATTTGAAAATATTATTTCAATAAGTTCTTCAAGAGAAAATGACATAGGGTACCTTTATCCCAGAGTATAAGAAATATATTTTTCCCATTTCTTTAAGAAGTTCAGAAAACCCTGGCCATGTCAGAGAGTTTCTAGAGGGTGTCATATTTGAAGAAGTTTTTGTCTACACTATTAATAATACATCAATGGTTGGGGGGGAATATAGGAAATAAAAAGTTTATTTGAAGGTTGGGTTGAAATAATTCAATGAATCAACAAAATATAATATTAAATAAATTGTATCAACTCTTCTTGCAGAATCGATGAGGCATATATAGCCTACACATCCAGTGCAACCTTCTTACCCAGATCTTACACGTCCTCATTCAGACCCGACTGTGTATTGTGATTTTCTTACTTGTGATCCTCATATATGTATTGTAATATACATAATTTTACCTCATATGTGGGAGTATGTACATCATAAACTTAGATATTTGGGTCATGTAAGAGTAGTAGTACATGATATTATTGATCTAACTACTATAATTTTGTTGTCTGCTAAGGGGGTTTCCATAGTTAGACAATGTATTGTCTATTTTTTACTTTGTATATCTAATCGTTGTTGTCATTTGACATATGTGGTATTAGTTTTTTTCATTTTTTATTTATCATTAAATTTAAAATTAATTATAACATTTTATTTACTTTACTTATATATTATTATTTAATATCAAATGAATCTCTACAAAGGAATAATGTTTTTTGAATTATGCTACATTTAGATATCCCTCAAGGAGATGATTGGGTAGTAAAGTTATCAAATGTTTTTCCAATATTAAATTATCATTATAATTTTCTAAGGAGTATTGATATATATGAAAGATATTATGCATTAAATATTTTTAAAATTGATATCATGGATGTTGTAAAGGGTGATCATCTCACTGTACCTCTGGTGTAGTTGTTTTCCATGTAACTAAATTCAATTATTAATTTATTTTCATTAAGTAAACATATTTAATATTAGATTTATTAATTTATTTTCTAATCAGGTATCTCCATAGAATTTGAATCCAATATGAATATACATCTATTTGTTGATTCATAGACCCAAAATACAATTAAAAATAAGTGAACTATTAGAAACAAGAAATAAAAATTGATTATATATATGACAGATTAAAAAACACGGACATCTCATGTTGGTTTTTTCTATTTCTTGATGGGTTAGAACAAATATATATTTATGAACAAATATATATAATACTATTATTAATGATGAATATTTTATTTCTTTAGAAGTCATTGGTGTTATGTATATTTTTTCCAAATAATGTTAATCTTATTAGTTATTCTCTTTATTGGGTGGTATTAAAAGAATATTTAGAAAAATGTTAAAGATGTAAGTTTTATTCCATGATTTTATTTCTTTCATCTTAAATTTTTTAATATAAATCGATTTTGAAAATTAATATATGAAATTAAAAATGCTCATATATTGGTTTAAATAAGGATTTCTATCCAATATTGGATTTATAAAAAATAGAATATGTGATAGTTCATGTAAATAACTTTTATATCAGTGAAAAAGTGATTTTTTTTATATCTGAAGTTTTTTATTTAAAAAATATAGTTTCATAAATGTAGAGTCATCATTAAAAAAGGAATGTGGAATGTGGATATTATGTTTTAAGATTCATTTTTGTATTAATAGTGACTAGAACAACAACATATTTTGAAGATGTTTGTTTCATTACAATACTTGTAATTAAAAAAAATATATGTTAGTTTTTAAATTTAAAACACTTTATTTTGTATGTTTTTTATGATGTTTCTTCATATAAATCCAATGACACAAACCAACCTCAAAATTTATTTTCACAATATTTTATAAGTTTAACTAATTTAGATATTTAATTTTATTTAGTTTCAATTTGTAATAACTGTTATGAAAGTTCTCATTGAGTATTATTAATTTTTTACTACAGCTGTTGTACGTCTACTGTTTATTTTCTATTTGAGATTTCAGGTATGTTATTATGTAATTTTAAATATTATTTTAAATAAATAAACATTAAATATAAGTTTTATAAAAAAAATTGCTTTTAAAGACACCTCGAAGGCTATCAATGTTTTTTTTGTAAAACCCGACATCGAAAGCATGGATAGTTAACTTTTAATGTTGGTTTTTTATAAAACCTACATTGAAATCCCTTAGAAAATCAATGATATTTTGACATTGGTTTTTTATAAAATTTATGTGGAAATATTTCTATGAGGGATTTCGACATTGGTTTTATAAAAAACCAACATTAGAAGTCGTATATAATTCCTCATCTGGATGGTTTTTCAATGCTTGTTTATGAAAGTAGTCATGGAAATCCCACTTTCAACATTGCATATACTAACATTAGTTATAAACCGACATTAAAATCTAAAAAAAATAATTTTGAAGTTTCTTTTTTCCACTACTTCCATCCTTATACTTCTTTTTCATGAGATTAAAGTCCATCCATTTCTGATTAATATCCATATTATTTTGTTTAACAATATTCATATCTTATAAAAAATTGAATAAATATACACAATGTATGCATATAATGTATCATTTGTATATCTGTACATTATATGAAATATAATTTTAAAAAATTAAATCATAAATTATTATATATTTATTATTAAATAAAAGAATAGATATTATACCTATCTTTTATAATACATTGAAAAATATATACATATAATAAAGTCTATGTTTCAGAAAGAATTAAGTCTCCTCTCTTGGTGTGGATTTTTTTTCTAATGTGATTTATAAAAATTCATGCACAACTTGATGGTTTTTTTTCATGGAAATTTAGGGATTTAAATATAATAAAATTTAAAATAATTATATATATATACACACACACATTTACACACATAGATATATATATACTCATATAAATAAAAACATATATTCAAATATACTTATACATTCAAAAAATTGAAACACACACACTCAGATATATATATATATATATATAAGAAAACATCATACCACATATCTTGTTTCTATAAAAAAAACATTTATCATACTCTTTGATCATTCCTATTTCAAATATAGTTACTAGAATGACCCAAACCATAACCCAATGAATAACCTTGAATCCATTATTATTTATAAGTATGCCACATATTTATAAACTCACTAAAATTTATTTCTTATGAAAAAATTTCCCATGTTATTAATTCACCACCTAATTAACCAATGATTTCTTCGTTTTGTGTATACCAAATGTCATATAATTGATAAAAAACATTTTCATTCTGGTGAAACCCAATTAAATTTTCTATTTTTTTCGAATAATATTTTTTAAAATAATTTTGTAGTTAATACCTGTGTATATTCTATATTTATATATACAAATTGGAATAAAAACCAAAAAATTTGGAAAATCAAGCAAATGGGTGAACCAAAATGGAAAAAACCGCAAAAGGGTCAGTTAATGAAATAAATAAGAAAGAATAATTAAAAAAATAGTTACAAATGAACATGTAGGGGAAGAATAATTATAGATGAACATGGGAAGATAAAATCAAAAAACATATTAAAACATCTTAAAGATAATCTAAGAATCTTTAAAAAATTTCAAAATATCATACTTTTAGTTTTGAGGTTTGATTTGTAAGAAAAGGATTCCGAGTGCTGCAGAGGTTCAGTTCCTTGAGTTCTTGAATACGACATGAAGAGAGAAGTGATTTGTTAGTGTTATTTTTTTAAAAGGGTCAAGGGTTTTAGAAGTGTGAAAATAGAAAACTATACTAAATAAAGCTTTTATCAGCCTTTTGTTAGCATTGATAAATCAATGTCATTATCAACTCTAAAAACATTGATAAAAGAAGTATTTATGATCACTTATTTTAGTGATAATAAAACAAACGTTTACCAATTCTTAATATAGCATTGAAAAAACCTAAGAAATGAATAAATAAAAATGAATTATACTAACATTTTAAATCACAAAAATATTAAAAAAATAATTTAAATAAATAATTTATTTAAATTAAAAAAATTTTAAAAATATTCATACGTAATAAATATTAATCATATATATTGATTTTTTTGAAATATTAAAACATAATAAATAAAAAAGTATAAATAAATATAAAAAATCAATAAATTTAAAAAAAAAATTAAAAATTAATAATAATAAAAATGAAAAATTAATATTAAATGAATTAATATTAACATATTAATAAATAAAATTGAATAAATTTTAAAAAATATAAATAAAAGTGAAGTTAGAAAACTAATTACATATATTACAAAAACCTAAAAATGAATAAGTAAATATTATTAATTATTTAAATCAAAAAATTATTTATAATGAATTATATTAATTGTTTAACATATAAAAATATTTAAAAAAAATTTACAAAAATAGTAATTATATAAATTTAAAAAATATTTATAATATGTAAACTTAATAATAACAAATTAATAAACATCTATAATTTAAATCGCATCCATATTAAAAATAAAAAAATTGGAAACCATCCCGTGCTCTCGGGAGCTTTTCGCTCAGGAGTGCCATGCATGGGTTTTTTTGTTGATTTTAGTGATGGTGTCGGTCTTTGTAATGTTGTATGGTAGTTTTCATGATTTGTCTATCTTTGTTGAAGTCATTTAAAGTGGTGATTCTAGGCTTGCAGGAAGATCTTGTTTGCCCAAGGATTGCAAGTTTGTGATGGTTTTTTCTGCATCATAGGCTCTTCTCCCACCCTATTGGATTTTTCCATCATCTAAAGGCTACTACCATGCGTTTCAATCCCAAATTAGTGGTCCAGATTCCCCCTTTATAGCTATGGTATTTGATATATGGTAGGGAAAATGGTGAGGTTACATCAGATTTATTGGTTCTTCTTAGGGAGTTTGTGGTTTTTCGTTTTGTCCATCAATCTATTTTTCACTTTTCTTCGAGCGTTGGGACCTTCGGGTCATTTTTCATGGGTTGGGGACATCATGGGTTTAATTAGACAAATGATTCATTCCATCATGTTAATCGGGAGGGAGACCTTGATTTGAAGGATGGATATATAGACTCTCAACATCCAGCCTTCTGATTGAGGGTTTGAGGGGTTCCATGACTTTTATCCTTCCCACTTGATTCCAGTTTGATGATGCATTGGAATGAAAGCATGGGAACATAGACTTCAGATGAGAATCTTGAAAGAGATATGGGTGCGATGACATATATAACCATCCCTCCTACCACATCGTGATTGGAGGGGTGCTCTGCCTCATTGCATAAGTCTATCATGATTCAACTCACATGGCGGGGGGGGGGGGGATGCATTTTTTAGACTGAAAATTTATGGGGATGACTTTTGTGAGTGGGAGGTGTGTCATTTGATTGGGGACATGTTGTACTCTACTCATTCTAGATCTTCAGGCCATGTTTTGGTCTTCAGGTCATTGGGCTTTCGCGATATCTCATTTTTGGCCTATCTGGCTATGGGCCTATGAGTCATGTGAGAGTTATTTATCAATCTTATTTAAAAGAGAAATCACATAATTTTTTTAATAAAAGGGGTCTCAGTCACAAAATTTTAAAAAAATTAATTTTTTTTAAACTTATGAAATTAATATGCTTAAATAATTATTAAAAAGAATATTAACAAGGAGTAAATAGACCAACCCATGTTTCACTTTTAAAAAAAATGAGTAAATATTAAAAACGAGTAAATAATATTAAATGAAAGAATATTAAAAATGAATAAATGAAATTGATTAAATTAGAAAAATATTTTAAAAAAGTTATTTCATAACATTAATTACACCAATAAAAAAATATTAAAAATAAATAAATATTAAAAGTCACATTTAAATATAATTTCTTTACAATAAATTGAAAATTTAAAATGAATAAATGGTAATTTTTTAAGTAATTAAATAAAAATATTCAAATAAAATCAATAACTATAATAAATGAATATATATTAATTATATAAATTACAAATATATTTAGAATATTACATATAAATGTATAAATAATAATATTCTATATAAATGTTCTTCAAAACATATCATTAATTATATAAATATATAATTAAAAGAAGGAATTTTAGTGTGTGTATATATATATAAATAAATTTATGATAAATATATTAATCTATGTATTAGTAATATTATTTTTTATTGTTAATTTATTAGTGATTTTATTGATTATAAATAAAAAATTATCATTAATATAAATTAATATAAGTTTTATAAAAATATCCACTAGTGGAAAAAACGTTTAACACGATGAAATTTTTCACGTCAATTCTGTATAACCGACGTGAAAAGATGTGAAAATCAATTTATCATGTTGGGTATCTTACAACCGACATAAAACATACTAAGATTGGATTTACCACGGCTTTTATTTTATAACCACCGTGAAAATAGAATCTGGGAACTTTATCACACCTGTTATAAAATAACCGACATGATAAAGGAAATCTTGGCAATTTATCACATCAGTTATTAAAATAACCGACGTGATAAAGGGAAATTTATCAGGTTGGCTATAAAATAACAGACGTGATAAATTATTTTCTACATTTGTTATTAAATAACTGACATTTTAAACATAAAAAATAATCTATCATGTCGGTTATAAAATAACCAATGTGATAAACCTTTTAAATGATTTATCATGCCCCGTATTTAGTTATTCTGCTTTCTTGGATCTGGTGACCTGCCACTCGTCTCTCCCACCCAGAAAACATAGAAAGGACTCTTAAAATTTGTGACCTCCAACCTTATTTTCCCAACATCATTTATCATCTTTATTGTCACCAGATCTATCAGGTCGACTCCCAACACTCAAGTAAGCTTTACACGGCTTGATTTCATTTTTTATTTGTCGCGATGCCCTAAACTAATTTTTTGAGATGTTAATTTTCTATCTTTGTTCTTGCTATCATGGTAACTTTCATAGTGTTCATTTATACCGTGGAAAATTCTTTTCTCGTAAAAGAAACCGTGGAAGTGATATCATGAAACTTATACTTTTTGTGTGTTCCGTCATGTGTGTGTGAGTGTAAAGGGGTGTTGAAGGGGGTGGGGGCTGTCTAGAGGGGTGGGGGATGGCTAGGGGGTGGGGGGATTTCTAGGGGGTGGAGGTGTCCAGTGGGTGTCGAAGGGGGTGGGGGAGGTGACCAGGGGGCGGGAGGGCTATCCAAGGGTGTTGTGGTCTACAAGGGTGTGGAGGGTGGTGTCAAGGGGGTTGAGGGTGCTGTCCAAGGGGGTTGGGGTGTCAAGGGGTGGGGGTGGTTTCCAAGGGACGAGTGTGCTATCTAATGGGGTAGGGGGTGTCCAGGGGGGTGGGGTGTCTTGGGGTGGGGGCTGTCCAGGGGTGGGGGGGGGGATATCCAGAGGGTTGGGGGTGTCCAAGGGGTGGAAAAGGGGGTGCGAGGTGGTGTCTAGGGGGGTGTGGGGGCAGTCCAAGGGGGTTGGGGTCCAAGGGGTTGGGGGGGGGGGGGGTTTCCATGGGGTGAAGAGGTTGTCCAATGGGGTAGGGGTGTCCAGGGGGTGGGGGTGGAGGGGTGGTGTCAAGGGGGGCGAGTGGGATATCCAAGGGGGTAGGGGGTGTCCAGGGGCTGGGGGCTCCAGGGGGGCAGTCCAGAGGGGTGGGGGCTATCCAGGGGGTGGGGGGGGGGGGTGACCAGAGGGATGGAGGTGTCCAGGGGGTGTCAAAGGGGGTGGGGGTGGTGTCCAGGGGGTGCGGGGGCTGTCCAAGGGGGTTGGGATGTCCAAGGGGGTGGGTGGGGGTGGTGTCCAGGGGGTGAGGGGGCTGTCCAAGAGGGTAGGGCTGTCCAGGGGGTGGGGGTGGTTTCCAGTGGGTGAGTGGGCTATCCAAGGGGGTAGGGGGTGTGCAGGGGGTGGGGGTGTCCAGTGGGTGGGGGTGTCTAGATGGGTAGGGGCTATCCAGGGGGTTGGGGTTGTGTCTGGGGGGGGGGGGTGAGTGGGTTGTCCAAGCGGGTAGGGGGTGTCTAGGGTGTGGGGGTGTTAAAGGGATGGGGTTGGTGTCTAGGGGGTATGGGGGCTGTCTAAGGGGATGAGGTGTCCAAGGGGGTGGGGTGGGGGGGGGGGGTGTCCAGGCGGGTTGTCCAAGGGGGCAGGGGTGTCCAGGGGGTGAGTGGGCTATCCAAGTGGGTAGGGGGTGTTTAGGGAGTGGGGGTTTCCAGGGGGTGGGGGCTGTCTAGAGGGTTGGGGGCTCTCCAGAGGGGTGGGGGTGTCAAAGCGGGTATGGGGTGGTGTCCAGGGGGTGCAGGGGCTATCCAAGGGGGTTGGGGTGTCCAGGGGGGTGTCTAAGGTGGTGAGGGGCTGTCCGAGGGGGTTGGGGGTGTCTAGGTGGGTGGGGGTGTCCAAGGGGGTGTGTAGAGGGGTGGGGGCTGTCCATTTTGTACATGCTTACCATATTAACCATGATTACTATTACATAACTTAGTTCAATTTTCAATTTTCTGTTTAGATTTATATTGTAATATTTGAATTTGTATATTTGTGAACTAATGTTTGTTTTTTTATTTGAAGGATAATGAAAAATCTATCAGTTGATCAACCACATGATTCTGGAAATGAGCATAATGATCATACCTCTAGGGAGGAACATTCACATGCTCCTCTTGATGTTCCCCAATCTTCCTCATCTGCTCCCATTGTTTAACATGTTTACCAAAATATTTTAATAGTTTTGTATCAACTCAGGGTAAGAGCAAAGTAAAATTTTTTTATGAGGATTGGATAAGTGTGGACAAAGCGATAATATCTTAGTTATGGAGACGATTTGGGTAAGTTCTTTTTCTATTGTGTGCCTATTCCTTAAATGTTTCTAGTATAATATGTTTTACCGATTCTTTATCATATGACATTTGATATTCCTGACACTAGAGGAGTCAGGAAAAAATACTTATCGATGGTTTCTAAGAGATATGTGATTTCAAATAAACCCTTACATCTGATTTAATTTTTATTCATAGGAGTCATGATAATCCATGTCATATATATCCTTTCATATATGAAGACAAATGGAGATAGTTTGTTGAAGGTAGAATAAAATATTTATTTTCCGTAAGGGAAATGTAATGTTTTATAATATTTCTTATATAAATGATATTATTAATGTTTTGTTAATGATTTCTTATTATGAATTTACAGAAAACAAGTAAATCTCATCAGGAGATCTAATCTAAAAATGTATACCCTCATAGTTTATCTCGAGGAGGGTATACATTATAGGAAGAACAAATGATGGTGGAAAAACTAGAAAAACCAAGAGCTGAGTCTTCAAGCTCTGGAGAGGATGCCCTTCCATCCCCTATATCTAGACATGAAAAATGGAAGAGAGCTCAGATGGGAAAAAGGATAAATACCTTTAGAATGATTTGAGAATTGTAGCTGAGATGATTGTAAGATATTTATTTTATTTATTAAAGTTAACTATATTCTTCATATAATTTGAATCATTAAAGAAATGTTCAATTAATTAATATAGGATTATCATGAGGATAAGAGCTCAGAGGGGGTATTTACAACTATTGGGAGGCATGATATTTTATCTGCAGCATTGGGAAAGACCGAACATCCTAGTTGTGTACGAGGATATCTGACGGGTGTATTGGTAAGAAAAGTGTTTCCACATTCTTCTACTTATTTTGTTGAGGGTGTTTATAAAAAAAATAGATTCCTTGGTGGCTGAAGTTCATAATATTAATGCGATGATGGAAGAAAAGATTAGAGTGTCGGTACAGTCTATGTTTGTAGACATGCAAAGGCAATTTAAGACTGCAACTCCCACTCCTCCACCTCCCCCTACAGACCCCATTATCTATCCTCCACCTCCGCTAGTAGCTCCCACTACCCCACCTCAGCCTGTGGATCCCATTTCTTATCCTACTCCTCCACTGCAGCTTCCTACTTATTGTGAGTTGTATGTTGATGATCCTCAACATCATATAGTTTCATATGGGCTCGTATATTGTATAGGAGATATAGTTCATCATCAAAAGGTATAGGTAGAGAATCATAGGGTCACTGTACATGATATTATAGATAGATCAGATCGAGTACCATTACCTATAGATGAGGTGACAACAGTAAGACATAGTATCTGCCTTTTTTTAATCTGGCTATCTAGACTTCTATAACTCATTTACATAGAGATATGTATGCTATATATTCTATTTTTTTTATTAAAGTTGTTTTAACATATGAAAACTAATAAATTCTTATATTTATTTTTATTGGAATACTTCAATGTTAAATAAATATTGTATAGACAACAACAATGACAAATGGCAATGACATCAGATAAAGATTCTAGTAGTCTTGACATATTGTCAAGATATTAAAATTTTTGGGGGCTCATTAAGAGTTTCCAATGTAAGCTCATGTTTTTGGACATGAAATAAATGTGGGGATTGTGAAAACTGATATCATGAAGCTTGTTACTGGAGATAAGTTGGGAATCACCATGGTACACATTTTGTCCATATAAGTCTTAACACCCTTTCCCTACATTATATTTATTAAAAATGTATACTTATGTCTGTTTTGTATTAGGTATCTTTATAAAATGTGTGAGAAGAATGAACCGACAAATGTATATGGATTCATGGACTTTCATTTCATTTCACCTGAAGCACATGCATTGGATGAGGAACAAATAATGCTTTATATTGCTGAAATATTTGAACATAATATAATCAAATAGTGATGGATGATGATTTTTTGTGAGAGGTATGAAACATATCTATGGAAAATATTTCATTATCTTTCAACATAAAAAGCCCCTAACCTTAAATTATCTTTTATAAGTGATCATTGGATGTTAGGTGTGTTTTCGCAAGGGAGAATACACATTATTGGATATTCTTTGCCCATGGAGATGTACGAGAAAGTTTTAAGAATAAGTTGGAAATAAAGTTTCAATTTCTTAATAGTTTTATATATTATAACTAATTTTAAATTTATTTTATTCATATTAGTTTTTAATAGAGGATGGGTCTACTTTCAAAAAAAGACAATTAAAAATAGTTCTAGGATCAAATATGAAAAATTAAAGGTAAATATCCATTTATAATTTGTAATTGTTGATGTATTACATATAAATAATATTTTGAATTTATAGTCATTCAAACATAATTGTCATGAACAACAAGGCATCATCGAATGTGAATATTATATGTTAAGATTTATGTATGAAATAATTACAACTGGAACACTTGGGAACTTTGACATGGTAATATTTCCTTTTAAAAATTGACATTTTAAGATTTCCTTTTAAACTATTCCATAATATTTCATTTGATTTGTTCATTATACATTTTAACTACTATCCTTTTAATTTGTAGCTATTTGGTGACCCTCAACCCTATAGTGCTCAAGAGGTCAAACACTTACAAGGGGAATGGTCAAATTGTTTTACAGGATTGATTGAATTTTAGTTTGTTTGTAGTGTAAAACGTATTTTTGAATATTGTCATTATAATTGTGTATTTGGTATTCATTTATGTTGGATTTAGGATTTTTTTGGACATTGTAAGTTATGAATGTTATATATGTGACTATTTAATTTTTCACTACTTCTTGTTTTGGTATAGTTCTGATGGTTTTTCTGGTATGGATTCTGGTCTGGGGGGGTTTCTAGTGGCGTGGAAAGGTGTCTAATGGGGTGGAGGTGGGGGGGGGGGGTTTCCAGGGATTTGGTAGGGTTGTCCAGTTTAGTGGGGGGGGGGGGTCCAGATGGGTTGGAGGGCAGTCCAGGGGGTGTCCAGGGGTGGGGGGGGGGGGTGCCCAGTGGGTTCAGGGGGCTTTTAAGGGGTGTGGGAGGGCTATCCAGTGGGGGGGGGGGGGGTGCCCAGTGGGTTTAGGGGGCTTTCAAGGGGTGTGGGAGGGCTGTCCAGTGGGGGGGGGGGGGTGCCCAGGGTGTGCCTGAGGGTGGGGGAAGTCCAAGGGGTGTTCGGGGGGGGGGGGGGGTGTTCTATGGATGTGGGAGGTTTTCCAGGGTTGTGTGGGGGTTTCCAAGGTGTCCTTAGGGGTGGGGGTCTCTAGGAGGGTGGGAGGGCTATCCAGGGGGTGTGGGATGTCTAGGAGGGTGAGGGTGTCCAGGGTTGTGGGCAGGCTGTTTAGTGGGGTGGGGGAGTTTCCAGGGTTGTCCAGGGGGTGGGGGAGGGTTATCTAGTGGGGTGAGGTGGCAGTGTCTAGGAGGGTGGGAGGGTATTCTAGTGGGTGTCTAAGGGTGTGGTGGTGGTGGGGGGGGGGGGGGGGGTTGGGGTTCCCAGTGAGGTCAGGGGGCTTTCCAGGGGTGCGAGAGGGCTGTTTAGGGGGTCTGCGGGTGGCTAGGGTGTCCATGAGGGTGGGGGAAGTCCAGGGGGTGTTCAGGGGTATGTGTGTGTTTGTGTGAGTGGGGGGGGGGGGGGGGGGTTCTTGGGGTGTGGGGGGTTGTCTAGGGGTGGGGGGGGGTGTCTAGGGTGTCCATGGGGGTGGGGTGTCTAGGAGGGTGGGAGGGCTGTCTAGGGGCTGGGGGATGTCCAGGAAGGTGAGGGTGTCCAGGGATGTGGGTATGCTGTTCAGTGGGGTGGGGCGTTTCTAGGGTTGTAGTGTAACACCCTGAGCTTCCACAATACGCTTCTCTTTCAATAATGCAATAGCTTGCATTGTACACAAGATCGAGATTCTATCACACCACGACTAATCAAAATAGCCATTATGAATAGTAATATCCACTTTTTGAAATTATATGTATTTTATATTTCAAAATGGAATTCATTTTTGGATTCAGAATATCGAAATTAGCCTATGTTGAATTTTTGGAATTTTTCTGAGAACATCCAATTTTTTATGAATAGTGAAAAATACTTAAAAACAAATTTTTTAATAAAAATAATTTATATTCATAAATTATACTATTGAGTGGTTTTAAAGTATAATTATAATATATTTTTACAATTTTATCCAATGCTGGTCATCATAATTAATTTCACTTTGAAATTGGACATAAACAATTGTCAATATTTTCAAATATATTGTTTCTTAAAAACACGCTATTTGTTGTGACAACGGGAATTAATTATAAAATTAATTAATGCAAATTATTTGTTTGTAATTTTTTAAAATAGACATCATTTTTGAATTCAGAGTATCAATTATATCTTAGGGTGAAATTTAGGCATTGTTCTGAAAAACTTCAATTTTTGTTGAATAGTGAAACCACTAAGTGGTAGTTAAAAAACTGATTTTTCATTTAAATGAAACATTACCACTTATGTGATTTGAATTTCAAAAATCCAACATACATGGTTGTCATTAAGAAGTAAAATGTAGTTCAATGGGAATAAAATAATTTTTGGTGAATAATAACTTTTAAGTTTAATTAATCGTGATTAAAGGTAATTGGTGAAATTTAAGGTAAAGATGATGTTATAATAATATGAAATGACCTTTACACATGTCCTACCCCTATTGGATGAGTCATGGCCGACCAAGAAAATCCATGGGTCAACTTGGGGACCCCATGGAGCCACTTTGGTAGGAAAATGACATTAAAAACTTTTTATATAATGTTAAAAAAAATGTCACAAACATGAGTTTTTTTAGTAGAACAATTTTTAAATGGGGTTATACAAGTCATATTTTTGACTATAAATATTAATTGGAAATACAAAAATATTTTCTACATAATGATAGTTTTTTTATAATTTTTAGACATTAAATAAATTAAATTATTTATGACACCATGATGATGCATCGACTACCTCATTATTTAACAATTTACATAAAATGAAAAGATAATGTAAAATATAAGAACTACACATGTCAGAACCCTATTGTATTGGAGTATTTAGAACTCTTATCACCTTATCCTAGAAATATTAAATTTTGGGACATTTTAAATCTGAAAAGCATTTTATAATAAAGTAACCTTTTGTAACTTTCCAAGAGTGCCCCTCCTCTCCTCTTATAAAAGGCCCCCACCTCTACCACCTTACACACACCTCTCAAGCCTTTGGATCAGCCAAACCCTTCCCATTTTGTCTCTCCACATCCCAATCTTACTCCTAGAAGCCTCACTTTGGGCATAATTCTTCCCAAGGAAGCCTTTGGCTAAAAAAAAGAGTTACCCGATTTTAAGGTAATGTCTTCTCTTATGTTATTTTGTTTTATTTTTCTTCTCCAACCCCTTAAATTATTTTTATTCATTTAATTTGTAACAACACCAGTATCCTTAATATACTGGGATGTTTTTATAAGAAGTATTAGAGCTACAATTACACACACCTACATCTAATGATTAAAGAACATACTCTTTCTGTGGATGGTGAATTTCTGCCTCACGAAACGATGATTGTTCAACACTCATATAACTCCTTCAAAGGTGTCCATTAATATGTCACTATATTTATATATGATATATAATATGTTTATGTTTTACTTAATCTTATGTATTTTTCATTTATGGCATACCTTTATGGTTTCCATTATGGGTAAACGTGATATTTTCATTTCAAGAAGTGCGGACTACCGCCCCCACAAAGTGATTTGAATCGTTAACGCCATATATGGGACGTATAACGGATGGAGTAAATGATATTATATATGATATTATACTGGAATTATAATACACCTTTATATCATTATTATTTCATTCCATTAAATACGAAATAGAAATGAAAGTAGCGTTCATGCGTACGTACGACTTACCGTCTCCATGAACGGTGCATTTGATTTCTTACCTCTAAATGTTATATAATATTATAAATGAATGCATCTAATAGATATATATGATATATAAGATATCTAGATCATGAATATAATATTTAAGATAATGGATATTCTACCACATAAATAACTTGTAATTATAAGAAATTTATTGTTGACTCAAGTACCAAAGATCTACAAAACGACCGTTATTAACATAAATAATTACATAATGTTCAAAACAAGATAATAAGTGATATAAAAGGAATAATAAACTTGAAAAAGGTTCTTAATGAAGTATAAATTAACTCTAGTTTATTATTCAGGAGATTAAAGAATGATTGAGTCATGTCGGAGACGAGGTAAGGGAACTTCTTAACCCAATTTTCGTTCTTTGGGTTAATATCCTACATTCAAATTATGTCATGATATTATTATGTCCTAACTTGTATTTGAACATTCTTTATGTGTACTTATAGTGAATACACATAATAGATCTATTTTTATTTAAAAAATGATCTTTGTAAGGTACTTCGTCTCAATCTCCATTCCTTGAGGCATATATTGTTTTATACACAAATTTCTTCTATATGGTGTATAAACCCCTTTAACTTTTACATTTATTCAAAAGAAATATTTTTATACGATGCGTTTTACTAAACGAAAAAAAGGAATGTTTTTCTTGTCATACGTATGTGGCGACAAGGACTTCTCCGCCGCCGTGACAATTATTTGAGTTTCAGCTTCCTCTAAAAGCCATAACTTTTTTAAAATGAAAAATAAATACCATGTTTTAATTTTCTTTTATTTTGGTATTGAAAATGGTTTTGAAAGTGTTTTTATTATATCAATGTGTTGAATTGATATCTTGTGATTGAAATTTGGAAATGTTATATTTCCTTTATGCATGTTTTATGTGATACGATAATGTTATGGTTTATGATATGTTTAAACCTATTCATATGAGGAATGCATTGGACTTAATAAGTGATGGGTGGAGCCCGCTATAGCTCCTCGATGCATCAGTAGGTCTCATGAGACAAACTAGTGTCATGAAATTAGGCCTTGACAAAATCTTATTTGTAGTCTTGGAATGGGGCCTTGGCTACATGGTTATGATAGTCTGGCATTATGCATTCCATCATTATGAAAGTGGTTATTGATATTGCATGTGATTATTCAACCAGTAGAATATCAATGTGAATAAGTAAATGGAATTATCTCATTTTAATTTTTCCATATTATGTTTATGTTCAAGTTTAAAAGGCTTTTGTTTTAGTTATACATTTCCTTAAATGTTTTTGTTTATTTATGAAAGATTCCACTATATTGTTATCCTTACTGAGAATATGAGCTCACCCCTTTCAATGTTTTAAATTTTCCAGGATGTGAAGAAGTATTTTAGGAATGACCTGCAGGGATAGTATGAAGGGGATATGAGTGTGGAAAATGGAGACTATGTTATTGTAGTTTTTCACTTTATTATGTAATGTAACATTTATGAATGTATCTAGTGTTTCCAAGGCTACTAAACTAATCGGTCTTTCGATACTTGATCTTTTGTGATCATGCAAATGTTACGTAATAATGCACCGACTCTGGGTAACTAGGGTCGGGGCGTTAAATTTGGTATCAGAGGCAGTTTAGTACTAACCTTGGAATCTAGATTTTGATAATCTATGATTAGAGCACATAGCCCAAAGATAGACTTTGAGGATTAGTATAAAATAACTTCCTAGAATTTTCGTATTATAGAGATTTTGTGAGTTTTCCGAGCAATAAATCTCTGTCTAGATATGAGCAGGTAGAGGCGGATCTGGCACAGATGTACCTAGGGGTACAACCCGAAAACACCGCTTTGAGCTAGACTCAAACGATAACTTGTGCATGACAATGGGCCTTTCTACACTCTTGGTTACGACACTCTCGAGGGATATGCTTAGGATAATTATCATTTTCTTTACAAACCATTATGAAGGGATTATGAGTATATACCTCCTCAAAGAAAACATTTTTATGATTATGGATTATATCCATAGATAGTTCAATTTATGTTAAGTGTTTTACAAGTATGAAATTATGTATTTTAATTTATAAACTAATCTAGTTTATGCCATTGTTTAGAAATGGTGCCTAGTGGGAGGAATGGAAACCGTATCAATGTACGCACTCCATTTATGGATTTCCCTCCTGCTCAAGATAATTATTGTGGAGCTGGAGATACAACTGGTGCTGATCAACTTATTACCATACTAGGACAACTCACTTAGGTTATGAATAATAACCTTACTCGTTTGGAGCACCCTGATCCGCAATGTGGAGGATCAATGTTAGACCGCTTCATGAGGCAACAACCGCCAACATTTAATGTGGGTACAAATCCATTAGTAGTCGAGGAATGGATAAACTCCTTAGAGAAAATATTCCACGCCTTGGGGAGTAGCAAACGTGAGAAAGTTGTCATGACAGTTTACCTCCTCATTGGAGATGTCGATCAATGGTGGTTGCTGATTCAAAACACAAAGGAATATTGAGAAGTATCATGTATATAATGGAGAGAGTTTAAGGAAATTTTCTTAGAAAAATACTTTCCACATGACCATCGAGCAGATACAGAAAGGCAATTTCTGAGTCTGAGGCAGAAGGAGGATGAGAATGTCGCAAAGTATGAGGCTAACTTTACAAGGTTAGCAAGGCATTCTGCAGATTATATACATAACCCAAGAAGTAAGATCGATAGTTTCTTTGATGGGTTAAAACCGTTTCTCCATCGAGCATTAGTATCATAATCTTTCTCAACACACGAAGATATAGTCTCGTGTGCTATCAATACATAAAATGAATTTTCTAAATCTTATGACAATAAATTAAAGCAAGAGAATAAGAGAACGGTGGAACAAGAGACAGATAATGGGAAAAGGGGAAAGAATGATTTTCCATTATGCGATAATTGTGGGAAGAATCACCCCGGTACTTCCCAAAAATGAATGAGAGTTTGTTATAAATGTGGATAAAAGGGTCACCAGGCTCGTGATTTCAAGGGAAATAAAGAGGTTATCAATGTTGAATTCTATAATTGTATAGAGATGGGACATTATGAAAATGAATGTCCTAAGCGTCAGGGAAACATACCTCAGAAAAGGCCAAGAGATCAAGGAAAATCTTTTGCTGTTACTATAGTTGAAGTGGAATAATTAATGTATTGGTGCTTTTGGACTCAAGGATTATATTCTGGTTATAAGAATAATGTGATATATATAAGGATTGTACTGCAGTACTTTTTGATTTCATTATGGTTTTAATATGATTAAGGTGATCGTATTTTTAGTATGTGACATAAAGAGAAACTTAACTTTGTTTGAGGAATCTGATGATACAATTGATTTTGGAATTTAGAGACCTTTTAGAGAAAGTCTAGATAGAGGTATTTTGGATAACTATAAAGGTTGGAATGGATAAAGTTGAAATTTGGATAGTATTGTTTAAGGTTTAAACATTTATGAAGATTACATTTGGAATATTATATTACTATATTTTTAGGAAAAGGACAACCTGTAGGTCGGGGGATAACCCATCGCGTCAGACAAAGCTGCAGGAATCGTACCCACAACCATAGTGCGACAGGCCTTTATTACCTACCACTAGCCTACAGGAAGTCCCTGGTTATTACAAAAAGTTTTCCTAATCTAAATGGTATGTGTAAATATTTGGAACCTTATACAATTATGATAAATAGAATATTTTTGAGTTCTATTACCATTTAGAGTGAAAGATGGATTTGTGGTAAAAATTTATTAAAGAATGAAAGTCTACGTGACAAGTATGTATATTCCCCTAAGTTCTTATTAAATCTCTTAAATAAATTCCTTTACTTTATAAAAGGTAACTTAAAACAAAAACGTTTCCGGTTAACTTTTCCAATTGGGGATTCAATGACCGTTTAACTAATCACAAGTTTGTGATTTTCTTGTTGTTAACTTTTTCTTAATCCTATTTTTTACAACTCTCCATCAGACCTTGATGGTTTTTTTCTTCCATATCCATATTTTCATAGAATCCTAGTATGGGATATCTCGGATGACCTTTTTAATTATCTTTCTATCTTTTAAAGTTATATTTTTATTAACCTTATTACCGATGTGGGTTTTCCACAAAGGTATTTCCTAACTTCAAACTTTTATTTTCAATGAAAAATTTCAAATTGTGAGGATGCAATTTATTGAAGGAGGGGAGAATTTAACACCCCGAGATTCCAAGATACACTTCTCTTTCAATAATGCAATAGCTTTCATTGTACGCAAGTTCGAGATTCTAACACACCGCGACCAATAAAAATAGCCATTATGAATAGTAATACCAACTTTTTGAAATTATATATATTTTATATTTCAAAATGGACTTCATTTTTGGATTCGGAATATCGAAATTAGCCAATGTTGAATTTTTGGAATTTTTCTGAGAACTTCCAATTTTTTATGAATAGTGAAAAATACTTAAATTTTTTTTTTAATCAAAATAATTTATAGTGATAAATTATACTATTGATTGGTTTTAAAGTATAATTAGAATATATTTTTAACATTTTATCCAATGGTGTTCATTAGAATTAATTTCACATTGAAATTGGACATAAACAATTGTCAATCTTTTGATATATATTGTTTCTTAAAAACATGCTATTTGTTGTGACAGCGGGAATTAATTATAAAATTAATTAATTAAACTTATATGTTTGGAATTTTTTCAAATAGACATAATTTTTGAATTCGGAGTATCAATTATAGCTTAGGGTAAAATTTTGGCATTGTTCTGAAAAACTTCAATTTTTGTTGAATAGTGAAACCACTAAGTGGTAGTTAAAAAACTGATTTTTCTTTTAAATGAAACATTACCACTTCTGTGACTTGAATTTCAAAAATCCGACATACATGGTTGTCATTAAGAAGTAAAATGTGGTTCAATGGGATAAAAATAATTTTTTATGAATAGTAACTTTTAAGTTTAATTAATCACAATTAAAGGTAATTAGTGAAATTTAAGGTAAAGATGATGTTATAATAATATGAAATTACCTTTACACATGTCCTACCCCTATTGGATGAGTCATGGCCGACCAATAAAATCCATGGGTCAACTTGGGGACCCCATGGAGCCACTTTGGTAGGAAAATGACATTAAAAACTTTTTATTTAATGTTAAAATAAAAATGTCACAAACGTGAGTTGTTTTACTAAAACAATTTTTAAATGCAGTTATACAAGTAATATTTTTGACTATAAATATTCATTGAAAATACAAAAAGATTTCCTACATCATGACAGTTTTGTTTATAATTTTTAGACATTAAATAAATTAAATTATTTATGACACCATGATGATGCAACGATTACCTCATTATTTAACGATTTAAATAAAATGAAAAGATAATGTAAATTATAAGACCTAAACATGTAAAAAACCTATTGGATGGGTGTATTTAGAACTCTTATCACCTTATACTATAAATATATAATTTTTGGACCTTTTAAATCCGAAAATCATTTTATAATAAAGTAACCTTTTATAACTTTCCAAGAGTGCCCCTCCTCTCCTCTTATAAAAGGCCCCCACCTCTACCACCTTACCCACACCTCTCAAGCCTTTGGCTCAGCCACCCCTGCCCATTTTGTCTCTAAAAATCCCACTCTTACTCCTAGAAGCCTCAATTGGGCAGAATGCTTCCCAAGGAAGCCTTTGGCTAAAAAAAAAAGAGTTACCCGATTTTAAGGTAATGTCTTCTCTTATGTTATCTTGTTTATTTTGCTTCTCCAACCCCTTAAAATCATTTTATTCATTTATTTTCTAAAAAAAATAGTATCCTCAATATAATATGATGTTGTTATAATAATTATTAGAGCTAAAATTACACACACCTACATCTAATGGTTAAAGAACATTCTGTTTCTGTGGATGGCGAATTTCTGCCTCATGAAACGATGATTGTTCAAGACTTATATAACACCTTCGAAGGTGGCCATTAAGATGTCACTATATTTATATATGATATATAATATGTTTAGTTTTTACTTAAGCTTCTGTATTTTTCATTTATGGAATACCTTTATGGTTTCCATTATTGGTAAACACGATATTTTCATTTTTGGAAGTACGGACTACAACCCCCTCAAAGTGATTTGAATCGTTAACGCCATATGTGGGACGTATAAATGATGGAGTAAATGATATTATATATGATATTATACTGGAATTATAATACAACTTTATATCATTATGATATCATTCCATTAAATACGAAATAAAAATTAAAGTAGTGTTCATGCGTACGTACGGCTTACCATCTCCATGAATGGTGCATTTCATTTCTTACCTCTAAATGATATATAATATTATAAATGCATGTATCTACTAGATATATATGATATATAAGATATCTAAATCATGAATATAATATTGAAGATAATTTATATTCTACCACATAAATAACTTGCAATTATAAGAAGTTTATTGTTGACTCAAGTACCAAAGATCGACAAAACGACCGTTATTAACATAAATAATTACATAATGTTCATAACATGGTAATAAGTGATATAAAAAGAATAATTAACTAGAAAAAGGTTCTTAAGCAATTAGAAATTAACTCTAGTTTATTATTCATGAGATTAAAGAACGATCGAGTCAAGTCGGACACGAGGTAAGGGAAGTTCTTAACCCAATTTCCGTTCTTTGGGTTAATCTCCTACTTTCAAATTATGCAATGATATTATTATGTACTACCTTGTATTTGTACATTATTATTTTTACTTATAGTGAATACACATAATAGATCTATTTTATTTAAAAAATGATCTTTGTAAGGTACTTCGTCTCAATCTCCATTCATTGAGGCATATTTTGTTTTATACGCAAATTTTTTCTATACAGTGTATAAACCTATTTGACTTTTACATTTATTCAAAAGGAATCTTTTTATACGATGCATTTTACTAAACGACAAAAATGAATGTTTTTATTTTCATACGTATGCGTCTACAAGGACTTCTCCGCTGCCGTGACAATTATTTGAGTTTCGGCTTCCTCTACAAGCCATAACATTTTTAAAATGAAAAATAAATACCAAGTTTTAATTTTCTTTTATTTTGGTATTGAAAATGGTTTTGAAAGTGTTTTTATTATATCAATGTGTTGTATTGATATCTTGTGATTGAAATGTGGAAATGTTATGTTTCCTTTATGCATGTTTTATGTGATATGATTATGTTATGTTTTATGATAAGTTTAAACCTGTTCATATGAGGAATACATTGGACTTAGTAAGTGACGGGTGGAGCCCGCTATAGCTCCTCGATGCATCGGCAGGTCTCATGAGACAAACTAGTTTCTTGGCATGAGGCCTTGACAAAATCTTATTTGTAGTCTTGGCACGAGACCTTGGATATGTGGTTATAATAGTATGGAATTATGCATTCCATAATTATGAAAGTGGTTATTGATATTTCATGTGATTATTTGACCAGTAGAATATCCATGTGAATAAGTAAATGGAATTATCTCATTTTATTTTTTCCATATTATGTTGAAGTTCAATTTTAAAAGGATTTTGTATTACTTATACATTTCCATAAAAGTTTTTTTATTTATTAAATCTTCCACTATATTGTTATCCTTACTAAGTATCTGATCTCAAACCTCTCAATGTTTTAATTTTTCCAAGATGTCAAGAAGTATTTTAGGAATGACCTGGAGGGATAGTCTGAAGGGTATATGAGTGTGGAAAATGGAGACTATGTTATTTTAGTTTTTCTCTTTATGATGTAATGTAACATTTATGAATGTATCTAGTGTTTCCAAGGCTACTAAACTAATCGGTCTTTCGATACTTGATATTTTGTGATCATGCCAATGTTACGTAATAATGCACCGACTCTGGGTAACTAGGGTCGGGGAATTACATGTGGGAGGGTTTTTCATGGGGTGGGGGAGGGCTATCCTATGGGGTGGGGTGGGGGGTGTCCGTGAGGGTGGGATGGCTGTCCAGGGGGTGTCCAAGAAAGCGTGTGGGGGGGGGGGAGGGGTGCCAATTGGGGTCAGAGGGCTTTCCATTTGTGTGGGTGGGATGTCTAGGGGGTGGGGGTGTCTTGGGTGTCCATGAGGGTGGGGGGAAGTCCATGTGGTGTCCGTGGGTGTGGGGGGTTTCTATGGGTGTGGTATGGATGTCCAGGGGTCTGGGGAGGGCTATCCAGTGGGGTGGGGGCTTTTTAGGGGTGTGTGAGGGTTGTCTAGTGGGGGGGGGGGGGTTCTAGGGGTGTGGGAGGGATGTACAGGGGTGTGGGGGTGTCTTGGGTGTCCATGAGGGTGGGGGGATGTCCATGTGGTGTCCAGGGGTGTGGAGGGGTTTCTAGGGGTGTGGGATGGATGTCCAGGGGTCTGGGGAGGGCTATCCTGTGGGGTGGGGGCTTTCTAGGGGTGTGTGAGTGTAGTCTGGGGGGAGGGGGGGGGGGTTCTAGGGGTGTGGGAGGGCTGTCCAGGGGTGGGGGGGGGGGTTTCTAGTGTGTCTAAGGGGGTGGGGGTGTCTAGTAGGGTGGGAGTACTGTCGAGGGGGTAGAGGGCTATCCAGAAGGGTGGGGTGTCCAGGGTTGTTGGAAGGCTGTTTAGTAGGGTGGGGGAGGGGTTCTAGGGGTGTGGGAGGGATGTCCTAGAGGAGGGGGAGGGCTTTCCGGTAGGGCGGGGGCGAGGGGGGGGGGGGGAGGGTGGATGGGTGTCTAGGAGGGTGTTAGGGCGGTCCAGGGGGGGGTCCTAGTGGGGTTGGGGGGATTTCCAGGGGTGTGGGAGGGCTGTCCAGGGGGTGTGGGGGGTGTACAACATGTCCATGAGGGTGGGGGCAGTCTAGGGGGTGTCCAGGGGTGTTTGGGGGTTTTTAGGGGTGTGAGAGGGATATCCATGGGGTGAGGGGGGGGGGGTGTATAGGGTGTCCATGGGGTGGGGGTGTCTAGGAGGGTGGGAGGGCTATCTAGGGGGTGGGGGGATGTTTAGGAGGGTGGGGGGGGGGGGTCCAAGGTTTTGGGCAGGCTGTTTAGTGGGGTGGGGGAGGGGGGTTTCATAGGGTGGGGGAGGGTCATCCAAGGGGTTGGGGAGGGTTGTCCATGTGGGTGGGGGTGGGGGGGGGGGGTCTAGGGAGTCCATGGGGATGTGGGGAAGTCCCGGGGTGTTGGGGGGGGGGGTTCTATGGGTGTGGGATGGATATCCTGGGGTCTGGGGAAGGTTATCCAGTTGGGTGGGGATTTCCAGTGGTGTGGGAGGGTTGTCCAGTGGGGGGGGGGTGGGGGGGGTCCAGGGTGTCCATGAGGGTGGGGGTAGTCCAAGGGGTGTCCAGGGGTGTGTGGGTGTTGGGGGGGGGGGTCTAGGGGCATGGGAGAGATGTACAGGGGTGTGGGGGTGTCGAGGGTGTCCAAGGGGTGGGAGTGTCTACGAGGGTCGGAGGGATGTCCAGGTGGTGGGGGCTGTCCAAGAGGGTGGGGGGGGGGGTGTACAGGGTTGTGGGAAGGCTGTTTAGTGGGGGGGGGGGGGGGTTAGGGGTGTGGGAGGGTTGTCTAGGGGGTGGGGGAGGGCTTTCTAGTGGGGTGGGGTGTCTAGGAGGGTGGGATGGATTCCTTGGGGGTGTCCAGGGGTGTGGGTGGGGGGGGGGTTTCCAGTGGGGTCAGGGGGATTTCCAGGGGTGTGGGAGGGCTGTCCAAGGGGGTGTGGGGGTGTCCATGAGGGTGGGGGGGGGGGGGGCAGTCCAATGTGGTGGGGGGGGGGGTTTAGGGTATTGGAGGGTTGTCCGGGGGGGGGGGGGGGGGTCCAGAGTGTCCATGGGGGTGGGGGATGTCTAGGAGGGTGGTGGTCTCCAAGTTGTGGGAAGGCTATTTAGTGGGGTGGGGGGTTTCCGGGGGTGTGGGAGGGCTGTCCAGGGGGTGAGGGAGGGATTTGTAGTGGGGTGGGGCTGGGGGTGTCCAGAAGGGTGGGAGGGCTGTTCAGGGGGTGTCAAGGGGAGTGTGGGGGGGGGGGGTCTCTGTTGGGTCAGGAGGCTTTCCAAGGGTGTGGGAGGGATGTTCACGGGGTGTGGGGGTGTCCAGGGAGTCCACGAAGGTGGGAGTAGTCTAGGGGGTGTCCAAAGGTGGGGGAGGGGGGGGGGGGGTTCTAGGGTGTGGAAGGGATGTCCATGGGTGTGTGGGGGGGGTGTCCATGGTGTCCATGGGGGTGGTGGTGTCCAGGAGGGTGGGAGGGCTATCTAGGGGGTGGGGGCTGTCCAGGAGGGTGGAAGGATGGGTGTCCAGGGTTGTGGGTAGGCTGTTTATTGGTGGTGGTGGGGGGGGGGGTTCTAGGGGTACGGGGGGGCTATCAAGGGGGTGTCTAGAGATGTGTGTGTGTGGGGTGGGGAGCAGTGGGGTGAGGGGGATTTCTAGGGGTGTGGGATGGCTATCCAGTGGGGGTGGGTGGGGGTGTCCAGGGTGTCCATGAGTGTGGGGGGAAGTCCAAGGGGTGTTCGGGGGTGGGGTATTTGAAGGGTGTGGGATGACTGTCTAGGGGGGTGGGGGTCTCTAGGGTGTCCATCAGTGTGGGGGGAAGTCCAAGGGGTGTCTAGGGGTGGGGGGAGTTTAGGGGTGTGGGGTGGTTGTCCAGGGGTCTAAGGAGGGATTTCCAGTGGGGTGGGGGATTTCTATGGGTGTGGGAGGGTTGTCAAATGGGGTGGGGGTGTCCTGGGTGTCCATGAGGATGGGGGAAGTCTAGGGGGTTTCCAGGGGGTGTGTGTGTGTGGGGGGGGGGGGGTTCTAGGGGTGTGGGAGGGCAGTCCAAGGGGGTAGAGGGTGTCGAGGGTGTCTACGAGGGTGGGGGTGTCCAGGAAGGTGGGAAGGCTGTCCAGGGGGGTGGGGGCTATCCAGGAGGGTGGGTGGGGGTGTCCGGGGTTATGGGTAGTCTGTTTAGTGGTGTGTTTTGGTGTGTATGGGGGGGGGGGGTTCAGGGGTGTGGGAGGGCTGTCCAGTAGGTGGGGGAGGGCTGTCCAGTGGGGTGGGGGGTTTTGGTCTATTTTGGTTCTGTTTCAGGTATTCTTTTGGTTGGGCATAGTTGTGGGGGGGTGTCGAGGGGTGTGGGGTGCTGTCTAGGAGGGTGGGGTAGGTGGTCCATGTGTGTGTGTGGGGGGGGGGTGTCCAGTTGGGTGGGGGGTTTCCAGGGGTGTGGGGGTGGAGGGTTGTCCAGTGGGGTGGGGGTTTCCAGGGGGGGGTTTCCAGGGGTGGGGGGGGGGGGGTTGGTCTATTTTTGTTCTATTTCAGGTATTCTTTTTGATGGGATAATTGTGGTTGAATGGTTTAATTAAAAGAAATTTGGTTTTTACATCAGTTATTTTATAACTGATTTAAAAAATGCACCAGAACTGGTTTTAAAATCGGTTATTTGAAAACCTATGTAACATATGCATGGGAATGGTTTTTTCACCAGTTATTTCGTAAACAATGTAATAAATAGAAAGGAATAGTTTTTTATGTCGGTTATTTTATAACCAATGTAGTAGATATGTTCTCACGTCCGTTATTATTTAACCGACGTGGAAAAGTGCTTGGAAGAATGCTTTATCACATCGGTTATGAAAATAACTAATGTGATAAAAGCCTCAAATGCGTGATTTAGGACAGTAGTTATTATACAAATGATGTGATAAAGCATATTCAACGTTAGTTTTTAAATAACTGAAGTAATACATCATGACTCCGAAGCATTTTCCATGTCGGTTGTTGAGTAACAGACTTGAAAAATGGTTACGTTTTTTTTTTACATCGGTTTTAAAATAATCGACGTAAAAAACAATATTTATAAGGTCTTCTATAATAACTTCGAGCAAAAACCGACATAAAAACTAAAAAATAACCACCATAAAAAACTTTTTCTGCACTAGTGATCATTAATATAATTGTTTAAATAGTAATATTATATGTAAAACTATTTTTCTTGACATATCTTAATTATAAAATTTTTAAAATTAAATATAATTATTTTAATAATTATATTTCAATATATTTAAAATTTAATTCTAGATATATATTATTATCACAAAATATATATATGGATGTTTGGATTTTATTGATTATATACAAGAAATTTAAAAAATTATTAAAATTTGAATTTTTTATGTATAATTTAAAATATTATAATTTAACTAAATGTATAAATATTTATACATGCAAAAAAACTAAAAATATATAATACTGATTAGTAAAATTATGAAAATTATAACAATTTAATTTTATAATTTAAATTCATTTAAATATTTAAAGTTTTATTTTTTCAATTACTTAATATTTATCAGGAAGATATAAAACCTGTGCATTGTGGGATGGGCGTCATTTGCTGACCTACCCCAACCCATTTAAAATATGAATGAAGACATAATCCATTATCTTCATCTACTTGATTGTATATTCTTTGTTTCCACATGGTTACTATGCATATAATTAACGTAAGTATAATTATAAATAAGTATAAATTAATATATATATTTATAATTATAGTTATAAAATTCACATTAAAAAAATGTATAAATAATTTAAATTATTCATAATACATTTTATCACTGAATTTTTAGATTTGATAAAGTATGGATCCTTTATGAGTTCTTAAAATGCATTGATAAAGGTTTCCTTTTATCAACGTCCAGAAAAACTCAAATAAAAGTACACATTTATCAGTGTTTTTTCAACTTGATAAAAGAAAACCTTTACGAGTGATTTCATAGCACTGATAAAACAAATCCTTTATCATAACTAAGAAACAATGATAAAGGTCGGACTTTTACTAGTGCTAAAGAAATTACATATTTATCAATTCCTTTTTTAACATAGATAAAAGGAAACTTTTATAAGAAATTTTTAAATAGTGCTGATAAATGTTAACCATTATCAAAAATGTTAGTTAGTTTTAACAAAATCCACCACTCTTTAAATGTGATTTAGTAGTAGTGAACTGCTGATAAATCTGTTTCATAATTTGATAAGTGGTTGTTTTCATAAAGCGCTGGTACATAAGTTTTTTTTATAAAGAGTTATTTTATATAAAATTAAAACCCCTTTAAAAAAATAATTTTAAATATATTATTTTACAAAAAAAGATAGTCGTACAATTTTTTTTCAAGTTGATACAACTTTCCAATCATTGGATTTATCTAACTCTCATATTGAAAATCCTCATGAAAACTATTAGACCCTAATTTTTGTTAAAGAAATATTTGTTATATAGACAAAATACTTATAGTTTTCAATAGAGTCAACAAATTCCTTCCACAATCACATTTAATTGACCAAAGAATGAGTAATGCAATTTAGTTTTGTGCATCATCAAGCCCTGACACTTATTCGAAAGAACACTATTTTTTTTTAATAAAATGTGTTATTATTTAATTTTGAGGTTCGTAAAAGTATTTTTAAATTATTTATCACTGGATATGAAAAACCATTGGAAAATATGTCACCAAATTTGATGAGCAATGGGTGCCATAACACATCAGTATGTTAGTTCTTTAAACATGGTAACACCCTCTGAAAAAATATAATATAGGAAATAATATTTAATAGAAAAAACCACCCCTATATTTTTTTATGATATTATAAAGCTCCAAAATCATATACTTTATCTGTATCCCATATTAAGAAACCTCGATGGAGGATGGTGGGGTGGGGCCCATGATAGGGTTATCCAAAGGTGATGTGGTGGTGGTGCCAATCATAGAGGTGCCACATGAGGTGGAATTCGGAACTGAATCTATAATTGAGGATGTGACAATCTTGGTAATAAATAGAGTGGATGGGGAGGCTATTTTGGATGCACCTACCCTGGAGTTACCACTGATGGTAGTTGTGGGAAATGAGGCTGAAATTAGGCCACCAATAGGGGAAGTTGAGGAGGCAGGGATAGTTGCTTCCACCTCAGAGGTGCCACAAAGGGAAGAAAAGTCTTCTTCTATAGGTGATGGGGATAGAGATGATTTATTTTTGTGTTTATCCTACCCACACCTGAGGATATTCCAACAGATTATCCGACCAATAATTTATTGGTTGTTTTCCCTCATTATGAGTGAGAAAGACTTGATTAATTGAGGATTACAGCTTTTATTCCATTAAGAATAATCATATATTCCATAATAAGGCATGGAAGTATGTGTAGAACATCATCACCCATATCTAGATAGCTTACCTACCAAACCATGATGTGTTTTTCTACAATCATCTTGTCATCCTGGGGATGGGTGGGGTGAAGTCAATCGACCTTTACACATTAGATTAGGAATTCCTTATTGAGTGGGCACATGAAAAATGAAAGGAGCTCCAAATTTACTGGAAGAAACACAATGTCGTGGGATCCCAAGAAATTGAGGAATATAAAAGAGAGATCTTCCACTAGTAATGGATGGAATAGGTTCACGCGATGTTCGCTACTACTCAGAATGCGGTCATTAATATACATAAGGCCAAGTTGTTGGTTGATGTGGCCAAGGTGGAAGAGGAAAACTCTTTAGTGGATAGTTTCTTAGTCGAGAAACACCGAATGAGGATTAGAGATAAAAAATTCTTCCCTAAAGCTAATAAAGAGAAAGAAGATATGACAGAGTGATAGTAGACGCCAAAGGGCTCTCGACACAGGTTGAATGAGCTTGAGTTCTCAATTGATGAGGTTGATATTTAAAGGTATTTTTCAAAGGATATGATCCAATATGTGGATGAATATCTGAGAATGTTCTTTATTTTTTAAATTTATGAACATGTTTCCTCCATTTTATTATCATAATCTAATAAAATTCATGAGATAACCACTGACCAATATCTAATCTCACATCATTAATTCTTGGTGTGAAGAATAAGAGGCACCATGTTATTTCTCAATTATATGAGAGTGAAAGGAAATTATAAAAAACATAGGGTATACAATTTTTTATTGATCATTGACTGTGTTTGGGTAGAGAACAGATATTATTAGAGAATTACAGTCTCTGAACAACCAAATTTATTTTCCAACGTGCGTTAGTGCATGGGTGGGGTAACACATGAGGTGTTGATTCCACCTAAAAAGGGGAATGATTAGTGTGAATTATGATGAATAAGATCTATAATATAATGGTACTGGCATGGTGATACAAGATTACTATTTACCATGTTTGAAACATAGAATTTGTACCGTTAAACAAGAATGGGGAAAGACAACTGAGGGATGACCACTGACCATGTTCAAAACATAGAACCTATCTCAAAATGTAATCCAAATTATTTTAGGTTGTTTCTCCAAATGGTAGGTTAGCTATTTTTTCAAGGAAACAGTATCATTAGGGGGTCCATTGGACATGGAAGAGGATAAGTTTCCACATAAGGGAAAAATCATGGAAATGAAGTGATGAAATGTTCAAATAGATTTCGACACTCCCAAAACTACACCACTGTGACTGGATGCACATTGAGTTGGTTTATAGGTTTGAAAAATATTCTAACTCAACTTCTAAAAGAGCATCATCTTAGATGATGAATAATGACAAAAGAACATGAACAATGTAGTAGGTGAATGGCCCCAAAGGAAATTTCTTCTCAAGAGGGGGCCTAAGATATATCGTAGTCTAAATTGTGAAATGGGGATGACAGACACACAATTTAATGTCGTATAATAAGGACCTTGTATATTTAGTTAATCATTGTATGGTGAGGATGGTGTATTTCATAGTTTGATGTCATGTGATCGAGATGTGGTGTGAGGGGTTTATGTGTTGAGTTTCCCATAATTTCTTCCTCATTTCAGGTCAAGATGGCATCTCAGGTCCATTGCATGGAGTAATGTTATAGTTTAACATCCTGTGAATGGAAGTATGAACTAGTGTTAATGGGGATCCCAAAAGGCTTACCATATGTAATATTCTAGAGAAACCTTATATGCACACAGTTTAAGGTCATGATTCCTGGGCCTATAAATCCTAGTTTAAATTTGTAGATTTTAGACCAAGGGAAAATAGTTTGAGTTCATTATGCTAACCATTGTATTTAGTTTGAGATTATAAATATTGGACCTATGGTTGTGTGTCTCAAAGAAACATGCACAACATTGAAAGGGGATAACCCGATGTGAATTGAGGGGCCTAAGAGACAACTTGATGCTAAAAAACTATTTCCAAGACAACTCGATCATATTTTACAGTCATGATTTTTGGACCATGGATTTCAGTTTATGTTCATAAATCTTACAACATGATTTGGTACCTTATAATGACATTTGTATCATAGAAGGGTGAAAACCTGATGTGAATTGAGGACCAAGGATGCCCAACACTATGTAACACATTCCTCTGGCGACTTGATCATAATTTAAAGTCATGATGTTTGGACTCGAGCCCTAATCTTTGTTTATGGTCATATAGTTTAAATCATGGGGAACCCTAATGTGTTTGACACAACATGAAGGAGTAGTAACTCTATGTGAATTTTTGGTCGAGAAGGCATGTGTGCTATTAAAATTGTAAGGGGTAGGTTTCAAATATTTTAAGGTCATGATACTTGGAGAAAAGGGGATGGTGTATCCTGAAGGAGCGTGCACAAAATCAAAGGAAGATAGAATCACATGAATGATAAGCTTAAGAGGATTCTTGATATGACACAAAATCTTCTCAATACAAACGTCACACAATTTATGGTCGTGATTAATGGACCATGTATCATAGTTTAATGTCGTAAAGCTTGGTATGATGGAAAAACGATTATGGTCATAATGTTTAGAACATAGAGGACCTCTAAGGGATACACATAGTTCATATAATTGAAAAAACTAATATAAAAAATGGATAAATAGGGATCATCTTCACACAAAACATTCCCAAGGGGACTCATAAATAGTTTGAATTCATGATACTTGGATAAGGAATCCTATTTTATGGTCATAGAGTTTGGACCATAGGGGATCATGTGTCTCAACCTTTCTTCGTGAAAAACCTCTCTATACCCCTAATCCCATGTGATCCATGATCGGCGTGGAAAACAAGCAGTGGTATGGAGTTGTTTTTTATGTAAGGGTGAAACAAATGAGGAGAAGGAGTGGATTGGAAATCCCATGAGAGAGATTGTGACTTCCTAGACTTGGATAGAAAAAACAAGAAATAAACAATGGATGGGGAATTACTTACCATGCTTGAAACTTAGGTTCTATACCAACATTAGTTATAGACAAGGCAAGAAATGTATGATCAACCATTAAGTGATCTTAAAACATGGGATATTATGTTTACTTCTAAATATAGTTCGAGGCATGATCCCGGGATAATAGGTCAGCCAGTGTGGTGTGAGACCACTGTATTTGGTAGCCTATTCAAATTGGGAGGATGGTGGTTATCAAAATAAGGGATAGTGAAGAGTTTTGGATAAGTGTTTAATGTACTAGAAATAAGTTTACGGAAGGTCTGAGACTGAAGTAGAATAACCAAGCATCACCATGTATCCCATAAGGATGGGAATCAAGGCAAACGTAGTTATGAAAAATGACATAGTAGGAGACCTATGTCGATATGGTAGAATCCTATCGTGTGGGGGATACTAGATCATCTAACATTAGGAGGAATCTCAGTTTTTTATGGGGTACCATATAATTCATCTCATACTTGGTTCATGAGGCATCCCAGTTTCATATAGGGTAATATCATCCCTCATCGAGAGGCATCACTCTTTTATACTATGTAAGGATACAATTTAACGTCATGTGCTAAAGAATATGGAAGTTCTTATGCATTGAATATGCTCATTCATTTCTTTATAATATCGGGATAAGGGGGAATCCCAGCCTGCTAATGGACCGAGGAAAGTTAATACAGATTATCTCTAAAAGGAGTCCCATGAGGGAAATTTTGGGGGAATAACACCACATGTAACAAAGGGTTTTGTAGTGAATCTGCAATTGGGCCTCGAGACAGAAATTTTAGGAATCACTATATATCTTATAAGGATGATAATAAAGTCACATATAGTTATAGAAGGTTGAGACATGATATTTCTACAACATCAGGGTGGAAGCATACTATGCAAATGAGGGGAGAATGCACAGAACATAGGGTCATAGTTCCAGGTCCATCGACAAAGTCATAATTCTTGGACCAAAGAAGGAGAGGCTTTGAGGATTCTTGTGTGGTGAAAGAGAGATAACAATTTATTTGAATGGAACCAATGAGGCCCTACACCACATATAAAAAGTCATAAATCTGGCTACACATAGTTTATGGTGGCATGATATGGATAGTGGAAAACAGTTTAAAGTCATGTTGCATGAACTTGGGAGAGAATTTTTGTTCCAAGGATATATGTTTGGCAACAAATAGGTAAAACCTGACATGAATAGATCCAAAATAGGGTCATTTACCACAAAATTACGACGAACAAAACTACACATAGTTTAAGGTTTTAATTCTTAGAGCAGTGGAAGGGAATAAAGCAGTTTAATGTTATGTTACATGGACTAGGTAAACATTAGTCTTGAGGGTGTTTTTTAAAAAATTAAAGGTTTTAACCAATTTAAACGTATCCAAGGGGTATCATGTTTGAATTTCACACCATGAGATAAACTACACAGTTTTTATGGTCATAATGCTGGGATAGTAAATGGGGACCAAGGGGTTGAAGCGTTTGCAAAATTTATGGTTGCTCTCAAAGACAGAATGTTCAAGAATCACTACATATCCCATGAGGATTCAAATCAATCCACCTTTAGTTCTAGTAAATGGTGTGGTAGAAGACCAACACCGATGGTGAAAATCCTCTTTGATGAGAGAATTAATACATCATATAGTTTCCACTGGGAATCCCATGTTCAGGGAATGGGTAATGTTTTTAACCATATCCTACTTATCGTATGAGTAATCTTGGTTTAATAAAGGGTAGTATTTTTTGAATCTTATCATACTTATCATACAAGGAATCCTAATCATATGGTGTAAAATCATCTCTCATTAATAGACATCCCGATTTTATTTGGGGTAAGACTAGAGTTTAACGTCATGTGCTAAGGAATTTAGGATTCACTGTTTAAATTCATACAACTCAGACTATAGATTTTACAAATAGTGTAAGGACATATTATCTAGAACAAATATGAATTGTTTAAATTCATGTTTCATAGACCGATAAAGTTTCTATTAGTTAAAGGTCTAAAATCTTAGACCATGGGATCTTCGTTTAAGGTTATATAGTTTGGACCATAGGTGATCATCTCAAAAACATATGTGTAGTGCAGTGGATTGACAAAATTAACATAAATAAAGGGCCATGTTTGTTCAATTCCACACAACACATTCCTAAGAAGATTTACACACAGTTTAGAGTTTTGATTCTTGTACTTGGGATTCTCACACAAATTACTACTTGAGAAACATGTCGTTGGTGGTAGGTGTAATACATTATCCTTCCATGGTGATAAAAGAGTACAATCCATTAGAATAGAACTTATTAATTATATACATTCCTTCCCACTTTGGATCCTACCTTGGAGGCTTCTTTAAAAGTATCATTAGCATTTTGATATCTATTATCGTGTCACCCTAGAGAAACGAGTGGAGGTAAAACATCTTATTGAACACTCTTTCTATAATGTTATATTTCCCCTCTAGATTGTGAAATTCCCTAAACCTATTCTCTTTGAGAGATTCCAACTCAGCAAGATAGGCTTATTCCATTTGTTCTAGTGTCCATTGGTCATAGACAACTGTTCCGAGTGACTAAAATTGAACATCAATAGGAAATACTACCTTCATTATATACACTAGGTCATATGGGGTCCCCATGGTGGAATTCTGATTTATCATCTAATAGGTCCATAGGGCATTGTGGATATTTTCCGACAAACTCTTCTTATTCTAGACCACCATTTTTGTAGAATATTAGAGACGATCTTGTTGGATTCCTAAACCATTCCATTTTCTTGTAAATAGAAGAGGGAAGTATGATTGGAATGAATATTTTATTTGGATTAAAATTTCTTTACTTTAGAAGCCTGGAAATTAGGGTCATTGTGGATGAGAATATCACAAGTAAATCCAAATTAATGGATGATGTCTGATCTCAAGAACTCGATCATGGATCAGGCCTTGAATTATTTAAGGGGAATTACCACTATCCACTTGGAGAAGTAGTTCATCGTGGTCATAATGAACCTGCACTGGAAATCTATTGCGGGAGGGTATGGCCCCACCACATCGTGTCCCCAAAATGAAATGGGAAAAAAATTGTTGGTGGTGTAGAGGAGCTCTGGAAGTTGATGCATGAAGTTGTCATGAATTTGACATGAATGAAACCACTTGGATAACTCGATGTTGTCATGGACCAAGATAGGACAGAAGTATGCCATCCCTTGAATATGGTGTGAGAGCTTCAATCCTTCCTAATGGGTGCCCCGGGTCTAGACATGGGATTCTTTCATAACCTGGAGAAACTCATCTCCTTGGATTTAATAGAGAATAATTCAATCAAACCCACATCTATAGAGATTCTTCTCAAAGTTAGTCCCACTATGGAGGGTAAATTTCATTGCATGCTGATGTAACCACTCATGCTCAGCTCTATCTAGCAATAAAATTTCGTGATGGAGATACTCAATGAAAGGAGCTATCCAGTCGGGTGTTTACTCTACCATGGGGGGACCCAAAGGTCCTGATGTAGAAGCAAATACATCTATCTAGTTTACTTGTTTTGTGTTGTCATCATTTGAAATGGAGGGGTAAATGACCCTCCGATGTGCCACATGGTGGATTAGGTAATCTTGGTCAGGTTTTACAAGATATATGGATAGGAACTCCAAGGAATTGGAATGACCGTTCTGCGACCAAGGGACATGTGTCACTTTTGGATGATTAGGAAATAGGTCCATTAGATGTAAATTATTCTCCAAAAGAGGCATGAGCTATGAGTTTATAATGATGTAGTCCTCATTTATTTTTTATGAATAACTCAAATTCTCCCTTTACATGCAGGAGGGGGACATAAATTTCAAGGATCATCTTGAGACCAATAATGAGTAACTGATACTCTACCTCATTATTTGTGTATCCTTTTTAAAAACAAGAACACATATGGAAGTATATCCTACTCTGGGGTGATAATGATGATCCACATTCCCAATCTGTTGATCTTGGTCTTATTAATCCTTTTAACAATTGGGATATGAGTGAAACCATCAAAATGAAATCTCCAATCAGTCATAGACAAATCCATTGAGTGGATGTCCTTTTATGGGAAATCCTCATCTAGGGTAATCTCCTTAGGGGTTGGATGGGAAGCTGTGAAGTATGTTGGTGATTGGACCTTGGCTTCATTTCGATGAATGAACCTAATTTAAAACTTTTAAAGATCACGACTCAGCATTCCAACCATCCCATAATCATTTGGTAGATTTATGGTATACTTCACCATGTCTATAGATGACACTAGCTATATCTCAGGATGTTGTAGATAATACTGCACCTTCTTCATAGGGAAAATTAGTGCAAGACAACTCTTCTTGATAAGGGAGTATATATCCTCTGTGTCTAGAAGAATACAACTTAGATAATATAAATTGTTTTTCTACCCTCATTGTTCTTCTAGGTGATAAGGGTGCCAATGGACTATTCCAGGGTAGTTATATAGGCGGACATAGGCTTTCTCTAGATGGGTGTCCTTAAAAATAGATGTTGTATTTGATAATGATTGATTTCCTAAAACACGGTCTAGAACATCTCATCCCATTGGTAAATGATCCATTTCTTCATGATACATAAAAAGGGCTTACAATTATTGACTTGATTCATGATGAATCAGCATATGTAGGATAAGTGGCCTGAAAGGCCTCACATCTCTTAGAGGTTTCTTAAGGGAGACATTTTTCTAATGGCCTCGGTCTTCTCTGGATTAATCTCAATGCATCTATATCTTATAACGAAGCTGAGAAACGTCTTAGAGGTGACCCTGAATGCACACTTCTTGGGGTTATTATTCAACTTCTGGGAGCGGAGGAATCTAAACACTTTCTCAGGATCATTGAAATGGTCTTGGCACTGGCAATATTTGACCACCAATTCTTTCACATAGAGTTCCACCAATATAAAATAAATCAGTTTAAATAAGAGATTCATGGAATAATGACACATATCCCCATCATTATTTAAGCTAAAAGGTATCACATGATAGTAGAAAGTTCATTGTGATTCCAAGAATTCAGTAAAATCCTCATCCTTAGGGGTCATCCAGATCTATTTGTAACCATAGTATCCTTCCAGGATGAAGAGGGTATGGAACTCAGATGTAGCATCGATCAACAGATCTATCATTGGAAGCAGAAAATCATCCTTTATACATAGGCAATTGATGTCTCAAAAGTCGATACAATCACTGATATTTCTATTCTTATTTCTGACTGGGATGATGTTAACTATACATTTAGGGAACTATAATTCAGTAATGAAGTTTTATTTGATAATCTTATTAACCAAGGACTCAACCATAGAACTGTGAGATGGGTATATATTTTTAGGAGGATTATTGAAAATGAGATGACTCTCTAGGAGACCAAGATGTTGGATGGAGACATGAGGGTATAGCCCTAACATCTTGTCATTTCTCCAAGAAAAAACATCATAATACTGCTTCAGGAAAGCCTCATACTACCAATGCTCCTCTGGAGATTTGTCTAGGCTGATTAGAATTAGCCACATATCTTTCTTAGTACCAATGTTTACCTGAATTATCTCATTGATGGTGGTGGATACACCATATTAAAATGCATGAGGATATTTTTTCCAAAAAATATTCATTGAATTAGATAAGAAAATAAGTAGGAGGAGGAAGTTCATCCATACTAAATGACTCAAGGGAATCACTAGTGGCTATTTGGGTGGACAAAAAATATTCACTGAGGGGTTCCCACTCTATTGAAATTGTGGCGATATATGCTATCAATCCTATTAAATTTGTCCACATACTTCATGGTCTATGATTTATGTCAAAGAAATGGTGATGATTTAGCTTCCTTCTATTCAACCATGCTCTATGTAACATGCTGCATTTTTATGAAATGGTGTCTATATGGTGAACCCCTTGGAACATTACATGTGTATGGGGTTTTAGGTATCACCAGTGCATTTAATATGCAATATTATGAGGTAATCTATAGACATTACTTATTTTTAATAATTATTAGACACTTATTCTTACAAAAAAGAGAGACTTACCATATACAGAGTTGTGGGCTCTAGTTGACGAATCAAGATAATGAAGGCATCATTCAGATTTTCCCATAGGTTAACCATTTTGGTTTTCAAATCATTGGTGTTCTCAACCATATTTGTATAAACCTACTTACCCTATCTCTTGTAGTTTATAAAATCCATATAAAAGACTTCACATGAGTTGAAGGGAGATGAATCACCCTAGAGTACCCCTACTCGATCATTAAGGGAGTACATGAGACACTGGTGATATGAGTAGGGGATATCAACATGAAGATGAAGTCATGGAATACCCAGTAGCACATTGTAGGTGGTATATTATGAGACTACCATGAATATATTACTTGATAGGAATAATCCAAATTAGGTCTTCAACTAAATCTTTCCACCTAGTTTCTACTCAGTCCTGTCATAAACCTGAATTGTTAGGTCATAAGGAATTAGATAAACACTAGTTAGTACCAACTTATGGAGTGTCCTTGTTAGGATGATGTTGATCACAGAACCCATGAACACAAGGGAGTGGAATATTTTCATACCATTAAATTAGTCTATAATTTATAGTGGGAATATGAGCCCTTTCATGAGGGTGCCCTCATCTTCCCCAGATAATTAGATGACAACCTAAAATTCCTATTGTTGAACTTTCTTTTCATAGTACGCCCCTACTGTAGCAACCTCATTTTAAAATTGGATAGGAATTTGCAAGGAATTATACAAGGACCTCACACATTTATTTTGACAAGAAGAGGGACTTGAACATTGATACCCTTGTGGGTATGGATGTGTGGTGCTTCAACACATCGTAGTTCCATGCTAAAGACATGTTTTTCCAAAAGGGGGTGTCTCTTAGGAAGGGGGAATGCCATATTCTACTAATTTAGTTAATGGTCTATGGATAGTGCTTGAAATATCCTACTACTGACTATATAACATACTCTAAACCAATCGTTTTTGACTCTCAGTTAGCTGAATGTCTGTTCACTAACCTCAGGATTTGGATGGATGCAGATGAATGCATCATGGTCATTACTGATTTTCTTGGCCAAATAACATTGTTAGCTACAAAGTCATTCCTAGAATAGAGGATTAGGAGGACAATTCCTGGTGAGATCTACCCAAAAGAAGATGCCTAATTTTAGAATCATGTAAGACTCATTTTGATTAGTTGTCTTGAGAATTTTGGTGGCTTGCATTTCCTTAGCCTTTCCTTCTATATTGTTAGATAGAGGAATCTGGGGGGTTTACCTATTGCTACCCAATGTCGGGAATCATGAGGTGATCTACTAGCTTGACAACATTCCTTGAGGTATAATCATTCTCATCACTAGTGAGGTCATCCAGTTCCCATAGGACCCTATGTGTGGTTCCCAACCCAGGAGGCATGAAATAATTGAGGGCGTGAGATGGATTTAGCATCGTTAGGGGACTCTAATTTCACTTACATGGTCAGCACCTTATCTTCTTGGATTCAGATGGATAAAACGTAGATACAAAAGTAGCAGAGAGGGATTAATGACAACCATAGGAGGTTATAGACTACCTAGGAATATATATATGTCACCTTCTCTAGAACATCAACCAACTTGACCGAAACACAATTCATCTAGACCTGGAGACAATCCTTGAACACATAACATTCATTTATGGTATTATTGAGGATACTTTTGTATGGGAAATTGTTGGGGGGGGGGGTCAGTGAATCCAGATTTATGGGGATTATTATACTCTGGTAGCTTCAGAGTCACCTTATTCATGGAATATATTAAGTATACCAATAACTATGAATCCTTGAAATAATTGGTTCAGTTCCTTCTATCTCAAAAGGGAACTCTTGGAGTCTGTCCTTAATGAGGGGTTGGACAATCATTTTCTCATCTAGGATGCTACATTTTGTTAGGTTGTTTTGTTTATTCTACACTGGGTGATTCTTCATTTAATAAATTTTCACTCTATAAGGATTATTAGGCAATGGGGAAAATGAAAAAATAGGCTTGGGGTCCTCTACTTGAATGACAGTGGGAGTCTCTCCTTTTGTTGGCCTTTTTGCGGGAGCTAGAAGAGGCAATGAGCATAACCATCTAGTCTACTGTAGAGATTCTTCCAAATGTTAGGCCTTATCAGAAAACTCAAAAAATTCACATGGGAAGTTATAGGCGATGATGGTTTGGACCATCTCAGTCTTGACATTCACCCATGCACATCATTAGCATCTTCTATTGAGTCAATGCCATGTTAAGTGAGTACATGAGGCCTTTCTACCCAGATAAAAAATATGTGACTCTCTCATTGGGACACTGATTTCACTTAAGAATTAATAAATAATCACTTTAACATGGTGGATATGAAATGGTATAGGAACTACCTAAAAAGGTCTTCAGAACCAGTGATAGACCCTATGTGAAGATGGTTGTACCAAATGAACGTTTTTCCTTCCAGTGTCTGAAGAAAAAAATGAAGCTTTGAAGCCTCTATATTTTCTGGGGTGCCTAACCTAGTTCCACACCTATAGATGATGTAGGAAAAGTGCTATATAGGGTCCCCCATTCCATTTAATGGGGAAATAATAATATTTCAAAACTTTGGAGGTGCTCAGATGTCGTCCACCCATGCCTAGTAAAAATTTATATCAGGAAATATTTCTACTTTCCAGGTCTCTAGGAACTTAGGGTGAGTGGTGAGATATCCTATCAAGTCATACAGGAAAGGGTATCTTTCTTGAATTGGATCCTTGAATACCAATATGTTGAAAGACTCATCAACTAAGTGAGAGGTCTTATTAGCATGAATTTGTACCTGAGGAGGGTAATTACCCTACTCGGTTGGGTTTAGTGACTCGTACCATGGACTGTTAGCTTATAGTCTCGCCTCTGATTTAACTGGATGGGTGGGGACACCATCATCCACTGGTGGAACTTAGACAAAGAGGAATTTTTCCCCCTGGAGGATAAATGGGGTCCCGTTGGATAGTACGATAATGTAGGCGTCGATCATCAATGTGATCAGCAATGAGCCTTTTATTCTCTTAAAGATTCTAGAGAAAGGAATAAAATATGGTCTATTCCTTTTTTATAATGAAAAATTAAATAGATTATAAGGAATAACAAATTATTTACCTTTTTAACGATGCCAATGGGTGGGTAGAAATGTCTAATTAGAGGGATCCTTTAGTCTAAGTGTATGCCTCTTACATCGAGGTAAACCCTCATCATCAGTAGGTAGGTCAGGCAGTTGAAAGATAGAGGTAAATTGGAGATTTATATATTTTCCCCAACCTCTGATATGAAAATAAAATGATGCCACTTACATAACTTAGTTGTGGATCTATGTGAAACTTGATGCATCTTTTATAGAGGTTCTGGAAGTAACTATGCGACTCATGGTGCTGACCCGCATGGACCGCTTCCATCTCAAACATTCATCACTGATGCTTAATGGATTTGAGGAGATTTTGACTTCCATGATAGGTCAACTAATGATTATAGAGCTGTAAAAGTGTCTCCAAGATGATCTAGTGGAACTACACATCCTGACCCTTAGTAAGTGACTTCATTATGACTATGTTTAGAGTTGTAGGTGGCCATAAAACCACTGAAAATTGATCAATGATCAAAACCTCCCAAAAGACCCCTTTCGTAGAAGAAGGGTCTTACTCTTGGTCATCCTAAACTCCAATCGATATTGTATGAGATATGGGTGGAGTCACCGATGTGGATTAGTTATATAGTTTTTCGACTGATAGAGGAGTCACTACGCAAGTCAAATGTTTTCTACATGTTGGGACGTCTCTCAAGGGTGGTACCGACCACATCATCAAATACCTATAGAATCAAGTATTCTACACTTGATCATGTGAGAGGGTATAAATCTTCATTGATGTCTCATTAGAGTGATAACCATATGAATGTGTCATTCCATTCCCTAACATCTCTCCCAAGTCCTGTGTAGAGGTAGAGAGGAGGTAAATTGGAAGTGACAGGGATAGATGCACGGTGAGCCCCTAGAAGGGGATAAAAAATACTCCACCTGCATGTACATACAGATGGATATAGGGATCCTGTGGATATCAGATTTTGTGATGGTAAAATTTAGCTATTGGGATCATTACCTAGACTCTAACAGTTAGTTTAGAGACTCCATTATCACGTTATTTGTCCCCTACGATTCTTAAATATCTATGAGGTTGGAGAAGACTTGGAATTTCCTTGGAATTCTCCTTTGGTGGTGAGTGTTTTCCCTTCTTCCCTGGGAAAATTCTTCATGGTAGGGTATATCTTTAGAATGGGGAGGACCTCTATGCTGATCAATTTTAATTTGTAGAGGACCTCCTTTTTGGTTTCTTGGGACATGAGGAGGGCCTCCCTGTCAGATGTTTTTAGAGTGGGGAGTACCTCTACCTTGGTTGGTGGGAATATGGGGATGAAATCCATTTTTACTAGTGAAAGAGTGGGGAACATGTCCAATATGTATGATAGAAATATAGGTAGGACCTCTGTTTCATTTGGTAGTGACATGGGTAGGACCGTCAAACTGGTTGTCGTAGGAGTTGGGCAGACCACCTCTTTGGTTGTTGATGAAATAGGGAGGACATCGGATTTGGCTGGTGATGAGATGGGGAGGACCTCCAAATTGATTGTTAAAAGAGTAGGGATGACCTTTTCTTGGAATGATATTAGGTCTTGGAGGACCTCTACACTATGTTTTCATATAATTGTATGGATATAATGTTTGTTGGTGGAACCATCAATTGAATGAGAACCCGACCTACCTATGAGGTGATTGGGGTCTTAGTCCCAATTGGAAAAAGACAGATCCTTGTTCTTCTAATAAAATGATCTGTTGGAATTTTTTAGGCGTGTAATGGGAAATTTCAGTCATGAAAGATTCCCCTTATTTTTAATTATCCCACTCCTTCCCTGGACATTGGCATTTTGTGCTTTAGACCGAGGCCAGTGGAGTAGGGGTGAAGTCCACATGTTCTTAGGCTTATTGGGATGGTTGATGTTGGAAATGGTGAGGCCTAGTGGGATCCCTCTGATGTGGATCACAAGTAGTAGTCGTGGGTGGAATGACTTGAGCATCCCCATAATCTTTATGTTAGGGGATTGTGTCTTCAAAACGCTCTGAAAATAGAGTACTGAAGTGATTCATTGTCAGAATAGGGGTGGTGGTTTCCACTTGTGTGGCCATCAAGTCGACGATGTTGATGATTCACTGATGAATTGAGGTATTTTACAGCCATATCCATCATTTTAATGAACCTCTAATAATAATAGTGGCATAAAAGGGTTTAGATTATCCTTCTATGGATGAACTCAAAGGGTGGTATGGGGTATAGGAGCCTGGCAGTCAAAGGCATAACAGATGTTTTGGTAGAATAAGTGTTGTATGAAATTGATGTATCCAAGCTTCTCCTACCCTGAATCCTATGGGTGATGGGTTTATGATTTCTTGTAGATTGGTTTCTATAAGGTTATTGGACTTATACATCCATAAAATTATAAGGAAAGTGATTCCAAATGCCTCATCTTCGATCAGTGATCCAAAGATAAGGATGGGTCCATGATAACAATGTCACAGACCTAGGATACCCAATGATAAATGTATTGATGCACATATGAGTTTTTTGCTATGACCATGGTTTTTTAAAGGTTGGAGGAACTAAATATTTGGATCTAGTGACATTAAAATATGAGGATTACCTAGATACTACTAGTCCCTATATTTATGAGAAGAGTTTTATGTCAGTCTCACCATTTCAGTTTCCAACGCTTCCACCAGGGACCGCCTATGCATCATGAATGCGCGTGTTGGATTTTTGCTTCCCCGTATTCCCACATTCCATAGGTGGGTGCATTTAATCACTTTCTAAAACTATTTATACTCCTTGATCAAAGCAAGGTGATGGTATGTTAGTTCCTTCTTATATGGATTCCTTCTTGGAGGTTGTTTCCTAGTTTGGGTCTCCCTCAAAGATTTGAGTTGTGTTTGTGGAACTCATTCCTAGTGAAATATTTATATGGATACCCGTTAATTAAATGATTTATATCTTTATAGAGAAGAGAACTTTATTTCAGAAGAGTAGTCACATTGGGATTCTCTAGGCATGTTTATAAATTTGGTGCATTAGTCACTTGTAAATATTCGTCTTATGAGGGAATCTTATATGAGTTATATTAAGCACGGAACCCAAGGAATACCATGTTGATCACAAGGTAATTAACTCTAGGATAATAAATATTCCAATGATTCTTACCTCATGCATCACATGTTTATTTCATGGGGTATTTATTTTGATTTAGGTCACATGTTCTAAATCATGGGAGATGGATAAGAATGTCTAGTTGAGAATGACCGAGGCACAAGTTTAACATCTCATGGAGATCTAATTGGATGATTATAATGACCCATGGAAGTGAATTATGGAATTGTGTCCCTATAATGGAAGGTTTCACACATTGTAACGCCCCGACCCCAGTTACCCCGAGTCGGTGCATTACTTTGTAACATTGGCATGATCACAAGAAAGATCAAATCTCGAAAGACCGATTGGTTTAGTAGCCTTTGAAACAGTAGATATATTCATAAAGTTTTACATTACATCATAAAGTGAAAAACTACTACAACAACATAATGTCTCCATAGTCCACACTATTATCGCCTCATAAAATCCCAGCAGGTCATTCATAACTTACTTCTTCACATACTGGGAAAAATAAAACATAGAAAAGGGGTGAGCTCAAATTCCCAGTAAGGATAACAATATAGCAGAAACTTTCAAAACTAAGCATAAACATTTAAGGCAATGTATAACTAAAACAAAAGCCTTTTAAACTTGAACTTCAACATAGTATGGAGAAAGTAAAATGAAATAATGCCATTTACTTATTCACATGGATATTCTACTAATTGAATAATCACTTGCAATATCAATAACCACTTTCATAATTATGCAATGCATAATGCCAGACTATCATAACCACATATCCAAGGCCTCAAGCCAAGACTACAAATAATATTTTTCCAAGGCCTTGTGCCGGGACACTAGTTTGTCTCATGAGACCTACCGATGCATCGAGGAGCTATAGCGGGCTCCACCCGTCACATATTAAGTCTAATGCATTCCCATATGAAAAGGTTTAAACATAACATAAACATTCGTATTAAAACTAGCATACGAAATGTCAATATTTTCACCATAAACCATGAATGGTATAAAAATAGCACATCCATAGTCAAACATATCAAAAAACCTTGAATATAATATAGAAGTTTTTTATCATAATAAATAAACTTCAAATAATCTTAAAATCCATCAAATGATGTTGACATAGATGAAATCAAAACTATTTGAGAGAAATATCTCTTTTCTCTAAATCATTGACAAAGTCACACATTTATAAAGGAAGTAATTTAAAAGAGATTTTTGAATCAAAGTGTTCCATACCACTTTGAAACTTTTGAAAAGAAATATCATTTCAAAACCTTCATGTCCATATAAATAAATTCTTAAAATCATTTTGAAAACATGGACATTAATTAAAAATATTTAGAAAGATAAATCTTTAAAACATTTAAAATTATGATCTTGATAAAGAGTACCATTCAAAAATTATTAAAATAATCATTTTGAAATCATTTAAAAGTCACATAATTGAAAAATAAAACATTTAATTTGAAAATAGTCTTATAATCTTGTAAGGGAAGCTTTGACGATTTTATAACGGTGGTAAATAGTCGCACACGCCGTATAAGTTAAAAAAACATTCTTACCTTAAATTTGTAGAAAGGTAAAATGTGCCTTGTTTGAAAAACGACAGAAAGATTCCTTTAAAAACAGATAAGGGTAAAAATGAATTTAACCCATATTCTTTGTAAATATTGAAAATGTTTTGAAATACATTTCGAAGAAACATGGATGTGGATGATAAAGAGATCCCAGTAGATAATTGCATATAAACAACCTCAGATAATGAAGAGATTGTGAAATTAACCCTTACCTTGTACTTTTACTTGGTTGAGGGTAGGTTAACCTCCTGTATAATGGTGAAATAATTGTTATTAAATTATACGAGAATCATATATATTAATATGATATCATATATTATCTTTTAACATTTCTTTGTTAATAATATCTTAGTATTATCACCGTTTCGGGTGTAAACTTACTCGTTTTCTTTTATCAGTTTTGTTACATAAGCCATATTTGTAATGGTTAGTTTGTATCTTTTTCATATCCAGAATTATATCAAGTCCTTAAAAATTATTTTTAAATCATCAAATGATAATTATACTTGAATGGATATGATGGAGAATGAATCTCATCGCGTTCGTGGAGACGGTAGTCCGTACGTACGCACGAGTGACAATATCATTCTTTTGATATAAAAATAATATATAATTGGATAGTATATCATATATAAAGAATAATTATCATGTTATATTTATTATTTACATGAGTTACACATCATTATTATACCCATCCAAATAATAATATATTGAATAACAATTACACCATGACGTGGAGACGGTAAGCCGTACCTACGCACGTATGGTGACATGTTATTCAAAGGGTGGATAGAATACTGAATATGGTTGTACCATATTTATAATAACATCACAGTATATATAATATACTGGAGTTATTATTTTAGAATGGTAATAACAAAGAAAGAAGAAGTGGAAGAAGAAATGAATTTGAAAAAGGGTGGTGAAAACATTACCTCTTCTTCGGGTTCTTCCTTTTGATTTGATCAAAAGGGATCCATAGATTGGATTTTTGATCAAAATAAGTCCTATAGGTTGTATTGAGGGATGTTGATAGAGTATTTGGGCAGATTTTGGCCTAACCAAAAGGCTTTGAAGGTGTGAAGTAATGAGAAGGGGGAGTGCCCTTTTATAAGAGGGGTGAGGGGCACCTTTGGAAAAGCTAGAAATATTAATTTATAATAAATTCATATTGGGTTTCTAATGGCTCCAAAGTAGATTAATAAAAGGTTATATTGGGTATAGGTAGAAAACCATTCAACCAATAGAATTTTGATAGGTTTGGGTTACTATATTAACCTTATCTTTTAGTTTTCACTCTTAGTAAATTAGTTTGACATTTACCATGTCACTTTGTATTTTTATATTATATAGTTAATAAACTTACTATATACATCCAAGAGTCCACCAAGTGGTCCATTAATGATACACCTATAATGATATAAGTCTCTTCTCCGAACCTTATATTTTTAGGAATTTAATATCAATTAATAATATAATATTTGTTTTAAAAACTCTTTTATGTCAATTTTCACACTATTCAATAGTTGATTTTTTTGAAACTCATAACAGAAATATTACTTTGAAAAACGTCAATTAAATCAATCCTAATATTTCATATTATCCTAGAAAATTAGTTTAATTCATTAAAAGTCTCAAATTATATTTATTTGGGTATTTATAATATCAATTATTTAAATTGTTCACTATTATGGTAATTACTGCATCATCATTGTGTCATAAATAAATTGAATTATTTAATATCTAAAAGTTATAAATAAAATATCATTATATAGGGAATCTTATTATCTTTCTAATTAATATTTAAAATAGAATTTATCTTATGAATAACCCTATATTAAAAATGTTTTAGTAAATAAACTTTGATTTTAACTCTTTTAACTCTTCTTTGAATTAAATAATAATAAATGTCCTAATCTAATTCAAGTGGACCTAAATGATAATATTTTATTCCTAAGGTTTTTTTGGTCGAGATACACTTGTACAATAGAATTAGGACATGTGTTAGGTTAATATTAATATCATTTCTACCCTTAATTACCCTATTTACTTTTAACAGTGGTAAATAAAAGTAAAAAGTTACTATTCCCCAAAAATTATTTTCATTTCATTGAACCACATTTTACTTCTTAATATTAACCGTGTCTCTTGGATTTTCGATATTCCATTCACAGAAGCGGTAAAATTAAGTTTTATGAAAAATCTAGTTTTTGTTAACTACCACTTAGTAGTTTCACTATTCATCAAAAATTGAAGTTTTTCAGAACAATGCCAAAATTTCACCCTAAGCTATAATTGATATTCCGAATTCAAAAATGATGTCTATTTTACAAAATTACAAACATATAAGTTGCATTAATTAATTTTCTAATTAATTCCCGCTGTCACAACAAATAGCGTGTTTTTAAGAAACAATATATATCAAAAGATTGACAATGGTTTAGGTCCAATTTCAAAGTGAAATTAATTATAATGAACACCATTGGATAAAATGGTAAAAATATATTCTAATTATACTTTAAAACCACTCAAATTCATAATTTATCACAATTAATTATTTTGATTAAAATATTTGTTTTTAATTAAAATTTAGTAATTTTCACTATTTATCAAAATATTATTGTTTTCCAAAAAGTACCAAAATTTCACCCTAGGATAATTTTGATATTTTTAATCCAAAAATGAAGTCCATTTTGAGAGATAGAATTTATAAAATTTCAGAAAGTAGGTATTACTATTCATAACGGCTAGTTTGGTAAGTCATGGTGGGATTTAACTCGGTGTTGCGTGTAGTGCAAGTTATTGAATTATTTTGAAGAAGTAACACACTATGAAATCTTGGTGTGTTTTATTCTACCCTCATTCAATAAATTGCTTCCTCACAATTTGAAATTGTTCTTCGAAAATAAAAGTTTTAAAATAAAAAATATCTTTGTGGGAAAACCCACATTGGAAATTGGGTTACTAAAATTTAGTCTTAATATGAGGAAAAGAGAAATGAAAGGGTCACCACCAAATTATGATCTCGATTAGGAGAACATTGGTTGAAATTAGAGACATATAATTGGAGGAAAAACGTAAATATTTATAGGTAGTGATTGAGGTCATCAATCACAAACAAGTTTAAAATTGAGGTCCTTAAATTCATCAATCTATGATGATTTGAAATACCATCGGTTCAACACAACATAGGGTATTAGGATAGCACATTTTTGGTTTTAGGATTCCTTAAATAAAGTATAAGAATTAATCTCTTCATAGAATAAGAGAAGAAGAAAAAATATATTCTTGACAAGTAGAGTTCCATCCTTTAACTAATTTCTACCACAGACTCATCTTTCACTCTAAAAGATAATAGAACTTAAAAATAATATTCTATTTATACTATTCGTATAGGGTTAAAAAATGAATTTATAATTCATCTAGAAGATCCATTAAAAAAACGACATTATTCAATCCAGGACATCACATGGGTCAGTAGTAGGTGATACACCCTTGTCACCCTTCGGTTGTGGGTTCAAGTCTCACGGCCTTGCCGGACGCGACGGGTTGCCGCCCGACCTTCGGGTTGTCCTTTTATGGCAATCCAAAATAATCCAAACTAGAACTATCCAAAATACTTCAGTCCAAAATTTATAAGGAAGGTAAACACAATAAAGATCCTTTTTTCAACGTAATAACATGTGAACACCCTCATCATGTATTCTTTTAAAACACTGCAACATCCTGAATTACCATAAAACCTTATTGATTAAATTCATGATCCCTTATTCCTTAAAGAATAATAGATATACTCCTTCAATCCAAAAATGTTTTAAACCCCAACAAGGATGGAATATACAAATCATTAATCAGTTTCAAGGTAGTCAAGAATATCCAATATAATTTATCCAAATCAATCATTTTTATTCCAAAATAATTACCTCGGTATCAGAACTATATTATGGTTTATCATTCTCTCAACCATATATTTTCCAAAAATTTATCCGGCTATTGAGTCACTTTTCTTTGTTCCACACAATCTCAAGTCCTTAATGAAATAGTACTACAGTACAATCCTTATATACACCATAATTATTATAACAAGTACATTTTTGATACAACACCCAATTGACATAATCAACATAAGAACTCTAATCATTCCTCTTCATCTGTGGTAGTAAAATAACTTGATTATTATCAAATAGCATCATTTGCGGCATAGTCTGATGACTGGGACATAGGTTCGCGTAGTGTCCAAACTCCTTGCAAATGAAGCATTGTACATTTGAAACCATTTTCTTACCCTTGTAGTCACGTACTTTGTGCCATCATCCTCCACAATTATAACAAACTCACATTCCTTTCAGGAAAGTTAAAGGGTGATTCTTCCCACAATTATCACATATGGGAAAATTCTTCTTTTCCCTCTTCCCATTATCCATCTTTCTATCATCCATCCTTTTCTTCTCTTGATTCCCTTCAAAGCCATAGGACTTAGTAAACACTTTACTTATCTTATCAACACATGATATTATTTCTTCATATGATGATAATACATGGGAGACTATTTATCTTATAAATTCTGGCCTAAGAACATGAAAGATATGATCCTTATTTCTCTTTGGATCATGTGCATTGATGGAGTTCTCATTCCTTTTACTGGGCTCCATTTCTAAACAATGGCATCCACTAGATTAGTTTATGAATAACATTACCTAATCCCAAACTTGTAAAATACATAACATAAATTAAATAGTTTATGTATATAATCCATAATCATAAAAATTTATCCTTTGAGGAAGTATATACTCATAAACCCTTCATAATGGTTTTTAAAGAAAATGAGAATTATCCTAAGCATATCCCCCAGGAGTGTCGTTACCAAGAGTACAGCAAGGCCCGTTGTCGTGCACCAGTTCCTGTTCGAGTCCAGCTCAAAGCGGTGTTTTCGGGTTTTACCCCTAGGTACATATGTGCCATAGCTGCCTCTACCTGTTCGTATCTAGACAGGGATGTATTGCTCGAAAAACTCATAAAATCTCTACAATACCAAAATTTTAGGAACTAGACTAATCCTCAAAGTCCATCTTAAATCTATGTGCTCTAATCAGAGTTTATCTAAATCTAGCTTCAAAGGTTTGTACTAAACTTTCTCTGATACCAACTGTAACGCCCCGACCCCAGTTACCCAGAGTCGGTGCATTACTTCGTAACATTGGTATGATCACAAGAAAGATCAAATCTCAAAAGACCGATTGGTTTAGTAGCCTTCAAAACACTAGATATATTCATAAAGTTTTACATTACATAATAATGTGAAAAACTACTACAACAACATAATGTCTCCATAGTCCACACTATTATCCCCATATAAAATCCCTGAAGGTCATTCATAACATACTTTTTCACATCTTGGGAAAAATAAAACATAGAAAAGGGGTGATCTCAAATGCCCAGTAAGGATAACAATATAGCGGAAACTTTCAAAAATAAGCATAAACATTTAAGGCAATGTATAACTAAAACAAAAGCCTTTTAAACTTGAACTTCAACATAGTATGGCAAAAGTAAAATGAAATAATGACATTACTTATTCACATGGATATTCTACTAATAGAATAATCACATGCAATATCAATAACCACTTTCATAATGATGGAAGGCATAATGCCAGACTATCATAACCACGTAGCCAAGGCCTCGTGCCAAGACTACAAATAAGATTTTTCCAAGGCCTTGTGCCAAGACACTAGTTTGTCTCATGAGACCTACGGATGCATCTAGGAGCTATAGCAGGCTCCACCCGTCAAATATTAAGTCCAATGAATTCCCATATGAAAAGGTTTAAACATAACATAAACATTCGTATTAAAACTAGCATACGAAATGTCAATATTTTCACCATAAACCATGAATGGTATAAAAATAGCACATCCACAGTCAAACATATCACAAAACCTTCAATATAATATAAAAGTTTTGTATCATAATAAATCAACTTCAAATAAGCTTAAAATCCATCAAAAGATGTTGACATAGATGAAATCAAAACTATTTGAGAGAAATATCTCTTTTCTCGAAATCATTGAAAAGTCACACATTTATAAAGGAAGTAATTTAAAAGAAATTTTTGAATCAAAGTGTCCCATACCACTTGGAAACTTTTTAAAAGAAATATCATTTCAAAAACTTCATGTCCATATAAATAAATTCTTAAAATCATTTTGAAAACATGGACATTAATTAAACATATTTAGAAAGATAAATCTTTAAAACATTTAAAATTATGATCTTGATAAAGAGTACCTTTAAAAAATTCTTAAAATATTCACTTTGAAATTATTTAAAAGTCACATAATTGTAAAATAAAACATTTACTTTCAAAATATTCTTATAATCTTATAAGGGAAGATTTGACGATTTTATAATGGTGGTAAATAGTCGCACACGCCATATGAGTTAAAAAAACATTCTTACCTTAAATTTGTCGAAAGGTAAAAAGTTCCTTGTTTGGAAAACGATGAAATGATTCCTTTAAAAACACATAAGGGTAGAAATGACTTTAACCCATATTCTTTGTAAATAGTAAAAATATTTTGAAATACATTTCGAAGAAACATGGATGTGGATGATAAAGAGATCCCAGTAGATAATTGCGTATAAACAACCTCATATAATGAAGATATTGTGAAATAAACCATTACCTTGTACTTTTCCTTGGTTGAGGGTTGGTTAACCTCCTATATAACGGTGAAATAATTTTTATTAAATTATACAAGAATCATATATATTAATATGATATCATATATGATCTTTTAACATTTCTTTGTTAATAATATCTTAGTATTATCGTTGTTTTAGGTGTTAAATTACTCATTTTCTTTTATATGTTTTGTTACGTAAGCCATGTTTTAATGGTTAGGTTGTATCTTTTTCATATCCATAATGATATCAAGTCCTTAAAAATTGTTTTTAAATCATAAAATAATATTTATACTTTTATGGATATTATGGAGAATGAATCTCATCGCGTTCGCGGAGACGGTAGTCCGTACGTACGCACGAGTGACAATATCATTATTTTGATATCAAAATAAAATATAATTGGATAGTATATCATATATACAGAATCATTATCATGATATATTTATTATTTACATGAGTTACACATCATTATTATACCCATCCAAATAATAATATATTGAATAATAATTACACCACGACGTGGAGACGGTAAACCGTACGTACGCACGTATGGTGACATGTTATTCAAAGGGTGGACAAAATACTGAATATGGTTGTACCATATTTATAATAACATCACAGTATATATAAGATACTGGAGTTATTATTTTAGAATGATAATAACAAAGAAAGAAGAGGTGGAAGAAGAAATGAATTTCAAAAAGGGTGGTGAAAACATTACCTCTTCTTCGGGTTATTCCTTTTGATTTGATCAAAATGTCTCCTTAGGCTGGCTTTATGATCAAAATAAGGCCTATAGGTTGTAGTGAGGTAATTTGATAGAGTATTTGGGAAGAGTTTGGCCTAACCAAAAGGCTTTGAAGGTGTGAAGTAATGAGAAGGGGGAGTGCCCTTTTATAAGAGGGGTGAGGGGAACCTTTGGAAAAGCTAGAAATATTAATTTATAATAAATTCATATTCAGTTTCTAATGGCTCCAAAGTTTATTATTCAAACGTTATGGTGGGTATTGGTCGAAAACCATTCAACCAATATAATTTAGATAGGTTTGGGTTACTATATTAACCTTATCGTTTAGTTTTAACTCTTAGTTAATTAGTTTGACATTTACCATTTCACTTTTTATTTTTATATTATATAGTTATTAAACTTACTATATACATCCAAGATACCCCCAAGTGGTCCATTAATGATACTATTATCATGATATAAGTCTCTTGTCCGAAACTTATATTTTTAGGAATTTAATATCAATTAATAATATAATATTTGTTTTAAAAACTCTTTTATGTCAATTTTGACACTATTCAATAGTTGATTTTTTTGAAACTCATAACAGAATGATTACTTCGAAAAAAGTCAATTAAATAACTCCTAATATGTCATATTATCCTATAAAATTAGTTTAATTCATTAAAAGTCTCAAATTATATTTATTTGGGTATTTATAATATCAATTATTTTAATTGTTCACTATTATGGTAATTACTACATCACCATTGTGTCATAAATAAATTAAATTATTTAATGTCTAAAAATTATAAATAAAATATAATTATGTTGGTAATCTTATTAGCTTTATAATTAATATTTAAAATCATATTTATCTTATGTATAACCCTATATTAAAAATGTTTTATTAAATAAACTTTGATTTTAACTCTTTTAAATCTTCTTTGAATTAAATAATAATAAATGTACTAATCTAATTCAAGTGGACCTAAATGATAATATTTTAGTCCTAAGGTTTCTTTGGGTCGAGATACACTTGTCCAATAGAATTAGGACATGTGTTAGTGTAATATTAATATCATTTCTACCCTTAATTACCCTATTTACTATTAACTGTGGTAAATAAAAGTAAAAAGTTAATATTCACCAAAAATTATTTTCATCTCATTGAACCAAATTTTACTTATTGATATTAACCACGTCTCTTGGATTTTCAAAATTTCATTCATAGAAGTGGTAAAATTATGTTTTATGAAAAATTCAGTTTTTTTTAACTACCACTTAGTAGTTTCACTATCCATCAAAATTGAAGTTTTTCAGAACAATGCCAAAATTTCACCCTAAGCTATAATTGATATTCCGAATTCAAAAATGATGTCTATTTTACAAAATTCAAACATATAAGTTTCATTAATTAATTTTATAATTAATTCCCGCTGTCACAATAAATATCGTGTTTTTAAGAAACAATATATATCAAAAGACTGACAATTGTTTAGGTCCAATTTCAAAGTGAAATTAATTATAATGAACACCATTGGATAAAATGGTAAAAATATATTATAATTATACTTTAAAACCATTCAAATTCATAATTTATCACTATTAATTATTTTGATTAAAAAAGTTGTTTTTAATTAAAATTTAGTAATTTTCACTATTCATCAAAATATTAAAGTTATCTGAAAAGTACCAAAATTTCACCCTAGGATAATTTTGATATTCCGAATCCAAAAATGAAGTCCATTTTGAGAGATAAAATTTATAAAATTTCAAAAAAGTAGGTATAACTATTCATAACGGCTAGTTTGGTAAGTCATGGTGCGCTTTAACTCGGTGTTGCATGTAGCGCAAGTTATTGAATTATTTTGAAGAAATAACACACTATGAAAACTTGGGGTGTTGCATTCTACCCTACTTCAATAAATTGAATCCTCGCAATTTGAAATTGTTCTTCGAAAATAAAAGGTTGAAAATAAAAAATATCTTTTTGGGAAAACCCACATCAGAAATTGGGTTACTAAAATTTAGACTTAATATGAGGAAAAGAGAAATGAAAGGGTCACCACCAAATTATGATCTCGATTAGGAGAACATTGGTGGAAATTAGAGACATATAATTGGAGGAAAAATGAAAATATTTATAGGTACTGATTGAGGTCATCAATCACAAACAAGTTCAAAATTGAGGTACTTAAATTAATCAATCTATGAGGATTTGAAATACCATCGGTTCAACAAAACATAGGGTATTAGGATAACACATTTTTGGTTTTAGGATTCCTTAAATAAAGTATAAGAATTAATTTCTTCATAGAATAATAGAAGAAGAAAAAATATATTCTTGACAAGTAGAGTTCCATCCTTTGACTAATTTCTACCACAAACTCATCTTTCACTCTAAAAGATAATAGAACTTAAAAATAATATTCTATTTATCCTATTCGTATAGGGTTATCAAAATGAATTTATAATTCATCTAGAAGAACCATTAAAAAACGACACTATTCAATCTAGGACATCACATGGGTTAGTGGTAGGTGATACACCCTTGTCGCCCTTCGGTTGTGGGTTCAAGTCTCGCGGCCTTGTCGGACATGACGGGTTGCCACCCGACCTCCGGGTTGTCCTTTTATGGCAATCCAAAATAATCCAAACTAGAACTATCCAAAATACTTCAGTCCAAAATTTATAAGGAAGGTAAACACAATAAAGACCCTTTTTTCTATGTAATAACATGTGAACACCTTCATCATGTATTCTTTTAAAACACTGCAACATCCTGAATTACCATAAAACCTTATTGATTACATTCATTATCCCTTATTCCTTAAAGAATAATAGATATACTCCTTCAATCCAAAAATGTTTTAAACCCCAAAAATGATGGAATATACAAATCATTAATCAGTTTCAAGGTAGTCAAGAATATCCAATATAATTTATCCAAATCAATCATGTATTATTCCAAAATAACTACCTCGGTATCAGAACTATATTATGGTTTATCATTCTCTCAACCATATATTTTCCAAAAATTTATCTTGCTATTGAGTCACTTTTCTTTGTTCCACATAATCTCAAGTCCTTAATGAAATAGTACTGCAGTACAATCCTTATATACTCCATAATTATTATAACAAGTACAATGTTGATACAAAACTCAATTGACATAATCAACATAAGAACTCTAATCATTCCTCTTCATCTGTGGTAGTATCATAACTTGATTATTATCCAATAGTATCATTTGCGGCATAGTCTGATGACTGGGACATAGGTTCTCTTAGTGTCTAAACTCCTTTCAAATGAAGCATTGTACATTTGAAACCATTTTCTTACCCTTGCAGTCACGTACTTTGTGCCATATTCCTCCACACTTATAACAAACTCCCATTCCTTTCCGGAAAGTTACAGGGTGTTTCTTCCCACAGTTATCACATATGGGAAAATTCTTCTCTTCCCACTTCCCTTTATCCACCTTTCTCTCATCCATCCTTTTCATCTCTTGATTCCCTTCAAATCCATAGGACTCAGTAAACACTTTACTTATCTTATCAACACATGATATTATTTCTTCATATGATGATAATACATGGGAGACTATTTCTCTTATAAATTCTAGCTTAAGAACATGAAAGATATGATCCTTCTTTCTCTTTGTATCATGTGCATTGCTGGAGTTCTCATTCCTTCTACTAGGCGCCATTTCTAAACAATGGCATGCACTAGATTAGTTTATGAATAAAAATACCTAATCCCAAACTTGTAAAACATATAACATAAATTAAATAGTTTATGTATATAATCTATAATCATAAAAATTTCTCCTTTTAGGAAGTATATACTCATAAAGACTTCATTATGGTTTGTAAAGAAAATGAGAATTATCCTAAGCATATCCCCCGGGAGTGTCGTAACCAAGAGTGCAGCAAGGCCCGTTGTCGTGCACCAGTTCCCGTTCGAGCCCAGCTCAAAGTGGTGTTTTCGGGCTTTACCCCTAGGAACATCTGTGCCAGAGCCGCCTCTACCTGATCATATCCAGACAAGGATGTATTTCTCGGAAAACTCATAAAATCTCTACAATACCAAAATTCAAGGAAGTTCTTCTATACTAATCCTCAAAGTCCATCTTAAATTTATGTGCTCTAATCAGAGTTTATCTAAATCTAGCTTCCAAGGTTTGTACTAAACTTCTCTGATACCAACTATAATGCCCCGACCCCAGTTACCCAGAGTTAGTGCATTACTTCATAACATTGGCACGATCACAAGAAAGATCAAATCTCGAACGACTGATTGGTTTAGTAGCCTTCGAAACACTATATATATTCATAAAGTTTTACATTACATCATAAAGTGAAAAACTACTACAACAACATAATTTCTCCATAGTCCACACTATTATCCCCTCATAAAATCCCAGCAGGTCATTCATAACTTACTTCTTCAAATCCTGGAAAAAATAAAACATAGAAAATGGGTGAGCTCAAATGCCCAGTAAGGATAACAATATAGCGAAAACTTTCAAAAATAAGCATAAACATTTAAGGCAATGTATAACTAAAACAAAAGCCTTTTAAACTTGAAATTCAACATAGTATGGAAAAAGTAAAATGAAATAATGTCATTTACTTATTCACATGGATATTCTACTAATCGAATAATCACATGAAATATCAATAACCACTTTCATAATGATGGAATGCATAATTCCAGACTATCATAACCACATAGCCAAGGCCTCGTGCCAAGACTACAAATAAGATTTTTCCAAGTCCTTGTTCCAAGACACTAGTTTGTCTCATGAGACCTACCGATGCATCGAGGAGCTATAGCGAGCTTCACCCGTCACATATTAAGTCCAATGAATTCCTATATGAAAATGTTTAAACATAACATAAACATTCGTATTAAAACTAGCATACGAAATGCCAATATTTTCACCATAAACCATGAATGGTATAAAAATAGCACATCCATAGTCAAACATATCAAAAAACCTTCAATATAATATAGATGTTTAGTATCATAATAAATCAACTTCAAATAAGCTTAAAATCCATCAAAGGATGTTGACATAGATGAAATCAAAACTATTTGAGAGAAATATCTCTTTTCTCGAAATCATTGAAAAGTCACACATTTATAAAGGAAGCAATTTAAAAGAGATTTTTTAATCAAAGTGTCCCATACCACTTTGAATCATTTGAAAATAAATATCATTTCAAAACCTTCATGTCCCTATAAATAAATTATTAAAATCATTTTTAAAACATGGACATTAATTAAAAAAATTTAGAAAGATAAATATTTAAAACATTTAAAATTATGATCTTGATAAAGAGTACCTTTCAAAAATTCTTAAAATATTCCTTTTGAAATCATTTAAAAGTCATATAATTGTAAAATAAAACATTTACATTGAAAATATTCCTATAATCTTGTAAGGTAAGCTTTGATGATTTTATAACGGCGGTAAATAGTCGCACACGCCGTATAAGTTAAAAAACATTCTTACCTTAAATTTGTCGAAAGGTAAAAAGTTCCTTGTTTGGAAAACGACAGAATTATTCCTTTAAAATCACATAAGGGTATAAATGAATTTAACCCATATTATTTGTAAATAGTAAAAATGTTTTGAAATACATTTCGAAGAAACATGGATGTGGATGATAAAGAGATACCAGTAGATAATTTCATATAAACAACCTCGGATAATGAAGAGATTGTGAAATAAACCCTTACCTTGTACTTTTCCTTGGTTGAGGGTAGGTTAACCTCCTGTATAATGGTGAAATAATTGTTATTAAATTATAAAACAATCATATATATTAATATGATATCATATATGATCTTTTAACATTTCTTTGTTAATAATTGGATAGTATATCATATATACAGAATCATTATCATGTTATATTTATCATTTACATGAGTTACACATCATTATTATACCCATCCAAATAATAATATATTGAATAACAATTACACCACGGCGTGGAGACGGTAAGCCGTACGTATGCACATATGGTGACATGTTATTCAAAGGGTGGACAGAATACTGAATATGGTTGTACCATATTTATAATAACATCACAGTATATATAAGATACTGGAGTTATTATTTTATAATGGCAATAACAAAGAAAGAATAAGTGTAAGAAGAAATGAATTTGAAAAAGGGTGGTGAAAACATTACCTCTTCTACGGGTTCTTACTTTTGATTTGATCAAAAGGGCTCCATAGGTTGGATTTCTGATCAAACTAAGTCCTATAGGTTGTAGTGAGGGAAGTTGATAGAGTATTTGGGAAGAGTTTGTACTAACCAAAAGGCTTTGAAGGTGTGAAGTAATGAGAAGGGGGAGTGCCATTTTATAAGAGGGGTGAGGGGCACCTTTGGAAAAGCTAGAAATATTAATTTATAATAAATTCATATTCGGTTTCTAATGGCTCCACAGTTGATTATTTAGAAGTTAAGGTGGGGATAGGTCGAAAAAAATTCAACCAATAGAATTTAGACAGGTTTGGGTTACTATATTGACCTTATCTTTTAGTTTTAACTCTTAGTTAATTAGTTTGACATTTACCATGTCACTTTGTATTTTTCTATTATATAGTTAATAAAATTAATATATACATAAAAGAGACCCCCAAGTGGTCCATTAATGATACAACTATCATGATATAAGTCTCTTATCCGAACCTTAGATTTTTAGGAATTTAATATCAATTAATAATATAATATTTGTTTTAAAAACTCTTTTTTGTCAATTTTGACACTATTCAATAGTTGATTTTTTTGAAACTCATAAAAATAATGATTACTTCGAAAAAATTCAAATAAATAAATCCTAATATGTCATATTATCCTAAAAAATTAGTGTAATTCATTAAAAGTCTGAAATTATATTTATTTAAGTATTTATAATATCAATTATTTTAATATTTCACTATTATGGTAATTACTGCATCATAATTGTATCATAAATAAATTAAATTATTTAATGTCTAAAAATTATAAATAAAACATAATTATGTAGGGAATCTTATTATATTTCTAATGAATATTTACAATCGAATTTATCTTATGTATAACCCTATATTAAAAATCTTTTAGTAAATAAATTTTGATTTTAACTCTTTTAACTCTTCTTTGAATTAACTAATAATAAATTTCCTAATCTAATTCAAGTGGATCTAAATGATAATGTTTTATTCCTAAGGTTTGTTTTAGTCAAGATACACTTGTCCAATAGAATTAGGACATGTGTTAGGGTAATATTAATATCATTTCTACCCTTAATTACCCTATTTACTTTTAACCGTGGTAAATAAAAGTAAAAAGTTACTATTCACCAAAATTATTTTCATCTCATTGAACCAAATTTAACTTCTTGATATTAATCGTGTCTCTCCGATTTTTGAAATTCCATTCACAGAAGCGGTGAAATTAAGTTTTATGAAAAATTCAGTTTTTTTAACTACCACTTAGTAGTTTCACTATTCATCAAAAATTGAAGTTTTTCAGAACAATGCCAAAATTTCACCCTAATCTATAATTGATATTCCGAATTCAAAAATGATGTCTATTTTAAAAAATTCCAAACATATAAGTTGAATTAATTAATTTTATAATTAATTCCCGCTGTCACAACAAATAGCGTGTTTTTAAGAAACAATATATATCAAAAGTGTGACAATTGTTTAGGTCCAATTTCAAAGTGAAATTAATTCTAATGAACACCATTGGATAAAATGGTAAAAATATATTCTAATTATACTTTAAAACCACTCAAATTCATAATTTATCACTATTAATTATTTTGATTAAAAAAGTTTTTTTTAATTAAAATTTAGTAATTTTCAGTATTCATCAAAATATTAAAGTTATCCGAAAAGTACCAAAATTTCACCCTAGGCTAATTTTGATATTCCAAATCCAAAAACGAAGTCCATTTTGAGAGATAGAATTTATAAAATTTCAAAAAGTAGATATTACTATTCATAACGACTAGTTTAGTAAGTCATGGTGCACTTTTACTCAGTGTTGCGTGTAGTGCAAGTTATTGAATTATTTTGAAGAAATAACACACTATGAAATATTGGGGTGTTGCACACTTGGATAGTTTTCAAATGGATCAAAACACCCCATGGAGGAGGATCCAGTGTTGTGGATTATAACACCTCACAAAGGCAGATTCGAGATGTGTGTCCCTTAAGAGGAAACACCTGGATAGTTTACCGATGGAACAAAACACCCTGTGGATGTGAATTTGGGGTTGTGTACTAGAACTCAGTATAGAGGTGGTTCAAGGATGTTTGTTCCTAGGGTATAACTCAAGGATATTTTATCAATGGATCAGAATGCCCCGTCGAGGGTATCTGGGGTTGTGGATCAGAACAAAATGTGAAGGGGGATCCAGGAGGTGTGATCCTAGTAGGGAACACTTTGATAGTTTACCATTGAATCAAAATTACCCATGGAAGTAGATCTAAGGTTGTGGATTATAAAACCCCATGGAGGAAGATCTAGGAGGTGTGTTCCTAGGAGGGAACACTTGTATAGTTTAATAATGAACCAGAATGCCTTGTGGAGAAGAATCATGGTTTTTGGATCATAATTCTATGTGGAGGTGATTATGAGGGGTGATTAACTTGGAGGGAACACCTGTATATTTTACCATTGTTTGGATTGAACCTCAGGGAGGTGTCCTACAAACTGTTTTTATAAGATAGGGATTAAAAACCACAAATTTCAATTCTATAGTTTAAGGTCATGCGACATGACTGGTCCGTGTATTTTAATGTTAGGCAGTGAGGATTCTCATGTCCTGAAATGAGCATCGATGGGGGTGGTGTTGGTGTTAAACATGTAATATTCCCATCAGAGAGGTTTAATCCCACCTAGAGAGATGAAAATTTGGGGTTTAAGCATGGAAGCTACCCATGGTCGGTGTCTCTTCCCTTTTGTGGGGAAGTATAGTATGGTTCTTATGCATAGATGCATGCCATGTGAGAGAGTTTTATACCTAGGAGTGGAGTTTCATCCCATTATGGGGAAGAATGTGGCATCCTGTGATGATCATACATGGGGCATCCTGTGTTTATCACATAGGGTTGGACTATATTTTTACATAATGTTCTGATGAGGTTGTCACGATGTTTAACATCATATGTATAGGATATATAACTAGGATATTTTATGTTACACAGCTCTGATATGGAGGGAATAACTCCTAACCCCTAGGGCTTATGTGACCACCATTCAGGTGTCTTTGGGTGGAACATGGAATTGGCAATTCCATGGAGGAGTGTCCAATAATGTGGTCCATGTTAGAGTCCCTATTATTAAAAAATGGGGTTATAGTACCTATGCTTAGAATAAAAATGAATGATAGAGGCTCGATCCACACTTGGGGTGAAGTGGGTTGACATAGGAGTGGGTGGAATTGGTCACATGGGGACTCAAGGTGAAGCTAAACTGATCTCAGATTGGTATGGGAGCCATGGGAACTCAAACATCACAGAAGGGTGTCAACAGAAGGGAGACACCATGGAGAGGCCCACGAGAAGGGTTTCATGAATCTTGGAGCCTCACTAAGAGGTGCTTCATGAATCTCAAGTGCCTTGCAAAGTCCAGGGGATTCACAAAGGTGTATTATTCTCAAAATAGGGTTCCCCTTTTTTAGAGTGATGTTTTGATTTAGAGGACGAGTGCTTCAAGAATTATTAATGCTTTACAAAGTCTCAATATCTTAAAAAGGTACTTCTTCTTCCACAAAGGGAATTTTTCTTTGATAAAGGAATATCTAGTTGGGGTGGAGGCTCTCAAGAACACAAGGTAGGTGGATTCTTAATGATTGGATATGTTGGGTAATCAATTTTCACTTTCATTCATGAAGCTCAAGTGGTTTGTGCATAGAGAGTGATTTTAGAAGCTGAAAGGTTTTGATCTGTCCCCCTAAAATTTAGACTTAGGGGTATATATAGTGTAATGACTTGAATTTTTTTAATAATATTATGTTTTTAAAACTGTGTGTTATATTATTTTTTACTCAAAATAAATATATCTCCTTAATAATGAAGTGAGTATAATTTGAAATGTAAACATTAAGATATGATTGTTATATGACCATTGGTCTATTATGAACACTGGTCAATATGACCATTGGTTAATATGATCATTGGAAACCATACTCTTAATAATGATTTTAACGTTATAATTATTGTTTATAAGTAGAAAAGAAAAAGAAAAATTAATGCAGAAAGAAGAGTCAATGGCCTCATTCAGTAGAGTCATGCCATACGAATCCCATTTTCTAAAGCTTGTAAATGAGGTATCATCACTAGGATTAACTCTTGACCAATCCCAAGATGAGATTCAACATGTTAGGATTGAATGAAATCGCCTATGAGAGAAGTTCTAGTTAGTAGAAATTATCACTTGGGCGATGTTAGCCGAACCGCCCCATGAATCTATCACCATATCACACCTTAACCTTATGTTGTATGAAGGTGTTATAAGGGTTTATGTGTCAAGTCCTTATTTACTTAATTTATAATCCTTATGTATAAATTAAATTATTGTTTTATCATTTCTATTTTGAGAATAAATTTTCATAAAATTATGGAAAATTTGATAAATTGTTTTTTCAGAAAGAAAATGCAATTTTAAAAAATGATATAATTATTATATTAAATTATGGTTTTATTAATAATTATTATTTTAATTAAATTATAATCTTAAAACACTCTTATATAAATTTAAATGATAAGATTTTTTTCAAGTGTCAAAGATTTTACTATGAATTTTCTATCCGCTATTATTTTTAATAAATATGTATTTCTCTATTTAAAAGATAAATTTATCACAATTAGATAACTATTATGATAATAAAACATCATTTTTGAAATCATAAAGTTGATTTTTTTGGTGAATTTTTTTTAACTTTCTAAAATATTTAGTTTTCTAGTGAATAGTAAAAACATAATTTTGACTTTTTGGTACGTTTAATAAAATAATAATGATATAATAAGTATTATAAACTGATGGACAAATATTTTTGATTAATATAACATATCAGGTGTCCCAGGTTTCCAATACCATGGGAAAGCCAGTGGTTTTACAAATACCACTACCAAGGTGCTCAAGGAAATCAATAAACAACTACCTCACTTTTTCAATAAATACCCTCCCACCTCTCCATTATCTATCATTATCAATTAATCCTCCATGAATATATAGTAGTTTTATATCCTAAGGAGTCCCCCCAAGGTTTCCAAAATCCCTAAAATATTCAATTTTTAGGAGTTACTCATCAAGGTAAGGGAAATATCAACTTCTCATTTTCCCAGTCAAGTTATCTTTTTATGTGGTAAGTCTTTCAAATTTACATACCACATTCTTATTTACATTTTGTTTTATCCCATTACATTATTTATATTACCTTATGAATTGGATACCCTTTCCCATATCTTTTTAATGTTTTCTAAAACCATATTTTATACTCGTTATGTTGTCAAATTTTCTTCCCAAAATTTCTCTCTTTTTCTCAAAAATTATTTTATTTTATTTATATGAATACCCAAAACTATTTTTTTCGAGAGGTATTCACCAAGATTTAAAATTTATTTATTTTATTCTATAATTTAAATACATAAAACTATCATTCCATTTACATGGGTTATAAATTATATAACGATCATGTTTTTAAGATCTTTTTAAAATGCCTCGATTTTGATATGAAACCAATTTCTTTTATTATTAATGGGTTATTTATGATTTGTTTGATTATGATCTATGGGAATCACCTGAAAATTAATACATATTAAATGGTATCCCTTATAGTGATTCAATTTATTGGTTAAATAATTTTATCTCTAGAGATGCCATGTTTTACAACACCATGGCGAATAACGTTAGTAAATTTAGCATCATGTAGATGACAAAACTTGGTGATATGCTTATGAATTTATAAAATATTTTTATCCAAATATCCAAGTTATGATTCATGTTGTTTTAATTATTATATTAAACTTTTTCAATTTCTCATTCCTTTATTATATACCTCAATTTCTTATCTAAATTTCTCATGATCACATGTAAATTATTTTCCATGCTTTCCCTTATTGGGAATTAAGATCACCCTTTCCTTTGATGTATTCCCATAGGTTATGAGATGTAGTAAATTTACTAAGGATGAAACTATGATGAAACCTTTCAAGTGGATTAGAATAAGGTTTTATGTTTTCATGTATTATGTACATTATTTCCAAGAAAATAAACTATAAAAGATCCCCTTTTTTGTACCATATAAATGAAAAGTTATGTAATAAAAAGGTGGAATGCATACATGGTATCAAAGAATGGTTTAGTTATTTATAAAAATTAGGATTTTAAAAAATTAGGAAGAACCTTAGAGAAAAGATAAAATATTGAAAAACATCATGGTATTTATGTTAAATATTAAGTAAGTGGTTTCTAAGAAAATAAATCAATTTCTCAATTCGAACAAGTGGATGTGGCTCCGGAATAGATGTACCTTGAGGTAAAAACTCTCACAATGTCTGTTAGGAATGAATCGACATAACTTGGTAGATGAAAATATTCCTTGCTTCACACCTGGTTTTACACTCTCAGGGGATATGTTTGGTTAATCACAAGGATTTTATGAACCATTATAAAGGATTTATAGATAATTTACTTTTTTGTAAAATAATAAATTATTTATGCACGATGGTTTAATTTATAAAATTTATTTACAGTTATAATATTCTTAAATGAAATATGTTTCTCACTAATGTTTTTTTATTTTAGAAAATATATGGAAATAAGAGAAACCCCATAAATGGTTAGCAGAATGGACAATTCTCCAACCACCTTATGATGGAATCAAGAATGAAAAAATACATCAGAATGATAAATCAACTAGCTCAAGTTATGAATAATAAATTAAATTCAATATAGAGATCACATTTACCTTTAAGGGGAAAAATTTATGTGGAGTCCTTTATGAATAAATGACCACCATCTTTTAGTGGATTTACTAACCTATTGATTGATGAAAAATAGATAATCTCCATAAAAATGATATTTTTTATACTCTATTTTTCAGAACCAGAGAAATACACCATGGATATTTACCACTTAGAAGGAGGAGATGATCATTGGTGTCCACTGGTCAAATATAAAAATACAAGAGGGGATATTAAAGCTATAATGTGGGATAAGTTTAGAGGAACCTTTTTCAAAAAATATTTACCTTATTCGATGTGAACAAAAATGGAGAATAAATTCTTAGATTTGAAGTACAAGGAGAATAAATCTGCAGGAAGATATGAGATGAACTCGATAAGACATTCTATCTACACCCCTATCTTTTTAATGGATCCTAATATAAAGGTTAATAGATTCTTCAGTGGACTACAATCTCACATATTGAAGAATATTACCAATAGAGACCATGATAACTATGAGAAGATAGTACAAAGTGCTATGAAGGTAGAACTAGAGTTCTATGAGACACATTGGTCTAAAAAATATAATCAAAGAAGGGTTATTTGGATCCAATATTCGGGAGGATATTTCATCACGTAAGGGGAGGAAAGAAAGTACTAATTTCCACATGAAAAAAATGTGCTAAGAATCATTCACAGAACAACTTTAATGGGAGAGGGAAATGTTACATGTGTGGAAATAATATCAAAATTTTTCAGAACTATCATATTGAGGTTAAGCCTAAACTTCTCAACACTAACGACAAATGAAAGATGGTGTAGTCCCCACCTAATGTCAAATGCTTCATGTGTGGAAAACTTAGGCACTTTTCAAATCACTATTAAAATCCGAAGATAATAGAGGGGAATCACCATCAAACCCAACATAGTCCAAGGAGAAAGGTTGTTATTTTTCTACCACAATGGATGATGTTGAAGATCTAAATGTTTTGTAGGTAGGTACTCTTGTTTTTTTCTCAAAAGCTAGAAAGTACTTTGTTTGGTTATAGTTCTTCACTTTCATTTATTTCCTTCATGTTTTAAAAGAATATAGAATCAATCCATAAACTTCTAGAAGTATATTTATCATTCAATACTCCAAGAGGGATTGTTCAAGCATCAATAATGTATAGAAACTCAAGTATTCACTTTGGTGAGAACAATATCATTGCAAATCTAGTAGTCCTTACGATGTTATAATTCAAAATTATGATAGGTATGGACATGGCCTCAAATTATAATGATAAGATCAACTAAAAAAGTAAAGAAATCGCATTATTATTGAATTTAAAACTTATAGTTCTTTTCAAAGGATATATATATCAATCAAATATTTGTCTAAAAGCACCACATATATCCTTCTTTATGAAAATGATCAGTGAAGATGGAGCAGTAAATGAAAGAACATGAATAGAGAATATTCACACCATTTAGGAATATATTGATGTATTTCTTGAGGAGTTACATATACCTCCCCCAAAAACAGAGTTACAGTTCTCTATTGAACTTATTCTTGGATCCAAGCTGATATCAAAGGCCCCTTATATAATGGAAAATGTGGAGTTGGAGGAATTAAATAATCAACTCCAATATCTTTTTGAGAAAGTGTTTATCTGGCCAAGTGCTTCTCCATTGGGGAACATGTTCTCTTTGTGAATAGGAAGGATAGATTAATGTGGTTCTGAATTGTTTATTGAGAATTTAGTGGTATCAAAGTAAATAAAAAGTATCCACTTCCAAGAATTGATGATTTTTTGACCAACTTCATGGGGCTCAATTTTTCTCCAATATTGAACTCCGATTTGGTTATCATCAATTAATGGCGAAGAAAGAAGATATTACAATTACCATATTCTGATAAATATATGAAAATTATGAGTTTTTTGTTATGACCTTTTACCTGACTAATGCTCCTTCTTTATTTATAGATTTTATGAATATATTCATTAAGTACTACCTTGATAAATATTTTTTGGTTTTCATTGATGATATTATGATATATTCCAAAGGTTGTGAGCATAATAAGGATCATATAAGGGTTATATTTCAAACTCTAAGGAAGAGGAGACTATTTTGAGTGTTCATAATATGCAAATTTTGGTTGCAAAAAGTTTCTTTCTTGGGGAAAATTGCAACCAAAAAAGGAATATCAGTTGATATTACCAAGAAAATGGTTGTAGAGGAGTGGCCTTATCCTATAATATTATTTGAGATTCATAGTTTTCCTTGATTATCGAGATATTATAGGATGATTGTGAAAACAAATCATGGATTTCTTAACCACTAACCATTTTAACTAAAAAGGGGTTAAGTTCTCTTTAAAATGAGTGTGAGGAAAGTTTCCAAGAGCTTAAGAAGATATTGGTTACTACTCCCATGTTAGCTCTGCTGTCTATTAGATATGGATTCAATTTTTTACTAATGAATCTATGAAAGGGATTGGGTGTGGCCTCATGAAAAATTACATGATGATTGTTTATGCATCCTGAAATTTTCTTCCCCATGATTAGAATTACTCTTTGCATGACCTGGAGTAGGCTATGATTGTTTTTTCACAGAAGGTACAAAGGTTCTATCTTTATGGGGAGAAATTTATTATATACACAGAACATAAAAGCTTAAAGTATATTTTCACACAAAAAGAATTTAACATGATACATCCGGGATTGTTTTAAGTTCTTAAAGACTATAATTTTTCAATTCATTATCATCCAGGATGAGTAAACAAAGTCACCGATGCATTATGTTTGAAATACCTTGTTTTTTGGACAAAGATGACGACTCAAAGAGATCCTTTGATCAAAGACCATGTAAAAATGGAAATATGAATCATAAGTAAAGGGTTATCATCATCCATATTCTAAATTATTTCTTAATAATAATTACTATAGAAGGTCAAGAAATCTAAAAGAGAGGATCCTTTATTATAGAAGAAGATAGAGACTCTAAAGAATGGGAAGTTTCCTGATTTCAATATTAATCAAGAAGGTGTTATGAAATTTTTTTCAAGCCTATGTGTTTCATCTACTTCATAAATAAAGAAGGAGTTGATTGATGATTCTCATATCTCTACATTCTCTATAAATCCTAGAAGTACAAAAATGTATATGGAACTTTGTGATCATTATTTGTGGGATAACATGAAATCAGAGATTGTCAACTACACTGCAAGGTGCGTGGTGTGTCAACAAGTTAAGGGAGAGCGACAACTTTATAAAGGGGTATTATAACCACTACTCATACCAACACAAAAGTGGGAAAATATCACTATGGACTTTATCACTCGTGTCCCAAAAATAGCCAAAGGAAATAAAGTGATGTGGGTTATAGTGGACCATCTCACTAAGACATCCCATTTTATTTCTATTTAGGAAGATTTATCTCTTTACCAAATTGCAATGATTTATGTGAAGGAAGTGGTGAGGATATATGGAGTTCCACTTTATGTCATTTTTTATCATGATCCAAGGTTCTCATAAAAATTATGGAGAATTCTTCAACATTACCAGAGTATCAAATTGAATTTCAGTATGACCTATTTCCCCAAACTAATGGACAATCTGAAAGGTATATTCACACACTTATGTATGTGATTATAGCATGCTTAATGGTATTTAAAAGGGATGAGATCAATATCTTCCATTAGTGTAATTTTCATAGAACAATATCTTCCATTCGATTATTAAAATGGAACCTTACGAAGATCTATATGGAAAGAGATATAAAACTCTTACTTACTGGAAAAAAGATGGTGGAGAAAGATAATTGGGCCACGTCCTATGAAATAGATTATAGAAATGGTTCATTAAATCCAAAAAACATTAAGGCTACTCAGAGTCGGAAGAAGAGATATGTAGAAAACTAACAAATGTACTTAGAGTTTGATGTTGGTGACAATGTATTTCTTTCAATTTCTACATGGAGGAGATTCATCTAGTTTGAGAAGAATGGAAAGATCATCCCTAGGTACATTGGACCATATGAAATCCTTGATCACACAGAAGTAGTAGCCTATTGGCTAGAACATCCACAAATTCTAGCTCAAGTTCATTATGTATTCCACCTTTCTCTCTTGAGGAAGTACATACCTAACCCTTCACATGTACTAAACACTGAGGTGGTACAACTGGAATATGACCTCTCTTATGAGGAGAAGCTGGGGGAGATCATTTACTGTAGAGACAAGGTTCTATGCAATAAGTATATCCACCTTGTCAAAGTGTTGGAGAGGAACCATAAATATAAAGAGGCCATGTGTGAACCAGAGGAGAAAATGAGGAAAAAGAACCCACACCTTTTCTCAGCTAAGGGAATGAGTTGAAATTTTTGGGATGAAATTTACTAAGGGGGGAATAATGCAATGACCTGAATTTTTTGAATAATATTTATTTCCTAAAAATGTGTGTTATATTATTTTGTACTCAACATTAATATTATCATTAGAAATGAAGTGAGTATAATTTAAAATGTGACCATAGGGTTCTAACCATTATATTACCATTGGTCAATATGACCATTGGTCAATATGACCATTGGTCAATATGATTGTTCAAAACTATACTCATAATATTTATTTTAACATTTTAAATATTGTTTATAAGCAGAAATGAAAAAGGAAAATTAATGTCGAATGAGGAGCCGATGACCTCATCCAGTAGAGTCGTTCCATAAGAATCCCATTTTTTGATGCACGGGAAAGAGGTTGCATCAATAGGCTTCACTCTTGAACATTCCCACGATGATCTCTAACATTTTAATCTTGAATTAAATTTCTTATGATAGATATTCAAGTTATTTGGAATTACCACTCTGGCGATGTTAGCCGAACCGCCCCATGAATGTATCACCATCACACACCTTAACCATATGTTATATGCAGGTTTTATAAGGTGTAAAGTGTTAATTCTTTAGTTAATTAATTTATAGGCCCTTTGTATAAAGATATTTTTTGTTCCATCATTTCCGTTTTATGAATAGTTTTTCTTAACAATATGACGAATATGATAAATTAATTTTTTAGAAAGAAATTTTACTTTTTAAAAATGATATAATTATTATAGAAAATTAATTTATTATGAATAAATATTATGATTAAAATACTATTATTTAAATTTAATTGATATGAATTTTTTCCATGTATTATAAATTTTACTATACATTTTACTACACATTTTCTATCTGCTGTTATTTTTAATAAAAAAGTATTTTTATATAGAAACGTAAAATTTATAATAAGTAGAGAATTATAATGATAAAATAAACATAATTTTATAAAATATAACATCTAATTTAGGTTAGGGTGAATTTATAAGAATTTTCGAAAATATTTTGTTTTTTTAGTGAATAGTAAAAATACAGTTATCATATTTTGGTATGTTTAATGACATAATAATGATGTAATATGTATTATAAAATGATTATTGACTCTTGAGGTTTAAAATAAAATATTATGTGTCCTAAGTGGAAAATACCAAGGGAAGATACCCTGGTAAAGACCGTGGTTTTTCAAATACCACTACTAAGGTGTCCAAGGAAATCAATAAAAAAATACCTCACTTTTGATATAAATACCCTCCCATTTTACCATTATATTTCATTACAATTTCATCTTACACAGATATACTGTATTTGTTTACTTCCAAGGAGTCCTCACAAGGTTTTATCCATCCCCAGGGGCCCAATATTTGAGTTTTAGGAGTTACTCATCAAGGTAAGGGATATCTCAACTTCCCTTTTTTTACTTTGAAGTTATCTCTTTTTTGTGATATTTCTTTAAAACTTCCATACCATGTTCTTATGTCTATTTTATATTATCCCTTTAATGTAGTTAGAGTCTATTATTAATGTTATATCCTTTTACCCTCTCTTTTTAATGATTTCTAAAACCATGTTTCATACCCTTTATGCTGTCGAATTCCCTTATCAAAATCTCTATTTTTTTCTCAATATTTTTTTATTCTCTTTATATGAATACCCAAACCTATTTCATTTTTATGTATACCAAACCAAATATTTTTGAATAAAATTCCCTTTCATTTTACTAAAAGTCTAATGGATATAGAAAACACATGCCCTCCTTTTGTTTTATTATATCCAATTGGATTTAAATGTCCATTAAGTATCATTACCATTGATAATATAGTTGTTGAACAGTGATAACATGAATAGTATATATATAGGGTTTAAAAAAATTATTTTGGCATAGAAAAAGTAATTTATGGCTGCAACTTATAGGATCGTAATCTATAAAATCCCATTTAATAGAGTTTACAAGGGAGATATCATTTCTTGGATTTTTCCAAGACCATACTTAATCCTAGATACAACAACTTAAGCATGAGAGAAACCATTTATGGGAGAAGTTAAAGCTCAACAAGATCACGACACAAACCATGTTCACCGAATAGACCCACCATTAGACACCTAACTCTTAGTGTGTATGCTGGTGTAATAAATGTATAAGGATCATGAACCCAGCATTATGATGATTTTTTTCATAGAATAATGAATATACTTTCATTCTATTATTGTTACTTTTTAAATGATTTTATAAAGAACAAATAGTTTTTTGGTTAATATTTGAATATAATTAAAGAACCTATTTTGATGAATTAATATATTTTTAAATTAAATAACAATTTTCTAAAATATTATTATTAAATTAAAGTTGTTAAATATTAATGATCATATAATTTTTCTGAATTCAAAAGTAACTTTTATTAAGGTTTCAAAACTATTTTTTCCCAAACCAGTAAATTTGAAAAAAATGCCAGTTTTTATTTTAGAAGTTAAAATTCAAATATTTCAGAAATTATTTTGATAAAATGAATATTATTTTTGGAATTAAGATGTTAAAATTATCCAATGGTGAATTTTTCAAAATTCTCTGAGACCGTCAGATTTTTGGGAAAAAATTAAATACTTTATAAATATATAATGTGTTTTATGACATCATAATGACCCAACAGTGACATAATAAAATATTATAAATAATATATCCATCCAAATATAATTTTTACCATTAAAATAATATGATTTTCTATTTTATTGACTTATTTTATAAATCTATAGTGAATCCTCCAAAACGTATCATATATCTTATGACTTTAAATTCACTTCTTTAATAATGTTACTCACATCCACTTAATAAAGGCCAATATTTTAATATGTTCGGACCTTGCCCTTATAAAATAATGTTTTCCACTCCCCTTACACAGACCACCATGGGATGGTTTGTGGTTTTGATAATATTATTATGAGGTGTCTAAAACCAAAATAATAAAGAACTCCCCATCATTTCCAATATAAACCCTCATAAGCACCCATTCTTATTCACTCAAACTCCATGAAACTCGTCCAAACTCTTCTCTATACTCCCTATAGTCCTCACAAGGTGCTAAAATCTCCCATGAAGCCTCTTCCAAGCCCTTGGGATCACACATCTAAGTAAGGGTTCCTTCCTTTCTCATTTTTATCCAAGTTTAGTTATATTGTTACCCCCTTTTATTTGAAGTTACAAATGATGGGGTATGTTTTCAAACCTCCCCCATACTTACCTTATTATGTTTGAATAATGAGATACCCCTTTCTCTCCCATTAATCCCTCCTATGTATACCCATTACCATGCATAAATTCTATAAGGTACTTCTCTCTTCTCATTTGTATCCAAGAATTTCTTTTATAATATGCATCTAAATTCCATTTCATATGTTGGTATATTATCTTAAATTTCACTTATGCAAGTAATTTCATTCCTAGATGATATTATACCTCTTTAACTCTCATTATCCCTTTTTATGAATTTTCATATGACACCATTATGCTGCCAAAATTACACTAGGATTTTCCATACCAAAATCATCATGTAGTGAATACCATACCCATTTATCTATCAAGGGTATTCACCTTTATGCACATATACCTACTAAATAGGGAATTGAATGTATATATTCCACATTATTTTATTGTGGAATAACATATGATGTTGAATGAATCCATGATATATGATTTATGCAGCATGCTAAAACATGAGATTGAAATCACTATGAAGGGTGTTCCCTGATAGCATTCTAATGAATTGGGTAATGTTTAGTATCATGATATTCCATGTAAAACAAGGGTTTAATCACGATAATTCATGTTCAATGAGGGTTTACTCATGCTAATTCATGTACAATGAGGGTTTACTCATGCTAATCCATATGAAATGAGCCTTGACTCATTCTATTATCTTATTGTATGTTGTTTCCACATTTCCATGTTATGAATATCATGTTATATCATTCCTTTATGTTCATGTTTCTTTTTTTCTCCGTTTATATTCTTATTGACCAAAATTTATTTTCTTCCCCATTTTATTCATTGTTTATTCCCTTACTGGGCTTTATAACTCACCTTTTTCTTATGTATGTCCTCAGGATATCACATGCAATGCTAATTACGAAAGAATGTTGTGGTTATGTAAAAGAAGTTTTCAATAAATGTGCATATTTTAGGTTTTAAGTTGTTATGTAATGTTCCTAGTCCCCAAATAAACTATACCTCTCAATCTTCTGAGTTTTATTAACTTCATGTTTATGTAATAAGTCATGTTTAATTATGAAATAAAGAGAAGTGTTGTTATAGTTGGTATTAGATGATAGGTTTAGTTAATTTTTGTATAAGGATTAGAAAACTCTAGTAAAAGTCTTAGGGATAAGATTATGTATAAGAAATAAATCCCTAATTTTTTTTGAGTATAGAGTAAGTGGTTTATCAAGAAAATACATCCCTATGAGGATAAAAAAATTAGAGTTTGCACTGGAATAAATGTATCTAAGGGTATAAACTAAAAACAACATTTTTATCTATAATCAAATAGGAACTGGTGCATGATAATGGGACTTGATGCACTCTTGGTTTGATACTCCTAGGGGATATTCTTTGGTAAATTTATAATCTTAGTATGAACCATTATTGAGGGATAAAAGAAATCTCATAAGAATATATGTTAGGAAGTATATCATGGATAACTTAGATAAAAGTATTGAAATTATTTTATTAAGGAGATAAATGTAATTTATAATTTATCCCTTTAATTTAATTAGATTACCCTTTATGTGTTTAAATGTTTATGATACTCATCCCTGATTTTACTTTTATTCTAGACAATGGCTGGTAATAGTAGGAATCAGGCTAACAACCGATGCGAAGATCAATGTGATGAAATTCCTATTGAGATGCCCAATCTGATGGGAGTGTGAATCACAAAATTTGTCATGATAATATCTTATTTAACTCAAGTTATTTATAAAAACTTCGATCCAGAATAATTTCCAACCCTCCTCCCCACCAATAAAGAACAAATCCCAATCAATCACTTCATGAGACAAGGGCCTCCTACTTTCAATGGATCATCTGATCCTTCAATCGCTAAAAAATGGATCAAATCCATTGAGAATATCTTCTATATCCTTCGATGATCAGAACAAGATAAGGTTCTTCTAGATTCTTATCGTATGGAGGGTGATGCTGAATAATGGTGGACAATGATAAAAAATACGAATCCGGATGATCTATGAAAAATGTTTCTCGATAAATATTTTCCCTACACACTCCGACTTAATATGGAAAGGGACATACTTTACCTCAAGGAAAAAGATAAAGAATCCATCAGAGCATATGAGGAATAGTTCACAATACTTTCATTATACACCTCCAGTTTTGTTTTCACCCCCGAATTCAAGGTGGAACGCTTCTTTTGTGGGATAAATCCTATTCTATGAACAGTATTGGCAATCCATGACTTTGATATCTATGAGGAAATTGTATGATATTACCTCAATGTTGAGATGGAGATAAGTGAACTTTAAGGATATCATGGGGACGACGAGCAGAAAGTCAACTTCAATTCAAGAGTTCTGATGATTAAATCCAATGGTGCTATGAAATTCCAGCACACCGCATGTCAAAAGTGCAGAAATGAGTACCCTATAAATTGCCTTATGGGATCAATGAAACGATATAAGTGTGGAAGATAAGGGAAACCGACCAATAATTTATAATAAGAGAAATCACTCAATGTGATAGAAGAAACGAATCCCTCGTTTGACCCTCAGCATGTTGTTCATTACTAAAAATACAAAGAACTATGGCACTTTGTGAACCAGTGCCCTAAGCCAAGGAAAATTGGAGGTAACCAAAAATCTCCAAGGAGACAAAATAGATCTTTTTCTTTTTTATCACTAAAGTGAATACCAAAAATGAAGCAGTGATATATATTCTAATTAATCATCCAATAATAGTGAACTTACCTTTTGATTCTAGTTTTACTCATTCTTTTATATTCTGAATGTTTAGTATAAAAATCCAAACACATCCACAAATCATAGATGTAGAGATGTCGGTGAAAAAGAAAAATGGGGTAATTATTTCATCCTATGTATATAACTCCTCCCCTATCATAATTTCTGGATTTAACTTCCCTTCGGACCTCATCATACTCCCTCTGGTGTAATTTGAAAACATTTTTGGCCTGGATTGGATTTTCTTATATAGAACCAACATAAATTGTCGTGAGAGGGAAATCATTCTCTATACGGTGAATCCAATCCTCATTCTATACAAGTTCAAGGAGGAGGATGAATCTGATTTAGCACCATAATCGCAATCATAAATATTACTACCCTATGAGCATTCATATCTTTCTTAGATGATTGAGTCTAAGGAAAGAAACATCCTTGATGACATGCCTATTGTGAGGGAATTGGATGATGTGTTTCTCAAGGAATTTCCTGGTCTTCCTCCTAGAAGAGATGTTGAATTCTTAATTGATCTTATACCTGGGGAATATATAATATCCAAGACTTTGTATAAAATGGATTTTGTGGAGCTTGAAGAGATAAATATCTATAGGAGAATCTGGATAAAGGCTTTATACACCCAAGTGCTTTACCATGGGGTGCATTAGTACTATTTTCATTAAGAAAGATGGGTCAGTGCACCATTTTATTGATTATCGTGATCTCAAAAAAATCACGATAAAGAACAAATCTCATTTTCCTTGAATTGATTAAATATTCAATCAACTATTTGGAACAAAATATTTCTCAAAGTTGGATCTTTGGTTGGGATATTACCAAGTTAGGATGAAGAATTAGGATATCCCCAAGACTACTTTTCATACTAGGTACGGGAATTATGAGTTTATAGTTTTTCCATTCGGACTTAGTAATGGTCTAGAAATCTTCATGGACATGAGGAATAAATTATTTAGATATTATCTCAAAAAACATTGTGGCCATATTTATAGATGATATTTTAATATACTCCAAAACCAAGGAGGATCAAGAGGATAATCTAAGCACTATGCTAGAGACCTTGAGAAATGATAATATCTTTGAAAATTATAACAAGTGTGAGTTATGGTTAAAGGAAGTCTCATTCTTAGGTAATATCATCACAAGTAATGAGATATCTATAGATCCTTCTATGAAAAATGAAATTGAGGGATGGTTGAGGCCGACATCTGTGATAGATATCCATAACTTCATGGGGTTAGTTTCACATTATCACTAAATTTTGAGAAATTTTTTATGTCTATCAAACCCTCTTACCTAGATAACTCAGAATGGAGTGTTGTTTTATTGGAATGATGAATGAGAATAAATCTTCATGGACATGAAGAAAGGGATTATAACTACCCCTGTGATCATACTACCCACAAGAGGGGATATTTTCATAATCTTAATATATTCTTCGAAGAAGGTACTAGGCTGTGTGTTGATGAAAAATGATAGAGTCATTTCCTATGCCTCAAGGAAGTTGAAAATTCATGAGAAAAACTATCCCAATCATGATTTAGAGTTGGCAACTATTATATTTGTCTTGAAAATATGGTGAAATTATATCTTTTGGGAGAAGCGTGAAATATATACGAATCAAAAAAGTCTCAACTATATATTTAAATAGAATGATTTGATTATGCGCCAACAATGATTTTTAGAGCTCATCAAGGATGACGACTGATCAATCCATTACCATCTTGTGAAAATGAACAAGGTGGAAGATTCTACAATTAGAAAGGACCCAGCAATTCTATCCTTTATGAGAATTAAAAAGGATCCAATATTCATAGATTTGATGAAGATGGACATAGGAATAAAAAATAAGGGAACATCATCAATCCTTCGACAAATTATTTCTCAACCGTCTCATTTGTAAAGGTTAAAGGATGCTTAGAAAGATGATGAGGTAATTCAAAAGAAAGACAAAACTATCAGAAAAGGGAAATCCATAGAGTTAAATGTTAACAAATAATAAATTGTGATATTTGGATCAAAGCTATATATTCTAAAAAATCCTGGGTTAAAAAAATAACATTGGGATGATGCACATAGTTCAAATTTCTCTATTCACATAGAAAACAAAAAGATGTATCGATATCTATGAGAGCACTATTGGTGGGATAACATGAAGAAGGAGATCATTGAATTTACATCGAAGTGCCTAGTATGTCATCAAGTGAAAGATGAGAGGAAAAAATATAAGGGGAGGATGCAACCATTACCCATACCAACATGGAAATGGGAAAACATCACCTTGGTCTTTGTTACTGAACTTATGAATACATCCAAAGGAAATAATTCTATCTGGGTTGTTGTGGAACATCTTATAAAGACTGAAAATTTCATTTCAAGTGGAGAGTATTTATCACTGGATCAATTGGAATAGATATACATCAGATAAGTGATAAGGATGCATGGAGTAACACTATCTATTGTGTATGATCGAGATCCAAGATTATCCACTATGTTCTATAAGATTCTCCAATATTCTTTGAACAATGAGTTGAACTTTAGTATTTCCTATCACCCTCAAACCAATATCCAATCTTATGGGACCATCTAGAAACATGATTAAATGTTGAGAGATTTTTTAATGGACGTCAATGGTGGCTGGGACCAACATATTCCTTTGGTAGAGTTCTCGTACAATAATAGTTTCCACTCAAGCATCCAAATGTCTCCTTATGAAGCCCTTTATGGGAAAATGTTCATAACACCAACATGTTGGGATGAAGTTTTGAAATAAAAACTTCTAGGTCTAGAAACAGTGGAAGAAATGGTGGAGAAGGTTAACACAATCCAGCAGCACAGTAGATCTTCACAGAGTCAACAAAAGAGATATGATGGAAATCTTCAAAGAGACCTAGAGTTTGATGTCTGATGCATGTTATTCATCCATATATCTCTATGGAATAAAGTTATGTTATTTGGGAAGAAGGTAAATCTTAGTCCAAGGTATATCAACCCTTTTGAGATCCTTGATTGTATCATAGTATTGTCCTATCAACTAACACTCCAAACAAACCTATCTCAATTACATTATGTATTACATGTATAAATTTTGAGTAAGTACATACCTGATCCATCACATGTACTCAATATAAAGGTGGCACCATTGGAGAATGACCTCTCCTATAAGGATAATTCAGTGAATATATTAGATCATAGAGGAAAAGTTATATGAAATAAGATGATGCCCCTTATCAAGGTGTTGTGGTGAAACCAAAAGTTTAAAGAAGAGACATGGGAACTAAAGTAAGTAATGAAGTAGAGTTACTGTCATCTGTTTTAATGTGTGAAGAAGAAATTTCGAGGTCAAAATTTCTTAAGGGGGGATGGTTGTAATGACCCAAATATTTATGAATAAAATTCTCTTTCTTTTAATCAAATATATTATGGATAAAGAAAATGCATTCAATTTTTTGTGTGTTTTATTATATCCATTTGGATTTAAATAACTATTAAGTATCCTTAACATTGATAATATAGTTTCTGAATAATGATCAAATGACTAGTATAAATATAGGTTTTAAAAAATAATTTTGGAATAGATAAAGGAAGTGATGTCCTCAACTAGTAGAATCATACCCTATAAAGCCCATTTATAAGTGCTTCAAAGGGAGATAGAATTTCTAGGATTTTACATAGACTAATACCAAGATGATATCTAAAAACATAAGCATGGGAAAAATCATTTATGACATAATTTCAAGCTCATCAAGATCGTGACCCAAACCATGTTCACTGAATGACCACAAGAAAGTTCTGCCATCACACACCTTACTCTTAGGGTGTATTCTGGTGTAATAAAGGGATATGTATCAAGACCCTAGAATTATAATTACTTTTTTCATAGAATAATGAATATACTTTCATTTTATTATTCTTACTTTGTAAATGATTCTCTAAAGCAAAAATAGTATTTTTGGTTAATATTCAAATTCAATTAAGGAATCTATTTTGATGAATTAATTTATTTTTTAAATAAAGACAATTTTAACAAAATATTATTTTTAAATTTATTGTATTAAATATTAATGATCATATAATTTTTATGAATCCAAAAGTAACGTTTATTAATGTATGAAAACAATTTTTTCCAAAACCCATCAATTTTCAATAAATATCCATTTTTATTTTAAATTTAAAAAGTCACATACTTAAGAAACTATTTAGATAAAAAAATATTATTTTGGATTCGGGATGTCAAAATTATCCAATGGTGAATTTATCACAATTTTCTAAGACAGTCAAATTTTTGGATAAAGATTAAATACCGTATAAATATATGATGTGCTTTATTTCATCATAATGACTTAATATCTATGTAATTAAATAATATAAAGGGGTTATTCATCCAAATATATGTTTTAGCTTTAAAATAATTTGATTTTACATTTTTTGACTTATTTTATAAATCCTTTGTGAATATGCCAAAATGTAAAATATATCTTTTGAATTTAAATTCATTTTTTTAATAATGTGACTCAAGTCCCCATAAGAAAAGATAATATTGTAATATTTTCGGACCTTAGCCTTATAAAATAATGTTTTTCAACTCCCTTTTGTAGAAAATGTGGGAATAAACGAGGGTATGGTTTTTCGTTATGATTATTTTATATTGAGGTGTCCCAAACCAAAATAATAAAGAATTCCCCCTAATTTCCTATATAAACCCACCCAATCACCGATTAATATTTAGTAAAACTACTTTAATCTCATCCAAAATATTCTTTATACTACCTAAAATCCTCCTAAGGTTCCACAAGATCCCAAGAAGCCTCTCCCAAACCTACGGGATCACACATCCAAGTAAGGGTTCCTTCCTTTCACTCATTTTTATCCATGTTTCCTTATATTGTTAAACCATTTTATTTCCAATAAAAAATGATGAGGTATGTTATAAAAATTTCCCATAATACCCTTATTATGTTTTAATGTTTATATGACCCTTTATCTCTCATTAATCCTTCTCTTATACACCCGTTACAATGTTGAAATTCTATAAGGGATTTCTCTCTTCTAATTTCCATTCAAACATTTCCTTTTTACTGTGCATATAAATTACATTTGATTTGTTGGGATTTGTTTTTAAACATATCTTACAAATCCCATTTCATTCATAGATGATGAGATACCTCTTTCTATATTATCACCCCTTTTTATTAATTTCTATATGATGTCGTTTTGCTTCCAAAATTACACCACAATTTTCCATGATAGAATCATCGTGTAGTGAATATCATACCCGTTTCTCTATTAAGGGTATTCACCTTTATGAAAATATACTTATTTATTGGGGACTTAAATTTATTTATTAAACATTCCTTTATTGTTGAATAACTCATGATTTTGAATGAATCCATGTTATATAATTTATGTTGAGCACTTAAACGTGATATTAAAATTATTATGAAGGGAGCACCCTGATAGCGCTCAAATGCATTGGGAAATATTTAGTATCATGATAATCTCTGTGAAATGAGGGTTTAATCAAGATAATTCATGTGAAATTATGGTTTTCTCATGACAATTCATGTGCAATGACAGTTTACTCATGCTAATCCATGTGCATTGATCCTTAGCTATTGCTAATATCAGGTTGCATGTTGTTGCCATATTTTCATGTTATGAATATCATGTTATATAATGCCTTTATGTTCTTATTTCTTTTGTGATCCATTGATATGCCTTTTGACTAAAATATATTTTCTTCCCCATGTTATGACATGTTTATTCCCTTACTGGGCTTTATAACTCATCCTTTTCTTATATATATCCTAAGATAATCCCATAAAATGGTAAGTATGAAGGAATGTTTTGGCCATGTAAAATAAGTTTTCAATTAAAATGTGTATTTAATGTTTTATGTTGTTTTTTAATGTTCTTAATCCCAAAATACACTAGAAATCTTGATATTATCAGTTGTATTAATTGGATGTTTATATAATAAACCATGTTTAAATATGAAATTAAAGAGCATGGTTGTTATAATAGGGGTATTTATCAAGATGTAAAAATTATTTATTTGATTATAAAAATAACATATATAAAACCATCATTCAATTTTTTTGGCATATGAATTATGTAATGATAATGTTTTTAATAACTTTTTAAAATGCCATGTTTTCTATACAGATCTCATTTCTTTCGTTATCCATGAGTTATTTATGAGATGTTTGATTATGATCTATGTGGATCAAATAAAAACTAATACATATTTAGGTAATTCCCTGATATTTCTACAATAAACTGGGTAAAGAATTTAATCTCTAGAGATGACATGTTTTACGTTATCTTGGTGAATAAACTTGGTAATATTTATGACACCTTGATGAAAAAAATTGTTGACATTATTATGAATGCATAAAATAAATGTTGTATCCACATATTAAAGTTATTATTAAAGTTATTTTATTTATTATATGCCTAATTTTTCATTGCTCATTACTATATCATATACCTCAATTTCTTATCGATATTTCTCATGATCACATGTATTCTATTTTCCTAGCTTTCCCTTATTGGGCCTTAACCTCACTCTTTCCTTTAATGTATGTCCCCGGGTTATGAGATTTAGAAAATGTACTATGATGAACCTATGATGAATCCTTTCATGTTTATTTGAATAATGTTTTATGTTTTCATGTATTATGTACCTTATTTATAGGAAACAAATAATTAAAATATAAACTATTTGTACCATGTAAATGAAAAATTATGTAATAAAAAGGCAAGATGCCATATATAGTGTAAAATTTTCATTAATATTGGTTGAATTTGTTAATCCATATAAGATTCAAGAATGGGAAAAATTATGTGAATGTGAATGTAACTTTCACGGAACTACAGTCAACCCTTAGCACATTCACAAAGCACTCCATGACTTCGAATGTTTTTATATGGATCCACAATCGAGACTTTGAAAGGTCTCAATGTAGCTTCCCAACCCAAGAGCTTTGAGAGAATAACCATTTGTGAAGCTTGTGAGATTTGAAAAGCAGACCCTTAGAGGGGCTTTTTGGGCTGTTTGGGCTTTGATCTTCCCTAAAATGGCCATTCCTTCCTTGACTAGTCCCATGGAATGTGTATTTCGACATCAACAGAAAAAAACATATTTCATTACCAAATATGTTCCATTATTCATTATACAAGGCATGAATTCATTTTTATTCCCTTTTATACAAAATTGGTCTGTTACCATATTTAAGTATTTTACCTTTTATGAGTGGTGATTCCAAAACTTAATCACAATAGTAACACACAAGTCCCAACAACATCAATGATTTTCATCAATATCATCTACACGAAACAGATATGAGATTAAAATAATGAATTCAAATAAACATATGTAAAACACCACTTTCACATCAATTTAATTACATTTGGTTTATTATTTTTGTTATTCCAATCCGCACTCATCACCCAAAGAAAATAAAAAGCAAGCATCGCCCAAAATCTACACAAAAAAGAAAATATTTCTTGAATACCCTACCTCAAATCTTTCTTTTATGATCACTGTGAAAGAAAAAAGTAGAGATGAGATGATTTAGTGGGATAAATAACATAAATAGAACCTAAACAATTTATAAAACCACTAGCTACTCACAACAACATCACAAAAATTAACTAATACAACAGACACAACTTTTTCCTAGTGAAGACAGAGAAGAAAAAAGACAGAAAATTGGGAATAACTCACTATGAATGAAAGAATTATCAATATCACTAATACATGGATTAAATTTCCTCAATGGAGCTCAAGAGTATCCAAAATTACACATCAGGTATCCTATATTATTTGATAAAGAAAATAGATTTGAGATAAATTGATTGGACTACCAGTTTTTTACCTGGATAGAAATACACCCAATCACAGGGAGGCAAGTTATAACAATGCTATGACTATATGGGAAAACACTAAGTTATGATGCTATGATTTATAGTCATGTCACGATGGGTTAATATCCACTTTTGGATTATAATTCATTTCATAAATATCTTGAATCTCACCCCTATAAAACATAGTCAAATCTTGTAATCTGATTCAACCAGAGAAGGACAACACTATATATTTGGAATATATCAAAAAAATGGAAAAGTAAACTTGGGATAAGATCTCATAATTAGAGTTTAGGGGACCCTATTCAATTAATTTGAAAAAAATAAAATCATTATATTATATTTCAATATGTCATTGTCTTAGGGTAAAGAGTTACTTTATATTTTGTTTTTGATTGATTTTTTTAATTTTTATACAAATGATTTATTTATTTTTTATCGATGACATGTCTAATTATTATTATTATCGAAATCCTATTAGGAACCGTGGACACCTAGAAGTCTTATCTATGTGGGATACTAATTTCATGTGCTGATTCTTTATTTTTCTATACATATATGGTATTAAATATAAAATGACATATCCTGCAAATATCCATGGCCTAAAGGATCAGACTATGAGCATGTTGGTTTTTTACAACTCAAGCCACAACCCATACCACCAATCAACGAGATCACTTGAGGCAAAAGAATCCAGAAACAAATGTATATGTATTTACAATGTAAAAAACAATACTGCAAGTAAACACACATCAAGAAGAACCCTAGAAATCCAACACAAGACTCCTTTCTATGAAATAAAGTCCTCATACCATGATTAACCATCTGAAAATTCACATCTAATACATCCAGATCACATACATGATGACCCCAAAAACCACACCATGACTTACCCTTATTAAAATAAAATTTTTACTCCAAAAACATTTTTCTTCCTCCAAACACCCCCCAACACTTCTGACAAACAAAATCTTATAATGTAACATGATATAAAGGCCCAAGACAATACATTATATACATATCAATTGATTCTCACCCCCAAGAATCAAATCTAAATCTAGAAGGGAAAACAACTGACACCACCAACCAAGAACACCAAAAGAGATACCTCTTAAATTAGATGAAACCATAAAATAAACAAATTTTAAAAATAATTTAGAAATATAAATAAATAAGTACCAATAAATAATAAACTAAAATTAATCATCTCAAAAATCATGAAACAAAATCCTGAAAAAACAAAGATTAAAATAGATCAGTAAACTAAGCATGAAATTGTTACTCTCATTACCATATAACCTTATCTATACAACCATGAATCCATATAACATAGAACAAATAATATCTTTCCCAGTCAACAACTTCTATGGATGATACCGGTTCATGATCGACTACTATAAAAATGTAAATTCATCCTTGATATCCAACTATACTCAATCAATGAAATGAGAATATTTATGAAGATATCACTATATCCATAACACATGAAAGACATCATGAATCCAATCCATTTATAGAGGAAGCAAGAACTAATAACACACTTAACCAATTCATTGAAACACCTTGAAAGGAACAGTGAACCGGGGAGAAATCTTACTCCCCTAAATAAACATATCCTTCCCACAATGAGGGGAAACCCTAAAGAACACATGATCTATAACCTAGAACTCTGGTGACTTCCTATTATGACCAACATAAGACTTATGATGGTCCTAAACCACTTTCTTCTTCTCATTAATGATTTAAATATCCTCTATTGTACTCTACACCACATCTAGTCCATGGGTTGTCGACTCCCGAAATTTAGTCTACCCGAAAAAATAATGATAAGGCTTCCCATAAAATTCCTCAAATGTAAAAATCATAAGGGAATATTGGAATTTGATTTTATAAGAATGAATAATCCAGAGAAATTTTTTCACCCATGATCTGCTGAAATCTAATACACAGACCAACAAAATATCCTAAAATGTCTGAATGGTTCACTCCATCTTCCGATCCATCTAAGGATGTAAAAATACACTATGATGAAACTAGGATCCGATATAAGAGTGAAATAATTTCAATAATCCTGAGGATAAACTAGGATCTTGATAAAAATATATTTTCCTCAATACCCTGTGAAGCCGCACCACCTTGCCCACATACTGCCTCACCGAAGCCTCCACAACACATGAATCCCTATTCACCAAAAAGTGAGCAGACATTTTAAACCAATCCATGATCGCCCATATAAAATCAAATCCACCCTGATATATTAGTAAACTTGTGAAGATATATATTGAAATGTCCCCATATTTTCACTTAGTAACATACAACGAGTGCAAAAAACCACCTGGAACACGACGCTAGATCCACCTTCACCTTCTAGCAAACCAAACATCATGATATGAACTCCACAACTAACCACTTTATCCTGGGCCACCAAATTTGAAAACTAAAGGTACGATACATCCTAGATATATCAGTATACACTACCACTGTGGAATTTTGAAACTCATAGAGTACCTCCTCACAAAAAATTTATGGAATAAACAAATTAATTGATTTTGGAAAAGTTATGAAGTCTTATTTTTTTCATTGAAGCATTACTATTAAAAATTTTCCAAAGGGGTACAATCTTGAAATTTTCGGAGAAGTCATACACTCTAGTTTTAAAGTCATAAATTTTCCAGATAAAATTCATACAAATCACAAAGTCAAACATTTCTCAGGATGGAGGTGTGGATAATAGCTCACAGGAGGAAACCCATGATCAAAATGGGAACTACCTATGTCGTATGATCAAAACTGTGGTGCCACATATGTGAATAACTAAGAAATAATTTCGAATAGAGAGTGTTGGTGTGGCTTACAGTGTGTTAAAAATGTCCACACACACCATGGAAATTTTATATAGGTATTCAAATAAGATGATAACCTATGAGAAATGATGAGATGCACTAAAGGCATAGAAGGTGAGGCCCATCTCAAGCATCTAATCCTACTTCAAAAAGGCCATTCGAAGACCCTACATTGTGTTTGTGGTCATGATCACTAGAAATGATCAGAATGATGTAGAAATTTACACCACACCATAGTGAGAAAGTCTTGGTAGACAATAATATTTTTTATTAACATTTTCCAAGATTTATGTCATTGTGGTACCTTCTATTCCATGGTGACTACTTCAAATCCTATTTTTACACTTGAATGATTATTTCTATTTTCCATTCACATTAAATTACGGTATAATTATAGTTTTTATCAGTTTTTTTAATTTTGTTTCTTTAAATGTGTCTAGGATAATTGTTTTTGAAAAATATTCTTGAAATGTGGCAGCGTCACTACCTCCTTTCACCTACAACAATTTTTTACTATTTTAAATATTATTTTATATATTTTATATATTTTATATATTTTTTATTTTTATTTTTAATTGTATTTGTTTATATATATATATATAACATAAAAATTTTCAATAGAATTTATCTCATATTTAATATCAATAAGTACTATCATTACAATAATCTGGATTTTGAAAGAAAACCTTGCCTATAGCTCCCTTTTATTAGAGGGCTTGACCTAGAAATCATTTTTCATTTTCGATGTGGGATTTAAGTTCTCCCTTTTATGTGCATAAAATTCTGCATTTCCAAGGTGGAATTTAGAAAATATTCATGTATGTGGATTTAAAATACTATAAAATATAAACTATAAGGCCAATATAAATTAAAATTAAAACATATATTAATCATATAAAAAATATTAGAAAATAAAAAAATTTCGTAACAAATATTGATAAAAAATAATTTATAATCTTTCAAAGCCACCAAATAAAAACTTAATACTATTTCAACAACATGAATTTAAAAGACTATAAAATATAAACTATAAGACCAATAAAAATAAAAATTAAAAAATGGATTAAACATATAATAGATATTTGAAAATAAAAATAATTTGGTGAAAAATGTTGTTGAAAAATAATTTATATGCTTTCAAAGCCACCAACCTGAAACATTAAAATGATTCAAGTATGTGAATTTGTAAGCCTATAAAATATAAAATATAAAACAAATATAAATTAAAATTAAATCATGGATTAAGCATTTAAGATATAGTGGAATTTAAAATTAATTTATAAGAAAAAATGATGAAAAAAATTATTATCTTTCAAAGCCACCAATATAAAAATTAAAAATATTTCAAGAATGTGACTTTGAAAGGCTATAAAATATAAACTATAAGACCAATACAAATAAAAATTAAAACATGGATTAAAAATATAATAAATATTCTAAAATAAAAAACAATTTCATAAAAAATATTCTAAAAAATAATTTATAAGCTTTCAAAGCCACCAAAATGAAACTTAAAAATGGTTCAAGCGTGTAACTTTGAAAGCCTATAAAATTTAAAATATAAGACCTATATAAATAAAGATTAAAAATTCAATTAAAAATATAATAAATAGATTGAAATAAAAATAATTTTTTTAAAAATGTTGATGAAAAATAATATATAAGTTGCTAAAGCAAACATCTTGAAACTTAATTTTTTTTCCAATAAGTGACTTTTCTAGCATATAAAATATAAAATATAAGACATATATAAATGAAAATTAAAACATGGATTTAAAATATAAAAAATATCATAAAATAAAAATAATTTTTTAAAAAATATTGATGAAAAATAATTTTTATGTTTTCAAAACCACCAACATGAAACATAAATTTTTTTTATGTACATGACTTTGAAAGACTATAAAATATAAACTATAAGAATAATAATTTATTTTCAACTATTTATTATATGTTTAATCCCTGTTTTAATTTTCATTTATATGGGTCCTATATTTTCTATTTTATAGGATTTAAAATTCAAGTAGGTGTCTTTGGACCCTCCTTGACATTTCTTATTTTTTCACTCTCACTTTTGAGTAACCATAGACTCACATCATAAATTCTTGGTTTTCATCCATGTGACTACTTCCCAATGACTTATAGTGGATATCCTCTTCCCATCTCCATCTTCCTAAGTGTCATCTCTTATCAGTGTACATTTCTGATGGATATCCAGTTCCCCTCTTCTATGTTTAGGGTTTAAAATGCATTCATTAGATCCAGAACTGGTTGTCAACAGGGAGAATGAACATGATAATGTTATGTTTTTAAGCAATAAAATTTATGACAATCAATTTTGGTACATTTTTAAGAAGTAGGTGTGGGTTCTGATTTATCTTAAAGTTGATATAAATATCATTGGATGAAAATGAATCTTTAATAGTGAAATGGTCATGGAAGAGAAGATGGGTCTTTAAAAGGGTACAATATCTAAGGTTAGATTTAACATACAGTGTTCCAAATTTATCAATATCTTATAAAAAATCAAATTTTATTATTGTTTTAAACCATTAAAATGGTATTTATAATATTTTCTTACATTCCTTTAATTTTTATTTATTTATTTTATTTATGAAACTTGTTTTATTTTCAAAAAGTTGTTATATGTTTAAGCTATCTTTTAAATTTTATTTACATTTTTTTACACTGTATATTTTATAATATTTTAATGTTAGTTACCAGAAATTTTATAATTATTCCTATGTATCAAGTAGTCTACTTTGAAAGATGTAAAATAAATTGTGCCTAAAATATTAAAGAAAATTGAAACACTAGATAAATATATAATAATTACTGATAGTAATAACTATATATTAATTTCAGTAGACATAAAACATATAAATGAACAATTGTGGTCAATGTATATTTCTATGGAGAGAAAATTTCGATCTCACATGGTTGTCAGAGAATGAGACTCCCGCATAGAGTTCACTATGGATTCTGATGACCTGGAAAAAGATGATCCTTGGGAACTCAAACATCGACCATTATATCCTCCACCTATGTGTTAGTGGGAGGAGCTATCAGCTGCATGTCATACTGAGCTCATGATCCTTCTCCCGCTATTGTAGTAGAAGGACCTTCCGTAATCGCAGTGGGGAACCAAGCTTGTGACGAATCTAGACCCCAAGGCTGCGATGGATTTTGGCCCCAAGGATGTGATGGATTTGGATGCCAAGATGGAGAGAACTATAGATATCCTATCAGGAAAGACACATATCATTCTGCCTGAAGCACATCCTTAGTTGGCTGAGGCTGGACTACTAGAGGGCTGACCACTTCCTCTAGAACAGGTGAGGCCTCACTTACAGAACAATGTCGTCAACATCATCATCATTGTGGATACTTAACACCAGAAGCTACTACAGGATGCTCCTCTAAGGAAAGAACCTTATCCCTATGGGTTGGACTCTCTAAGATTCTCTCGGAAAGCACATGATAAGATGAAATTAGCTCCAAACCTTCAGTATGGACGACTGCCCAACTAAAGACCCCTTCTCAACTTTATCATTCAAGCAAAAAAGATGCTTTGAGTGAGTTCCCTATAATTAGTTTCAGAATGAATTAAAAATTAGTTCAATAAAGAAAGTAATGTAAATTTATTGAATTACAATCTTAAGAATCCCTCTAACATGTCAGGTAAGATAAAATATAAACTTCAGTCTATACCATGGATCATACTCGACCTGCTCCAAAAGAAATAATCCCATAATAGGAACACCCTGGATAAAAAACTCTAAACATCAGCTCTAGTAGTCGAGAAAGTTGTCATGTACTTGGCACCAGTCCTCATCCAGACTCCCTGTCAGCTTCACTTTATAAATCCTATCTGTTTATCTTGGTGGAAATAGAATTACTGAACACAATAAAACTAGTGCACAAATCTATAAATATGATTCCACTCAATAGTATGGAAGTGAATGAAGGTCCCTAAAACCATATAATCTTCAATCCCAATAGTGTAGTATAGTGGTAACTAGTCCAGTATAGTCTAGTAGGGTAGACATGTAATCTAAAATGACATGTGACATTTTTCAAAAAATCTCCTCACTAAAAACCAAAATTTATGCAATTATTATATTTTCTAGATACTGATAGATTGTATATACATACCTAGGTGGGTAAGTGACTACCCAACTTGAGCCGATATGTGCCCAAATGGTGTCTCAGAACCATGCAAAAATTGTGTCTCTAACACCACCTGTAAAATAGAACATCGATAATGAAAAATAATGAGAAATTAAATTCAGTAACTTATATTAGCATTTGATTCCATTAGATATGAGTGATCATACTAGAATCCATGCGGAGCGTCATGCAAAACCTCCACATCGAGCGGTGGACCAGCAAGTTGAGGGCAGAATGAGGGGAATCACTCCCCTTACCACAAATAAATAAGGATGAACCATCCCCTGAGATATATGTGGTCAATTTGGGATTCCATGAATAATTCTTTATATGTGTATGCCAAGAAGGCCAATCCATAGCTATACGTCTTGAACCAATCATATTCCTCTAGAAGGAATAGATACATCATGTTTATGTTCACTCCCAAGTGATCAGCAAACTGGGTCACTCCAATAAGTCGTAAAATATATGCACTAGAATAACACATGAAAATATAGCTATCAGCATTATCGAGTAAATTTTGAAAGTGAATCTCAATACAGGGCATAGATATCAACCCGCAATCTGTTACTCTACGGTCAGCCAAAATTTTGATGCCTAAAAATCCCTGAGCACATTTAGTCCAAAATGAATGTGTGGGTCTAATAACGGATTTCACCTAGATAGGAGGACCAAGAAGCACTACCACATCCTAAATGGTGATGGTCATATCTCCCTCAGGAAGGTGGAATGTGTGTGTCTCTAGTCTCCACCTTTCCATGAGTACAACAATCATTGATGGTTGAAAAATGTGAAATCTAATACAACAATTCCGTAGAATCAAGACTGGCGCAAGTACAGTTTAATGGAATGTGGAGGCTCTATGTGATGAAAACAATGTTCTCAACTCACCCTGATCAGTCGATCCTCACCACCGTCTAACACGACCTGAGAAAAATGCCTATACTACTCAGTGAGTAGTATTCCATCCTCCATCTAAATATAAAAAAATACAATGAGTCGTAAGTGTAAAATGTAAATATAACGTTATGGTCATCATAATGTCATGACTTTTAGAATGTGAAAAATGTCATGTTTATTAACATTATTTTTTGAAGTTATTTTTACGATAAGAAAGGGAATGTATTCATTTTTTTCAAAGAATATTACTTAAGTGCTGTTAAAATAAAAATTTACATAGAAAAGGGTGTTTTTTAAGATATGGTTTTATATATTTATATATAAAAACATCTTGTCTTTGTGATGTAAATTTTTATTAAAAATGATGTTATTTGTAATTTTTGTATGACTATCTACATTATGGTATGTTTCATGATTATTTTCTCACATGTATTCTTTATGGTTTAGTGATAGATAGATTGATTATGCATTAAAAATGCCTAAAATACATTTTTCATATTTCTTTTAATGTAACTATGAATGGCCAATTTTTTTTGATAGTAAAAGTATTTGGAGAAGTCAGACAATTAAACAAAATGAAGAATATTATTCACATATGAACATGATGTGATTAAAATCAATTAGAAAATGAAAAAGGGGATGTCTTAAAACTGAACAAGGAGATTGTTATAGTACACAACCAGTAATAGTTATCCATAAAAATCATTCTGTAACACTAATTGAACTTCAAGGAAGAATTTTTGGGAAATGAACTAGAACACATGAGGTACGATGACAATGATGACAATGATAATGTAAACTCATTCCATCACCATCATCATTTTCACCGTTCCTCCTATGTCTTGATCCATTTTCCCTGATTTCTTTCTTAATTTTCACTTGGTGTTATAGAATCAGATGTACTAACCATTGTTGTTGGTCATGTAATAGAAGCTTCTTCTTTATCATTTTGAATAACCTCCTCATAGCCATACAGACAGAGAAAACATGATTATCTATATGAAAAATGGTTTTTGATCATGATTCCGAAAGTGTAATTAATATTCAAAAAGATGGTTGATTGTATAATATTTATTATACTGAACTTTTAAAACATATTTTTATACCCTGATATAGGATAGACTTGTTTTGTTATATAAAAATTTATTAGAATATCAGTGATATATTATTTTGGAAACAAAGGTAAAAATAATAAATAACACCATATAATTTACAATATGAGAATATCACAATGGAGACGATACATCCTTGTTACTGAGAGTGTGAAATCTACCCCACAATGTTAGGGAATCATTTTCGGTTATGACCTTCTTGATAAAATTTGTTGAATCTCAAACTTTTCCATTATTCTTGAGGCTAATCCATCTCATTATGCATCCTGATGGCCTTCGGTCTCCCATGGGTACACAACTTTTTGATGTCAGGTATCACTATCGGTTGTTTTTATGGCATTGGAAAATAAAAAATCTCCAGAATAGGCATCCATGGTGCAACAGAACAGTTAGAAATGGTGTCCATCTAGTACAATAGATCAAAATATGATTCTCGTGTGATTTTCATGGAGTCACATGTTGCAATGATGTGTGCTCATGGAAAATTTAGGTTTTGAAAGGTTCCACAGTATCATTCCCTCATTTCTACTAATACCATAATTTTTTCACCGATTATATTTGTGATGGGGTTTGAATGATATGATTGTAAAATTAAGAGTCTTCTCAGTGGAAAATTATGACATGATAACCATACACTTCTTCAATGTTATTTTCCATATCATGTTGAAAGTGTCTTCCGTACTGTAGCCCCAACTGAATTCCATATGCCAATGTTCATTTTTCTTTTAGAACCTTCATCATATAATCATAAAATTCTTGATTACCCTTGAAAATTTGTTCAAAACCTTCTTCAAACCATCATTGGTCTGGCTCATATGCTACATAGAAGTGATCATATTTTATATATATTTTTATCTTTACGTTGAAATGGTAACAAATAACAAAGACATTGCATACCTATTCCCATGATTTTCTTCTTTATTGGTTAATTTTGGAATTTTTTCTTCATATTGTTATCAATGTGTCTAATGTAGAATTGATGATGTGCATTTGGGGGTCTCTATGTATCAGGTTCCACTTTGATTACCTCAATGATTTCCTTATGCTGATCAGATATCAGATAGACACCCAAAAAGTGGGTTAAATGGTTGCTGATACATGACAAAAAACAATTGCATGATTCATAGTGTCCTTCTCCACAATCGAAAAGTCAATAAGAAGAGGTGAAAAAAATTTATCTTGAGTTTTTGTAATCAACAATACACTCTTGTATTTTCTATATATATATTTTCCATTAATATGAATGAACTAATTTCTAAAACGAAATGCAAAGATATATGGGAGGAATGCCCAGAACAACCGATGAAATTGAACACAAGGTGAATCAAGTCAGTTATCTTGAGACACATTTTAATTTTTATCAATATCGAAGAAAAATTGGTTATGGTGCCTAAGTATGGAAAGAAATTGCAGCAACACCAGATACGAGTCATCCCAATCACCATAGACCTTCACAATTGCCTTCTATTTCACCATTCATGCCTTATTATATGAAATATTATAACATAATGTTTCTTTTATCCTCTCTTGCACAAGGGATATTGGAATATATTGGCATGTCCTAATCATCTCAACAAAAATAGATGACACCAATTCTGCATCAAATGAGGTATGATCTTTTTCCAGGCTTGAAAAAATACAAGTACGAACTACCTCAATCCTCAAGATTCCCTAAACTCCAAATACATTGTCTGGAATCACCTTCAAGATGAATCTAAAATCATCCCCATACTTCTCACACTGTATGAGATATTTACTATGACATGATTTCTAAGCTATTTGTCTATAGTGCCTCTCAATCTGGAATCTCTTGAGACTAATTTTTAATGAATCGTTACTTAAAAAATTCCTTCCAACATATATGGTTTTTTCTAGATCACTAAACATATCTAGTAAAACTCTATGAAACTCAGTTGTGTGTGTGAGAACATTACATTTGAATTTAGGCACATTTGTCATTGTTTCTGACCAAATTGAAAATAGTGGTGGATTATTTATTGTGGTTCGAGGTTGATGTACAACAAATTTATTTATAAAAGCTTCCTCCCCAACTTCTATTTCCCCCTCCTCATCAGCATTGTTGTAACCATCTGGTCAATCATTACAAAACTCCATATTGGAAGTTGTATTGACATGTATATTTTAGAGATCATCTATGTTGTCTTATTCTGCATCATTTGGAATGGGCTCAATTTTATGGGGCAGACCATCTTCAAACACTCTTGAAAGTCTAAATCTTTGTACAACTGGAATTTGTTATTATACATTAGAAACATCAACATATAAATCCATCATGGTACAATCTGACTTCTGAAAAAATAAATTTATTTCTTAGACCTAATTCGAATCAGCAACCAATGGACAAGCTAGATGCCACAGTGTTGCTGGAAATTGGAAATATCTACATCTCATAAACTTGATCTCTTGATCGGGTCCTAGATTTAATATAACATGAATTCAATCTTGAAGTACACTTAGGGTTACATAATCAGTTATGCTAACCAATGTTATGGGTTGTGTACTGTGAGAAGATCCTCATTTAGTTTAAATAACCTCCTCGTATCAGTACACACATGAAAGCATGACCCTCTACATAAAAAATGTTTTTTTTGATTAAGATTATGATAGTGTAACTAATATTAACAATGATGTTTGAATATATAATATTTATTAGAATGTAATTTTATGACGCCTTTTTATACCCTAAAATATGGTACTAATGTTGCATTATATAAAATTTTATTAGAATATTAATCACCGAATGATTTGGAAACTAATGTGGAAAGAAGAGGAAACATAAAATTAGTTTATTTATCATTCATAAAATGAAAATTATGATCATATAATGTGAAATGAATAAGAAAAAACACATTAAATAACACATGAATTCTTTATAACATAAACTAAATTTCTTTTCATTTTTCAATAGAATGTGGTTTGGATGAAATGATCCTCCCTTTGGAAGTGAGGTAAAATCCAATTTATTTTGAATTGGAAACTTTATAATATTTTCTAAAAAGAGATGTACTTAAATTTTGAATTTTCAAAAATCTTTCAGACTTCTAATGACATATATTAGATTCCATCATAGATGTAATTAGAAGACTAAAAACTTTTAAAATGTCAAAAGTTAAGTACATATACATAAAAGGTGTCATTTAGATTACAATTAAAAATAAGCTAGATTTTACCTCAAGTTTGAAGTGAGACTCATCTCATCCAAACCTCATTCTATTTAAAAATGCCATGGTATTTCATATATATTGTAAATCAATCATGTGTTATTTAATGTAGTTATTATTCTTTATTTCACTTTATATAACCATAAGTATCATTATCTAATCATTATATGTATTCATGTTTTAATCCCATGTTATTCATTAATTAATATATAATTAATCATTTATAATAATAACTATTATTTCTAAAGTATATAATCACTATGATGATAAAAAAATGTTAAAAAAATTCTTATATCCTAAACTATGATACAAATGTTTCTTAGTGTAGTTTTTACTAAGTTAATCATTCTTTAATCACTATTTAATCATTACTAAGTTATTCATTAGTTAATAATTCTTTAATCACTCTATAATCATTTTTATTAAATCAATAGTCTTATTATATTCATTAGTTAATTATTCTTAGCTTATCATTGTATGTAATCATTTTTAATCCTAAGTTATCCATTAATAAATATATACTTAATCATTCTTAATAATAAGTATTATTTTTAAACATTATATAAGTAATTAAACTACTAAATAAATAAAATCTTTAAAACCGACTAAAAAGTATTTGATTACTAATACAAATTTCATACTTTATTTCCTTTCTTCCTGTCCATTACATTTTATATCAATATTATTATTATCATTTTAACATTGATGAATATACTGATTTGATTTTTCTTTTCTTAGGTATTTATTTGTTTATAAAGAAAATATGAATCATCTAAAGAATATCCCCTGGGAGTGTCAAACCAAGAGTGCAACAATGCCAATTGTCATGCACTAGTTCCTATTCAAGTCTATCCCAAAGCGGTTTTTTCGAGTTTTACCCCTAGGTACATCTATTCGAAAGGCATATCCACTTGTTTTTATCCAGATTTGGATTTGATTTCTTAGATAACCACATAATCTTTATGCTACCAAAATTTTAAATAATTTAATCCTAAGTTATTCTATACATAATATATACTTAATAATTACTAATAACAATTATTGTTTCAAACTATATATAAATAATTAAACTACTTAATAAAAAAATTAGAACTAACAAAACTAGTTAAAAATTAAATATTTAGAAATAAAAAGAATTAAATTAAATAAATAAAGAAACATAAAATTAATTAAAAAAACAAATCTAACTGATGATTCAAAAAAATGGTCCTTCTTTTGGACCACCGACTTCGCCACATGCGAAAATAGGTTTTTTAGAGAGATAATCAGTGGAATGAATAGAGATGGAGGAAAATGGAAGTGAGGAGAAGGAGAGCCATTTTATAGGGTGTTGAGGGAAAGGTGATATTGGCGGTGCCACCTTTCACCTTTATGTTAGGTGAAAGGTGGTACCACCATGCCACCTTTTCCATGTTATCAATTGAGGCCCATTATGTGGGGGGTGGAAGGCAGCAACTGTGATGCCGCCTTTGTTGCATATTTTTTAAAAAAATTATACCTACGCATTTAAAAAAATCTTGAGAAAACACATTAAGAAAACTCAAAGAATGATCACATGGGATGAATTGAAGATCATTAGAAAGAGGAAATTGAGATAACTAAGCTAAAACACCTTGAGTTGAAGTTATCATCCCATGCGCGTAAGGAATCCATACATAAACTACTATATATTTCCACCTAGAAGTGTGTCCTGTGGTGGAAGATATTACTGATCCCATGCACGTGAAGGATTATTTAACATGCAAGCTTAACCCTAAAGGATCCACAACCAATGCTACTTGCATATTTAAATAGTTTTTCTCTCATGGAAAGAAAACTGGAAAACGATTTGGCAGGATCTAGCCATGTCAGGCTAAACTCCAAAGTGGTCTTTGATAGTAGAGATTCGATGACTTTTCCATTTTGAGTTTTTTGTTTTTTATATGGTAATTTTTGAAATATTCTGGAAAATATTTTCCTTGAGTTATAATGGTCCTTTTCTTTCTTGAATTCATTTCTTTCTACCACTAACACAAAATGGAGCACGGGAAGCACCTCGTTTTATTATTGCTATGCAGAAAGTGCAGACAAAGGAGGGGCATTTATCAGCACTAGCTAAAAGCACTGATAAATGTATCATTTAGCAGTGCTAAGAAAAGGAGTGATAAAGGGTTCACCTTTTTTAATGCTTTTCTTAGTGCTGACAAAGGATACATTTTTTCGTGCCATATATAGCACTGATAAAAGTTTTTAATAACAATTTATATAAAATTATTATATTTATTTTCAAAAATAATGTTTAGTTTTATACATTAAATAAATAACACATGTTTATAATTAATATATATTTTTTAATAATTCAAATATATATAATATGTTTTAAAAAAAGTATTTCTAAGATTATAATTAACTATATATATATTTATATAATTATAAGATTATAATAAATTTCATTAAATAATAAATATATTTCATAGATTTCTTAGATTCATTAGATTCGTTAGATTTATTGGATTTAATGTAGATATATTAGATTTATATTTATTATATTTATTAGATTAATTAATTATATTTATGACATTTATTAGATTTATTAGATAATTTGATTTATTAGATTCATTAGATTCATTATATTTATTATATTTGTTATGTTTAATATATTTAATATATTTATAATTAATATATATAAATAATTTTTAAATATATATTTATATATTATAATTATTAAACATATATGTGATTCTAATGAAATTGATAAATAAATATATTGATCACGTGTGAATATATGTTATCTATCATCATGAATATACTTTTGTACATTATACCCTTCTTGTTATTCATGTTTTCCATTGATGACTCATTTTTATTATGTATATAAGTATATGATTAATTCATGCTACCTGTATATACTATTTCGTTCTCAAGATTACTTATAAAATTACATTAAATATATTTATTATATTTATAATTATTAAATTTTATTTATATATTAACAGTTTTCAAATATATTTATTTTCAATTATAATTAAAAATATATATATTTAAATAATTATAAAATTATAATAAATAAATATATTATGTTTTTATAAATATATATATATATATATATTTATAAATATATAATTTTTTTATAATTATATTTATTTATAGTTATAATTATAACTATAATTAAATATATATATGTAAATAATTATAAAATTATAATAAATATATTTATTATACTACTTATAAAGTTATAATATAACAAATACATATATTTATAAATATATAAATATATTTATAAATAAATACAAATATTTATTATTATAATTCCCGAATTAATATAGATATATTTAATTTTTTTTAATAAATATATCAATCGTACGTATTTATATACATATATTTATAAATAAATACAAATAGTTATAAATATCACTCTAAATAAATATAAATATATTTAAATAATTAAAAAATTATAAGAAATATATTTATATATATTTATATAATTATAAATATATTTTTTATAATTCTATAATTTTTAAATATGTATATATATATATATAATTACAAAAATAAATAAATATTTATTTATTATAATTTTTAATTAAAAATAAATAAATAAATATTTATTATTTATAAATATAAATAAATATTTATTTATTTAAATAATTATTAATTTATACAAAATATATTTATTATTTGAAGATGTAATTTTATATTTTATTAAATAAATATATTCATAAATATGTAGAAAAATTTATAAATAAATACAAATATTTATATTTATAGTTATAAATAAATACAGATATATTTAAATAATCATAAAATTATATTAAATATATTTAATAAATATATATTAAATAAATTATAAATATTAAAAATATTAATTTGTTTTAATTTAATAATTGTTTAAATAAATATATATATTTTCATATAAATAATTATAAATAAATATATATTCATATAAATAATTATGAAATTAAATGAAATATAGTTATATATATCAACAATCTTAAAAATATATATAATTAATATATTTATTATATATATTTCTAAGATTATAAATATAATAAGTATATTTATTACAATTTTATAATTATTTAAATTATAATTTTATAAATATAAATATAAATATATTTATTTATAGTTATTATTATTAATAAATCGATATCCATTTATCATATATATAATTTTATAAATATATATATTAATATAAATAAATTATTAACATTATATCTTTATCCGTGCAAAAAAAGAGCTGATAAAGGCATGTTTTATCAGTGCTTTCTGTTGTAGAACTAATATAACATACCTTTATCAACACTTTTTATCTAGTGTTGATAAATGTTTAATTGGTTTTTATAAAGAAACACGAACTTTCTCCTTCTTACTTGCACCCCTCAAGCTCTTGTGGATGTCAATCCCTATCGCAGCCTCCTCCTCCCCCTCCTCCTCTCACACTGACTCCTCCACCGCTACGAAGCCCTCTACTGTGAACCCACCTTCATTATGCACCTCTTCACGGCCCCGTGCCTCCCCTCCACAGGAGGGCTCTTCCGCCGTAGGCCTCTCCTCCCCCGTACACCACTCTTATACTATAGGACTCCTCCATCGTGCTACTCTCCCTTGCTGTTGGCCACTCCTCCATCATGCACCTATCCTCCACTGCATGCCTCTCCTCTATTGACTACCTCTCCTTCACTGTGCACCTCTCCTCCACCGAACAAATCTCCTTCGTCATGCACCTCTCCTCTGATGCGCGCCTCTCCTCCACCGAAGGACTTCTCCACCGTGCTCCAATCATCCACTACGAAAAAGGTTGTGATGGTGATGGTGATGAATGGAGAATGGCCATGGTACTAAGATGCATGTCACTTAGGAGATTCACTAAGTGACATAGGAGATGATGGTTGAAACATTCTCTAGTAATATCAGACGATTGTAGAACTGATCTTAATGTTTCAATACTTGTATCAAGATGATACTAAGTTACACCACTTGAAGAATGGATGATGATGGAGCATCAACAATATATTAGACGATTGTTGAACTGGTCTTTAAGTTCAAAGAACTTGTATCCTGATGATACAATGTCACAACATTGATTGAAGACCATGCATTGTCTTCAGAATGCATGAGGAGTTGAAAGGAGTTCCATCCACAACTACTAAGTGGATGATGTGCATTAATGAAGTCCATGTACTATTTCTTAGTGCATGATGAATTGAAGATGATCCAACCTGATCTCTAATTAGATCAATGAAGAACATTTAAGAATCTATTTGATTAAGGAGCTCGGTTGATGAAGAAGACCCTTCGGAAATTCCACATTCTATGTATTGATTATATGTGAGGAGAATGGAGGAATTCTTAAGAAGAAGATTTGTGGCTTGGCATATTACATTTGGTTAACATTGTTTTTACACAATGTCCTAACCATTACTTAGCCAAAAAAATTGGCCAGACAAGGACACCTTGAGGGTTCAATGCCAAGGAACATGTGGGCCTAAGGCGCCACGCCCAAGGGGGAACCCGTGGGGAAAACCCAAGGCGGCAGAGGCCACGCAGGGGTGTCACGCCCGCGCGGCAGGGGCGCAGGAGCGCGCCCGGAGTGCATGGTGGGTGCTAGGAGCGCGCCCGCAGGGAGCAGAGGTGGGCGCAGAGCGCGCCCCAGAAGAACTCGGTGCGGGGCGGCACCGAGAGGGGAGGAGATTCAACTGGCCGTTCATGGGAGCGGAACTTTGATAAACCGAGAGAATTCCGTGGCCCGTTTCGATGTGGGACAAAGATTTTTGCCGCGGATCGAATCTGAGCCACTCGATTGATCGCGCGCCAGATATCGGCCGCACATCTAATCCGCCGCGGCCCATTCTAATCTCAGCCGTCCAAATCGTCGATCCGAAGGCTCCCCGTCCATCCTCAACCTCAAGCCAGGACACTGCCACCCGCGAGCTCCGTTCGAACCAGAGGCCTCCCCGACGACCTATTTCGAGTTCCCGGCCACCATTGCCGAAGCCAAAGGCTCCATTGAGCTCGTCTAGACCTACTGAACAGATCCATGTATAAAAATATACATGCATGCAATGAGATGATGAATTCGGTCGAGGCCGAGGCAAACGAAGTTGCCGAGGCATCGGGTGTTCGTGTTTTGCATGGGATAGAAGAGACAAAGGCCGTGCATGCGTTCTAAGTCGCATGCATGTGAAGGAGAAAAATATAGAAGGAGAACCCACGGTGAACTGAGGAGAAAATCAAGATTGGAAAAATCTTGAAATACCCGAAAACTTCGGGGATTCAAAGATATAACTCTGTGGATGTAAAGCACCGCCTCTGCCTATAAAAATGAGGCCGATCCCTTGAGGCTTTTTTGCTGATCTGCTGAAAACCTTGGAAGACCCGTGAGTGCCTTTGTGCCTCGTGAAGTAGAAGCCCCGCGCACACTTACGCGGCTGAAGTTCCAGAGCCACCCGAGGCTCTAAAGGAGGTCCCCGCTCGCGTACTCGCGCGGCATAAGGAGCCCTCACTGCCCGCAAATTTGTGCAGCAGGAGGAGCTTGTGCGGCCAGCTTGTGCCTTGCACTTGCGCGACCCGAGGCCGCATCGCTTGTGCGCCCCACGGCTTGGTACCTTGCGCGGCTGCGGCTAAAGAACGTGCACGGCTGTTCGAGGACTGGCGCGACCCTTGTGCACCTTGAGGACTTGCGCGCGGCATTTGAAGACAGTAGAGGCCACACTCTTGCAACCTTGCATGGAGAAGAAGTGGAGAAGAACCCGAGGGCATACCTTTGTGTGAGCCAAGTGAAGAGAAGAACTCTCTACGGGCAGTAGGTGTTCAAAGTGGAAGGCCATGGCTTAGCCCTTGTGTGTGCACCAAGTGAAGACAAACACCTAAGCCTACATGTGTGCAAAAAGAAAACAAAGAGGCCGTAGCCCTTGTGTGTACAAAATGGATAACCAAGTGTGTGCATAAGTGAAGTGCACACTTTGAAGAAGATTAAAAGAACAAGGAAGTGTGTGTTCTTAGTAAGTGAAGTAGGCCAAGCCTTGTGTTTGCTAATTGATCAAAGGAAGTGTGTGTGAGCAAACAAGAACAAGAAGGCCGAACCTAGTGTGTGTGCACTAAGTGAAGTGAACACACTTAGAAGAAAGAAGAAAGAGGAGACCCACACACTAAAGTACAACACACTTGTGAGTGTGTAAACAAAAAGAACAAAGTGTGAAGAAGGAAGAAGGTGTGTGTGCTAAAAGTATTTACACCCATTGTGGGTTTATCACCCCAATGAGAAAAAGGGGAGTGCATGCATGCATGCATGCACGTGCACACGTGAACAAAGCTAAATCAGGCTGTGTGCAATTGAGAAGTCCAAGACCAAAAGATCTTGAAGAATCAGAGTTTCCATGCATTCAGTGCATGAAGTTGAATTGGTATGAGACTGGACCAGACTGAAGTTAAAGACATCAATTGTCTGAGTATTCAGTAATTGGAGAGAAGCCAGGTCATCCTTAGAAGAAGGTGATAAAGCCTGAGCAAGACGAGAAGACCTGATCATCACAAGTGATCAGAGGTACAGAGCAAGGCCAGCAGTCTTAATCCCAGACTACTGAAGATACTTGAAGAAGCTTAAAGTGAAGAAGAGCTACTCGTGTGACTCGAGGAGCCAGGAGAAGCCCCCTGTGAGACTCAGGGTGGAAGAAGTCTTTAGTGGGATTCTGGAGCAGGCCAGTGGGACTCTAGTAACACTGTGGGACGCAGTATAAAGACCCTCCTGTGGGACTCAAGAGAGATACAGTGGGATGTTGTATCATCCATTGTAATACTAACAGATTATAATGGGAGAAACCATGTTGGGGCGTATAACCAACATGGAAAGGACGTGGGCATTTGGTGCCGAACCTTGTAAATCCTTATGTCCAGTGCCTTTACATTTACTGCATCATTCGTTGAAAGGTGAGAGATACAAGAAGAGTGGATCGAGGCTTTAACCAGCCATAGAGGTTTAATTGATTAAGAATCAATTAGTAAAATGTTTTAAGGGATCACAGATTCACCCCCTCCCCCTCTCAGTGATTCACACTGATCTAGGTACTTCAATTGGTATCAGAGGGAAGGTTACCTCTAAAAGATCCAAGAGAGTCTATATGGAGTGCAGATTTGAGGAAATGAAAGAACAACCTCAAATGGAGATATCTGCCAAGACTCTGAAAAACAGAATGAAGAAACATGCAAAGAAGATGAGGAAGAAGGTTGTTGCAATCAGGGAAACTCCTTCTATGGAAAGAAATGTGAATGTCACATCAGATGACAATTCCTTTTATCATTATTCTGATGAAGCCTGCTCTAGCTGTGATGATGATGGAAGAAACAATGATCTTCTAAATGCAATCAAATATCTTCAGAAGACAGTCCCCAAGGAAGTGTCAATGTGTATAGCTACAGGCCTCCTTGATCTTCAAGAAGAAAAATTACAGCTAGAAGATGAAGCCAATTCTCTGGAAGTACAATTGGAAAAAAGGGTTGGCATAACCAACACTCTCAGAAAGCTGGTGAAGGCTAAAGATGAAACAGTATCTCTTTGCAATGAAAGATATGAAGACACTACTGAAGAATTGCAAAGAAGTCTTTCTGAGAAAGAATTCTTTATGATAATGGTCAAAGAAGTTTTCCATGCACTGGAAAAATTGCACAGAGTGTCAATGAATGTCAGAGATTCTCAACTCAAAGACAAAGTCAAAATGGTGAAGGAGCTTGACAACTCATTGCATCAAACAAAGAAGGTGTATGATGACCATATGAAACAACTGGTGGAGAATTGGGAAGGAAAGCTAAGAACTGTTGAGGATGATAAGAACTCCCTCAACATGAAATGCTTTGAACTGGAGGTGATATTGAAAAATCTACAATCACCCAAAGCTGAAGCCTCCCAGTCAGCTGAAAGAAGAAATGTTGCCACTCAAGTGAGCTTTGAGAAGGATGATTCTAAAAGAAAGACATCCTCTAATAAAAGGGCAACAACTTCTAAAAAGAAGGTACCATCCATACCATCTTGTACTGATGCTTCTAATTGTGTTTCCACACAAAGTGCAGGATGGAAAAATAATTCAAAACAAGTATGGATGAAGTAAATGAAGAAGCAGAGCTCTCCAGAAACAACACAGCAGCTCCAGAAAAGTACCCTAAAATCAGAAGGACTGAAGAAGTCAAGATTTGTGGGTCAATGTTGGTGTTGTAATAAGTATGGGCACTGTGCAAAGGATTGTTGGTACAATCCACTAAATGTCAAAGCACAAAGGAAGCCCATGCCAAGTGGGAGCAAGCCAGAAGGAAATAAGCAACATCCACATGTCCAGAGACATCTGTTTACTGCTAACAGTTTTGGATTACTTGACAACATCTGGGATGATTGCAAAAGTGGTCAAAAAGATACATGTCAATCTCCAACTATATCTAGAACTAAAAAGAAGAAAATATCACATAACCTGGCTCAGAAAGAATCCTTGGGAAGCAAGCATAAGAAAGTTGAAGATTCTCCCAAGAAGGTTTTGAAAAAGGAAAATAAGTCCTTGGAGTCTAAATCCAAGAAGGGTGATGCATCCAGAAGGACCACCATGAAAACATGCTTCTACTGTGGAAAGAAAGGACACACCATGGATCTCTGTGAACAAGCCATGGAACTAAATAGAAGCAGACTGGACTCAAAAAGACAATCAATCCAGAAGAAGCAGAAGGGATTGATTGAAAATAAGTTGCCTAAGAAAGGTAGCTTAACAGCATCAAAAGAACCATGTGGAACTTCCAGAACTGAGGCCACACATCCAAGTGACTTACTTGTCATATGGCCAAATCAGTTGCAACTTGCTAAAGATCTGCAGAGAGCTGAAGATGAAGTTCTGGCAATTGCTAAGGCAAAAGGGAAGAAGAAGATTTCACATGAAGATGTGTTGATATCCACACCAGCACAAACATCATTGAAGATCAAATGTGCAAGTGTGAAGAATGGTGAAAATGGGACATCTCGGTTGAGAGAATCTTCTCAACCTTGTTGTTCACATTGATGAACCAAGGAGGTTCCATCTTATTCCCTAATCACTTGTATTTACATGTGCTAACATTACAGGGAATTGAAGATGATGATCATTCTCATCTGGAGAATGGTTTGGACATAATGGAGTGCACCCCTTGAGGGGGAGCCAATCTGGAGAAGATGGTATTCTAAGATTTAATATCATCTTGAGAAAAGTGAAGGTATTCCAATCATACTTTCATCCCTTGTTTCTTAATTGTATTCATCATGTCAATTAAGGGGGAGTATTGATTGAAGGCAAATGGATGAAAGGGGGAGCTTTATCTTTGCACCTGAACTTTCTAATGAGTTTTGTGAAGTATGTACAGGATTTAGCAATTCATTGTTATATCTGAAAAATTTCAAGCCCCTTGAAGCATGATCTCACATGTATAGTGAATGTGGACAACATTGAGTTCCTTGGTTACATCACTCTTGTTTTCTACACCGGGTTATCCCAAGTAGACTTAGAGATGATCTACTAAAGGTTATTTGCTAAAGAGAACATGTGACATCATCCCTCTCTTAGAGATTTTCAAGAAAATGTTATTCGAAGGGAGGAAGTGATTTTTGAAAGAGAACCACACCACACCTTTGCATTTGATTGCCAATAAGGGGGAGAAAATATTGGCACACATATTGACCCATTTATATGTGCTGAAGGAGTGTATTGACAACAAATACAAAGGGGGAGATTGAAGTGCATTGTGTTGCATTTGTTGTCAATGAGGCATGAAATTGTCTTGGAATGAATGGATGTCAAGGAATGTCAAGATGTGAATGAAAAAGGTTGTGATGGTGATGGTGATGAATGGAGAATGGCCATGGTACTAAGATGCATGTCACTTAGGAGATTCACTAAGTGACATAGGAGATGATGGTTGAAACATTATCTAGTAATATCAGACGATTGTAGAACTGATCTTAATGTTTCAATACTTGTATCAAGATGATACTAAGTTACACCACTTGAAGAATGGATGATGATGGAGCATCAACATTATATCAGACGATTGTTGAACTGGTCTTTAAGTTCAAAGAACTTGTATCCTGATGATACAATGTCACAACATTGATTGAAGACCATGCATTGTCTTCAGAATGCATGAGGAGTTGAAAGGAGTTCCATCCACAACTACTAAGTGGATGATGTGCATTAATGATGTCCATGTACTATTTCTTAGTTCATGATGAATTGAAGATGATCCAACCTGATCTCTAATTAGATCAATGAAGAACATTGAAGAATCTATTTGATTAAGGAGCTCGGTTGATGAAGAAGACCCTTCGGGAATTCCACATTCTATGTATTGATTATATGTGAGGAGAATGGAGGAATTCTTATGAAGAAGATTTGTGGCTTGGCATATTACATTTGGTTAACATTGTTTTTACACAAAGTCCTAACCATTACTTAGCCAAAAAATTGGCCAGCCAAGGACACCTTGAGGGTTCAACCCCAAGGCACATATGGGCCTAAGGCACCACGCCCAAGGGGGAACCCGTGGGGCAAAACCAAGGTGGCAGAGGCCATGCAGGGGTGTCACGCCCGCGCAGCAGGGGCGCAGGAGCGCGCCCGGAGTGCATGGTGGGCGCTAGGAGCACGCCCGCAGGGAGCAGAGGTGGGCGCAGAGAACGTCCGCAGAAGAAATCGGTGCGGGGCGGCACCGAGAGTGGAGGAGATTCAACTGGCCGTTCATGGGAGCGGAACTTTGATAAACCGAGAGAATTCCGCGGCCCGTTTCGATGTGGGACAAAGATTTTTGCCACGGATTGAATCTGAGCCGCTCGATTGATCGCGCGCCAGATCTCGGCCGCACATCTAATCCGCCGCGGCCCATTCTGATCTCAGCCGTCCAAATCGTCGATCCGACGGCTCCCCGTCCATCCTCAACCTCAAGCCAGGCCGCTGCCACCCGCGAGCTTCGTTCGAACCAGAGGCCTCCCCGGCGACCTATTTCGAGTTCCCGGCCACCATTGCCGAAGCCAAAGGCTCCATTGAGCTCTTCTAGACCTACTGAAAAGATCCATGTATAAAAATATACATGCATGCAATGAGATGATGAATTCGGTCGAGTCCGAGGCAAATGAAGTTGCCGAGGCATCGGGTGTTCATGTTTTTCATGGGATAGAAGAGACAAAGTCCGTGCATGCGTTCTATGTCGCATGCACCTGAAGGAGAAAAATATAGAAGGAGAACCCGCGGTGAACCGAGGAGAAAATCAAGATTTGCAAAATCTTGAAATACCCGAAAACTTCGGGGATTCAAAGATATAACTCCGCGGATGTAAAGCACCGCCTCTGCCTATAAAAATGAGGCCGAGCCCTTGAGGCTTTTTTGCTGATCTTCTGAAAACCTTGGAAGACCCGTGAGTGCCTTTGTGCCTCGCGAAGTAGAAGCCCCGCGCACACTTGCGCGGCTGAAGTTCCAGAGCCACCCGAGGCTCTGAAGGAGGTCCCTGCTCGCGTACTCGCGCGGCAGAAGGAACCCTCACTGCCCGCAAATTTGCGCGGCAGGAGGAGCTTGTGCGGCCAGCTTGTGCCTTGCACTTGCGCGACCCGAGGCCGCATCGCTTGTGCGCCCCGCAGCTTGGTACCTTGCGTGGCTGCGACTAAAGAACGTGCACGACTGTCCGAGGACTGGCGCGACCCTTGTGCACCTTGAGGACTTGCACGCGGCATTTGAAGACAGTAGAGGCCACACTCTTGCAACCTTGCATGGAGAAGAAGTGTAGAAGAACCCGAGGGCATACCTTTGTGTGAGCCAAGTGAAGAGAAGAACTCTCTACGGGCAGTAGGTGTTCAAAGAGGAAGGCCAAGGCTTAGCCCTTGTGTGTGCACCAAGTGAAGACAAACACCTAAGCCTACATGTGTGCAAAAAGAAAACAAAGAGGCTGTAGCCCTTGTGTGTACAAAATGGAGAACCAAGTATGTGCATAAGTGAAGTGCACACTTTGAAGAAGATTAAAAGAACAAGGAAGTGTGTGTGCTTAGTAAGTGAAGTAGGCCAAGCCCTGTGTTTGGTAATTGATCAAAGGAAGTGTGTGTGAGCAAACAAGAACAAGAAGGCCGAACCTAGTGTGTGTGCACTAAGTGAAGTGAACACACTTAGAAGAAGGAAGAAAGAGGAGACCCACACACTAAAGTACAACACACTTGTGAGTGTGTAAACAAAAAGAACAAAGTGTGAAGAAGGAAGAAGGTGTGTGTGCTAAAAGTATTTACACCCATTGTGGGATTATCACACCAAGGAGAAAAAGGGGAGTGCATGCATGCATGCATGCACGTGCACACGTGAACAAAGCTAAATCAGGCTATGTGCAATTGAGAAGTCCAAGACCAGAAGATCTTGAAGAATCAGAGTTTCCATGCATTCAGTGCATGAAGTTGAATTGGTATGAGACTGGACCAGACTGAAGTTAAAGACATCAATTGTCTGAGTATTCAGTAATTGGAGAGAAGCCAGGTCATCCTTAGAAGAAGGTGATAAAGCCTGAGCAAGACGAGAAAACCTGATCATCACAAGTGATCAGAGGTACAGAGCAAGGCCAGCAGTCTTTATCCCATACTGCTGAAGATACTTGAAGAAGCTTAAAGTGAAGAAGAGCTACCCGTGTGACTCGAGGAGCCAAGAGAAGCCCCCTGTGAGACTCAGGGTGGAAGAATTCTTTAGTGGGATTCTGGAGCAGGCCAGTGGGACTCTGGTAACACTGTGGGACGCAGTATAAAGACCCTCCTGTGGGACTCAGGAGAGATACAGTGGGATGCTGTATCGACCATTGTAATACTAACAGATTATAATGGGAGAAACCATGTTGGGGCGTATAACCAACATGGCAAGGACGTATGCCTTTGGTGCCGAACCTTGTAAATCCTTGTGTCCAGTGCCTTTACATTTACTGCATCATTCGTGGAAAGGTGAGAGATACAAGAAGAGTGGATCGAGGCTTTAACCAGCCATAGAGGTTTAATTGATTAAGAATCAATTAGTAAAAAGTTTTAAGGGATCACTGATTCACCCCCTCCCCCTCTCAGTGATTCACACTGATCTGGGCACTTCAACTTTTATGTTATATAAATCATCAAAGTAATCTTTTTCTACACACAACACTTGCTTGGCTCGCTTTACACGAAATCGCGAGCTTCCTCGATAGCTTGCGTCGTACGCAATACCGAGTTTCACTAAACAACGATATACTATTAAAATATTATTAAAACTAGCCGTTATGAATAGTAATAACCACTTTTTGAAATTTTATAAATTTTATTTTTCAAAATGGACTTCATTTTTGGATTCATAATATCGAAATTAGCCTAGGGTGAAATTTTGGTATTTTTATGAAAACTTTCAATTTTTGATGAATAGTGAAACTACTAAGTGGCTGTTAAAAAAACTGAATTTTTCATAAAACTTAATTTTACTGCTTCTGTGAGTGGAATTTCAAAAATCCGAGAGATACGGTTGATGTCAGTAAGTAAAATGTGGTTCAATGAGATGAAAATAATTTTTTGGTGAATAGTAACTTTTTACTTTTTTTTACCACGGTTAAATGTAAATAGGGTAATTAAGGGTAAAAATGATATTATTATTACCCTAACACATGTCCTAATTCTATTGGACAAGTGTAATTCGACAAAAAACAAACTTAGGAATAAAATATGACCATTTAGGCCCACTTGGATTAGATTAGGACATTTATTATTAATTTATTTAAAGAAGGGTTAAAATAGTTAAAATCAAAGTTTAATAACTAAATAATTTTTAATATGGGGTTATAAATAAGATATATTATACTATAAATTTTCATTATAAAGCTAAAACTATTTCCTACATAATGGTATTTTATTTTTAATTTTTAGACATTAAATAATTTAATTTATTTATGACACAACAATGATGCAGTAATTATCTTATTAATGAAATATTGACATAATTGATGTTATAAATACCCAAATAAATATAATTTGAAACTTTTTATGAATTAAAATAATTTTATTGGTTAATATGACATGTTAGTAGTTATTTAATTAACATTTTTTGAACTTATCATTCTTTTATGATTTTCACAAAAATCAATTACTAAATAGTGTCAAAATTGACATAAAATAGTTTTTAAAACAAATATTATATTATTAATTGTTATGTTATTTCTAAAAATCTAAGGTTCGTCCAAATGACTAAGATAAGGTTATATATATTAATAATAAACAACTTGGGGTTCGTTTGGCTTGATATAGTAAGTTTATCAACCTTATAGTATAAGACCACAAGAAGACATGGTAAAAGTAAAATTATTTAACTTAATGTTAAATCTAAATGATAAGGTTAAAATTGGAACCCAAACTTGTCTAAATTATATTGTATCAGAGGATTTCTACCCAGCCCCACCTTAGCCTCGAACTAAATCAATTTGGAGCTATTTAAAACCGAACTTGACTTTATAATAAAGTAATATTTTTTGTTATTCCAAAGGTGCCCATCTCCTCCCTTATAAAAGGGCACCTCCTCCCTCTCTTCCTCACACCACTTTGAGCCTTCAAGATCGGCCAAACCCTGAAATTTTCTCCTATCCACTTCCCTAGAGACATCCTAGAGGTCCTGGTCTTCTTCAAAGACCAATTTTAGTTCCCTAAAAGGAGGTCTCAAAGAAGCACTTCAAAGAAGAGGTAATATCCATTACCGATCCTTTCCAATTTATTTCTTCTTCAACTTCTTATTATTTAGTTGTTTAATTATGAAGTAATAACATAAGTATCACTCATATACTGATATGTTATTATAAGTATTAAACAACCCTATTTAACCATCTATCCATCCTACGGAAAATGAAATCACCATGCGTGCGTACGTATGGAATACTGTCTCCACGCCGTGGTGTAATCTATTTTCCACCACCACCTTATTTGGTTGGGTATAATGGTGTAAATAATGACTATATATGACTATTATAAAGTGATATTGACTTTGAAATAGTATATATACACTCCAATACAATTCCACGATCATAGGAACGATATCATCACTCGTGCGTACGTACGGAATACTGTCTCCACGATGTGATGCGACTCGTTCTACATGATCTTCATTTCATAATGATTATATAAATGAATTGAATGAATGAATATGATATATATTACACTAATACCATTCTGGAAATGAGATATCCATAACCTAAAGAGAAGAATAAGAATTTATTCGACAAAACACGCATAAGAACAAAAAATTATAAACACCCAAATTACAAGTAGCAATGAAATATTACTACTAAGAAGCTAAGAATATAACCATATATGATATCATAAAAATAATTATGATTCTGGAATAAGTCAATAACATTATTTAAATCATTATACAGGAGGTTCGGACACTTACAAAGAAAGTCGGACCTAAGGTAAGGGAAATATCACAATCTCATTTTTATCCGAGATTGTTTATACATTGGCATTTACTAGGGTGTATTTTATCATCCACATCCATGTTTCCTCAATATTTAATATTATTTACATTCACCTACAATTTTTTAAATCCTATTTTACCCTTTGGTGAGTTTTTAGTAAAAGATATGAAAGGAATCTTTTGTCGTTTTTCGTACGAGGTACTTTTTTGACTTTTCCGACAAAAGTATGAAGAATGTTTTTTAAAATTATATGACATGAATGGATTTTTAAAACATTATTTCCAAGAAGATTACTTTACAATATTTCAAGTTTATTTTTAATCAACTTCTTTTAGTTTAAAATTGTATGACATGTTAAGAATGGAAAATGTTTTTGTTGTAGAAAGGATATTTTCCTCAAGAATGGAGTTCAAGTGTTTCATCAAAATTATTTTCCATCTAAGATAATATAGGGTTCTGATTCTATCCCTATAATTACATTGATTTGATTATTTTGCGATGGAATTATTTTTATGAATTCATTTATCTTATATGAATTGTTTTATGATTTCACGATGTTTAAGAATTACATTTTTATTACATGGGTTATGCAATGATGTATGATTTATGATTTTGTGGTACACATAAGAATGGTATCATTATGAGATGGGTGGGACCTATATCTCCCTCAAATTCATTGGGTAATGATTTTATATCTCATGAGATAGACATGGCTGTAACGGTAGGTTATACTGGTTCAGTGAAACAGGACTGAAACAAGGAGTGAACTCTGTTCAGAAATGGACTTTGCCCACTAAGATAGTCTTGGAAATGAGTCTTGAATAATAAGAAATGATTCTATATGATTATGTGTGTATGCCACAAAGTTTCATGTTTTATGTTATGATTATCGGGATTACATTTCACTTCTATGATTTATCCCATGTTATGATATTATCATCTCTTTTGCAGGTTAAGATTTCCAAAAGTTATGTTCTTATGTATATGATGTGATTGATATTTCTTTTGTTTACCCTTACTGAGAATTTGAGATCACCCTTTTGTATGTTTTATTTCCCCAGGTCAGGAATAAGGTTATTAAGTAGAATATGCCAAAAAGAGACTCTAGATATGATAAAATAAATGGGCAGCAAAGTAGATTCTTTATGAACCAGTTGTTTATGTTTCCCAGTTTCTAAAGACACTATACCTATATGGTCCTTTCTTGGTTTTGTTATATGTTGTAATAAGTGTGCTTCAATTCTGAAGTAATAACAATGTATGTAAAGTATGGGTCATTATAATTGGTATCAGAGGAAAGGTATAATCAACCATTGGAAACTAGGATGCGAAATCCTTAGTAAGAACCCTAAGGATACGTCTAAGCATAGAACACAATCTTAGTGTTTTAGAAATGGCCATCAATAACCTAGGATAAGACCTTAAGTGTGAAATTTTATTCTTGATTATGTGGTTTTCCTATTATAATTAGTGTTGCTCACACTATTCTTCTTGGTTTTAGTCAATGGCTGGAACCCGAAGGAACCGTGTTAATGTGGAATGCGACGGGAAATGCAATGATTGTCCCCCTGAAAAACCAAATATTATTTGAGCTGGACTGAAAAATCTTTTAGCCATCCTCACACAACTTTCTCAAGCTATGAATCATGAAGTACTTCCAAACGAGCAAAGGAAGGAGCAACATTCTGTTGAATCCTTCATGAGACAGTGTCCACCTTCATTCATCAGTTCTACTGATCCATTAGTTGCTGAACAATGGATTGGTACTACTGAAAATCTATTTTCAGTTCTTCAATTTTCTGAGCATGATAAAGTCATCCTAGCAGTGTATCGTTTGGAGGGTGATTCTGATAAATGGTGGAATCTTATTAAGAATACGAGGCAAAGGGATGAAATTGAGTCCATGGAATGGGACAAGTTCAGGAAATTGTTTTCCAATAAGTACTTCCCTCGTATTCTACGAACAAATATGGAGAAAGAGTTTCTTGAACCGAAGCAAAAGGATGATGAATCTATTGGTACCTATGAAGCAAATTTTACAAGACTTGCAAGGTACGCTTCTGGTATTATTATCCAACCTGAGAGTAAGATCGATCGATTCTTTAGTGGCTTAAAACCAAGTCTTCGAAGGGATTTAGCCATAAGGGACTTCAATAGCTACGAGGAAATCGTTCTATGTGCTCTCAAAGTTGAGATGGAGATTGGAGTAACCCATCAGTCATATGGGTTTGATAAGAAGAGGAAAAAGGAATTCAAAGGAAAATCTAAAGAGCACACTGAAAAGAAGATGAGATTTCCCTTATGCACTAAGTGTGGAAAGAAACATGGACAGAGTTGTCTTAAAGGGACAAGTAAATGTTTCAAATGTGGAAAGGAAGGTCATCGGGCATTTGAATGCCGTAATGATGGGAAGAATATTTCTAATGATGCAAACAAAGGAAGGGATGCACAGAATGAACCTACTACACATCAATGTTTCAAGTGCAAGGAGATGGGGCATTATTCCAATCAATGACCAAATCCAAGGGTTGATGATGATGGTTGACGTCAACAAACTCTTTAGGATAAAGACAAAGGAAAGTCACATGCAATTTCTATCAGCGATGTGGAGTACGATAACGATGTGGTGAAAGGTACACTTACCATCCACTCTAAAGTAGCAAATGTTTTATTTGATTCTGGACCCACCCACTTGTTTATTTCTGAAGAATTTTCTAAGGGTATCACCGTATTACCTCAACAATTAGATGTTGAGTTAGCTGTGACAACACCTAATGGCACAACAGTCACATCAAAAGTTTATAATTATTCTCTGATTGAAGTTTGTGGGAAAGTGATTCCTATAAATCTTGTGATCCTTCCTATAGTGGAATTTGATGTGATTCTTGGCATGGATTGGATTTCTCTACATGGAGCTCATATCAATTTCCAAAGAAGGGAAGTCACATTTCATATTCCTGATCAATCTATGATCGTCTATCAATGCACAGATGAACATAAACTTCCAGTGGAAATTTCATCAATTTTATGGGTATTGATTCCACTAAATGAAGGTTATTTATCTCAAATGGTTGGTGAGAAACCCAAGATTAAAAATATTCTCGTTGTACGGGAGTTTGATGATGTCTTTCCAGAGGAATTACTGGGTCTTCCACCGAATCGTGAAGTTGCGTTTTTAATAGAACTCGTATCGGGTGCTTTGCCTATTTCAAAGACACCTTATAGAATGGCCCCAATTGAGTTGCAGGAATTGAAGAAGCAACTCCAAGAGAATCTTGATAAGGGGTTCATACGCCCTAGTGCATCACCTTGGGGAGCACCTGTTCTGTTTGTTAAGAAGAAAGATGGATCAATGAGACTCTACATTGATTATTGATAACTTAACAAGATCACTATTAAGAACAAATATCCTCTCCCACGCATTGATGGCCTATTTGACCAACTACGCGGAGCTCAATACTTTTCCAAGATTGATCTTCATTCAGGGTATCATCAATTAAGGGTGAAAAGGGAGGATATACCAAAGACGACTTTCCGTACAAGGTATGGACACTATGAATTTATAGTGATGCCATTTGGTCTTACTAATGCCCCTGCTATCTTCATGGATCTGATGAATATAGTCTTTAGAGACTATCTTGATCAGTTTTTGGTAGTCTTTATAGACGATATTCTTGTATATTCAAAGAGCAAGGAATAACATGAAGATCACTTGAGAATTATATTGAAGACCCTGAGAAAGGAGAAGCTTTATGCCAAATTTACCAAGTGTGAATTTTGGCTTCAAAAAGTTGCATTTTTGGGTCACATAATCTCAAAATAGGGGATATATGTGGATCCAGCAAAAACAAAGGTTATCGAAAGATGGTCGAGACCAACAACAGTGACTGAGATCCGATGTTTTCTTGTTTTGGATGGATATTATCGACGTTTTGTGAAAGATTTTTCACGATTATCTAATCCACTCACCAATTTGACTCGGAAAGGAGTTAAGTTTCTTTAGACAGAGGAATGTGAAGAAAATTTCAAGGAGTTGAAAAGAAGGTTATCTAGTGCACCTGTGCTCACACTGCCTTGTAATGGAGAAAGGTTTGTGATCTACATTGATGCATCCAAGAAGGGATTGGAGTGTGTTCTTATGCAAAATGATATGGTGATAGCTTATGCCTCACGATAGTTGAAAATACATGAGCAAAATTACCCAACACATTATTTGGAGTTAGCTGCGATAATCTTTGCATTAAAGATTTGGAGGCATTATAATTATGGAGAAAGGTGTGACATTTATACTGATCATAAAAGTTTAAAGTATATTTTCACACAAAAGGAGCTGAATATGCGCCAAAGAAGATGGTTGGAGCTGATTAAGGATTATGACTACTCAATCCATTACCACCCTAGGAAAGCAAACAAGGTGGCAGATGCATTAAGTCGAGAAGACCATGCTAGTTTATCCATGATGAGGATCACAAAAGATCCAATATTTATGGATTTACAAAGGATGGATCTTGGAATTATAATGTAAGGGGAAAAATATTATCTTTCTCAAATGAATGTTCAACCATCTATACATGTGAATATTAAAGAGGCACAGAAAGAAGATGTCGAGTTACAAAAGAAGGTGAGAAATGTTCCAAAATTAAACCTTGATTGTGATGGGATAATAAAGTCCAGGAATCGGGTTTGTGTTCCTCCCATCCCCGAATTAAAGAAGGAGCTGCTGGATGAGGCTCATAGTTCTTCATTCTCTATTCATCCTGGAAGCACGAAGATGTATAGGGACCTGAAAGAGTACTTCTGGTGGGATGGCATGAAAAGAGATGTTGCTGAATATGTCTCTCAATGCTTGGTTTGTCAACGAGTTAAAGGTGAGAGACAGAAGTCTAAGGGGATGTTACAACTATTACCCATACCCAAATGGAAATAGGAAAACATCACTATGGACTTTGTCACAGGACTTCCTAAAACATCCAAAGGAAATAATGCTATCTGGGTTATAGTTGATCGTCTTACCAAGTCTTCAAACTTCATTGCTATTAGAGAGGATTTCTCTCTAGATCAGCTTGCCAGGATATATGTAAAGGAAGTGGTAAGATTGCATGGAGTACCACTTTCTATTATATCTGATCGGGATCTGAGGTTTACCTCAAAGTTCTGGCGAAGTCTTCAGCATACTCTGGATACAGAATTAAGTTTTATCACTTCTTATCATCCTCAGACAGAGGGTCATTCTGAGAGAACAATTCAAACTCTAGAAGATATGTTGAGAGCTTGCTCTATGGATTTCAAAGGTGGTTGGGATCAACACCTACCTTTGGTGTAATTTTCTTATAATACTAGCTTTCACTCCAGTATTCAGATGGATCCTTATGAAGCTCTCTATGGAAAGAAATGCACGACTCCAACTTGCTGGGATGAAGTTGGGGAAAGAAGGCTATTAGGACCTGATCTCGTTGATGAAATGGCAGAAAAGGTCAGATCTATTCAACAACACATAAGAGCAGCTCAGAGTCGATAGAAAAGTAATGCCGACAACCGAAGAAAAGACCTATAGTTTGAAGTGGGAAATAAAGTGTTCTTGCGGATATCTCCCTGGAATAGAGTCATGAGATTTGGAAAGAAGGGGAATTTGAGCCCTAGATATATCGGTCCTTTCGAAATACTGGATCGTGTTGGGAAGGTAGCTTACCTATTGGCGCTTCCACCAAATCTCTCTCAAGTTCACGATGTGTTCCATGTATCTCTCCTGAGAAAGTACATACCTGATCCTTCACATGTACTTAGCTCATAAGTTGTACCGCTGGAGCAAGATCTTTCTTATGAAGAACAACCGATAGAGATTCTGGATCGTAGAGAAAAAGTCCTATGAAACAAGACCACTCGATTGGTGAAAGTTTTATGGAGGAACCATCAATTAGAAGAAGCTACATGGGAGCTTGAGGATATGATGAGGGAGAGGTATCCTCATCTGTTTGTTACAAAGTGACGAATTTCGAGGGCGAAATTCATTTTAAAGGGGGTAGAATGTAACACCCGAGAATTTTATGTTATATAAATCATCAAAGGAATCTTTTTCTACACACAACACTTTCTTGGATTGCTTTACACGAAATCGCGAGCTTCCTCGATAGCTTGCGTCATACGCAATACCGAGTTTCACTAAACAACGATATACTATTAAAATATTATTAAAACTAGCCATTATGAATAGTAATAACAACTTTTTGAAATTGTATAAATTTTATTTTTCAAAATGGACTTCATTTTTGGATTCGTAATATCGAAATTATCCTAGGGTGAAATTTTGGTATTTTTCTGAAAACATTCAATTTTTGATTAATAGTGAAACTACCAAGTGGCTGTTAAAAAAGACTAAATTTTTAATAAAACATAATGTTTCCGCTTCTGTGAGTAGAATTTCAAAAATACGAGAGACAGGGTTGATGTCAGTTAGTAAAATGTGGTTCAATGAGATGAAAATAATTTTTTGGTGAATAGTAACTTTTTACTTTTTTTTACCACCGTTAAAAGTAAATTGGATAATTAAGGGTAAAAATGATATTATTATTACCCTAACACATGTCATAATTCTATTGGACAAGTGTAATTCGACCAAAAACAAACTTAGGAATAAAATATGACCATTTAGGCCCACTTGGATTAGATTAGGACATTTATTATTAATTTATTTAAAGAAGGGTTAAAATAGTTAAAATCAAAGTTTAATAACTAAATCATTTTTAATATGGGGTAATACATGAGATAAATTCGACTATAAATATTAATTATAAAGATAAAAATCTTTCCTACATAATGATATTTTATTTGTAATTTTTAGACATTAAATAATTTAATTTATTTATGACACAACGATGATGCAGTAATTATCTTATTAATGAAATATTGACAAAATTGATGTTATAAATACCCAAATATATATAATTTGAGACTTTTTATGAATTCCACTAATTTTATAGGTTAATATGACATGTTATTATTTATTTAATTAATTTTTTTCGAACTTATAATTCTGTTATGAGTTTTACAAAAAATGAATTACTAAATAGTGTCAAAATTGACATAAAATAGTTTTTAAAACAAATATTATATTATTAATTGTTATTTTATTCCTAAAAATCTATAGTTCGGAAACATGACTTAGATAAGGTAATATATATTAATAATAAACAACTTGGGGTTAGTTTGGCTTGATATAGTAAGTTTATCAACATTATAGTATAAGAACACAAGAAGACACGGTAAAAGTAAAATTATTTAACTTAATGTTAAATCTAAATGATAAGGTTAAAATTGGAACCTAAACTTGTCTAAATTCTATTGTATGAGAGGATTTCGACCCATACCCACCTTATCCTCTAAATAAATCAATTTGGAGCTATTTAAAACCGAACTTGACTTTATAATAAAATAATATTTTTAGTTAATTCAAATGTGCCCCTCTCCTCCCTTATAAAAGGGAACCTCCTCCCACTCTTCCTCACACCACTTTAAGCCTTCACGCTCGTCCAAACCATGACATTTTCTCCTCTACACTTCCCTAGAGACATCCTAGAGGTCCTGGTCTTCTTCAAAGTCCAATTTTAGTGCCCTAAAATGAGGTCTCAAAGAAGCACTTCAATGAAGAGGTAATATCCATTACCGATCCTTTCCAATTTCTTTCTTCTTCAACATCTTCTTATTTAGTTGTTTCATTATGAAGTAATAACATCAGTATCACTCATATACTGATATGTTATTATAAGTATGAAACAACCCTATTTAACAATCTATCCATCCTATGGAAAATGAAATCACCGCGCATCCGTACGTACGGAATACCATCTCCACGCCGTGGTGTAATCTATTTTCCACCACCACCTTACTTGGATGGGTATAATGGTGTAAATAATGACTATATATGACTATTATAAATTGATATTGATTCTGAAATAGTATACATACACTCCAATACAATTCCACGATCATAGGAACGATATCATCACTCGTGCGTACGTACGGAATACCGTCTCCACGATGTGATGTGACTCGATCTACATGATATTTATTTCATAATGATTATTTAAATGAATTTAATGAATGAATATGATATATATTACACTAATACCATTATGTAAATGAGTTATCTATAACCTAAAGAGAAGAATAAGAATTTATTCGACAAAACACGCATAAGAACAAAAAATTATAAACACCCGAATAACAAGTAGCAATGATATATTACCACTAAGAAGCTAAGAATATAACCATATATGATATCATAAAAATAAGTATGATTCTGGAATAAGTAAATAACATTATTTAAATCTTTATACAGGAGGTTCGGACACTTACAAAGCAAGTCGGACCTAAGGTAAGGGAAATATCACAATCTCATTTTTATCCGAGATTGTTTATACTTTGGCATTTACTGGGGTGTATTTTATCATCCACATCCATGTTTCCTCAATATGTAATATTATTTCCATTCAACTATAATTTTTTAAATCCTATTTTACCCTTTGGTGAGTTTTTAGTAAAAGATATGAAAGGAATCTTTTGTCGTTTTTCGTACGAGGTACTTTTTTGACTTTTCCGACAAAAGTACGAAGAATGTTTTTTAACTTATACGGCGTGAATGGATTTTTAAAACATTATTTCCAAGAATCTTACTTTACAAGATTTCAAGTTTATTTTTAATCAACTTCTTTTAGTTTAAAATTGTATGACATGTTATGAAAGGAAAATGTTTTTGAAGTAGAAAGGATATTTTCCTCAAGAATGGAGTTCAAGTGTTTTATCAAAATTATTTTCCATCTAAGATAATATAGGGTTGTGATTCTATCCCTATAATTACATTGATTTGATTATGTTGTGATGGAATTATTTTTATGAATTCCTTTATCTTATATTAATTGTTTTATGATGTCACGATGTTTAAGAATTCCATTTTTATTACATGGGTTATGCAATGATGTATGATTTATGATTTTGTGGCACACATAAGAGTGGTATCATTATGAGATGGGTGGGACCTATATCTCCCTCCAATGCATTGGGTAAAGATTTTATATCTCATGAGATAGACATGGCTGTAACGGTAGGTTATACCGGTTCAGTGAAACCGGACTGAAACGAGGAGTGAACTCGGTTCAGAAATGGACTTTGTCCACTAAGATAGTCTTGGCAATGAATCTTGACTAATAAGAAATGATTCTCTATGATTATGTGTGTATACCACAATGTTTCATGTTTTAATTTATGATTATCAGGATTACATTTCACTTCTATGATTTATCCCATGTTATGATATTATGATCTCTTTTGCAGGTTAAGATTTCCAAAAGTTATGTTCTTATGTATATGATGTGATTGATATTTCTTTTGTTTACCCTTACTGAGAATTTGAGCTCACCCTTTTGTATGTTTTATTTTCCCAGGTCAGGAAGAAGGTTATTAAGTAGAATATTCCAAAAAAGGACTCTAGATATGATGAAATAAATGGGAGGCAACGTAGATGCTTTATGAACCAGTTGTTTATGTTTCCCAGTTTCTAAAGACACTATAACTATACGGTCCTTTCTTGGTTTTGTTATATGTTGTAATAAGTTTGCTTCAATTCTGAAGTAATAACAATGTATGTAAAGTATGGGTTGTTATATGTCTTGGATCCAGGGCCACCCTGTGGGTGGGTTCCCCTGTTTAGCCATTTGGCCAAGATGCCCGAGGGTATACCATATCTATAACATGTTTTAAGTTTTATTGAGAAAAACTTATATGTATTTCTTGCTATGTGTTGGGATAGGCCTGATTTCTTGCTTAGCCTATGGGAAGTGTTGTGTTTAGCCAATTGGAAGTATTCGTTATCCTAAGAGTAAAATTTCTTATGCCTGTGGGCAGTACCTTTCGTGCCGGTGGGCAATATCTCGTATGCCTGTGGGCATTATTCATTATTCATGGGGGTAGTCACCTGTGGGTTTCGATTCTGTTTACCTGAGGGTAAGGATATGCATGTCTAAGAACAATGTTTACTTTAAATATTCACTGTGCTGATTTCACTTGTTGTACTTTCCAAGAAAAAGAACAGGCTTGGAAGTAATAAATGGCAATGTAACTAGTAGACAAAGTTGCTTTTGAGTACTTCCTAGTTTTCTGCATTTTTTATTGCACACTACTGTTGCACATTTTCACTGACAATTGGGCACGGGCCTTTGGTGGTTGCCTACTAGGATTTATTTCTCACACCCTATTTGGGTCATGTCTTTGGCCTAAAAAGATGATATTGATGTAGGTTTTGTTAAGGTCAAGAGTCCCTATACAGGTACTTGATTGTTTCAGAGGAGTAGGAGAGAATGGGACCGAGCTTAGGCTTGCGATGCTCCTGAGTTCTTGCTGCACTGTTTTGTTTTCCTTTGATGTAATTCTACTTTGTATTGGATTATTCAATATTGTACTGTATCATGTTCTGGCTACTTTTCTAGACTTATAGACATAATGCATCATCATATCTATATGATTATTGTTATCTTTTACTTATGTACCGTTATCCATTTTAGTTGGTATTGTTTACTACTTCCATTTTTTTAAGTTTATAACTATTTTTGCTGCGCTACACATTGAAAAATGAGGGCATAGTTTCCCCACTCTCAGACCTAGGCCCTCACTGCTAGTCGGCAGCCTCTGGAGTTTGGGGAAATGTTCTTGAGGTCGTGTGACCAACCAGGATCGGGGCACCCTTTATGTGGCACCTGGATTCGGGACGTTACAAAGTGGTATCAGAAAAGATTTCATTTATTTGACTTACAGTTTGGAGACTATAGTCATGGATATGAAATAATTTCAAATTGGTAATATGCTGTTTCCGGAGTATCTTACCTGTGTATAGGGAAAATCCAATATACCTCGTTAAATTGAAATTTTTTCTGGTTTTGAAATTTTACAATTGACCTGATTTCCACCGTTCAATGACACACTTGTGGTGTACTGTTCATATTTTTATACTGGGTTCTATTTAGTTGTAACCTGATGGGATGAGGGTATGCCATATCATGCATAATTTAGGAAAATGTTAGAATCACATGCCATGCATAGTTTCCATGCCATGTAGGTGAATTAGAAATTTCTAGTTGTTGTGATAGATGTTGTCCCATAAAATTCATGTTGCTGTCATAGGTACCTTGTTAGAAATGTCTGCTATTTGATAGGGTATTGGTACATGTTACGGTTTTTTTTCGACGCTAAACTTTGGTTCTTGAGAAGTATGGGCTCTCTTGGACCAGACTTTATCAGATCATGATCCAGACTTTTGTTGTGTTTTGTATTATAATGTAAAAGTTCTAGTGTTAAACTTTGATTCGTGGGGAGTATGGGCCCCTACAGATCGGAATTTTTCATACTGATGCTTGAAATTAAAGAAAAAGGGGCTCTAGAGTAGTTTCTAAGGTTTAATGTCTGGAAACCCAGACAACACGGCGTGTGCTTCTATGAACACATGCCATGTACTCTTCTATTCAGGAAGAAATGAGAATTTTTTAAGTACATGTCGTGTACTATAAGTAGATGCCATGTAGTCTCTAACTGTGTCATCGATCGTGTGGGTAGAGACACTGGATAGCATATGTCTTGTGGGATCATGCCATGTACACTTTGAACACACCGTGTAGTCTCAGCCGAGTAGTCGTCCATGTCGCTAACAACATAGGATGGTTGGGTCTTCTTAGTACACGTCGTGTCATTTTGGAACACGTCGTGTAGTGTAACATTGGTATACAGGCTGTGTCACTAACAAACACAGGCCGGTGAAGCTTGACTAGTACACCCCGTGTACCTATGGGACACACCATGTAGTTTTGACTCGGAAGAGACCGTGTGTATTGGGTCATGTGGCCGGGGGAAAAAAGTGGTTTACACGACATGTGTGGGTGTAACACGCCATGTATTAATGGTTGAGACACGCCCAGACCGACATCAATACACGACCATGTAAGGGATTAAGGGTAGATGCCGTGTATTCTCTTTTTTCCAGTTCTTGTGTTTTATTTCCCCTTTTGCATGGGCATTTTTAAACAGACAAAAGAAACTCGACAGTAAATTATGCTAAGGCATGTGCTTGAACTTGTAGAGTCATGTTGCTGAGACGACCACGAGTTGTATGCCAAGTGATCGATAATGATTATAATCTAGAGATGGTAGTCCATGGGCTACCGATGGATCCTTCAGCAGAGCCAGATGCGGCGCCAGCCATTATACCAGATGCAGGTGTGGATGCACAGTTCAATGAAGCCTTTATGTGGTTTATGAATACCTTCTAGGGAGCACAGCCAGCTACCACATCTATGGTAGAGCTGACTTGTATTTTCCAGTAGCAGCATCCACCAACGTTTTCAGAGGATGGATGACCCCAGGCTGCGGAGTCTTGGATGGGTTCTATGTAGACTATCTTCAAGTATCTAGAGACACCTCCATGGTAGAGGGTCAATCTCACTACATACATGATGCGTGATTCCACCAAGAGATGGTGGGATGTTACCACCCAGACCGTGCATCACCAATAACTGGCATGGAAATATTTTTAGGTAGTCTTCTTTGATTTTTTATTTCCAGAGACACTAAGAGAATATTGAACTCGAGAGTTCATGAATCTACAACAGGGAGCCATGTCATTGATGGGCTATTCTACCCGCTTCACTAAACTACATCTCTTTTCACCTATTCTGGTGGGAGATGAGGCGTTGAGGGCTTGATGATTTGAGGATGGACTTCGATATGAAATCCGAGCGCTAGTGAATGTTTTTAGGTTTCCTACAGTGCACAATATTGTGAACTAGGAACTGATTACAGAGAGGAACCTATGAGAAGCTACTCGTTTGGTGTTATTTCTATCGGTAAGAGGAAGTGATAGATGGATTCATCTCACAGTGGCAGTATTAGCAAGAATATTTTTTCAAGTGTCAAGGTCATGTGCTACCAGTGTAGTATAGAGGGGAATAAAAGACCTCAGGGTCCATGTGACCTAGTGGAGTGCAGAGTATGTTGCAAGATGGGTCATTTCCATAGTTTTTGCAGGGCATTTCTGCCAGTGGCTAGTGAGAGGGGTTCTGTGTAGACTCTGTGTGCGGGAGCAGGGCCAGAATATTCTTACCAGTTATGGAATTGGAATACGTCTGGCTGAGGTGGTGGTCATGGTCGTGGTATCCAGACACCCGGATCTCATAGACAGTAGGGCAGGTCAGCTCTGGGTAGCCAGGCTGTGTTGCAGGGCAGTGGCACTGGGCAGGCATATGCAGTGCAACATACCCAACAAAAGCAGGATCTAAGACCTTCCACTGTCATAGGTACTATTTTAGTTTATTCTATTATATCTTTAGTACTTTTTAATACTAGTGCTACACATAGCTTTATATATGTTCTTGTTGTGGAGAGCCTTGGGCTCTATGTTTCTTCATCTTCGGATTTTATGATGCTAGACACTCCATTGGGCATTATAACGGTAGGTGTGCGTCAGTGTAGTGAGTGCCCCTAGAGGTTTTAGGGTGTCACTTTCTAGGGTACCTCTACGTCTTAGATATGATGAGCTATGATGTCATTCTTGGGATGGACTAGTTGGTACCCTTTTGATCCTTTGTATATTTCTATCATCGCAGGGTGAGTTTCATGTTACCAGAGGGCGGGGAGTTTCTATACAAGGGAGAATGGGATGTCCAGGCAAGATGAGCTAGACCCGAGCATCGTGGGTGAGGTCGAGGGACAGCCCAGATTGCGAGTTTATATTTGTATAACTAGGGAAGTTGTCAAAATGATTTACCTCTAGTAGTTGATCATTTTAGGGATGTCTTCCTGGATGACTTTTCAGGTATTCCTCTAGATTGAGAGGTGGATTTCTCTATTGAACTTGTGCCAAGAGCAGCAACGGTGTCCAGTCCTCCTTATAGGATGGCTACACTAGAGTTGCAGGATCTCAAGTGGTAGTTAGAGGAGTTACAAGCCAAGGGTTTCATCTGACCCAATATTTATACTTGGGGTTCACCTGTCCTATTTGCGAAGAAGGCGGATGGTACCATCAGACTTTGTGTGGATTATCGAATGCTGAACTAGTTGATGGTTAAGAACTGATATCCCTTTCTAAGGATTGATGATCTTTTTGATCAAATTCAAGGAGCACGAGTGTTCTCGAAGATTGAATTGAGATCTGGAAATCATCAGTTGTTTGTTAGGCCATCATACATACCATTTACAATTTTTTGGAGAAGATATGGTCTATACGAGTACTTGGTTATGCCGTTTGGACTCACAAACATGCATGCTGTTTTATTGTCTCTGATGAATCATTTGTTCTACCCTTATATAGATTCTTTTGTGGTTGTCTTAATGGGAGATTTCTTGGTGTACTCTCACACTCGACACGACCACGCCACCCATCTTGAGATCGTACTGAGTACATTGAGAGAGCATCATTTTTATGATAATCTCTCAAAGTCCCACTTTTTTATGGACTAGATACACATCCTGGATCATATTATCTTAGAGTTAGGAGTTGTGGTAGACCTAGAGAAAGTGAGAGAAGTAGTTTCCTGGGAACATCATATGAATGTGTTTGAAATACAGAGTTTCATAGGGCTGGTAGTTACTACATGCACTTTATAAAAAACTTATCCCTCTTAGCAGCGCCATTGATGGGTTTGACTAAGAAGGGTATGGAGTTCGTTTGGTCATAAGATTGTGAGACAACCTTTCAAGAGTTGAAGGGAAGGTTGGCATCAACACCAGTCTTGATAATTCCAGAGCAAGGGAAGAGCTATACAGTTTATTGCAATTCATATGGTATTGGGATGGGAGCAGTGTTGATGCAGGGTGATCGGGTAGTTGCGTACGAGTCTTGGCAGTTGAGGCCACATGTGTGTAATTACTCAATGCATCATCCCGAGTTGGTTGAAGTTGTTCATGCGTTATGTTGTTGGAGACATTATCTCTTGGGAGAACATTTTGTGGTGTTTATAGACCACAAAAGTCTTAAATACATCTTTTCCTAGTGTGACTTGAACTTGAGACAACGAAGGTGGGTTGAATACCGTCATTCCATCTACTTTTAGCTTTCCTATACGCCTGGTAAGGGTAATTCAGTTTCTAATGCACTGAGTAGGAGGACACAGATACATGAAGTGAAGGAGGCGAGCAGTGAGTGGAAGCTCATGGCTTTGTTCTCTCAGATGCGTTTAGAGGTTCACGATTGTGAGGGGTGAACCAATCTTTCATCCTTCACTGTGAATTATACCCTCCTAGATAGAGTGAGGATGAGACAACTATCAGATTCTGAAGGCCTAGTTCTATAGGAGTCAGTGCCAAGTGAGGACTGTCCTCCTGGTTGGATGATAGGTGATGATGAGGTACTGCATATCCATGGATGAGTGTGGGTTTAAGGGGAAATACACGAGGAGTTGATATGGGAATTTCATTCTTCAGTGTGGGCAATGCATCTTGGGGTTACCAAAATGTACTGTCACTTGAGATTTATGTATTGGTGGCCGGGTAGGAAATTAGAGGTAGATGATTTTGTTACGAGATGTTCCATCTGTTAGTAGGTGAAGGTGGAGCATCAGAGGCTCGCTGGACTGTTACAACAGTTACCCATTCTGTAGTGGAAATGGGATGATGTTGCGATGGACTTTGTGACTGGGTTGTTGAAGTCACCTCGAGGTAGTGATTCCATGTGGGTTGTTATGGACAGACATACAAAGGTCGCTCACTTTTTACCAATCAAGGAGACCTTCAGTGTTGACGAGCTCAGGAAGTTTTATATCCGAGAGGTAGTATGCCTTCATGGGGTCCCTTGTTCTATTATTTCAGATAGGGACACTCATTTTACATCTTTTTTCTATAAGATCTTTCAGAGGTCATTGGGTACATAGGTCCTTCTAAGCATATCTTACCTCCCTCAGACCGATGGCCAGTCAGAGCGTACAATACAAGTGCTTGAGGACATGCTGTGTGCATGCGTCCAGGACTTTGGGAGATCTTGGGAGAAGCACATACTCCTGGTCAAGTTTTCCTATAATAATAGTTTTCAGGAAACTATTGAGATAGCACCTTATAAGGATTTATATGGTAGGCCATGATGATCACCTTTGTACTGGTTTGAGGCAGGTGAGGTAGCTTTTATGGGACCACGTCTTGTGTAGGATACTTTGGAGAAGGTCCAGTTGATTCAGAAGTAGATGGATACTGCACAACCTCATCAAAAATCTTCTGCTGATCTCCGTAGATGACCCTTGGAGTTCGTGGTCGGGGATAAGGTTTTCTTGTGTGTTTCGCCGAGGTTGGGACACAGAAGAATCAGGAGATAGGGTCAACATTCACTAAGGTATGTGGGGCCATTTGAGATTCCGGAGAGAGATGGGATGGTTGCCTATCGGTTGCAGTTACCATAGAGGTACCGGGCTATGCACATCATTTTCCACATATCTCAGCTGTGCCGTTATCAATTAGACCCATCTCATGTTTTCAGCATAAGGAGGTTGAACTTCAGGTCGATGCATCCTTTAAGGAGAATCTGATTCGTATTATTGATAGGAGAACGAAGGTTCTCCGAGGTCGGTCAGTTCCTCTCATACGGGTGCTTCGGCAGAATGACCGAGTGCAGGACGAAACCTGGGAGTGGGAGACCGAAGTATGTTCTCAGTGGCCAGAATTGTTCCAGCTTTTCTTCACCACCCTTGGAAGGGAAATTCTGGGGCAAATTGATTTAAGGGGGGAAGTTTGTAAGAACCTGGTTCTTATTCTTGATGTACGAGTTTCTTATTTTCCTTTTTCCTTAAGTGTTTTTATAAAACAAGGGAAATGTGGAAAAATACCAAATTTATGGGTACACGCCATGTACTTTTGTACACACACTGTGTACTTCGGCTATGGGAGATGAGAAGGCAAGGCGCGTAGGATTGTCAGTAAAAACAAACTACATGCCATGTACTTACATATAAACGCCATGTACTTTGGTCATGTGGGATGAAAACACAGGGTGTGTAGACCTGTCAGCGATTCAGGATGTAATAACTGTCTACAAACTATGTACTTTGTATTACACATCATGTAATCAGTCGACAGATGAACAGGGTGGCGGTGAAAAGTATCCACCAGAGGAACAATTAAAAAGGAAAGTAAGTGACATGTAGTAATGAAATTTTTCTTAAAACAGGTAGTAGCCTCCTCATTAGGAAAAAGGGGAAGAATGCTCATTTGGATCTCAGGAGAGAAGGCCGAAGCTTGGAGGAGCTCCCGACCGCATACCCGGAATCAGATTCTTCCGCCGTCGATCATGTTTGAACCGTGCGGGTGATTTATTCCCTCCTCATGAGTCTTTATTGACATTTATTTCTCTAAAGGAAATTATTTGAGTTTTAACGGGAAATATTTTATCCCATATCTACGCCATTTTTGGTCGTTTTAGGAGGCTCAGTTCGCATATATCAATAAGGGGAGATTAAGGTAGGTGGTCTTGTGTTTTATTACAACTTCCGAGTAGAATTTGTGTACCATTGTTCCACTCGCCCATTTTTTAGGTTGTTGTATAGCTGAGGCTTTGTCTGTTTAGATACCTAAAATTGCTTAGGTAGTCTAATGATTTAATATGAACTATTTTTTAAGATCGTTGCTTCGATCCAGGGCCACCCCATGGGTGCCTTCCCCCTGTTTAGCCATTTGGTCAGGATACCAGAGGGTATGACATATCTATAACATGTTTTAATGTTTCTTGAGAGGAACTTATATGTATTACTTGCTATGCATTGGGCTTGGCCCGATTTCTTGCTTAGCCTGAGGACAGTCTTGTGTTTACCTTGTGGGCAATATTCCTTAGCCTAAGGGTAAAATTTCTTATACCTGGGGGCAATACCTTCCGTGCCTGCGGGCAATATCTTTTATGCCCATGGGAACTATTCGTTATTCCTAGGGGCAGTCACTTATGGGTTTCATTTATGTTTACCTATGGGTAAGGATATGCATGTCTGGGGAAAATTTGTACTTTGAATATTCATTGTGGTGACTTCACATGTTGTACTTTCCAAGCTAAAGCACAGGCTTGGAAGTAATAAATAATTGTTGAAATGGAAATTGAACTGGTAGAGATAGTTACTTTTCAGTATTTCCTTGTTTACTGCATTTTATTATTGCACACTGTTGTTGCACATTTTTTAAGACAGTTGGGCACGAGCCATTGGTGGTTGCCTACTAGGATTTATTTATCACACTCTATTTGGGTCATGTCTTGGTCCCAAACAGATTATATTGATGTAGGTGTTGATAAGGGCAAGAGTCCTTATATAGGTACTTGATTGTTGTAGAGGAGTAAGAGAGCATGGGACCGAGATTAGTCTTGCGATGCTGCTGAGTTCCTACTGCACTGTTTTGTTTTCCTTTCTGTACATGTACTTTGTATTGGATTATTCAAGATTGCTGTGTATCCTATTTTGGACTCTTTCCTAGACTTAGAGACATAATGCATCATCATATATATATAACTGTTGTTATCATTTACTTCGGTACTGTTATACATTTCAGTTGGGAATTGTTTATGCTTCCGTTTTGTATGTTTATATCTATTTTCACTGCGCTACACTATGAAAAATGAGGGCATAGTTTCCCCACTATCAAACCTAGGCCCTCGCTGCTAGTCAGTATCCTATGGCATTTGGGGAAATTCGCTTGAGGTCATGTGACCAACCGGGTTCGGGGCACCCGTTGTGTGGCACCCAGATCTGGGACGTTACATTGATCCTTCTCCCACATTGAGTTAAACAAATTTTTTATAGTTACAGAAACTATGATAAGCTTTAGTAATATTTATTATGAGTATATACGTTATTATATATAAAAATATTCTCAAACGTGACATACCAGAACATAGAAGTAAAGCTACATCTAAGTCACTACATCAGATCTCTTCCTTCTAGTTCTAGTAACCCCATGGTTTTGAAAATACACCCCCTAGTGGAAAATGAGAAATAAATAATAAACACATGGCATAAATGGAATAAGAACACCACATGAATTTTATTTTTCTTGGATGAAAATCCTACTGTATAAGGGAATACATTGATATTTTTATATGGGGAAAATTGAGTTATATGGTAAACATATCTTTTATTATCCCTACCTATCCAAAGCTATATGAGACACTTTCTAGACACCCATGTAAAATAACTATAACAACACATGTAATGAATTATTCCACCTGTAATCACTCTATAGTGAATTCCCTCAAAGGAAAAAATGATATAATTCTAGTGATTATGAAATCTTATTTTATTCTTATAATAATTACATTTCTAAATAAATAAATTATTATTTTATTACAACTTTAAGAAATTATATGAATGAATTGTTAACTATAGATATTCAATGTTATGAAGTTGTCATGGAATTTAGGTTGATGCATCCATAAAATGTACAAAACCAAGATATTATTTACGAAATTTATTTAAAAGGTTGTAGACTATTTTGGGACATGATGTTGTTAACCTCATGAATGAGTTTTAGAGAGGTAAGAATTATGTTGAGACTTATAATGATAAACATCACTTTGATTCTAGAGGTTACTGATGTGAGTTCAGTTAAGGATTTTAGAATGACTAGTCTTTGCAATTTCATTTATAAATCCTTTTTGATGTTTTTAGAAAATATACTATGGAAAATCATACCATCTATTAGTTTAGTACCATATTTGTTTTCATTTTTTAACTTGGGACATGATGTATTTAAAAGGATCTGGAAAGGAATGACAGTTGAAAAATTCTTGATACTGGAATGGGTTCATTATTATATATTTTATTTGCTGTATTTATAAAGGAATAAACCAATAGTAATTCATGTGAGAGACATGTACATTATTCTAAGGTTGTACAACCAATTTATTTTTTGTGATCCAAGGATCATTGGGATAATGCATTATTTGTAGTAAACTGGAACACGAGTGTATCGTGGTTTCGAGTGTGGTCCTTGACTATAAAACATATCCGTTGGGACTCTGGTGTTGTGGTGAAGGATAATTGATATAATTGGACAATGAAATCATGTATAAGGGATATCCAATGGTGGGGAGCATAGTATCAAATGTTTATGAAAATTTTTATTATCACACCAACCTTTGGAATAATGTGATGGAATCATAAAACACTGATTCATTTAGCATGAATCGAGGTGTTTTATATGTATCGTTTATAAAGATCCTTTATTGGGATTTGTGTCTTTGTGAAAATTCCAAAGTGTCTATTTGAAAACAATTCAAGTGTTTTCAAATTTTTCATAGAGTGTTCTCACCCCTTTTAAATTATTAAGATTGTTGGTTCATGAATTTTCCTTAAATGCTTTAAAAAAGGAATTGTGGTTTTGTGAAAGAGTGTTTGGGAGTGATTGATTTATTTTAAAAATGGTATGTTATTTTAAAGAGGAATTTGTGCAAATGGTTGGTTTTTTAATGGGATATCAAGTGTGGTTTTATAAATAGCTTTCAAAGGACATTTGAACTGTAGTTTTTTCCATAATCATTTAAGGGTATCTTTTTATAGAATTAGGAAAAACGTTTCATTATATCAATGTTTTGTATATTTATATTGTTAAATATTAATATAACTGAATCAAAAAGGATGTTTTTAAATAAAAAATGTACGGATGCTAATATTTTGACAAAAGAGCATGAAAATGGTGTGAAGGAGTTCATCATGTCTGAAAAAGTGAATGCATATAACCCTTATCAAATCCCTTGTTTGTGTTTAAACTATTCTTATTCAAGAAAAATTAGTCTAGAGGAGTTTGAAGAACACTTGATCTGTCATAGAATAGATCAAATTTATAAATGTTGGAATAAACGTGGGGGAAAACCGAATGTAGGTAGTGGCTAGGATAACATTAGATTTTATAGATCATCTGATATGATTACAAGTGTGAAAATTTAATAAGTCCGTATTGAGGATGTGATAAAATATTTGAATTATGATGAAGATCATATGGAGGAAATGAAAAATACAGTTGAAGATGAACTTCGTGATTGACCAAATATTTTGAGAAGTTCAAGAGTTGTGTAAAGATTCCATTGTATACTAGTTTCACTAAATATACAACATTTTCATCTATATTGATGTTGTATAATTTGAAAGCAGGAAATGGATGGAGTGATTCTAGTTTTACGGAATGCCTTTCTCTCTTGAATGACATGCTCTGAGAAGATAATGAGAACTTGATCTGAACATACGACACCAAAAAAATGCTACAATCTATGGGCATGATCTATGAAAGAATAAATTCCTGCCTGAACTACTATATACTATTTCACAAAGACCAGAAATAACATATATAATTCCCAATATTTGTTTCTTATCAGTACAATAAAGATGAATATGGTATTACAAAATTTTTAGGGTACTTTCCAATCATTCCAAGGTTTAGGTGCCTATATGGAAGTGAGGAGACTATATTAAAATTGATATGGCACGTAGATATAAGAAATAAATATAGGAAGCTATGTCACCTGACAGACTCTCCTCAGTAGAAGAGAATTTATCCTGAGTATCCTATATTTTGAAATGGCCTAAGAAACCTTCATCTTGTGCTATCTTCAAATGGAGTGTATCCTTTTCGTTTTCAATGTAGCACTCATAGTACAAGGACAGTTATGTCGGTAAATTATAACTTACCACTACATTAAATCATTAAATGAAAATAAATCATGTTATCTATACATATATCAGGACAAAAAAAACCAAGTAATGATATGGATATTTATTTGGATCCATTGATAAATGATTGGATATTATTGTGGGATTCAAGTGTTATGTTGTATGATGCTTACAGAAATGAAGATTTCACTTTGAGACCCATGTTGTACAGGATGATAAATGACTTTCCTATTATGGAAATTTGTGAAGATATAAAATTAATGTAACTAAAGGGTTTCCCATTTGCGAACAAGGCCCATAATCAATTAGGTTGAATTATTCATCAAAAACCATGTTTCTAGGACATTGTCGATTTCTACCCTGACAGAATAAGTACCAATCTTGGATGACATCATTTGATCGAGACCAGAACCACCCTTACATTTTTTATAAATGTTTCAACATTGACCCATATGTTAAAACCCATAAATAAATTCTCAGGAATTTTAATCCATCAAGGGATAAAAAACCAATATCAAATACACATAATTTAATGTTTATAGGATGGTTTTAGGACTATATATTTAAGGAGTTTGATGAAAATAAGGACTCAATTACAGAACGACATCGATAGAAAGTGAGATGACCAAGTGTGTATGTATTATTTTACAATAATTATGTAATTAATGGTTATACATTATATACAAATGAACATGATGAAGACATTACCATGAAGAATAGTGGAGTTGCACTTTTCGTTGAAGCGATGCATGTTTTTGGTGATAAGGAATGAAATCCAATTAATTTTAATATGTCATTATTACAAATCATCAAACAAATATGAGATATGGATTATAAGAAATTCAATGTGATGATTATTCAATTCAATAGGGTTGACAATATAAGTGATATTAAAATAAATGAATTAGGATTTGGGAAATTTGATTTCAGTATGATAGGGTAAAAATGTGAACCATTTATAATGGAATCATAGGTAGTAAAAGTATTTTATATTCCATATCCCACAAACTGAAACTTGTCAATTGTTCTCTTATCAACCAAAAACACTAAAGTGACAGATGAAAATTCAATTGAGTATGCCCGTTTCATTGGGATGACATGGTTATTTTACCACTTTCCCAATGTAGATTATGTTTTTCATGTCATAGGAGACCATAATGGAGGGATTTGGATAGTCGATAGAGGGGTTAAATCTCTTCTGCCATAGAAAAGAGAGTTCAATAATCAGGTTATATTTTTATTATAATACAGATCATGTTACCTCATGATATTATCTACTTGTTGGTGCTTTTATGTAATCTAAATTAAATGTTACCACTTCTACAGATATTGACTTATGCATGTGATGATGCTCCCATTCCTGAAGAACAAGAGGTATCTCAAACTGCTGCTACTCAAGTGCATAGGGACAACATGTTTCTCAACCTGCTGCTGCACCCTATGCAGAGGTATAACCACCATCTCTAAATTCCGATGATAGAACTCTAGAAGAACATATTTTTGATGATAAAACTGAGGAAATGGTAGGAAACGAAAAACTGGCAGCACCGAAAAAATAGGAGCGCCATAATTTGATGGTGTTAGAAAAAAAATTTATGAAAAAGTGAAAGGAATCAAATATGAGGTTAGATGGAATAAGCGAGGCTAACATGTAAACACCAAAAAGGTTATGTTCAATAGTTACATTAGAATCACCACTCACAAATTTGTGTTGATTGATTTATATTTATAGAACCATGTTGTTACCAGTATTAAGACACCGATGTGGGGAGATATTATGGTAAAATTTTGATTAATTTACTAGAAAATAAAAAAATAAAACATAGAATTAATGTTCACCACCCCTTGTAGAGTGCATTTATAATAGATGAATCACATAAAGACTATGTATTAAGGGTTTCTAGAAGGATTACTAGATAATTTCACACAATTTTAATGATATATCATCTTAAAGACAGTGAAGGGAAAATAGAACCACATAGAACTTCTCTTTATTCACACATAATAACCAAAAGAACGTGGGATACATTTACTAGCCATCAAGCAAAGCAGTATTTTCAGGTACACTGTGTTTGGTAATATGGTTTTTGACAATACATGTACTCATCACTTTGATTGATAGTTTTTTATTTATGAAACAAAAAACAAGTACTGAAAATATGGAATGAGAAGAAAAACCAGTGTACCCCTACTATAAAGCAAGGATGGGGTACACTTCACTTGAAAAACATTAGTGCATATTTTAAATCAACTATAATAATTTTACATGACATAAAACAACAACATAACAATGTTCTTCTATTTATATTGATGAATCCAAATCCAATGTCACATCCATCCCATGCAATGTTCTATGGAAGGAGGAACCTATAAATAAATATGGGATACTAATAGACAAAAACACACAAAAAGTGTTGGAAACATGTGTATGTATAACATAATAAATATTGTTTTTCTCTAAATTGATATTACATAACAATGATTAATTATTTTCTTATATTTTATATCTTACATAGTCACAAGAATTAGCAACACCCACACTAGATGCATACATAATTTTAGTGGACTTGAAGCAGCTAGAATAGTATGTCCGCGTTAGAGGTGTGGTTTTTAGGGTGACACCCCAAACATATTTTTGAAGAAAAAACAAGCGAAGGATCAAAGTGAGGAAATGAAAATGGTGAGAGAGAGATAGTAGATATCATTGTAGAAAAAATGAAAAGGTATAGATAAATGATAACAACATTGATGGGGGGAAAATAAGAAGCAACTCAAGAACAAACGGTGCATAAAGATCCTGCCCAACCCCCACCAGTTTTGCAGTGAGACATTCCCCTAAAAAACATATCTTAGCTAAGGTAATAAATGTTATAATAATTTTTTATATGAATTTATAAACATATAGATACTGATACATTTCTTGTACTGATATTCTATAGGGTGAAAATTATTGTGACATATATCTATCAACACCCACACATCACCATTTAATGAGGGGTATGGTGTTCAATACATAGAACGACATGCTACACAAGAGACCACTTATAACAGGTTATGTCAAAGTGTTGATTAACATAGGCCATGAGTCGAACACTGAGCTACCTATTCCAATTTATGATGAATATATTCATAAGGTTGAACAAGATCTTGGAACATTAATCACATGGCCATCACATCTTATAAAAAAACATGTCGACGATGAGGTTTTCATTTCTACTTTTTTTTCAAGATAGACCTATAACATTTAATAAAAAAAGGTTTGAACCGATGAAAGTTATTACATAAATACAAAAGGAAGGCAGTGAAATGAAAAAACAGCTCAAAACTATCAGATGGATCAACCAACCAATCAAAATGATCTATCGAAAGAACCTTACCCCTGCCTATTCTATATCCACATTTATTATTACTTCAAGATCATGTGGAGATAAAGTTGAAATATAGTGGTACTCACCAAATTGATTTTGAAGAAAATATGTATGGAGGGGAAGATTCAGACATCATTAGTGTTCACAATGTAAGTGAAATCCTAATGTATGATTGTCTAGGTGTCTTAGTTTTAAATGTATACATGAGGTATGCTTTCATGATTTCATTTTCCAAAAGTTGATATACTATATTAATTATGACTAAATACATTTAATATTTGTAGTAGGAATATATTTGAAAAATAATTTAATGGATTTCCCCATGAATAAAAATTTAGACTCATTAGTCATCCCACCACCTTTACAGAACAAATGGTAATAGATTCTAAGAAATAGGTCAAAATAGTTGCAGGCCTTATCAAATCATTTAACAACAAAAATAAGGATGATAGACTCTTCTTAATACCAATGATGCCGGGGTAAAACTCTATAATTTAATCATATAAAATATATTATAATCTATTTAATTACTTATTTCTTTTTGTGTTTTTAAGTATCATTGGATGCTCATTAGAGTTAATTTGGATTCTCTAAAGATTTATTTCCTAGATTCAATGCATGGATATCCACAAAACAACCACACTTGATGACATTTGTGAATTTTTAATACACTACATCCAACATTTTATAACTACGCATCTAGTAATATAATTTATATTATATTTTAATGAGGATTTTTTTATGATAGGTTAGTGAGTCAATATTGTATACATCATGGAATTAGGCCAGGGGAAAAGGATAAGAAACATCACAAGTACCAAGAATGGATAAGTATCAGGGTATATATAAAAATATTTTGCTATCCAAACACATAAAAAACAATTACGTATTTTTCTCAATGTTTCTATAGTGTTTAAAAAACAAATAGAAAAGCATGTGGTTATTATGTTTGCAAATTTATGAAAGATATCATATTTTATCAACGAACTAGTATCCCTAAAGAGGTATTTTCAAAGGTAATTACTATTTTATTTAAAATATTTATTAATACTTTATTTATATTTTTTAGTAATACCATGACTTTCTAAAAGACTCATATTCACAAGATGATATAGATTTTATAGAAACAAATGGGATACATACCCGATTATAGAATATACACAAATATCATGAATATGTGACTTCCATGTAAGTAGTGGATTATTTCATATTTCTGTTAAATTTACTTCTTTGTAGTATGACTCACTAAAATAAGATTTTTTTTCTTATACATGTGGATTACTTGATTCATGTTGTTTCAATTTCTTATACATGGATTGGTTGTGAATCACTCACAATGTAGTGTTTTTACTTTGATAGATAAATGAAATGTAAAACATGGTAACTCATGATGTGGATGGTATGAATCTAAGTGTCCCTTTTTATTTAAAATTGATATTAATTTAAGAAAAAAGAAAAAGTGACATACTAAAAACTGAGAAAACACATTCTCCTTATTTTGATAATTAAGGAAAATGATTCATGAGTCATTTTTGATGTGTAGGAGTCAACCCCACCTCAATCTAATGCACGATGTGACCGGTATGACTCAATGTGTATGTTATTAGTTTAAAATTGACATTTTATCTAAAAAATGTATCACTCAAGGAAAACCAATAAAAAACACTCTAACTATCTTCATAATTTATTAAAGTTATTCGTAAGTCTTTTGGAAAGTGTATAAAGTAGTATCACATCAAACTGAAACACGATGTGACCGGCATGACTCAAAATACATGTTTCCAATTTAAAATAATGTTTTAGTAAAAAAAAGGCATATAAAAAACCTAGAAAACACATTAATATTGTTATGATAAAGTATGAAAATGATCCATGATTCATTTGTGATGTTTTTGAATCAAACCCACCTCAATAAAACACACAATATGACTGATATAAATCAAAATATGTCTTTTTATTTAAACCAAACAATAATTTAAGTAAAAAGAACAAGTGACATATTGAAAATTGAGAAAATATATTTAGATTGTTTTGGTACTTTATGAAAATTATCCATGAGTCATTTGTGATGTGTAGGAATTGATCACACCTCAATCGGATGCAAGATGTGACCAGTATGACTAAAAGTTTCTATTATTAGTATAAAATTTACAATTTATATCAAAATGTGTCACTCACTGAAAACCAAGAAAACACTTTACGATTTTCTTCATAATTTAGGACAAAGACTCGTAAGTCCTTTTTGATGTGTATGAAGTAGTTTTACATCAAACTAACAAATGATGCAACCAGTATGACGCAAAAATGTGTTTCTGTTTTGAAATTATATTTTAGTAAAAGACACAGCTGACATATTGAAAACCAAAAAAAGGCCTTCAGATTATTTTGATACTTTTGAATAATGATCCATGAGCCATTTGTGACATATATGAATCAAACACGCCTTAATCTGATGAATCATGAAGCTAGTATAAATCTAAATGTGTTATTATTTAAAATTGAAATAAATTTAAGTAAAAAGAAAAAGTGATATACTGAAAACTGAGAAAACACATTCAGATTGTTTTGATACTTTAGGAAAATTATCAATAACTCATCTCTGACATGTAGGAATCAAGAACACCTCAATACAATTCATAGTGTTACTAATATGACTAAAGTTTTCTGTAATCAATTTATAATTTACATTTTAGATCAAAACATGTCACTCACTAAAAACCTAGAAAACACACTCTAATTGTCTTCATAATTTAGGACATTGATTCGTAAGTCCTTTGTGACATTTATGAAGTACTCTCACCTCAAAATGATGCGCGATGAGACCAGTATGACACAAAATGATTATTTGCAATTTGAAATGAAATTTTAGTAAATAAACAAAACTGACATACTAAAAACTGAGAAAACACATTTTTCTTCTTCTGATACTTTAGAAAAATGATCCATGAGTCATTTGTGACATGTAGGAATCAACTACACCTCAATCTAATGAATGATGTGACCTGTATAAATCCAAATGTTCCATTTAAAATTGATATTAATTTTAGTAAAAGAAAAAGGGTCATACTCAAAATAAAGAAAAACCATTCGAATTATTTTGATATTTGATGACAACATTCCATAACTCATTTGTGACGTGTAGGAATCAACCCCACCTAAATATGATGCACCATGTGACTGATAAAACTCCAAATGTGTCTCTTTTATTAAAAATGGAAATTTTATTAATGTATTCTTTCATATTAATGTTTAATTTTATTTCTTTATAGTATTATTAACATAATATTTGTTTTATTATATAGGTGGAATATTTTTGCTTGATTTGGGATGATTTTTTCGAAAACAAATACCATGGGTGGAAATTTTTGAGAGAGGATCACTGATTTCAAAGGATGAAGAATTAATGTTTTAAATGTTTATTGGATAATTGTGAATGTAATTATATAAATAATTGTTTGAAATTTATATAGAATTGTTTACCAAACCCTTTTGGGCACTGCTTTTTTGTTGTGTGAATTTTTTGAGTAGGTTCTATTTTCATTGCAAGTTTTGGGTGTGATGTAATATAATATACACATCATAGGTAGCTATGCCTTTATCAGTCCTATTTCGAGCACTAATAAAATCCCCCTTTATCAGTTATTTTTTAGCGCTGTTAAAGGGGACCCCCCTTATCTTTGCTATGATTGACATCACTTTTATAACACTGTTAAAAGTGGTTTCTAGCACTTTTAAATGAACTATCTATAGTAGTGTACACTACTCTAGTTTTTTTTCAAATTATGAAAGTAATATTGTTTTTATTATTCATTAATTTTTTAAGTGGGGTCTCATCTTTGAGAACAATGAGTTTGATTAGTTTCGACCTTTTGTAGGTCTTTTGACAATTGAATCTCTTATATAAGGGGTTCAACGCCCATATTGGTCATCTCAATATAGTTTCTAGGAAAATTTAGGTGTCTAATTTGAGGTCTTTAAGTATACATGTTGAGTAATTAAATTTTATAATTAATTTTTATACAAGGATAAAGTGATTTTCCATGGATCAATGTTTTTCTATTTTTTCTTCCTCAAAAACAATTTCTCTATTTTTTTATAATCAATAACTCTAATGTTGAATATTTATTATCAACTCAATACGGATTTAGTTTCATTTAAATTTTTCTACCTTTTCTAAATCCTTAAAAATTTACAAAGAGTGACAGTTTTGAACACAGTCTATAACCTCCTCATGAGATAAACTTGTGTACCATTGCACTGCTTTTCTTAGAAGATAAAACTTATTGAAAAGGTATTTCAAAAAAAGTCCCTTATTTAAACATTTTTGACACTTAATAAAATAACCATAAACTCAAAGGGTTCTTATCAAACCTAGAAATTAGTTTTAGGAGATCCTCCTCCCTAACAATAATATAATGATTTCAAGACCACAAATCAACATTTGATAACCTATTGGCTCCCATAAAGTAATTTAGTAGATCATAAATCCTCGATAGAGGGTAAATATTCTAATCTATCACTTAATTCTATCATTGATAGTCTATATGGAACCATAAAAACATTATCCTCTTTAACGAATAACATAGGATCACCCAATAGAAACACCCTAGGCTGAAAAAAATCTTTTTTTCATCTAATCATTTATCTAAATTCCTATCTCTCACAACTCAAAAGTGACATCCAATGGAGATCTATTGAAATCAAGAAGACCCCAAGCCCTAAATGTATCTTAAACTTGATATCACATCAAGGGGGTAAAGAAAAAAACTATTTAGAAAACATTCAAAAACTCTTCCAGACATCTTCTGAATGGCAATATCGACACCTCCAATGAATCCAAGGACAAAGATTCTTGCTAAGATAGTAATGAATCTGAATATCTATGACTCATATGATGATCCCACTCACCAACGAACACCATGCCGACCTTACTCATTGAAAAAATTGTATCTAATCTTAAAGAAATCAATAAACATACACACAGTGTATAAATAGTCAATTCCAAGAATGATGCACAACCAAAAATCTAGGTAAGGGATGCGCTGGGTTTTATCAGCACTAATCATAAAATGCTTATAACAGGGGGCCATTATCATTACTAAAAAAAGTGCTGCTAAAATTGTACTCTTTATCAATGCTTTTCTTAGGGATGATAAATGGAATATTTATCAGCGCTATTATCAGTGCTGATAAATTTTTTAATAAATAATATTATTCATTTATATAAAATTATTATATTTATATTAAAAAATAATGTTTATTTTTATATATTAAAAAATCGATGTTTATAATTAATATTTTTTTAATAATTAAAATAAATTTATAATAAATTTCATTAAATAATAAATATATTTATTATTTTTATATATTTGTAATTATATATTATTAAATATATATAAATACCTTTTAAGTGTGTATATTTATAATTATAATTATAAATAAATATGTATATTTTTAAATAAATATATTTTGCCAATGAATTTAGCCAATTGATGCATGAATATAATTAACATTCATATGTTATGTATTTATCAAGAATATTTATTTATATATTACACCTTCATTTTATTCATGTTGTATATATATATATATGATGACTCGTTTTTTATGATATATACTTTACTAGGTATATGATTCATTCATGTCCCCATGAAGCTATTATATTCTCATAAATACTTTAAATAATGATATATATATTTATATAATAAATATATTTATTATATTTACAATTATAAATATTTAGTAATATATAAATAATTTTTAAAATTTATTTATAATTATAATATTACCAAGAAATTTCAGGACTGAGTGTGCGTGACCCTAAAAATTTATTAAATTAGATAAAAAGGTATAATAAAGACAAAAAAGTGACACATGAAATGTCACCAAACCATGACAGTGGTCAACCACCACCAAAAACCAGAAGAGAGTCTAGAGACCCATCAAAAAACCCATAACCATTAACCAATGGCCCAAAAACACAATCACCATAAGATGTAGCCTTTCTTACCCAACAAAGGAAAACGAGTCAAAAAATATCCAAATAATAACGCATAAAAAAACATCATTAATGCCATCACCATTTGTGAGGTTGACCCATGTGCGGTAGTCTCCCTATCAATCACAGCTAAATTAATACATATTTATATTTAAATAAATATAAAATTTTAACAAATATATTTATAATAATTCTAATTATATATAAAAAAAATTTAGAAATATATTTATACATATATACAAATATTTATTATCTTAATTATAAATAATATATATATATAATAATAATATAATTATAATAAATATAATTATTATATTTATAATTATAATTATAAATATATAAATATTTATTTATAGTTAAAAATATAAAAATATATATA